>OX638217.1:9414098-10664098 GCA_951805285.1 Thymelicus acteon
GCATGATAAATATGTGTAATCTATAGGTACCAATATTATAAAGAGAAAAGATTTGATTATTTGTTTGCATTGAATAGGCTCCGAAACTACTGAACCGATTTGAAAAATTCTTTCACTGTTGGGAAGCTATTATACTATCCCCGGGTGACATAAGCTATATTATATTTTCAAAAGAATTAGGGATCCTTAATAAAACTCAACTATAACTCAAATATAAATTATTAAAACTCAAATATAACCCAAGGTGTAAAAAAATAAGAAACCAATGCAAAGCGAGGGCGGTGAGCTCGTTTTTGAGATGTAACACATCAATAACCATTTTCAAAAGACCAGTACCATACTATAGGTTAGAAAAGTATTGATAAGTGTAATTTACTGACAGCCCTTATGAATTGGGCCGACAAGTCGAACGCGGCATGTACTTGTAACTTCATTATCTAACCAAGGCCTGACGAAAGTATAACACCGTTTCCTACGTGGGCGACTCAACGCGAACGCGATCGCGAAGCGATCCGATGCGAATTCAGTGCGATGCGGTGACTCTGTCCTACGTGCGCGCGAATTGTCCCTTCAGCCCCACTGACATACGCCGCGCAGCTGAAGTTCGCGCGAAAATATCAAACCAACTGATCGCGTTCGCGTTAAATCGCGCCGCGCCGCAGCGCACTCTACGTGCTTTTGGTCACGTAGGACACTTCAATACATCTCGACTGTTTGTTATTTTCGCTTCGCGCCGCGTCGCTTCGCGTTCGCGTTGATTCGCCCACGTAGGACACGGTGTAACACAGGACACTTCAATACAATCTCGACTGTTTGTTGTTTTCGCGTCGCTTCGCATTCGCGTTAAGTCGCCCACGTAGTACAGTGCGTAACACCGTGTCCTAAATGGGCGACTCAACGCGAACGCGAACGCGATCGCGAAGCGATCCAATGCGAATTCAATGCGATGCGGAGAGAAGCGGCGACTCTGTCCTACGTGCGCGCTAATTGTCACTTCACCGCCACTACACCGCGCCGCTGAATTTCCCGCGAAAATATCAAACCAACTGTAGCTCGAGCACGAATATTTGCGAGAAAGTATTCGTATGGTTAACGTAAGCAATTTGTCAAATTTGTATGGCATTTTAGTACCATTTACGTACTATAGGGGCGCTTTAGAAAAAATGCCATACAAATTGCTTACGTTAACCATACAAATTCTTTCTCGCAAATATTCGTGCTCGAGCTACTGATCGCGTTCGCTTCAAATCGCGCTGTACCGCAACGCCCTCTACGTGCGTCACGGGGTCACGTAGGACACTTAAATACATCTCGACTGTTTGTTATTTTCGCTTCGCGCCGCGTCGCTTCGCGTTCGTGTTGATTCGCCCACGTAGACAGCGCGTAATATAGTATTCGTTCAATGTCACGTGATCCATCTTCAAGTACCTATTCGAAGCTTGGGGTCCAGTTGTACCATAAAGTTCTTGTGTCGAACTGTCACTGTCAGCAGCAGAATACTGAACTGAAATTTTGACATTAAATGACAACTTAAGATTAGTTCAACAGTGACAGGTGACAGATAGAGATAACGTGTGTTGCATTGCATTGCAATTGGAATAATTATCCTTTGCGTTAAAAATTTGCCGGCTAAATAACAGAAAACTACAAAATAATTTTTTATAAAATAATCTGACAAGATGTGCCAGCAATATTAGTAATTTTAGGTCACTATCTACACAGTTATAAATAGTAGTCCAGGCCAAAAGTTGCAACGCTGCAGTCTGTCGTTGCAAGCATGTCACGAATTATAATATTTTTCACGTTTTTATATTCATACTTGTTACGAAGTGCAACTGGATTAGGAGAAATAATCTATGCGATCAATGCGGGCGGCCCAGCCCATACAGATATATACGGAATACATTATGAAAAAGATCCGCTTCAAGGTAGAGTCGGAACGGCTTCAGACTACGGCAAGCAACTCGTTATGATCGGGAGAGTGAATTCAAAAGATGAAATTCTTTACCAAACTGAAAGATACCACCATAGTACTTTTGGTTATGACATTCCTGCAAATAAAGATGGTGACTATGTTTTAGTGCTTAAATTCAGTGAAGTTTATTTCAACGCACCCAATATGAAAGTTTTCGATGTGGTATTAAACGGAGATCACACAATTGTTGCTGATCTAGACATTTTTAATAAAGTAGGGCGAGGTGTGGCTCATGATGAATATATACCATATTCTATTAAAAACGGTAAATTATATTATAATGAGGAAGAATCGGACATAAGAGGTGGTAAAATAAAAGTGGAGTTCATTAAGGGCTACAGGGATAATCCTAAAATAAATGCCTTATATGTAATGAAGGGCACCATAGATGAGGTTCCTAAGCTGCCTCCTATGATATGGCCAGAAAATGAAACAGAGGAGCCGAGAGAAGAAGTGGAAGAGAAAAATAGTAAATCCCGTCGTACCAGCGGGCCCAAACAGCCCGATCCGTACTCAATGGATGAGAGCTCTGTACTCATCCCAGTGTTCATCACTATTGGAGCTTTTATACCTCTACTGTTTTGTTTATGCAAACTTTAATATTAAGTCTCTCTACATGTTGTGTAGCTCAAATTTATGGCGTACCTTCTATTGTACATTTTTGTGAGTTGCTAAGTCATTTTGTTCATGTTGAATAAACTTATAATGCACATCATCTTGTCATGTCTTCGAAGCTCAAAGCCATATAGTACAAATAAAATGAAAATGTGAAGTTTACTAGCACCCGTCCCATGTTAAATATTTATTTCATCATTTATATGCTTAAAAGTGAACACGTACTATTGCTATGCACATAAACATGTAAATAAATGGTCCTAAAGTTTTATATAATGTTATTGTATTGTACCCTTTTTATAAAATATGTTTTGTGTTAATATAATATGTTATTCAGCTAAACAATTATAAAAACAATGAAAAAAAAAACACTGAAGAGAATAATATTATCTTTGCTTAGATTTTTTATATATTTCTTGCAATATGTATTGAAGCTCTAATTTTCACATTTTATAAGGTTGACAAATGAGATGCAGAAATGATTAGTATTATTTTTCAAAATTTACCATAATATTATATGTAAATAAACTCTTATAAAATTCTTGACTTAAATACAAACAAGTGAATAGTAAAAACGAAATACACTGTTTTATAGTGTCAATTTAGGTACAAAAGAAAAAAATTGTGACAAACCTGTATATTTGCTACATAAACTAGCTGACCCGACAAACTTTGTACCGCCTAACAACTCCCTCTCTCCCTCTCGACTCCCTCCCTCGACTGTCAGTTATAAAATAAAAAAGTTAGATATGTTATTAAGGTTGCATTAGAAAGTTAATATTATGGTTGTTAAGTTTTCAAAGAGATCGGTCCTCATACTACAGCTATGAAACAGAAAAAATTCTGAATGCACCTATAAATATTTGACAACCAAATGACAATTTGACAAAAGACCTCAAATGTTTCACAGATAAGAACATTTTGTATTGGAAAATTAAATTGTGGTTTTTTAGTATTTTCCATTACTTATTATTTATGTTTCTCACATTTTATACCTTCTCTCTCGTTTTATACCTTCCCTGAAGTTCTACAAATATTTCAAGAACAAAATTAGCCAATTTGGTCCAGCCATTCTCGACTTTTAGTGAGACAGACGAACAGCAATTGATTTTTATATATATCGATCATTCATGCTCCTCACAAAAATGCATCGTCATCAGAACTAAAGCAATATGTAAAATTACAACTCTTTATGATAAGGGATGTAGGTCTAATTAGACTTGCAAGATTTCACTCACACAAGCAGGCTAAGCTAAATAAAACCATTAACTGTAATATTGTTCATTTAATTATTCATAATCCAGTCTTATATAGTATTTTTTTAAGGTTCTTCTTCTTAAGGTTAAATTTAGAATTTAATTCTTCTTCACATTCTTCTGAAACATATCATTAAGTATTCGAATTCCATATTTTCTTGATCAATTTAAATCTGCATTATCACTCTTGTTTTCTCTTCTTAATTTCAATTTTTGTGATAATTTTACAAGCTTCAGTAATCTGAAATATGTAAATTAGTAATTATTATAAATTAAATAATGATAATTATGATTACAAATACCAACCCCTATACAATAAACATAAGACTGGTATATAGACTAGTACTAGATAAGCCTCATAAAAGTAGTACTTCATGAACTCCAGAATGAAGAATATGTACCAATGGGATTACCCTAGCTTGTTATAATCCAAGTGTCTTGAAGAAACTTCACATCATCTCATTTGATGACAGGCAAGATGTATAATTATTAAATAATAGTTAAAAAAAAAAAACTAAAAAAAATACGATTTTATAGAAAATCCAACTAAAAAATAGAAAATAAATTTGAATTAAGAATCATGTAATTGTAAAAAAAGCATGGGGTGCTTTTTAAGATATTATCCCTACCATGCACCCCACGCTTTTATTACAATTACACGATTCTTAATTCAAATTTATTTTCTATTTTTTAGTTGGTTTTTTTATAAAAGCTTGTTATTTAATATTTTTTTACACTATTATTTATTTTTGCATTGTTTTGTTTGATTTTTTGAAATGAAATTTAGGTTTTATAGGTCATCGATAAGTCTACTAAGTTTGAAAGAAATTGACCGTTTCTAAATTAATAAAACGTGTAATTAGGTTTTTTCTTTCTTTCTTTCTTTTTTCTTTAAATATTTAATTGTCATCGGTCCTCGATAAGTCTACGAAGTTTGAAAGAAATCTGACCGATTGAAGTGGGTCAAAATCAAGTCGAAAGGAGTCAGTTACAAACATACATACAGGTGAAGCTAATATAAAGCGTGTAATAATTATCATTTAATTATATTTATTAAATTATATTTAATTTGACGTAATAAATTATAATTATGACGTATTAAAATATTAATTATCGTTGTCTGTCAACTTGACAGACACCAAGTAGCCACTTTCCCTGCTTGCAGTGCAGTTAAAGTTAAAGAATGGAGAAGGCTATGGCGAATGGTCCCTCTAGTTGGATGTCACTGAATCCTGTAAGTACCTACTACTCAGTTTAATCCGACGGTACTGGTGTGGTGGTAGCTTATTTACCCGCCTGGCTACCTATTCATCCTCGTGTCGAAATTGACTGAAAATTAATTACCTATTGTAGTTCAATCGTGTCGATTTTTGACCATACAAACAGTGAAACAGAACGGTGTTACAGATATCTACGAGTATGTGCGACGGTGGATACTTACCATCAGGCTCGTTGTCGGTTATTTAAATAATTAAAATAAATAAAATAATAAGGCTTTTGACAGGGTTTGGCACACTATAGCCTTATTGGCAAGCTTCCTGCGTATGGCCTATCCCCTGGCCTGATCGACTGGATCAAAGACTTCCTGAGTGACCGTTCATTCCGAGTGGTTGTCGGAGGTTGTTCGTCGCAATCAATGACAACCAATACCGGAGTTCCTCAGGGGTCTGTTCTCTCCGCAACACTATTTCTGCTGCACATTAACGATCTGCTCATGCCCGGTATCTATGGGTACGCAGACGACAGCACGGTTGTGGAGACATACCTGCCGAAGGGTCGGGCCAGTAAAGACCATGTACAGTCTGAAAGAGAGGCTATGGTGGAGCGTATGAATCTTCCACTTCAGGCAGTCTCCGAATGGGGCAATGCCAACCTAGTGGGATTCAACGCCACAAAAACACAAGCGTGTCTATTCACCGCTAAAAGGAGTCCATTCATCTTGACTCCTACTCTCCGGAATGTATCCCTGGATTACACCGACCGCCTTCAGTTACTGGGCATTGAGATATCCTCGAACCTTAACTTTGGGCGGTTCATTGAATCCAAAGCTAAAGTAGCTGCTAGAAAGCTTGGTCCTAGCGAAGGTGCGGCGGTACTTCACACCACCACAGCTTTTAACCTTGTATAAAGCACATGTTCGGCCTTGTGTGGAGTACTGCTGCCACATTTGGGCTGGTGCTGCCAAATACCACCTGTCAGCATTGGATTCAATGGAGAGGCGTGCTAAGAGGCTTATTGGTGACCGTAAATTGGTTGAGACCAATCTTCAGAGCCTCGAGAGACGAGAGAGAGCAGACAAGGGCGGATCCAGCTTTGGCGCCAGGGGGGGTCACATAGTCGTGGTCAAAACAGAAGAAGTTATAATTTAATTTTGTTGATAATAGATACAAGTAATAAATATGTATTATGTAAGTACTGTACATAAAAAAACTAACTATACTTAAATAAAAAAATATTTTTTCTTTTACGTCGTCACTTCACCAGAAACGCGTTTTCGATGCGTTCGTTAGTCTAGTCAACAAGTTCAAAAACGTGTTAAATAGAAATAAAGCTCCTAAAAATATGTGCGATAGCTCATTCGATTCGGAATGACGTCTAGAAAAATGTTTTGTAAGGGCTTATTAGCACATAAAAAATTGGGATTGTTATTAACAAAATAATATTAAAAAAAAATGATATTTAGTATTTTATAAATAACTTCAAAAATTTCAATTCATATTTAAGGAATTTAGGAAAAAGATCCTGGAAGAGTAAGGAATTTTCAATAAAAATGTCCCAACTCCCGGAACTTTATCTTTATTATTTATAAAAAAAAAATTAACGCTGAAAATAGGGCTCCGCGACTTCCGCGAGGTCGTTACGCCATAGGCGTGCTGCCTAAAAAGCCGCTATATCACATAAAATATTTTTTATAGTATTAAAGAACTACTTAAAAATTTGAATAAATTATGGTGTAATCTAGACACTTGAACGAACAAAACCTCGGTGAAAAAAAATATGTCGATTTTTCAAAAAGTTACACCGTTGTTAATTAACAAATTTTTTTCCAATCTCTGTTTTATAAATTAATTAATTAAATATTGAAAGTACTTAAATAAAATCTATATTGTGACAAAAAATATATAAAAACATTATGTTTGACAATTTTAATTAGTGGTCCTGGACCCAGCCCAGGGGGGGGTCATGACCCCCATGACCCCCCCCCCTGGATCCGCCGCTGAACGCAGAGTTGCCAGCCTCTCGGTGTTGTACAGGATACATTTTGGAGAGTGTGCGCAGGAATTACATAATTTGATTCCGCCATCCCCTTTGTATCATCGAACGTCCCGACGCACGGCGGGTATCCATCCATTCGTCGTGAACATCCCCCCTGTACGGATGGCCCGCTTCGCCTCGTCATTTATTATACGTACAGCGAAGGATTGGAATAAATTGCCCGCGTCGGTGTTTCCGCTCGATTATAATGTGTCTTCACGGCAAGAGTGAATAGGCTTTTACTAAGTTTATTAATGCGTTTTACCACCCATGACTACATCACCACTTACCATCAGGTGGGATAGTAGTCAAGCATTAACTTATAAGATATATAAAAAAATAAAAAAAAATATTTTATTAGCACACCAACAGCAGTACACACATAACATTACAAATAAAAGTTCTGAAGAAACTGGACTAGTGTGAGTGCCAATTACAAGCGTGAACAACATTCTTTATTATATTTTTGCAACAAAAATAAAAATAAAAGGAAAGTCTTGAATTTAATTCAATGTAATTCTTTTCTAAATATGGAATTATCGTCACACTAGCGCTCTGCCCACGTTTTCCGGTATAATAAGTAGGTAGGTACTCTGTATTGTTCACAGAGTACTTTGTTATATACTGAAAGTATTGGTCAAATCATGGTCTACCTGTGTACTACATTTTCATGAAAATCCGTTTAGTAATTTTTGCGTGAAAGAGTAACAATAATATACATCCTTTCACAAACTTTTAAATTTATAATATTAGCAGTTTAGTAAGATTCTAGACTTCAGGATTCCTCAGAATGTGTAAGGACCTTGGCCAGCCAGAGCTGCCATTCGTCCGGATTTGTCCTAGTTTATAGAGCGTCCGGGCGTCGTTTTTCAAAGGTTCTGGGGAAATTTGCGTTCGGTCGGGCGCATTACAGCCCCTATATATCTCTTAGCGTTACTTTAAAAAAGCGGCCAAGTGCGAGTCGGACTCGCCCATGAAGGGTTCCGTAGCAGCAAGTGGAAAAGAAAACCAGCGGCCGTGGTTTTTTTTCCGCGGCCATTATGCTGAGCGTGAACCCTTTTCACCTATCTATCTATCTACCCATCTTACAGTTAATTGTTGTTTTGTTTTTTTGGCTATATTTGTTGCTGTGGCATGGATAACTTAGGTGAAATAAACATTTCTTTCTTTCTTTCTTTCTTTCTTTCAAGTAACATAATATAAAAGTTCTTGTAGTTCGTTGTAACTTTGATCAATGTTTTTTGCGGTTTACGATTTATGACGTATTAAAAAAAACTAATTACTAGATCTCATTCAAACCAATTTTCGTTGGAAGTTTGCTTGGTAATGTACATCATATAAATTTTTTAGTTTTATCATTCCCTTATTTTAGAAGTTACAGGGGGGGGACACACATTTTACCACTTTGGAAGTGTCTCTCGCGCAAACTATTCAGTTTAGAAAAAAATGATGTTAGAAACCTCAATATCATTTTTGAAGACCTATTCATAGATACCCCACACGTATGGGTTTGATGAAAAAAACATTTTTGAGTTTCAGTTCTAAGTATGGGGAACCCCCAAAATTTATTGTTTTTTTTTTCTATTTTTATGTGAAAATCTTAATGCGGTTCACAGAATACATCTACTTACCAAGTTTCAATGGTATAGCTCTTATAGTTTCGGAAAAAAGTGGCTGTGACATACGGACGGACAGACAGACAGACAGACAGACATGACGAATCCATAAGGGTTTCGTTTTTTGCCATTCGGCTACGGAACCCTAAAAACCATTCAGCGCAGGGGAGTTGAGATTTCGTAACCATTTGAGGACCGGAAATGTGAGCTGTATTCGGATAGCGCAGCGGCGCTTACCTGGCGAGAGTGGCGAGCCCGCCTACCGAACATCCATTGCTAGCAAACATACCCAATCTTTTCCGTCCTAGCCAGCTCATATGTCCGCTTCAAAAGAGGTCCGGTGGAAATAATTTCTCCCATGCGCTGTTGCTCGCTGGCTCGCAGTTTCGGTGGAAATTGGCCCTTCAGCCGTAGCCGCGAGGCGCGATATAATTATCATAGACAAACTAAATTAAATAATAAATTATTGCAAAGCTCGAATCCAGTTGAGAAATTGTATGAAGGAGATACGTATACCTAGTTTTATTTTTAGGAAATCATTTATAACCGGTTGTTTATGGCGGTAAATTATAAGGTGCCCGTATGTAAAGCGCAGTTAACTGTAATGTTACTGGTTAAACTAGACTAGCAACTAAGGTAGGGTTGTGACCCTATATCTATATCTGGATCTAATAATAAGATGCTATGATAAATCTTTCTAACGTCGGACTACACCAAATAACGTAGTAGGTAATCATCAAATAGATAGTCGAATTACAAATGAGGAATGAACATTTAACCTAATTCAAAATAAAATATGTTTTGTGCACATATTATTATAATCCTTAGTTGTGCATTTTTTCCAAATCTGTAGGTATCGATGTCAACCGTCATTATCTGATGATAAATTTTATGTATTAGCACGGTCGAATCCACCATAATTGATTAACGTACTTAACGACCTCTACTTAATTAAGATTAGTACCTAACAAAATTGTCTTGATTGGTAATAATTAAACTAATTAATTCGTGACTGGTGATCTCTATAGGTTAAAAGACAATTTTTGTATCAGAGGAAAAAATGCATAAGATGAAAATTGCAATTTTACAGGAGAACAAAAAACAATATCAGTAAGTAGTCAAAGGAATTTACATTTCGATTTCTTGCACAAAACCGTCAAGATGAGTTCAGAGGAAAAAATGCATAAGATGAAAATTGCAATTTTACAGGAGAACAAAAAACAATATCAGTAAGTAGTCAAAGGAATTTACATTTCGATTTCTTGCACAAAACCGTCAAGATGATAAAAATTTGAAAAAAATTGAGCATAGGTAACATGCAGCTATTGTCCCCGTTTCTAATCATATTAATAACTAAAACTCGAACTAAAATAACAAAGCAGCACTATAAATTCTCATACTTACGCATTTCCCGTTCCTTGAAGTTTCAATTCACAATCTCCTTTTTTATTCAAAACAAAACCTTTTCTGCATATTGTTGCTGGTGTTGTACTGTTAGACGTCGGTGCCGTGGTTGTTACATCTGTTATATTCAGAATCGCTGGTGAGTCGGTTACGTTAAAATGGCTGATTGTGTTTTTTATAGTACTGTTATCGTGGTTAACTGTTTGTTGCGTTACTCCCGCGGTCTCGGAGGTTTTCGTCGAATCTGTAGTGGTTTCTACAATCACCGTTGCGGTAATTGTAACATTGTTATCCGCAGTAATCTCAGGTTCAACGGTGACATTTAACGGTCTTGGAGTAGTCCGGTTTTGTGGTTTTATTGTCATTTCTGAGTAGTCGTAGGCATAATCATAATCCTGAAACAATTATTTTGTTTATGACATATTTTATATGATAAAATTGTGCTCGCTAAAATTTATTATAATTTACAATAGTGCAAACAATTTACAGCGAAATCCGAGTCAAAATAGTTTAATTAATTGAGTTTTTCTTTGTATTGCAATTTACATTTTTTGATTTATTTCGCGGTGGACAAAATTGCTGTTGAAGCTGAGGTTTTTTATTATTTTACTTAGGTACAATAAGTTAATGATTGACCACAATCCCACCTGTAAGTTTGTGGTCCAGGATGGTGAGCGCATTAACTTAGTAAAACACTGCGGACCCACCATGCCCCTGGCCATACCCTTGGTGGTAGGGTGGGACTCAACCAAAAGCCTATTCACTCTTTTCTTGAAGACATCAAAACGGTTTACCGGTTCCAAAGTTGATTTTCCACATAAATGTTATTTTTTTACGTGATGAATTTCATTTTCATTATTAAATAAATCCATACTACCTAACAATAACAATTTGTTTTCGGGTGAAAATTACTGCCATGCCAAGAAAGTATTCAATAAAAAAAATACAAAATTACTTGATACATTTGACCGGTATTATTTCGTGTAGGTCCTTGAAAAGTTATCTATTAGGTACAAAATATTTGAGAATCAAATCTATTGTGGGTTTTGTAACTGGTAAGATATTTCATACCCTATGTTCATACCTATTCAATTCGTAATGCTGCAAAGTTATGGCTAATCTTGTTAACTGTTTTAGGAAAAAGCTACAAAAAGCTCAGTGCAGATTCGTTCTATTTTTTGCGGTTTTTAAAGTAGTACCTACCTATCTGCAGGGTATAACAGGCTTAATTTTACATCAAAATATTTTGATTTGATTTTCCTAACTAAATTACAATAAAAAGCCCCTATAAAAATAAAACAATACTCACTACATATTCTTCTTTTCCGCTTTTCATAAGAGCAATAACATGTAAGCCCTTTAAATCAACTTGAACATTTAGATCCCCTGACTGACTTTGATCGAAAATAGTAGAATCAACAGACACTGCTGTCATAGCGTAAATAAATAATATTATTTTAATACACATTTTAACTTGATACTGTTATTTTTCTGATGGTTGCGATCTGGACCCGCGAACAAGCACGACTGGCCAACTCCGGCCGCCCTGCGCACTTCTTCTCACCAAGTTATTTCCATCAACATAACAGTTATTTCAAGTAAAGGTGGGAAGGTCGATAGCCTCCGCTAGTGTACTGCGTCCTCAAACTTTGATTACGCAAGGATCGCGAACAATTTGATCCAAAATATGTATGTCATGTTTAAAAAACTGCTGCACTAATAAATAATGTTTGTTCTACACATCTTGCATATCTATATAAATACATCTTAAACCTAGTAAAATTACGCAGTAGTGTACCGAAAACTTGGTAAATTATTATCAGAGTTCAAAACGTACCTATTGAGATTAACCTAGGTAGGTAGTTAATATATTACTTATTATAACTAAAACAGTAGAAAAACGGAAACTGCTACTCAGATAATACGTTTGCAATCTTACAATTACCTAGAAATGTAAAAAAAATGTACCTACGTATTAGTTGAACTTGAAAGAAAAAGTCGTGACCTATAATAAAAATTATAGAAGCCAAAACAGTTATTATTGAAAGTGATTTTAAAATAACTTTTTCGCTACGTCCGTGGCAGCACTGGCAGCCAAACTAAAACGTTCCAGCAGGTCGAATCACTAATCCACCTGACCGATTTGACGCAAAATAATTTCACTTTGTGAACTATTTTAGCCGTAGCAATAGTAATAGCGAATTCTTGGTCCATTTATAATACATGTTTCAAATCTTTTGGTATCAATGATTCACATCAGAATCGGTTTGCCACAATTCTATTTATTTTTCGTCAAAAACTTTGACACTAAATTGGATTAATGATTCGACTATACGTAAATTGACTGTAATTATGAGATCATGATTAAATGATGATAAAAAATAGAATAGGGTTTGTAACTGTAACTGTAAAATGTAATTGCGAGTATCCAAAGGTCCTCCCAAAATTCCACTACTCACCTCGTAATAACTAAGTCTTATTCATGATATATTATGACACATTCAACTTTTGTTTTTAAGTATAAGTTATTATATTTCTTGACCTCCCGAGTCCAGAAATAAGCCATATATCCTGCTGCCGACGCATAAAACATTCCAAAATGTTTTCAGAATGGACACCATTTTTTAGGGTTCCGTAGCCGAATGGCAAAAAACGGAACCCTTATGGATTCGTCATGTCTGTCTGTCTGTCTGTCTGTCTGTCTGTCTGTCTGTCTGTCTGTCTGTCTGTCTGTCCGTCCGTATGTCACAGCCACTTTTTTCCGAAACTATAACAGCTATACCATTGAAACTTGGTAAGTAGATGTATTCTGTAAACCGCATTAAGATTTTCACACAAAAATAGAAAAAAAAACAATAAATTTTGGGGGTTCCCCATACTTAGAACTGAAATTCAAAAATGTTTTTTTCATCAAACCCATACGTGTGGGGTATCTATGGATAGGTCTTCAAAAATGATATTGAGGTTTCTAATATCATTTTTTTCTAAACTGAATAGTATGCGCGAGAGACACTTCCAAAGTGGTAAAATGTGTGTCCCCCCCCCTGTAACTTCTAAAATAAGGGAATGATAAAAGTAAAAAAAATATATGATGTACATTACCAAGCAAACTTTCAACGAAAATTGGTTTGAATGACATCTAGTAAGTAGTTTTTTTTTAATACGTCATAAATCGTAAACCGCAAAACAAATTGATCAAAGTTACAACGAACTACAAGAACTTTTATATTATGTTACTTGCTGCCACGGAACCCTTCATGGGCGAGTCCGACTCGCACTTGGCCGCTTTTTTTATAAAGAATTTAAACCATTCTAGGTTCAATCAAAGACCTTACAACGACCAGAAAATATTTAAACATTAAGTAGAAGACTACAAGACGCAATAAATAAATAAATAAAAAAACCTAAACAGTCCATGGGTGTCAAGAACAAAACACAAAGATAAGTCACTCGCATCCAGACTGAGAACAGTAGCTCGAGCACGAATATTTGCGAAAAAGTATTCGTATGGTTAACGTAAGCAATTTGTATGGCATTTTTTCAAAAGCGCCCCTATCGTACGTAAATGGTACTAAAATGCCATACAAATTTGACAAATTGCTTACGTTAACCATACGAATACTTTCTCGCAAATATTCGTGCTCGAGCTACAGCATCTCAAACTCATCATTCACAGCTCCACTTTGCTGGGAATTGAACCCAAGACCCTCGACACTGCGGTGGTCCGGCATGTTAACCATTACGCCACACGGATTGTCGGATGTTAGCAACCAAAATTTTCTTTAATAAATAATATTTATTATATATCGCGGGCTTCAAACCATATAGGTGCGTATAAGCAAAACCCTACTTTTCAGGAGACAAAAAACATAAGTGCTGAACAGAATTAAATACAAATTTGCATGTGCATTTAAAAGTACTTCCATATTTTTCTGAAATACTGTTTTCTTGTAAGTTTTTAAAAAACAGAAATAATGCACTTACGTCTGTTTGGCTCGACGATATTATAGAAAAACTTAGCTATAATTTCTCAGAAAATAGATTGGAATGGTGGACGTATAATACCTACATTTTTTTTACTTAAAACAAAATTAAAACCTGTCTGAAATTAGTTTACGAAACGCACGGACCTGAAAAAAAGACGGACGCAACCTCGTCTAATCGAGAGTGAAGCATAGCAATGGCCGCCCGCTTACCATATGTGCGTAATTTTTGATTCGCGATTGAAGCAGTGAAGTATCCATGTGTGGGTGTGTGTACTTGTACAGTACGCGCGCGATCTGAGTGCAGTCGGGGTATGAGGTATGGCGCGGGCGCATCTCCCCCGCCCGTCGACACACCTCGCCGCAGCCGCCTGTAGTAGTGTAGTGTAATGCCGTGCTGACTTTGATGTCTCTCGCTCGTGCGTTTATCGACAGCGTTTTACTAATTTTGCGTACTCGTGTTATTTTGATGTGAAACATCTTTACGCGAGGGGTAAACCTGATTTTAGACTTGGTGGTCGTGGCGACGCATTACGATGTTTCACATCTGCCAGCCGTGACAGTCACCGCTCATTTACACGCGCGTGTCGCGGACCGTCTCGTGGCGCGTCCGTAAGCCACGCCCCCTACGCGCGTGTGAACACCGCGCGAGGGCTCGCGCGAGCCCCTTTGGCGCGCGCCTACAAAACCGCTCCCGACGCGAGCCCGCGAGCCACGAGACTTGCCGCGGTCTGGTTCGCGAGCGCCCTGTTCACACGCGCGCGTATGCGCGCGTCTCGCGGATTGTCTCGTGGCTCGTGCGCGCGTGTAAATGGGGTATCATGACAGCTGTTCTTTTTTTTGTTTTAAAGATAACTGCTCCGTGTTCTTCAAATCGTTTTGATAAAAGACGTGTTTTTATTCATAGTCAAGCACGGGAGCCGGCGAATCATATTCTTGTGATTGTCGAAAATGATGATGATGATTAAAATTACAATATATATTTTTTAGATTAATAAACTTGTTTGATTAAGATTTTCGCCTTTTCCACACAGTTTTCTTAAAGTAGGGAATATATGCATGATATTTTCTATTTTTTGTACCATAACTTTTAAAACAAATATCTAGCGCCAATATAATAAATAACATGTGTTAAAATACTAACAAATATAAGCAGTTTGAACGTCCACTTTTAAGTTGTCAAAGAAAAATATCGAACTACGTTCATTGTTGCTAATAATTAGGTCACATCACTACCGCATTCCTCAGAGCTGCACTCAGATCGCGCGCGTACTTGTACGAATAGAGAGTTGGTATTACTATAGGTGCTTCACTGAGTTTGTTGTTGGGATTACGTCCATCTTTTTTTTTAGGTCCGTGGTGAAACGATACCTTGGTCAAATGTGTTTTAATAAAATCCACTATTTCTATTATTTCTAAAATTCACACACCCATTTGGCTTGACGGAACTTTCGGACTAGTTAGAAGAAAGACGTACAAGATCTATAAGGGTTTGTTATGATTCCAGTGATATAAAATAAACTCAAAACTTATTTTAATTTACGTACTTAATTAGCCTCCTCGTAAATTAACATTTTTATGCAGTTTTGGCTGGCTGTGTTTATTATGTGTCCTAACTTTTCTTGAAAATTAGAGATAATTTTATTATTACTACGCGTTCACTGCATAGACTTAAATATATAGACACGCTGTTGTTAACAAATTTCGTGTCACGCTTTCTTGCCACAGAGTACTCAATCACAGAGTCAATATGCGCCCAGTGTTGCCAACACCCTACTCCGAAAGAGATCATGGATACATTACTATAACTGGACATATACCATGGATATATTACTCTGTCTGGATTACTTTGTAGAGGTACCTGAGGATTAATTACGTCATAACGGAATGACCATTGTGTTCATCCATTCATTGTGCATCTGTAATCCCAGGATATATCATTCAGCTGTGTTAATTTTTTTTATAAGTGTTATGCACTTAAAATAAAAGAAATGTACCGTAATAAATTACATTGTTTCATTTCATTATCACCTTCAACATCCGTTTTCATGACGTAAGGACAATTTTGAAGAAATTATAATAAAATGTGTTACTACAATAATATATTTTTTTACCACCAGAAAAATTATTAGAAAACATTTGGAAAATAGGACATAACACCCCACAATTATGAAGGATAATCTCAATCCGGTCTGCGATTGGTCAAATAGTCATTCCGTTGTGACGTCATCTGTCTTCAAGTACCTCGAAGTTATGTATCCAGTTAAAAGTTATAATTATATCCATGGCGACAATCATACGATTTATGCCTTTTTCCAGTTCATCTCGGAGTGACTACTATATATTTTTTTAACATCGTAAGTAAACATTAATAATTTAAATATGTATTTGTATGCATTGTTAGAAAATTATGTACGAGTATAATAGGTTCATGATATAATTATTATAGGTTCATAGATTTATCAATAGATGGCGCACATTATAATTACCTATGTCCCGATATTTCTACATTTATAATTTTGTATGTTATTATGTAAATTTATATTATAACTAGCTGCCCGGACAGACTTCGTTCTATCAAAAAAAATTGCAATAAAATAATATTGCGACTATACATTGAGATGTAAGCTATCCTATCTTTCAAGTTGGATCAAACTGCACACGGTGTGCAAAGGGCAATGAACCTAGTTGGCATACCTACAAGTCCGCAATTTTGAAAAAACCTCGATTCGGCGGCCAGTGATGTAAAATATGTCAATCGATAGAATAAATGATTATGATTAAAAAGTATTCAGTGATGAAATGTCGTAAGTGGTATGTATACTTTCTGAGATATTTGAGTTCAAACCCGTAGAAAAATGAAGTAAAAAACTTTGTTTCGGCGGATATTGATAAAACATGTGTCAATCGATAGACTAAGTGATTACGATCAAAAAGTATTCAGTGATAAAATGTCGTAAGTGATATACTTTCTGAGATACATATTTGAGTTCAAACCCGTAGAAAAAAAGAAAAACATTGGTAATTGTCTTTTTTATTTATTAGTGGATCAACACTATAACTATATACATATAAAATATCACAATATCATTAACAAAACTAAATAAATACATATTTATTCATATTTACATATATACATATTATATTATATATTAAGTACATAAATATTTATAACTACGTATATAACATGTGGTTGAAGACCACGGGCGAGGACATTCTAATTGCTTCAGGTAGTGCTGCCGGACGTGATTCTTGAAGGAACTTTTGGTAGTCTTTTGATGTCTACAAGCAAGTAGTTCCAGAACAGTATTGCAAAGGAATTCCCGAAATAAGCAGTGCTATGGGTTTCCTTTAAATAAACAGGAGAAGGTCAATGGTTCACTGTAACCGCAGCTCATTTAGTACGGACAGCAACGCTCGTCGCGTATTTTTGAGGTCCCGTGCGGCGCGTGCATTCTTAAGTTTGTTGTTGATTTTGATGTTACTTTCGTTAAATTATTTTTCTATTGATTTATTTTACGTTCGTTGATTTTTGTCGCTACAATGACTAAAATCGAAAATGTTTTACACAGTGGCAAACGTAATTTGTTATTTAAATTAGTGATATTATCTGATTACTTTTGTATTATATTTCTTTTGTAAGCAAGTTTTAAAAACCGTGTTGTCTTTATAAATGTTTATTTGTTAAACTTTAGAATTTTTATTACCTTTTAACTAGAATATCTTTATTTATGTAATAAATATAATTTGTACCAGTTTTGAGTTTATTTTAGATCACTGGAATCAAAACAAACCCTTATTGGATCTTTGCATCTCTCTTCTAACAAAACTAGTCCGAAATTTCCATCAAGCCAAATGGGCGTATAAATTTAAAAAATAATAGAAACTGGATTTTATTTTTTATTAAAACACATTTGACTCCAAGATATCCTTTCACGATAAATAAATTAATTTCAGACAGGTTTTTTTTTAAGTAAACAAAAATGTATTATACGTCCACCATTCCAATGCATTCTCCGAGAAAATATAGCTAAAGGGGGCCATTGACGATGCGATCGATCGGTGCGATCGATCTGCCGGACATCGCACCGATCGATCGGTTCAAAAGTGCCGCTCATACACGAACGATCGATCGTTACGATCGATCGTAACGATCAAACATTACTTGTTTGAAACGGAAGGATAAAGACGTGCTCAAATAATTCAATACGTGTCCTACAAAATGGAAAATGAACTTCTTTTCCTTAGCTATGTGGCAGTAACTTTGATACGGCTACAAAAGAAAAAAATAAAACTCTACTTGATTACTAAACTACTAAATTACTAAACTACTAAATTGTCCATTTACAAGTATTAATTTACTTAAAATTTAGTTAAAATTTATTTAACTACTTAACTACTGAATACGTGTAAACCGAACATAACCGAACATTTTTTTTTTCTTTCTTTCTTTTTTCTTTAAATATTTAATTATCATCGGTCCTCGATAGGTCTACGAAGTTTGGAAGAAGTCTAACCGTTTAAAGCTAATATAAAGCGTGTAACTAGATTCTTTCTTTCTTTCTTTCTTTTTAATATTGAATTGTCATCACGGAATCGGTCCTCGATAAGTCCACGAAGTTTTTTTTATGGAAATAGCCGGCAATTGAGCTGACGATCCACCTGATGGTTAGTGGCTATCGTCGCCCATGAACATCAGCAACACCAAAGGTAAAAGCGAAAAGTAAAAGTAAAAGCGAACCCCATGGAGAAATAATAATAGTAATAATGGTATTAATTAACAATTAAAATCAATACTACCAATATAATCCCTCCGAGGGCCCTACCACCAGCGGGCCGGATTTAGTCGCCTCTTACGATACCCATCCGGCGTGGGTTTGGGGTTAGTATTCTAAAGCCGCCCCAATACGGCAAAAAAAAAATATTTGTTTCGTTCATCGAGTGTTGGTAGGTACGTAGACTACGTAGTACCTACGTAACGCACTAGCCAAGGCATTGAAAACATGCGATGCGTGCGGCGGCCGGCATCAGAATGAGACAAATATCGCATTGCTGATCGCAAAGGTCCACACAAAGTCGATTCATCGCTGCGATATTCATGATTGCATGGATTTTTGTTGCGATCACCGATATCGTCTGCGACCAAGCAAATCGTTAACGATCTTGACATACACTACCGATCGGTCGGTGCGATCGGTCTGCAACGACGGATCGCACCGATCGATCGTTCCGTCAATGGCCCCTTTAAGTTTTCCTATAATGTCGGTCGAGACAAATAGACGTAACTGCATTACTTCAGTTTTTAAAAAGGTTTTAAGAATAAACACTATTTCAGATAAATACGGAAGTATAGATATATATCGCATCTTCGGTGCAACAAAGTCACGGCAGCTCTTTTTTAAATTTTACAGGAGAAGACTTTTAAATTTTTTTTCGCATCTATTTGTTCATTTCTGGATTACTATTTATAGTAGGTTTAAAATCTTTATAATATTAATTGTTTATTTAGTTTACTATAGTTTTACGTAAAAATCTAATGTTTCTTCACAAAAAATCCTAATAAAAGACATAACAAAAAAAAGTGTCCTGAATTGTGATTTTGTTGCACCAGAAGTTATTTAGTTTCATGACTTAAGTATATAATTTAAGGTAAGGTTTTAAATGAAATAAAGTGTCTTAATCAAACATAATCATATATTTTCTTCTCTAAAAATCAACTATTAATAAAAAGGTAACTCAAAACAATTAAATTCTTATAACTACAACATTGTTTGGCATCATTTTCATACTTTGAGTTGGAATCAAATTCTAGGATAAGCAGACTTACGTAATACTCAGTCTTTTACACTTAGGAACTTACGAACAGTCTCATTTTAAGTCTTATAAATGGTTACATAATAAAATCTACCAACTTATAAACAATAAAAATCTTAGAAAAATAAAAAAAAGAATGAAATTGGAATGTTTTTTCAAAAATCAAAAAAGGTTCTTAACCATCTTTACTTTTTTTATACTTTTTATGTTATTATATTTTTTTTATACTTTTTTCATTATAACATTGTATCAATCAAATAAACTGTTAAATGTGTTTTCATAATACTTTGGAACTATATTAGCAGTTATTAGTTGTCGAATATCTTGCTTTTTATTGTTCGCAATTGGCAACTTAGAGCTGTATGCCGCACTCAAATGAATATCTGCTATATTTTTTTTGCCTGCACGACTAATTTTAATTTTAGCTTCTTGCCAATTTTCAGTTTTATACGTGGTTTTGTACAAATAGGTATCAGAATCTTTAATGAATTTCACAACTTTGACATCAGAAATTCTGATTGTTTCGCCATCAATATTCTTGCCAGTGTTCAAGTTGATATCGTTAGAAAGTAACTTTAAATCATAAAAACTATCGTAACTCATTTCAGTAACAGTGAAACTGTTACCGGTTTTTTTGGCATTACGGATTAGAGCCACATATTGATCTGGGGTGTAAATTGGTCCAGATTTTTTTGCTCGACGAATATTTTTCTCTATTACCGAGTGGACGCTATCCGCTTCGTTTTGTGTGTGCCCACGAATTAGAAACTTATGTGTAATGGATTTAATTGGCAAGGTTGAAACGGCATAATAATATAAACTAAGAATGAATTTGTTTTTCTGTTGGCCACAACAGTTATCTGAGAAAAAAATTATGTCTGTATTAGGTTTAGACGAAGAACATTCTTTTAAAAAATTGTACAAACAAGAACCTATTTCATTGGCTCCACGTTTACCCAGACCCTCATGCCAAAAGAAGCAGAATGTTTTCTCATCCTTAATATCTGATACTGTGAAGTTATAACAATTCAGTTTACTTTTATAAAAAAATGCCGACGATTGACCTATAGGACAAGGCAATACGGCTTGAAGATCGAATATAGCCACAATGCTGTTGCTATCAGGCCTTTTACACTCGTCTACATCTTGTTTTTTTTCTATTCTACTAAGACTCTTTTCCTCTTGATGAAGATTATAGCTGGCACTCAACGGTTCTTTATCTACAGCATTCTTAAAGGCCTCACATACGTCACATTGGTCTTTCCGAGGAATAAAAAAGCTGATATTAAATTGGGTATTGAAAATCCGATGGTATGCGTCGTAATTTGCTGGTTCCTTGTGGTCAGCTATACGTTTTTGACTATAGTTACGGTGTAGTTCGGCTACAGTCAAACCTCCATCTATATACTCTCTTGATGAATTGGCTCTTATGTAGTGACTTTCCATCCGAGGAATGGAATTAATGTGGTCACGTACAGATTGTATAATCTCAGCATCCAGCTTTGACTGTTTTCCGTGCTTACCGCGTTTATCTGTTGGAATTACACTAGTGCTTGCAAATTTGTTTTCAATTACAGTACGTAGTGGTTTATTACTTATAACCAATGTATTTAATAGGAATGTTTTGCAAATCCTTATTTCAATACCTTTATTTACAAGGAAGTAAGATGTGTTCGGTTTTCTACATTTTCTATTGACGTCTCCACCTTTTCGAATCTTTATGGTACGGAATTCAGGTTCAACTTGCTTTACACAAGAAGCGAGGAAGTCACGCTGCCTTTGAAAAGAATTAAGGCCCCAGTATGTCTTAAATATTATATTCCTATCGTCGGTGGAAAACTTATTTGAACAAGACAATCGGCAGGTACTTGTACAAGGTGGACGAATACTTTTTTCCGGCATGGCTTTACCTCTACTTGATATGTATGCTTGACCAGTGTTTTTTAAATATTTTCTCTGGTTTTTTTTCCATTGACTTACGTTTCTGGTTCTTTTTTTAGATTTAACAGTACTTGCTTGTTCAGTACTTGGTCGAATATTCTCAGAGGCTGCATTAAGATGTCCAATTGTAACATTAGAAACACGTTTGGAGCGAGATGTAGATTTAGAATGCTTGGAATGATTGCCAGAGCTAGACGAACTTGAGCTGGATGATGCGCTACTTGAGCTGGAAGAACTGCTGCTAAAGGTGGAAGAATCACTGCTAGAGCTGGATGTTCTACGGATTGGCTGAAAAACTTTCTTTTGTAGCTTTTTTTGCGGAGGTTCATATTCAGATCCATCACTCACGGAAAAATCTTCATTACTGTCAGGGTCTATTTTATTGGCATTCGAGATATTGTCTTGCTTTAACATAGTTTTTTCTAAGGTATTTTCTGGAATTATATCTATGGTAACAATATTGGAAGAAACTATTGTTTTATCATCTGTAAGGTTCAATCTTTTGCTATCTTTCGTTGCGATATTCTCTACTTCGGTAATTGGTAAAATTGAATCAGCGTTTACTTCTTGTATTAAAACTGTGTCCACGTCATTATCACATATTGTGCTCCTGTCAGTAGCCGACAGTTCATTTTTTGTATCGTAACAAGTACTGGTGATATTATTTATTGAAAAACGAGAGGATTCTAAATTGGAAATTTGATCATTGTCCTGATCTTCCGAAAAGTTTGCTAACCAGCTTTCAACTAATGTATTATTTTCCTTTAAATTATTGTCTTGAATGGGAATCAAAGAAAGAATTTTTTTACTACGGGAACCCATTGCTCTCTGAAATAAAAATACAAGTATTTAATTTTTTTTTATATAATTATTGCAAAGGTAACGCCTGAATTGATAAACAACAGTAGGGAAATTAGGAACGGTTTATGAGAGGTCTTTGCCGCAACGCCGAAACTAAAATTTAAAACGAACTGATTTGGTCTTCAGCGACGAGCGTATTCAATGGATTTTCAACTTTATGCTTTAGGGCATAAAGTCGAAATCCATTGCAGACATACTAAGGTCGCACAGTCTTTCAGAGAATAGAATAACGTTGCTGATTATCGCTCTCGTCATCAAAGTAGCATTTAAATAAAAACAATGTGGTATATGTAACATTTATCTTTGACAAAAAAATTAATAACTAAACGATTACGGGGTAACAAAGTCACAATTTTGTTTTTAAACTAAACAGCTAGAACTTATGATACAAAAAATGGAATTACAAAGTCACATGTATTTTTATTATAACTTTCTTAATACTAATATTGGACCAATACAGCATTTTTATAGTATAAGACTTTATAGATCCAATGGAATATTTCAAAAAATTATATTAATGAACCTATAAAAACACTTTTTAGTTAGTGACTTTGTAGTTCCAATTTGTATAGTTAATTATAATAATGTTGGATCAACAAAAACGCTCTGATAACAAATGCCTTTGTAGCTCCAAAATTTTTGTAATTTATATAAAAGAATTGAGGTCTTAAAAATAGATACGTTTTTGTCGCTCCAATAAGTAAGAATAAAAATGGTCATAAATACCTTTGTGCGGCTATAGCTCCAACGTACGTCAAACACTCGCGGGCGCGGGGGCACTACTGGCCAATGAAACGTTGTCGGCCCAAAACGTATGAGAAATCCACCAATAACCACAAAGGCACTTGCGACATCTAGCAGAATTTTGAGATACTTTCGCGGATGTTTTTGTTGCCCCAAGTATAGGTATGATTCAGAAACTATTTGGCATACTTAGTTCGATTTTGCAATTTTGGCTATTTGTGACTTTGTTGCACCGAAGGTGCGATATGGTATATTATACGTATATGTTGTATTGATGTAAATAAGGCTTTTTTTCATTTCTAAAAATATTTTTGACAGGGGTCCGTGGAATTGTTTAAGTTTTAAAAGTGATCCGTGACTGCAAAAAGTTCAAGAAACCCTGGCCTATCATAGGATACTCAGCAGCAAACCAAAAATGTGATGTCCAAGGTTAGAACAAATTGTAAAAAAATTGTGATACAAATCGGCTTTGTCAGTGTCACTGTCTATTCCATCATTTTTGGGCTGTCATCAGTGTTGCCAACTTAGTGGAATTTCCACTAGATCTGGTGGTTTCGACACCCCTTTTAGTGGGGATATATTGATTTTAGTGGCTAGTGGATTTTCTAGTGGAAAAGATTTATTCATTTAGTGGTAGAACATGACATTTAACCACTAGGACGATTTTACAAAATAGCTTTTGATTTGAAACTCATTTGACAACGATGAGAGATAAAGGACTCACTACAAGTATAGTAATCTGTGCTTCCACGCAATGGCGAAGAGATAATCCGTAATAGGGTATTCAGTTAATTGTTTTGATTTATGAACTAAAAACAGATTGCCCGAAAACTTTAAACTCGTGGAAAGTATAAAAAAACCGGGCAAGTGCGTGTCAGGCCATGCGCAATGTAGTAATTTTATCGACTATTACACTTTATCTACTTAAGCTAATATAGCCGTGATAGTTTTCCTTGTATAGCCGTATTGGGGCGGCTTAGAATACTAACCAAGTTCCCACGCCGGATGGGTGTCGTAAAAGGCGACTAAAACCGGCCCGCCCTCGAGGAATTATATTGGTAATATTGATTTTAATTGCTATTTAATAACAATATTACTATTATTATTTCTCCATGGGGTTCGCCTGGATAGCTACCACCCTTGAGCATGAGTCAGCCGCCAAACGACTCGTCGTGTTCGGCTGGAGGCTTAAGAGCCAGTTCTTTCTTTCTTTTTCTTCTCTCTTTCTTGGCCGGCAACGCATCAGTGATGCCTTTGGTGTTGCTGATGTCCATGGGCAACGATAGCCACTTACCATCAGGTGGATCATCAGCTCGATTGCCGGCTATTTCAATTTAAAAAAAATCATCAGAATTATAATCCATTTCTGACAATTTTTTCACTTGCCCAACTCCAACCGTTTAGCCGGCAGGTGGTCACCCCCTTGACTCTAACCAAGATTAGCAATTCAAAGCCAAATATTTCGCAAACGGACCTCTAATTGCAAAAATGGTCTTAGAAGACCCATAATAACCAAGACCCATAATAAGACCTTTTCAAAGACCCATCTTCAGCGTTAAAAAAATATAAATATTTAAGATAGAGTTGGGACTTTTTTATTGGAAATTTCCTCCTCTTTCAGGATCTTTTTTCAAAATTCCTTAAATATCATTATTTTAGAAGTAATTAACAAAAAACTAAATATCTTTTTATCATATTTTGATAATACATATTGCAATTTTTTATGTGCTAATAAAACCCTAAAAACATTTTTAAATTTTCTTTAGGGGGTTTTTATGTACTTTTAGTCGTTTTATTTTCTTGAACCACCCCCCCCCCCCCCCCCCCCGAAACTTAAACCTGGCTACGCCCGTGGTAACACTCGTCATTTTATTTATATATTTTTTTTTAGTTTTTTAGTGGTTTTCTGCCTTTTCTGGTGGTGAGTTTAGTGGGATTGTTAAAATATAGTTGGCAACACTGGCTGTCATAGCACTCAGCTGTCAAGTGTCAATAGCTAGTCCAGAAATTGCTCAAATTTTGTTTTGTCGAAACGTCGCTTGATTTTTATGTACTAGACGGTATTTACAAAATAGAACTACCATTTTGTTATTGTTTACGTTTGTTGGAAACTTGGAATTATTGCAGAAACTATGTTTAACATAGATTTGCGGTGAATCTACATGTACATGATAGACGGAATATGTAATAAACCATGATTAAGTTTTGGAAAAGTGCAGGTAAGACGTGTTGTAATAATTGAACATTACCGTTTATTGCTTTGCTGATACGTCGATTGTACCACAATGTCGATAAGTTACACATTGTTTTCGTTACAGCAAAGGCAGGCTGCCCTGTGCGACCGCCTGAGCATAAAACTACACACTCTGAAATAAAAACACCACTGGAATTGGGAAGTGAAATCGAATGTAAGCAGTTTTTTATTTCAACTATAATAGCGTAACTATTGAACGACTTTTTTACATATAGACTTGGTTAATTTGCAGGCCAATCGAACGTATTTGAAAAAAAATCGAAATTATCTCTCACATTACATGACATACTTGTTGACAAAAAGGCTATTAAATATTTTATATTATTTATGGAAACAATTGGTAAACACTTATTAATAAGATGTTGGCTGGAGCTAGACAATTTCAAGATGCAAGTTTTATTTAATAATAAGTTAAATGAAGATGATAAGCGTCTACAGTTAAGTCGTACCAAAAGTTTTGATGTTCAGTGCACCACTGACACACAGAGGAAGGATGAAGATTCAATGTCTCAAAGGTTCAACTGGCGGTCCAGTACAAGTAATTTAAAGCAAAACAAGTCAGAGTGCTCAACCAATTCTTGTGGGAACTTAGCTGAGCAGATAAGATTTACAGAAAATCCCTTCACAAAACCAGTGATTTTTAATGTAACAGAGGAAGCTATTAATCTGTTCAAGAAATATGTGGCTTTAGAAGCTCCAAATAAATTAGTATTACCTGACGAGTTGAGAAAGTCAGTAATAAGTAATATATGCCAACCGGAAGGTCAGATAAAGGAAGACTGTTTTGAACCAGTGCAACAGGCTTTATTTAAGCAAATGGATACCCACTTTATGGAATTTCGGAATAGCCCCTTATATGTTAAAGCACAAATAGATATTTTAACCATGGGCTCCATTGAACTTCCTGATATATTATATAATGAAAATATACTATTCTATTTCACAGAATACTTAGAGCAAGAATCTTGCAGTATTTTATTGGAATTTTTAATAGCTGTAATGCACTTTAGAGACAATATTATTAATAATATGGACTCGAGTCCAGAGCAAAAGCAAGGTGATGCTATAATCTTGTATGATAAATATTTTTCCCTGCAAGCAACTAATCCTGTTGGATTTCCTACTGAAATAAGGTTGAAAGTGGAAAGTGATATTTGTGCAGATGGTGGACCTCTTGTTACATGCTTTGATATACCATTCCAAATTATATTCAATACATTATCCAAATATGTAAAAACATTTTTAGAATCAGAGTTATATTACTCCTACCTATCTGAAATGGTCCATTCTGTTGATAGATTATGGTCTTCCAAATTCAAATCACATTCAGATTGTAGTAGTGAATTTAGTATAAGTACTCAGAATACTCTCCTGGCCATGGGAGATCCTCACTTTAAAAAGAAACGGAACTATTCTGTACCTGACATGTCAATAGATTCAAACCAGCTGTACAATGCTGACGCATTGTGGCAAAGAAAAAAGCATGATGGGCTTAGCCTTGGAAGAATAAATAGTTTGGGCAGATTTGAGTCAAAATTTGAGCCTGATCCAGATAAAAAAGATAGGTCTGTTTTAAAAAAAATGGTAAGCAAACTTGTGCCAACAAATACATCTAAAGTTGAAGAAGAGATGGCATGGCAGATAGCTCACATGATTGTTAAAGATGTAACTGATTTAACAATGGCGCCTCCTGATAATGAAAATGATGATGTATGATTGTGATAGTTGTATAACATATTTTGTAAATAATATAACAATTACCTAGAAATTAATAAAAATATGTTTAACATTAATGGTAATTTTTTTTTATAACTGTGCTCATTAATTATTCATATAAATGAAATGCAAATATATTACATGACTCTTTTGCCCGCGGTAGATTAGTTTCGAAACGAAATTTTTAATTAATTTAGATATCGATATTTTAAAAATCTTGCGGGAACCCTGAACTTTTTCACGATAAAAAGTAGCCTATGTGTTAATCCAGGGTAACCTAGTATCTCCATTCCAAACAGCCAAATCAGTTAATAAGTAGTTGTGTCGTGATTAAGGAACAAACATCTTCACAAAGTTTCACATTTGTAATATTTATAGAATGTCTACTAAAATCCATTGATCATACAGTAACATCAGTTTACATAGAATAGGCTGGAGCAATTCATATTTTTTAATACCTTCCTTCTTTAAGTAAAAAATTTTAATATGAACTTTTATTTTAATGGACATGGATAATAAAAATGAAAGACTCAACATAATGATATGATGAAATAAAAGAACCCAAAGTTTGGAAAATCGTATATTTAAAAAAGATATAAATTATGCTTAATTATACAAAATACGTATATTAATTCGTAAAATAGATACCTGCAATAGGTATGTTACCCTTTTATTTCATAATGATGCTAACATCATTCATTTCATACATTACGTACTATAATTAAATAAGTTTTATATGCCTACCTACATACTATTATATTGAAATAATCATATAAAATTCCATATTGGCGTCATTATTTATTTGACACTTTATTAAGAGAATCAAATCAAATGTCATAAACTGGAATGTATTTTTACAATAAATTTACAATAAAGCTTTTAAATAGCAATAGGAACTTTTGTAACTGATCTTTGGAAATAGGAATTACATACATGTATAATAAATTTATCTTAAATAAGTAGCTTCTGCAGTACTGGGCCTTCATTTTTAGGAAAAAATTCATCTGGGATATCAAAAGGAACATAGGTTACATAGTTGCATAATTGTGAAGGTTTGGTGGAGGTATATTGGACATTTGTAATCTAGGGGGTTCTGAACCGAGAAGTGGTGACTGTTCATCCAGGAAATTAAATATCTTTTGTGATGTAGTAAAGTCCATCCTGTATCTTCTCTCTTGAGTATTCCACTTGCGATATACCAAAGCGTTTAGTAAAGCTTGCATAGGATTTAAAAGCGCCTGAAATAAAAAAAAATACTATGATGAATAGGTATCTTAATCGTCTGCGGAAAAATCATCGAAAACATTTCATCGTATTACAATTCGCCGAACACAATACATCGAAAAAATATTTCGTCGAATTACAAAACGTGGAACAACCAAGTCATCGATTGACATTTCTTCGAATAGCATTACGTAGAAAACCATTTAATCGCATGACAATTAATCGAATTACGTTTCGTCGAATGTCATTTCATCGAATATCATTTCATCGAATGTCATTTCATCGAATGTCATTTCATCAAATGTCATTTCATCGAATGTCATTTCATCGAATGTTATTTCATCGAATGTCATTTCATCGAACGTCATTTCATCGAATGGCAATCATCGAATGGCGATTCATCAAATGGACTGCCATTCGATGAACTGTCATCGAATGGCAATTCATCGAATGATAATTCCTCGAATAGCAATTTTTCTTGTTTAAAAGATTTAAAGATTTTATTATAAACAGAAACAATTTTATGCTTTTTTATAACTTTTTTGTATTTCTTATTTTTTGATCAATTAACATGCATGCGCCGGCCAGCAAGCCGAAGCTGCGGTGGTGAGCATTAAAAGCATCTGCGACGATAAGCTCGCGTGGGACCGCCGGAGCCCCGCAGCGACGGAGCCGTGACAGAAACTGTGCTTGCTGCATGTTGCATGCTGCTTACGTCTTAGTGCTGCTTTTCAATGATGTGTGCCGTGTGAAATAATAAAAAAATATTTATTAATGATCATATGAAAATTATATCATTCGATTCCATCGATCTATAATCTTCCTAGATTCCCGATAGGCGCTTCAGAAATGGCCACAAAAGTTAGACCACGAAAAATTGTGTGGTCTTATTTCAAATTCATCAAATCAAATCTTAAATCTTGCGCTTATGGTTGAACTTGTTATGATGGATGTTAATCAGCTAGCTACAGCCGTAAAAAATTGCTTTTTGTGCATGGTTTTGTGAATACAACTTTAAGTCATGAATAAAAGTTTGAAATTGTTCTAACGTATTTTTATTTCAACCAGATGTGCATAAACACAGTTCTCGGACAGTTTTCAAGCTTATTTTTGTATGGGATTGTGTATTTAGTGTTCGAAGTTCGATTCGGCCAATTGTGATTCGATATATTGTCATTCGATATATTGTCATTCGATATATTGTCATTCGATATATTGTCATTCGATATATTGTCATTCGATATATTGTCGTTCGATATATTGTCATTCGATGAACTGTCATTCGATGAAATGACATTCGATTAATTGTTTTCGATGAAATGTTAATTCGATTAATTGTGTTTTCGATGAAATGATCATTCGATTAATTGTGATTTCGATGAAATGTCAATTCGATTAATTGTAATTCGATGAAATGTGTTCGATGAAATGTAATTCGATGAAATGTTTTCGATGTTTTTTCCGCAAATCATCTTAATAGCATTAAAAAAACTACTTGTTATAAATCACCTACCATGATGTACCATATGCTAATTATCACTTTTACTGGCATTTGAAACCACATTGTCCACACCAAAATACCATTAATAAGATTTGGCAGCCAACATACATAGAAAACTACATTTATAAGGAAAAACTTCAGTCTTAATGCATCAACAACTCTTCTCTCTTTACTTGTGAACTGAAAAAAATAATATCATCCTGAAATTATTATCCTTAAGTATCTTATTGCTTAGTAGGTACACAAAAATTTTAACATTTTGTCATGGATTAAAATTCCATTTTGACAACAACTCCAATATTAATATATTATAATTACAGTCAAAAAATACTGCTACTTGACCAAGTTGGTTTAAACAGCTGGGAATGTATTTATCAAATTGACAGATAGCCTTGGCAACATAAGTTACCCACAATATTATTTAACTGAAAATAAGAAACAATACTGTTCCTTTGCCTCTTTAAATAAATTAATTTATTGATAATATCATCCTTAACCTTGATTTAAATACCTGAGCCAATGGTAAAGCGACTGCCAATTCCACATTTTTACTGGATAAGATATATATAATTGGGTTCACAATCATAACCATTGCTATTGGCAAATAAGTAGCACAATAATTTGGCAGTATTTTGTAGAGAGCACTTGTGAGTGATGTCAAATTATGACACCTGAAAAAATAATTCATTCAGGGTTACATACTATACTTTTTCATATTGAACTATACTATAGACTTTTCATTTTAAAATAGGGACTAGCCCAGCCAATTTGTTTTAAATTAACATACTTTGTATTATACAAAAGGGATGCAGGAAAATCTTGACCGTCTATTTCCAACAATAAAGTCATACAGACAAGATATTCATGACTTATAATAACTTAAATAAAATGCAATATATTAAATAATTATTGATACTTACTTAGCATTAGGGAGATATAATATAGACAGTCCAATTCCAGTAGTTGCAATGGGGATTCCCCATGCAAAAGAATGATATAAAAGTTGATGAGAATCACGGCCCTTCAATGCAAGCCATGTATCAATTGCATAGAACAACGTCCAGAACCAGGTGACTGTATAAAAGTATTGTGTCCAAGCCTATAATAGAACATATTTAGTAAGAGGATTATAGTCATATTATTATCAAAATAAATACAATATTTCCATGTATCGTCGTTGCGACTTTAAGACCTCTTATGTGTTATGTGCCACTTTTGGCAAAATCACTTTTTTACGTCAAATGATTCTACATTTTGAAGAACAATTGAATTCAAAAACTCTCATGTGTGTACGACGTTTCCATCGTAATTTATTCACCAAATTCAAAATCACCTATGTGCTTGCTAAACAAAACTTTATCGATTTTTATCGATTCCCTCAAAAAGCTGATTTTTTACACATAAGAAGTCTTAAAGTCGCAACGACGATATCAGCTTTTGGTCCACTGTTTGCCTCCCACATTATATCAATGTAATTTAAGTATTTTTAAACCAGTGACAGTTGTTTTAAAACAGTGTGTATCTTTTACCAGTAATTTTTACTCAGTAGTTATGAAATACACCTTAAATCATGACCTATTCTCCAAGAATAAGTTTCTTACAGTAAAGATTAAATAATAAAATTATATAGGGAAAAAAATTAAGACCTGTTATTATTTAATTAATTAAACTGTTGTGTATCTTTTGTTAAATTCAATGTTCCATATAAATGTGAAGTTTGCTTAATTTTTATACATTTTTTAACTAACTTCAAGATTACTTTGTATCTCTAATATAATTTTTTTTTTACTCTCATTATATCCCCTTTAACCTAATAAATCTATAGTGTACCAAATTGATACAAAATACCTTTGTAACTTATTTTACTTTTTTAATTGCTGCAATGACAGTGTATCTTAGAAAGAAAATGCTTACTATCAGGTGAACTATATGCTAATGTGATATCTATTAATTATATACAACATATCATTGATAAACAAATAAATACTCCATCCAACCATCCATCCATCCATCAACCCTTTGAGGTCCACTGCTGGACATAGGCCTCCCCTAATCTACGCCACTCAGACCGGTCCCGAGCCTTCTGAATCCAGCGGATACCCGCTGTCTTCTTCAGGTCGCCGGTCCACCTGGTCGGGGGTCTCTTATTATTTAATAAATAAATTTTATTTAATAAATACTCACAGATGTTAAACTACAAAACAAAACACTGACATCATCATTGGGCATTGGCATGATGTTTTTGTATCGTAACCACAGTGAAGAGCGCACTAACACTCCTGAAATACAGAGGAAAAGGCTATTATAAACATCAAATAATTAACAATGAAACTAATAATCCGTTTATCTGTGGTCACAATCTGCATATCTTAGCAATAGCAGAAACTGACACAGACAAAAGAGATCTATCTGTCTGCAATTTCATAATAACTACATGCCCATGATATTGTTTGTAACATTGCTATCACCAAGACATTGCGGCTTGTGGTGCCCAGCCCAGTGTGCAAACAATCATACTCTAGAATGAAATGTTCCTTTAGTTAGACGCACTACTTTATTTAATAAATATCTATTTATAATATTTTATAAGTAGTTTTAAATAAATTTTATTTAATACTAGTTGACCCGGCGAACTTCGTATCGCCTAACAAACAATTTTTTTTCAAAAATATGTTATTCCTATGTTATTCCTTGTTACATCAGCTACCTGCCAGGGAAAGTCCTGTCAAAATCGGTCCAGCCATTTCAGAGATTAGCCGGAACAAAGAGACAAAAAAAAGAGACGAAAAATTTAAAAAAATTAGATAATAAAGTAAACAAATGTTACCAACTTTTGCTGCCAACTATAATATTTATCTTTTTGACTTTTACTTTGCTAGTGGCCTAAAGGTATTGACTTAGGTTAACAAAAACTTTTTCGTTTTTTCACTTGCATGAATTGTGGACATACCAACACTTATCATACAAAAATAAAAGATTCTGTGACACAAACATGAAAGTTAAAATGTATAACATACCAAAAGATGCCAGTAAATCTGCAACTGCCAACCAAATGATGATGCGCCTCCCGCGACTACTCGACTGCTTGTAGAATTGTTCAGGATAACTTGCAATACATGGAAAAATCTCAAAACAAGCACTTAATTATTTTTCTGCATTCTTTTGAAAAAAATTACACATGTTAAGAGCTATAGCTAATATAAGCTATTTTTACTTACTTGGTAAATAGAACCTAAGATACCAACGGTCGATGAAATTAAGCAAACAGTATTATATGTCTCTGTATTGAATTCGTCCATTATTTTCACTGCCATATCTTCTTTATTACCAGTATGATGGCAGCAGAATGTTTGGATTGTAGGATCAGACATAATTATTTGTTTGTAGTTTATCTTATTACTTCTGGTTTGAGGCAAGTAAATTATTGTAATTTAAAAATGATCTTCGCAAGATAGCATTTCAGTATCCGAGGCCACAAGATATTATTTCGTATCGCGAGACACTATAGTATCTGTTGGTCAAACTGTACTTAGCTCATTATAATTATTTATATGGATTGAAATAAAAGATTTGCAATACAGTTAATAAGACCCAATCATCAATTTCGTTTTTTAATTTCGGTATTAATGTGAAGTGATGACTGCAATATCAATATCAATTATCAAATTTATCAATGAAGTTGACTGTTGAAGTAACTGAATTTGTCAATTGACAATTTGTATGAACTTGACAAGTGTCATAGTGACATCTGAGTTATTGATCCCTGGCTGGAGCATTGATTAAAGAAAAAGTAGAGGATATGCCCTAAATTGCATATACATTTTTTCATTATACATATATTATGCAAATATGACCCGAAATACCAAAAATACATCTGTCCTGTTCTTACACGCGACAATGTAAACTTAAAGAAAGAGTACAATACATGTAGCATATTTCAATTTTCTGGCAACATTTTAAAGAAATCTATCTAAGCTCCGCCTTGAAGCCTGTTTTCGGACGCCATTTTATGAAAACAGTTGCTTCTAGGGATGTTCGATCCAGGTGCCTTGTATCGATACTCTATACAGCCGAAACAAATGTCAACAAACCATTAAACTCGTTTTATAGGGTTTTTCACCAACTGACATGAATTTGTACACCAAATGCGTTTTATTTAGACAAACTCCCATTAAGGTATTTGTGAATTCTTCAATAAATACATATTGATCGATAACAATTATAAACTCCAAGTAAATGTAGAAATAAACAAAATTAAATAACACCGTCATCATTCAAACACTTTGCAATGACAATCTTATTTCCAAGAAGAGATTTGAAACGTTTAACATAATGTACTATTTTGCCCTAATGAGCAGTTTGTCTAAATAAACGCATTTGGTGTACAAATTCATGTCAGTTGGTGAAAACCCTAGAAATCTATTTTAATATAGATAATATTTATTATGGATGTATTTCCGAAATAAAATTATTAATATTATTATTATTATTAATAATAATAATCTTTAGTTTACATTTGTATCGGCTGCAAAACGACTATAGTATAGATCGATATGGATCGTATCGATCCAGGTATCGATCCTAGTGATTTGATACTGATCGATCCAGTATCGAATGATTTTTTTTTTAATGGAAATAGGCGGCAAACGAGCTGACGATCCACCTGATGGTGAGTGGCTATCGTCGCCCATGGATATCAGCAACATCAAAGGCATCACTGATGCGTTGCCGGCTAAGAAAGAATGAAAAAGAAGAAAATAAAACTTTAAATAGGGATGTTTAATCCGGGTGTTTTATGTATCGATAGTCCGGTTTGTCATGAATATCTCAATAAATAGTCCAAATATCGATTCATATAATTAAATATACCTGTAAGGTGAGTATCGCGGCCAATGAATATCAGTGACCAAAGCGTTGTCAGCCAAGAAAGAGAAAAAAAGAAAGAAATATGTTAATAGATGAAACATGATACATATTTGATATTTTATATATATTTAATACTTATAATTTAATACGATGTTTTGTATCGATTCGTAATCGAATAAAAATCTCGAATTCTAAATAAATATATATATCTTTAAGCCAGTATTAAGGTTAATCGTTTTAGATTAAATTTTATATTAGATTTAATTTTATTCAAAATATTGTATAATTAAATACTGAAAAAGTTACTTAAGGTTTTTTAAAACAATGTGGTATGTTGTAGGAACATCATATAAATAATTATATCTCACTATATAACAGTATATTTGATTTAGAACTCTTGTGTTTTATAAACTAATTAATCAAATAAATTCATAATCATCATATATTTTTTTCTTAAAATATTATATCGATATGTGTAAAATACAACACTAATTTGTGGGTGGAGTCGACGCCATATTTGAGAAACTTTTGGCTTCAGATCACGTGACCTTATTTCCTATCCTCTCTTTTTCTTTAATCAAAGGGCTGGAGTTGAACTCACACGTCAGAATAATAGCTATCCATTACGCCATCTAAACTTTGATTTAGAACTAAAATGCTAATAGGATATTAACCGTACCAATAAAGAAACGAATCTAAACTGGCGGTCGATACTTGTAATGATGGGTTAGGACCGTCAGCAAAAGAGAGTTGCTAGAGAGGTGATATTTTGATATTTGAAAATAAATATTAGCAAAATATTTAAAACGCTTACACACACACAAAAACCCAACCAAGTGCTAATCGGTATCGCAAACCACGGTTTCCGTATGTTTTTATGTCAAATTTTTTTAAAACTGTTGTCATATCATACTGTTAAACTATTATCAAAATTCTGTTTGTGCCTTTAAGCAGGACAATGCTCTCATGCACTCCCCACTGTCACAAATATACTCTGAGTGTAATCGATTATTTGCGACCCTCAATGATCTAGATATCTTTCACGATTCACGTTTAAGCCTGAAACAAAAACTCTTTTAGTACATAACTTTAAAAAAATAATAATATATACACTGCCTGTTTTGTAACCACTAAGAATGATGTACGCACCTGTAATTGGCTTATATTGATAAGCTGTTAGTGTGTTAATCTATACAAATAAATAAAATTGGAGTGTCTGTTTGTAATACATAATAAAATAACCGATTATATATACTAAGTGCATTTGGATGTATACACGTTTTATATACCAAAACAATATTTTTTACAATTTTTGTCTGTCTGTTTGTTCCGGCTAATCTCTGAAATGGCTGGTCCGATTTTGACGGGACTTTCACTGGCAGATAGCTGATGTAACAGGGAGTAACTTAGGCTACTTTTATTTTAGAAAAAAAATAGTTTGTTAGGCGATACGAAGTTCGCCGGGTCAGCTAGTATGTAAATAAATAAATAAATAAAAATTAAAACGCGTGGCACTCGGGGACTGCCGCGGTAAAGCTATTGCATAGCATTTTTTATCAAAAATTTTGGTTATTTTTATAGCAGTATTATATATAAATGCAAAAAAAAATACTGCATTTGTGATAATAATAAAATGTATGGATATAAAGTACTCACTCATTTTCTTTCACAATTTTTTCATCACTTTCTTCATTAATAAATGCACTTTGTTTATTCATATTTAAAACACTTTGTACACAAATTTTACGCGTACAGCTATTCACCAGCAACTGCTATTCACTGTTGTACATAGGTACACCTATGTATACATATATACCTACATGTATACTTACGGGGCACACATGCGGTGAGTGTGGCATTACAAAGATATGATAGATATCTATACACCTATACACTTTCTCACAAACAGCTGTTTACGTATTCGTCCGATTTCGGAGCAGCTCGACTCGATCATTGCGAGCTTCGTACAGTCGTACCATATACACGTTAAGTGAACGCTCGGCCGAGCTACATGGTAGGCGGAGTGGAGGTGTTAGGTTTTATTTTCGTTACGGAATTACTTGATTCGGTCGCCACGCTCAAAGCCCACGGTAAAAGCTATGCAATAGCTTAAAACTGATACCGAATCTGCCATCATCATGCATATTAGTAATGGATAATGCATCTTAACATAGCATGAAGTTAAACAAAGCGCCATCGTCAGCTACTCGAGAAGTTAATACAAAAGCATAACCTAACAATAGAATATTATATTGAATACTGCTTGAAATTATTTGGGAGAGTCCAACCTGTCCAACTGACACTTGGGCAGTTTTTAGGAAGTATAATATTTTAATTATTATTACTCCACAGGAATATTACAATTAATAAATAAAACGAGAAACTAACAGAACTAGTATATTAAAACTTTATCGTTTATACGTCCCTTCACCAGGGTCAATTTTTTTGCGTGCTGTACCGACGTGTGTGACTAAAGAAAGGAATAACGTGCGAATGAGAGGGAATGATAGGTTCCGCCATTTTTGATTCGTTTCTTTAATGGCGCGGCTAATATTTTACTCCTTGATAAAAGAAAAAACGAAAACCATACAGATGAGATAATTTAGGCACTAAGCAGTCGGAATATGTTAGTTTCAGTGGATAAAATAACAAAATAAATTAATATTTTTTTTTTATAATTCATTTCAAAATTTTCACTATTGTCGAATCCATAATTGGACGGACCACTTTGACAAACCAAATGCACAAATGTTGCCAGGACATTGCTGTTCTTGTCGACATTATGAAAATGTTCTTATCGATATTTTGCGTGACTTTGAACATCAAATAAAGCTATTTTAATGCATTTTTCGTAGTAAAATGTGACTGAATTTTGTTGAAATTAAAAACAACTTATCTTTATTGATTTTAGCTGGCATCGAAACAGAAAGTATTTTAGTTAAATAAGAAATGCAAACACATTCATTGAACACTATTTTAACAACCTAACTGAAGGTTTTCCGTTGCATGCCTAAACAAAACGTTTTTTCAATGTTTTTTCAACACTCACTTTCTCGGTGAACCAAGTGTCGACACTATGTGCTTCGTGCTTAAAACTCGTAGTTTTACGTATAGTCGTATAACCCCGAAGCAGAGCCATCTAGCGGCAGTGAAAAGATCAGCTTCGGTCCCATACAAATTTTAGTAAACGTGCGTTTACTTTACGTACCTACTTGTACTTTATTTACCTGGAACAAATTATCCAAATAGACATGGTGCTTTACTGTTGGCCTAATCCACAAGCTCAAAGTCACACAGCGAACTATGGAGAGGGGTACACTCGATATTTCTCTACGTGATCGCGTCAGAAATTATAAAACCCGTAGACGAACTAGGATAACCAACATAGGCAAAAGAATAAACCGGCTGAAATGGCAATGGGCTGGCCACATAGTTCAAAGGTCCGATAATCGTTGGGGAAGAAAGGTCCTCGAATGGCGCCCACGTCTCGGAAAACGGAGAATAGGACGCCCCCCGATCAGGTGGTCTGACGACCTGAAGAAGACAGCAGGCATCCGCTGGATTCAGAAGGCTCAGGACCGGTCTGAGTGGCGCAAGTTAGGGGAGGCCTATGACCAGCAGTTAACCTCTAAGGACTGATGGATGGATGGATAGATGGATGAAGGAATGAATAGATTAATTTTCTTTATACATAGCAACACTATATTTGTCAGTTTAGTGTAATCTAAGGCTAAGCGCAGATTGAGACTTCTTGTCTCGGAGACTTTTTGTCACCCAGTCGAGTGCTATGAAGATCGCAGACTATGGTGACATGACAGCACGGTGACAAATACCTAGTTCCAACATCTAGTGACGTGACTGTCACCCGACTGTCAAGTCTCCGAGACAAAAAGTCTCAATCTGCGCTTAGCCTAATAGTTTTACGTCTCGACAAACTCTCGTACAAAAATAATATTTCACATTATGTCAAAGACTGACATTTAAAACTTCATGGGTCCAAAGTTGGGGGTAATCTATGGTCCAAAGTCTATACTTGAGTCAAACTCGTATCATAATTCTTGTTAACAAATCATTAAAATTCCTTTGTAGGGTTTTCACAAACTGATTTGTATTTAGCACACCAAATAACTATTAAAGAACTAAATAATCATTATAACGTTTGTGACATCTTCATTATTTTAATATTGACCTATAACAACAACACACTAAGAGAAAACGACGTAAAAACCAACAATTTTCATCATTGAATAACTCACGCTCGCATATCCTTAATTTCGTGAAGCGGCTTCAAACCTTTGCACAAAATTATTGTTTTCAGGTCTGCCTACTATGACTATAAATAGAAATGACTACGAAAACCTCACAGCTATAATGGCGCTTACATGCTTTGCAACTTGGTCGTATTATATTTCGAAATACAGTGAAATCTACATAAATCTGTGACTTTAAGGAGGGCGCTGCCGGACGCATTGGACCAATCATAGTGCGCAATTAGTAAGTTATGAATGGCATGGCATTAGTTCCAATTTTTGCCACGTCACAAATAAGTTCTTCAGAGATGGCACTGTACAGATTATACAGATATTTCATTCCACTTAATATGCATGAGCATAAAATTATTTATAAGTTAAATTTCATTAAACAAAGCCGAATAACATTTTATATTTATGTATTTTAAAACAGTCTATATCGATTTTATACGTAACTATTCCGTGTTATTTTAAACTTTTGCAAAATAAATATAATGTTTAAAAAGAAATTAAATTATAAAGGGTGGAACGGAACGCGACTTGCGAGCTCCAGATTTAGTTCAAACGCACTTTATACGACCAAAAGTTTCATGCATCTGTTTGTTTGTGGTTGCTAGGCAACACAGTGCTTACGTAAATTCTGATCCGAATGTGATTATAGTGTAGAGGGCAGTATTTCGTTTTGTGATTTGATCAGTCACACCTACTGACCAGAAAAAAAGACGGAAATAAACCTCGTCTAATCGAGAGTGAAGCATAACAATGGCAGCCCGCTTACCATGTGTGTGTAATTTTTGATTCGCGATTGACGCAGTATGGTGTCAATGTGTGGGTGTGTGTACTTGTACAAATAGAGAGTTGGTATTACTATGGGCGCTTTACTGAATTTGTTGTTGGGATTTCGTCCGTCTTTTTTTAGGTCCGTGGTCACACCAGTACACACACACATATCACACTTTCAAATTATAGTAATAACTACGCCCTCTGAACTTTGAACCAATGAAATAAAACAATGTAACTTTTTCATGTGTTTTTAACTTCCCCATTTTTTTCTATATGACCTAAACGTGTATTATTACGAATCATCGGATTCCATGTCGGATTCTTCATATATCTTAAACCTATTACACACATATAACAAACATTTTTTGGTAAAAGGAGGAATTTTAAAATAAAAATGCTAGTGCAACTTATATTTAGGTGTATTATATAATATTTATAAAATATAGTCAATTATACATCTAGGTATGTTTAAAGATTTATTAATAAATCAATAAGGTCATTGTGTCATATTTTGTCGAATAAAACCAGTCGACTATGGGTTTTGCCGATCAACTTTGGTCAAATATTTATGATGATATTTATAATGAAAAACAAATTGTAGGTTTAAAGAAAAATAAAATCTTTTTAAAATGTTACTGATACCTATTATGTGTATGTATTTTGTTTATATTTGAATTGACTTATCAATTTTGAGGTAGCTTACTTATAAATATGTCCTCAAGTTTTTTTGTGTAAAGTTTCAAGTTACATATTTTGTTTCCAAAACACATCATCAGAACTTTAAATTGTCACTGGTTTTGGAATATTATTATTACCAACGTCATTAAATCTTTGAACATGAATCAACTATTCCAATCCATTGAGGAGTTAAATATATGTACGTAATATATATAGATCCCAAGCACAAGACCCTAACATAGTCAATGATGTTCTGGTTTTGCAAAGTTAATGAGAACAAATTTCTTAAAACACGGTTAAATGGAGTTATTGAAGACTTACATAATTATTTTGTCGCCAAGACACATCTTTAGACCCTGGGATGGTCAATAATGTACTGGTTTTACCAATAGTATCTTCCTATTTTCAATATAACATTTTTAAAAACGATTTAATTACTACTACAACTATCCGTTGAGGAGTTCCACTATTTATCTGTCAGTACAACCCATCATCGGATCCTCACCTTTGAGTGGGGACCAACCTTAAGCAATTAATTCCTACAGTTAACTTAATTAATCAAAATTGGTCCTGCCGTCATTGTATAATCGGGGAACAAACAAACAAAAAAATATAAATGCAATAAATTGATTACCTCGTTTAAGTCTGTTAAAAATGAGTTTTCATCAGCATAAGAATTGCGTTTTTTTTTTTGGAGAAACACGTTTCTTGGTGCCACTGGTCATATTTCTTAGAACCATATCTTTGAAGATCAACATTCACATTCGTGTGAAATATTCGCATTCGCGAATGTGACAAATCAAACATTCGTTACATCACTACTACATACATAAAATTAATCTCGTTATGCTAATTATATAATTTTCTTCATTTCCTTTATTATTTAGTAGCGAAATTTAATGCCAACTATTCAGCGATTTTTGCCGACTAGTCGCCGACTAGACAGCATGCCGTTTCTTCAACCTGTCGGTTTTCCCGATGTGCGGGCTAATCTCCGGAACAGCTGAACCGATTTTAATGTGACTTACACTGGAAGATAGAGGATATAGGGCAACATATAGGCTACTTTCGGGATTTACGCGGAAAAAACTTACGCGAATGAAGTCGCGGGCACAGCTAAAAAAATATTTACTTATTACGTAAAGTTTAATATAAAATATTTGAATTCTAGTTATTACAATAAATTAGCGAAAAATTAAGTTTTTTTTATAGTTATTGCACAAAACAAATTATTGTTATGGTAAATTTTTCAATTCAATTCAATTTTACAGATGTTAAAAAAATACTCAAGTTTCAATACTAACTACATAAAAATAATGTTAGACGATAAACAGATATTAATAGCATTGAACAATTAACATAAATTACATCAGTTAACTTATGTATCTTTCCATATCGACAAATTCATGCTGAAAAGAATTTAGTATGAATACGAATCCAACTAAATAGAACAGGTGTTATTTATTATTATTAGGTATTTATTCTTAAAATAAACAACAATACCTATCACGAGTATGCTACTTGACTATACATATAATTTTAGTATTTGATCTGACAACCAATTGAGCAGGATAACAGAAAAAAATAACTCCTTCCACCATTGCATAATAATTTATAATAAAATATATCCCCCCACATAATTCCAAAAATTTCGATACAAAAGAATAACACTTTGGTTTAGTTAGTCAGTATTACGGTTACTTATATTTATTTAGGCACGATATTATATCGTAGCTAGGTGCCGTGCATCTGCTGGTCTGGATGTCACGTAGTGGTCTTAATATGAATAAAAATCTATTACTCCACCTACTTAATGATATTAGGTCCATGATCATGATAAAATACATACAATAATATACATACAAAAATTTCAAAAGCTAATCTAAGCACATACCTAAACTATGATATAATGTGATCTCCACCACTTAATGTAATTGTATCTAATTTATCAAACGTTCGCCCGGAATGCAATGGCTAATAGAAAGAATGCAACTTTATTAGGCAAGAATTCAGGAACATAGCAAATAGGATTTTTAAGTAAACTTAAATAACTGGAACTTCTGTAGATTGAAGTGGTATAACGGTAAGGTTATGAGTTATTGGAAGACAAGGATTAATGGGATCAGGTGCTTCTCCAGGTTTTAAAGTACAGTTTTCAGAGTTTATATGGTTTAAGTTGTCTTCACTTTCTCCACTCGAAAGTTTTAAAGCTGACGGTTGGCTTGATTGTACAACATCATCATTTGAAACCATTGTGGCATTATTAACCAATTCAGTTGAATTAGTGATTAAAGGAGGTTCAGTTACATTATTCTCTGCAGCTGTATTTAACAGAACCGAGCAAGGTATCGTCGTTGTAAATTCCTTTTCGGTCTTTGTAACAACTGTGATTGTACATTTAGTTTTGTCATTATCATTTATATTTTCAGTCCCTTTTTTAACGTCAACTTCTGGAGAAAACGAAGTTGCAATAGCACAGGGTATAGCAAGAACTTCGGTAACATTTTCATTACTGACTGTTAATGTACAGTTCACCAGATCTCCCAATACAGAATCCATAGCTGCTACTGTACTGTTGTTATCTGGAGCCACTGCGACAGGTTGACCCCTGTTGTCGTAGATAACTGTGTGATGAGGACGACCTGTCGACCGTGCTAAATTCCATAGTGCTAAACCTGTCAATAACGTTCCAACACCAGCACCTGCGATTCCAACACCGGTGAGTGCACTGCTTGAACGACTGACTCCTCCAAACCCTTTACCTGCGTAATTGCCAAAATAACCGGGCATTTGAGGACCACCAAATCCAGTATTATGAAATCCATGTCCACCATAACCGCCGTAGCTAGGGCCATAATTAGAATATGGAGGTGGTGGGTGGTGGTAACTGTTTCCAACACTTGTGTAAGGGGGAGGCGCACCGTGATAATTATTACCCATATTGTTTGTCGCGTAGTTAGCTCCTCCATGTGCATTTGGTGAGTACGGTGGAGGCGCAGCATTTGATCCTGAGAGCCCAGACCCTTGTGGATATCCAGGTCCAGCAGCCTTGTTTCCTGACAAACCGTTGGATGAAGGATAAGAATGACCCGGAGAGCCAGACATGCCTGGTTGAGCGGGAGCGTTGAGCGGATTACTATTTTTTTGTATACTTTCTTGATGAACTGGGGGTGATTTGGGTTGAGTTCCCGTTCCTGAACTGCCAGATAAACCATTAGATGCAGGATAAGAATGACTCATATGACTGTTTGATTGTACTGACTGTGATCCTGGCAGAGCCGATTGTGGCGCATGATTCCTTTGTATGTTCTCTTGATGGATTGTTGGTTGCTTGGCTGGAGCATTACCAGATAGACCTGTATTACTTGAAGGATATGAATGAGAGTTTGTTGGACTTGATTGTCTTGATAAAGTTTGGGTCTTTTGAACTGGTTTTTCCTGCCATCCAAACAATGATTGTTTAGGGGCTGATGCTTGAGGACTACTGAATGATGTCGGAGCAGGTTGAACCGGAGTACCGCTTCTTCTACTGGAGCCACGACTAGACCCTGAGCTGCGACCTCTAGATGTCTTTCTCCCGTCCACATCTAACACTGCCACTATTAACAGCACTATAATAAAGCTCGTAAGTGTCTTTTTATTCATCTTGACGTTATTAACTGTTCGATAACATTGAAACTATGATCACGTATAAGTTTCTGTTGCAATAAAGATGCCTTGCAATTCTCTGCACTAAGTATTAGGAATACGTGCTCACGACGCAATTGCCTGACTCACTGTGTTCCTCGACCCTCGTAATTTAACGATCGCCCACCCTGCCTCAAATTACACGACTCATTCTAGAACGTATTCATTACTAACGATACACAAGTGTAGCAGCACATAGGTCGATCAATACGTTATATCATCGTACTTCGTAGAACAGAAATAAAGAAAAGTACTTTGTGTACATTTTAATTGTCATGGCAACCTTGCTTTAAAGGTACATATTTTGAAAACAAAGGGCAAGCTGAGGTCAGTGGAGATGATTATGATGATTACCTACGTAGTCAGACCCCTCTTTCCCACTAGGCACTCTGGGCACGTGCCCAGAGCCCCGTGATCGAGAGGGGCCCCCTAGTTCCTGCCAGATCACTAAACGATAACTGATATTTATTACCGATTTTTTTTAATTTTAATAAATCGAACCTAAATTACTGACTACAATACCAATTTCCATATTAGCTTTTGCATAAATCTAGAGGCTTGCTTATCTACTTTCTTTGTTTATTCTACCAAAATAGTGTTCTGACAAAGACATAGGGGCCCAGAGCCTGCAGTCATATTGGAGCGGCTTAGAATACTACAATCTCACGCCGGAAGGAGCGACTAAATCCGACCATCTGGTGGTAGGGCCCCTCAGAGGTATTTATTGATAAAATTGATTTTAATAGTTCATTAATACAATTATTACTATTTTGGCGACACATGCGTCACACGGTGACGTCACGCCAACCTGAATCACGCTATCGAAGTTTCTACGATCGCTGGCATATACAAACGCTCCGACAACATCAGTCGGGTTGGGCTCGGCCGCCTCCTATGGAACACACCGCGCCTAGCAGGAGTACTCCCTTTGCCTAACTATTATTTATTACAGATATTTGACCCTGGGGTACGCCTGATAGAGATTGCAAACCCGCCCGGACCCGGTGCCCTTTCAGGCACCCACCGGGCCCTGTCACCGGACCCGGTAAGTAAATCACGGCGCGCGGCGCGGGAGCGCCAACTCGTAGAATGTACATTGGCATGGCATTGGCATATGCAAGTTAGAATATACTTTTTGTTTTGTTATATATTTATTATACTTATGAAGCCTACGTAACGTAACCAATTTTACGTTACATTTTGTTAGTTAAGACTATACAAGTTTGGTTGTTTACAGTTACAGTGCAGCCTAGCCTATAAGATTTTGCTAATTTGCTAAATTAGTAATAGTAACACTCACTAGTCTTAATAGCCAAAGTTTAAGAAAAAACATAATACTTTACTTTTAGCTAGGGTTGCCAACCTCAAATTTAAAAAACCAGGATTTGAAGTTGGAGAAACCAGAACAATTCAGTTTGAAAACAGGACGCAGTAATAGAGTTGCAATAATTGCGAGCCGTGAGGCCGCCCGTAACGTAAGAATTTTAAAAGAGGCGCGCAAATTTTAAAATCAAAAAACCTAGGACGCTGCTTAAAAACTATTCAGGACGTCCCAGGACACTACAAAACTAGGACATATCCTGGGAAAACAGGACGGTTGGCAACTCTACTTTTAGCAAATAAGAATTGGTTTTGTTTATGGGTGAATATTCAAACGAAGCAAATTTACAAGTTCTAGTGAATAAAAAATTTAAACTTAGTTTTAGACTCCTTTCAATAACTTTATATAATATATACCTATGTACTTTATTAAGCGCATCGTTTATTTGATACAATTTATGTGTAAATTATGTATATTTTTAACGAAAATAACATCAAAACTCATTACAGGGACCTATTCCACCGCTAGACTTCACATATTTAACAGAATTTCAGTAAATCTAGCGCAAATAATGTACATTTGCCAACTGTGCCTAATAACTCGTTTATAATTTATTACGTAATTATAAACAAAAACGTAATTTAAAGTATAAAATATAAACAAAAGCGTTTCCAAACTTTTGTCACGCTGCAAAACTCATCACCAGAACCATCACTACAATTCGATTTTACGCAGCAAAAACACTTGATCATCCGGCTCCCCGCACTTCAGTCGATCGGCTAATGTAGCAGTAGTAGATAAGAATTACGAAAAATTTCGCGCTAAAAAGCTCGATTATTCTGGGTGTTGACCGTGTTTGATCCACTTTGTGTTTCATTACAAGTCCACTTAATATGTGGTATGTATTTGATATTGTTATCTCGTTATTACATCAATCCATTCGATTTTGGTTCAATTTAAATTTTAGAAGTGTTTGAAGTATATACTGTTTACAGAAAAATGTATAATAACCTAATGATATTGTATGTATCTTTGATAATAACCCAAATGTATGCATTTGTCATTGCCGTGTAGTTCATTGCCGTAACCTTTTAGAAGACAAAAGAGGAAAGAATAGAAAAACGTAAAAGCTATGCTGATTTAAAAGAAAATGAAGAATTGTGCAATATTGAAAAATAAAAAGCAAGATACTTGAGAAAATCTGAAAAAAAAATGTTAGCATCAAATATTTAACCTTTGAGTAAGGGGGGGGGGCCTTTACTCAAAGGGATAGACGCAGAAGATCGAGAGCAAACAGCACGAAATATATAAAAAAATAAAAACTGGAGTAAGAAATTGAAAAGGTATTGAAAAAATCCAAGATGTGTCTAGAGAAGATGGTATAAGTGATGCTCTTGGATCAGTTCCGTTAAATTTTGCTGTAAAAGGAACTGGTACAATCAGTAACGTAAACGAAACAGATAACATTTTCAAAATAAGGTTATATTATGGTAAAATTAGACATTTATGATAACAAAGAGACAAAGATGTACAAAGACTGAAAAACGAACTTAGCAGTTTAAAAAAAGAATGCAAGAAGTTGAAGATACTTTTAAACACATATAAAAACAAGATAACAGATAATAAATTACACTGGGAAGGAACTTCTAAGAAGAGGAAAAAATATGACCAAGAAACAAGGTAACACAAAAAAAAAGGAAAAGAAATAGTAGAAATAAATTCAGGCAAACGAGCAGACAGGTCACCTGATGGTAAGTGATCACCGCCACCATAGATTACCTCCAATAGATACCGCATACAAGGCAACTGATGCGCGCCAACACATACGTGCATTTGCAAGTCGACGACAATAGTGTCGACCAATACTGACCCGTCAAGTCCAAGTATGAATAAGAAATAGCCAATCACAGCGCATTGTTTTGTCCCCCGCAACCCGCACCTTCCGCCAAATTTTGTGAGTTCAAACTCTAAGAAAATTTCACTTATGCGGTATCTATTGGGGGTAATCTATGACCGCCACCCATGGACATTAGTAACACCGGGGGCATCACCAGTGCGTTGCTGGCCTAGAAGGAAATGATAGACCCGCTTCTTGAAGGACTCCATATCACAGTTTGGAGGGAACACCGATGCAGGAAATTCATTCGATAGTTAATACGTGCGGGGCAGAAAACTACGCGAAAACCGAAATGTGGACGAACATCAGGTATATAGGTGGTGTTGATGGAACCTGGTACACCGTGATGTGCGGTGACGAAAATTAACCGCAGGGATTAAAACAAACAGTTCATCAGAACAGTCCACATTATACTGACGGTAGAATACGCAGAGAGCCTCCTCATTTCAAGCAACTCTAGTCCGTCTGTAAGCTTGGGATCATCGACAAGACGAAGAATGTTCTGGAACTGTGATACATTTTGAGCGGTTTCTCGGGGTTGAAATGGACTAAATTTAGTCTACTCCATTCCGAGACCCGCTCCAGAGATGTCTCGACTTCAGATACAAGTTATATCATCTTCTCCTCAATCTGCATCCGAGAAAGATTTGCTCGGCCTGTATAACGAGCATGTCCCGTACTGTCATCAGCATAGCAATGGATATCCCCGATATCAAGCATATCATTGATGTACATAAACTGATATCATTGATATTGATTTTGATTGTAACTTGGAAGGCTGATGTGTCAAAAAAATTATTTAATTAACGTAGGATAATTTCATATTGGAACGAAGTTCCTTATCGCGCGTTGCGAAAGGGGGCTAGGCGGAAAAAATTGTAACGAAAAGTTGTAACTACACTTTTTGCCGTCGTTTATTAATTAAAGCGAGTAACTAGACGACCAGAAGTGTTCGAGGGTGATACAGTACAATCATAGTATGTGGCTGTCTTATTTACTCTTCGGTATTTAGCATAGGCACAACAGGGATATTTATATTACGATCATGCACATTAAGTTATTATTGCTATTTCTCTTGTCATACCAATTAATATGCAAAAGAGCGACAGGGATAGAATAAATATATTACTGTTGCTCTGACAAGACACATACATACAACTTCCACAAAACGGTTTTTTTTACAAAATTCACATTCTTTATTAGTGTTATTTTTGCAGTGCGATCGGTGTTGTTGTTGTCGTTTTCTTGGTTCTGCTGCAACTGGAAATTGCAGCAAAATTTGCTGCTGTAAGGGTGTATCAGCGGTAGAATTTTCTGAATAATTGCGAAGTTCAAGTGCCAACTGTAAAATAAAATCCCTTCTACGTCCTTTTTTATTCAGTTTCTTGATATGCAACCTTCTTGATATGCATTTAATATCGCTAAATCTAATATATTGTAAAAAAAACCTGTACAAGCCATCTTCTAGAACTAGAAAATTACTAGGACATAACTAGAACATGGGACAAATTAATAAATAAATAATAATGTCCATGTTAGCCATATTATTCGCTTTTATTGGCGTCTCGGCTACGAAGATCTATCATTATTTCTCCATGGGGGTTCGCCTCGATAGTTACCACCCTTGAGCATAAGTCAGCCGCAAAGCGACTCGTCGTGTTCCGGCATGGGGCTTGAGAGCGAGTTCTTTCTTTCTTTTTCTTCTCTCTTTCTTGGCCAGCAACGCATCAGTGATGCCTTTAGTGTTGCTGAATTTGCTGATGAGTGACGATAGCCACTTACCATCAAGTGGATCGTCAGCTCGTTTGCCGGCTATTTCCATAAAAAAAAGAAGTACGAAAAACCCGCATTTCATAAACTTATCAGGGTGTCGCCGATTTGCCCTCCGGGATAACATTGGCGTGAAATCTGGAGAAGCGACCTGAACACTGAAGATGTAGGAGATATGTGAGTATCAATTTCATTTTTTTAATTACATTTTCTAATTAACAGCAATATTTAATTTGTTTTTGTATATCTTATATGTTAATGCTTGACTACAATCCCACCTGATGGTAAGTGACGATGTATATTTCTTTAAGCTTATTCTAAGTCAAGGTTTACGGTTATTATATTTTGAACGCATTTCAACTTCCTTTTTAGGGTGCCAAAGTAAAATCCGAACCCATAGTTTCGTCATGTCCGTCCGTCCGTCTGTCCGTCTGTCCGTCTGTTAGTCCGGCTGTCCGTCCGTCTGTCCGAAACAAAGCACCGAGACCCTAAGTACCTACTAGAAAGCTGTAATTTGAGTCCCGTCCCCCCCCCCCCCCCACTGGAACTGGAGTTGGACAAGTGAAAAAATACTTAAAAATAGGTCATAATCTATATATATAAAAGAAAGTCGTGTTAGTTACACTATTTATAACTCAAGAACGGCTGAACCGATTTGGCTGAAAATTGGTGGGGAGGTAGCTTAGAATCAGGAGACGAACATAGGATACTTTTTATCCCGGAAAATAGACCTGTTCCTGTGGGATAAGGTAAATTTTTGTTATATGTACTTGATAGATTAGTTATTTATACAGATATAAAATAAAGCTCGGGGATGGATATAGGATACTTTTTATCCCGGAAAATAGACCTGTTCCTATGGGATAAGGTAAAATTTTCGGGAGCGGGAGCGGGAGCGGGAGCGTGAGAGGTAGAGGGAGAGGGAGAAGCACACAGAAACTGTAACGGCTAAGAACGGCTGTACCGATTTTAATGATTTCTGATTTGTTACATTCTTAGGCGATACGAAGTTCGCCGGGTCAGCTAGTTTATGATAAATTTACAAAAAGAAAACTATCACATGTTAGCATAAGTCATTAATGATTAATAGTCGATGAACTTACTACTTCGAAACCCTACATTACGCGTGGCCTAACAAGCACTTGCCCGGTTTTTTTATTAATATTGTCACTGCACTATGCCAAGATTTAATACAAGTTTGTTATCTCAATAATATTTTATACTATATGGTAGAAACAATATAATCTGTTTACATATTATCAATAAGTAACAAGAAAAATAAAAGGTTGATTTTCGTGATTATTATCGATTTTACATGTAAAAACGATAATTCGCAGTTTTTTATTATCTTTAAACGAGCAATTCTTGTATATATGTATAATGTATCTTGGAACCTGTATGTAGGACCGATAACCGTTGGGGAAGAAAGGTCCTCGAATGGAGACCACGCCTCCGTAGAAGGAGCACAGGACGCCCCCCGACCAGGTGGACCGACGACCTGAAGAAGACAGCGGCTATCTGCTGGATTCAGAAGGCTCAGGACCGGTCTGAGTAGATTAGAGGAGGCCTATGTCCAGCAGTGGACCTCAAAAGGCTGATGGATGGATGGATGGCTCCAACGATTTTCATAAAACTTAGTATGCAGGGGGTTTCGGGGGCGATAAATCGATCTAGCTTGGTAGTAGGGCCCCTCGGGAGATTATATTGGTAATATTTATTTAATTGTTAATTATTACTATTATTATTTCCCCATGGGGTTCGCCTGGATAGCGACCACCCTTGAGCATGAGTCAGCCGCCAAACGACTCGTCGTGTTCCGGCTGGGGGCTTGAGGGCCAGTTCATTCTTTCTTTCTTTTTCTTCTCTCTTTCTTGGCCGGCAACACATCAGTGATGCCTTTAGTGTTGCTGATGTCCATGGGCGACGATTGTCACTTACCATCAGGTGGATCGTCAGCTCGTTTGCCGGCTATTTCCATAAAAAAAAAATCTAACTGCTACAATAGACTCTTCCTGACATCTACTGGCGAGTAGCAACACTAAGCTACTTCAGTAGATGCCAATGAATGTTTGGTTTGAGGTTAGACCAAGAAAATTAATTCTGTGCCTCCTATGATGAGTGATCTAAGTCGAGTTGTAGCCTTTTTGTGATTTTAACATTAAGAAAAAGTTACGATTTTTTTTGGTCTAACTCAAGTTCTTCTATCTGCTATAGTTTTGGAGATAATTTTGTGCAAACTGATATAATTGCTCTACAGATAATTTTTGGTGCTTCGTGCTATAACTGCGATTTTCTATAAAAGCGTATTTTTTAGTTTTTTTTTTTTTAACTATTATTTATTATTTAATTTTTTAGTTAAATTTTTTTAAATAAAATTTAGGTTTTTTTCTTTCTTTCTTTCTTTCTTTAAATATTGCATTGTCATCGGTCCTCGATAAGCCTACAAAGTTTGAAAGAAATCTGACCGTTTGAAGTGGGTCAAAATCAAGTCCAAAGGAGTCGGTTACAAGTTACAAACAAACAAAGAAGCATACAGGTGATGCTAATAAGTATCTGATGATGCTAATAAAGCGTGTAAAAAGCTCCTGTAAAGTGTCGATTTTTCACTTGTATCACTTATCACAGGAGGCACAGAATTGTTCCAAAAAAACCGGTTTACCAAAAAAAACCGAGCATAGGTCGGTCATCCGGGTACTTTCACATAATTCAAATTAATTCAAACAATATAATGTCATTTTTATCTCATCATAATTTATCCTCATGATATTTTTTGTCATGATATCAGTGATTTGGAGCAAAGGGTCGAAAGCTAAGCAGATGAATTCCGAGTAATCGTGTAATAGAAATACCTGATTGAATTAAGTACCTAATCAACGTTCCAAAACAATGTCTAAAAGGCCGAAACATATGCTTTCGGATACTATCGCCCAATACTCCACTGAACTGAAAAACATTATTCAAAGTTAAATGAAGAATATTTAAATAATAAAGCGGAAATGCAATATAATTTATATAATGCCTTATATTTTATTACTAAGTTATTATTTTTTTATTTTATTAATAAATTAAATACTAGCAGATACCCGGCGATGCTACTACGGCTACTACGCTAGTATTTTTTGTTTAGGAAAAGTCGAATTAGTTACTATACATGATACTATTTAAGACATTATTATTTTATTCGTATGTTTATTTTTGTTATTATATTTGAATAATTCATGTTTTAATATTTTTATTGTGTACATTGACATAATTATTATAAATATTTTTGTTATTTCTTTTACAAATGTTACGGAACATTAACGGTTGTAATTAAGCGCAATTTAGGTACCTACGCTACGTTATGCACGCCTTAATTCCCCTGATAACGTTCATTTGAAAACTATATAAAGTTTCAGTATTTACACCTGCTCCCATTGTGGTTTGTTTGTATTTTTTACTATACAAAAATACTCAAAGGAACTTAACTCCTTTGTATTTATTAACATTCACGAAATATTATGCTTATATTAGTTATTTATGAAATAAAAGATATACTATTTATTTAAATATTCTTGATACCTTATCTCACATTCACACGTAGTTGGTGTACCTACTTATCTAGTTATAATATATATGTTACATACTTATGAACTGATAAGGTGATAAAAACAATCAAACCCCAACAACATTCACTCTGTAATAATTAATCTAATTCGTCTTGTTAACGTCTCATACTGCAATAATAAAAAAATAATAATAAATTAATGATGTCCATATTAGGCATATTATTCGCTCTTATTGGCGTCTCGGTCGCACTACCGAACCAAGATTACGAAGATCCCGAACTTCATAATGTTATCACGGTGCCGCCGAATTGCCCTCCAGGACAGGAATGGGTTAATGGAAAATGTCGTGAAATCTGGAGAAGCAACCTGAACACAGCAGATCTAGGAGTTATGTGAGTACCTACTTCATGAATAGCTTAACATACCTACGTATATTTAAATTATATAGAAGATTTTCCATTATTATTGTCCTAAGAATAATTTATGTACTTAGCCTAAAAACAAAAGATGAATTCGTTTACAAAATAGATTGCAAATAAGTGTTATATTTTGTCTATTCGTCAGATGTAGGATAGGTAGGTAGTCTAGGTGAAAATTATGTGACAATTTATTTTTAGTCTGTTTAGTAACTCACTTCAGAACTTAGATCAGATTAAAACTTTAATCACAACATATTGCATCGTGAATGTCAGCTGGGCAATGAACTAATATACACATTCGTTCACTGCAGCTGGGTCACTTATCGCTTTTAAGATATTTTCATCAACCTAACCTCGTCACGTCATTCGCATGAATTGCACGTGACGTATGTGTCTACCTCACCTCAGATGAAAGAATCTGAGGTGTCTACTAACTTAAATAGTAGGTAGGTAACATTGTATGTAGACAAAACTACGTCTTCAAATTAACATATAGTGCGTTACACAAAAGTCTACACTTCGCTATTGGGTTGTTTTTTTAAATTTTGTCTGTCATTTATTATGTATGAAAACTTTGTGATTGTTTTGCTGCACTATCTGTACCTACATAAACTGACCTCTTCTTTGTAGTGAAAGCTCCCTGCCTACGTATTTCTAGTTTTATTTCATGAAGAAATGTTATAGGTATAAAATCTTAGCACAATCCACTTTTGTTACAGAAATCCTTCATTATTGTTTGAAAACAGAAATGTTATAACGGTGCCGCCCAACTGTCCACCTGGACAGCAACTGATTAACGGGATATGCCGGGATGTGTGGAGATATTTTTCAGTCACTACTCCTATTCCGAAGCAGTTTCAATATTCGTAAGAATGATTTAATATTTTATTGTATGTATGGTTTTGTATCGTATTTGCAGTAGGTAGGTGTTAGGGTTAAAGGTGCTCACAAGTACAAGCCTACCTCATCTGCTCGAGATTGAGGCGCATTATTCTCGAGACGATTCTACTGGAAGATCCAGGATCTTTGTTTGGTAGGTGCCCCTGGCCTTTTCTGTCAACATACTTCATAAATGTCAAATTTTCAACGAGGTGCCCCTCTAAAGAAAGCTTGCCTGCCGCCCCTTTTGCCGCTGCAGTTGGTGGCGGCGCGGCGGCTTGACGCCGTTTTCAATCAGCGCCCTCTTGTCGACGCGGAATTCGAGACAGTCCCAGATTTCCTGGCCATCTAATGAACCAATGCTGCACGCTGTGAAACAACAATCAAAACTATAGCATGCGATCCCTCCTGTTAAATTATCGATGGCCACCTTGTAAAATATATAACCCAGTTAAATTCTGACGATAATCATGCATGGCAGTAGGCTTTTTTACCCATCTCTTTCTAGAATCGGCTAATGCGGAGCGGATATGTGAACTGGCTAGAGCGGAGCATACTGCGCATGTTACCTACCGAGCGTATAATAGGAGCGTAGTGAGCTGTGGTAGTGAGCGAGATGCGGTAGGTAGGCACGGAAAGCCAGGCCCGGAACTAGGGGGAGGGGGGGGGCAAACCGGGGCACCCGCCTCGGGCGCCAGTTTCAGAGGGCGCCAAAATCATAATCTATATATATAAAAGAAAGTTGTGTTAGTTACACTATTTATAACTCAAGAACGGCTGAACCGATTTGGCTGAAAATTGGTGAGGAGGTAGCTTAGAATCAGGAAACGGACATAGGATACTTTTTATCCCGGAAAATAGACCTGTTCCTGTGGGATAAGGTAAAATTTTCGGAAGCGGGAGCGGGAGCGTGAGAGGGAGATGGAGGAGCACACAGAAACTGTAATGGCTAAGAACAGCTGTACCGATTTTAATGATTTCTGATTTGTTACATTCTTAGGCGATACGAAGTTCGCCGGGTCAGCTAGTATTGTATAATTAAAAATATAAAACTTGCCCCACAATTTGTACGTTTATGTACGGGTAGACGCCTGATGTCCTTTATTTTTAGTCAGCGCCTATACCGATTTTGCAATTAATAGTAATTATTGGATACAAAACTCCATTAGACGCATTGACAAGAAAATTATTATTATGGTCATTTTACGCCATTATGATTTTTTTGCCCCGGTTCGAAAAAATCGTAGATCCGGGGTTGCGGAAAGCATGGAAACAACGCGCCGCGCTAACGTCCCCACTTCGCACATGTATGAAATTGATATCTCTGCTCTATTTCTCTCTGCTGAATGGTTTTCATTGAAGCTAGCCGAAAAGGAGATGTGGAAATAAATGTATCTGATTAGATATTTACGCTTTGATTTTATCCTCTGGTGATCTCAACCTAATTTTTAAATAATTTTGTGACTGTATCGCACTGTGTGCCTGATGAAACTTTGTCATAATTTCAGGGATTCGGAGCAGAGGGACGGAACCCAAGCAGATGAGGTCCAAGTAGTCCGTATGCTAGAAATACCTGATTCAATTAATCGTGGTATTATCAACGTCCCAAAACAATGTCCAAAAGGGTATAGGCCGGATGCTTTCGGATACTGTCGCCCAATACTCCACTGAAAAATATTATTCAAAGTGAAGTGAAGAATCATTAAATTTTAAAGCGGAAATGAAATACAATAAATGTAATACCTTCTATTTTGTACTTAATTAATATTAAATATAAGTAAATCAATCAAAACCATCGTATTATATTAATATAATGGAACGTAGGGGAAAGTCTACTATTGTTGGGGGAGTCCCAACGATTGACACCTTTTTCGTATTATGCCCTAAACTAAATTGCTTTTTTTATGTATGTATATATTACTTTACTTTTAGTCACTATAATTGGCAACGTTTGCAACCAAATTGCTGCTCCTGCCATTTTTTACCAGCTGCTGCCATGGACCTAAATAATAGCTGCTGCATTAAAACTAGGAGGATTCGTTGATTTAAATTGATAAAATTAATAAAACCTCAAGGTGACTATTCGTCTGACGTTTTTTTCGTCCATGGCAAATTAATGTAGAAGTTATTGGCAGTAATAACATAAACTGGGTTTATTTCACGATTTTACAAATTTTACTTCGGTGGAATACTTCGTTTTCGTGATGACAATCATTACATCTATACTAATATATAAAGAGGAAAGGTTTGATTTTTTGTTTGCATTGAATAGGCTCCGAAATTACTGAACCGATTTTAAAAATTCTTTCACTGTTGGGAAGCTACACTATCCCCGAGTAACATAGGCTATATTATATTTTCAAAAAAATTTGGAATCCTTAATAGAACTCCAATAATGTAACCCAAGGTGTAAAAAATAAGAAAACCGAAGCAAAGCGAGGGCGGTTACTCGTTTTTAATAATATGAGTATGTAACGATTGACACCCAAATGTCAATGAATATATATTCACCACGAAATAACTATCCAAATACCGACTTAATTATCTTACAAAAAAAGTTATGATAAGTAAATAAATAGGCTAAAATTATTCCAGTAATGCTTTATAGTATTAATTAATGATATTTATGACAGTCAGTAGGTAGGTACACATGATTTCTTGAGCCTTCTGTGCTTCAAAGGACACGTAAATCCATGGTTGTGGTAGTGGGTCATTGTTGGATTAAAGCCTATATTATTACATCTGTACCCGGATGACTTTGCTCAATATTTTTTTTTTTGGTAAATCATGTTTTTTGGAAATTAATAGTGTTGGGTAACAACGCCATCCACTGAAGTAGCTTTAGTGTTGCTACTCGCCAATAGATGTCGCTTTAGTGTTGCTACTCGCCAATAGATGTCGTTTTTGTGTTGCTACTCGCCGATAAGAGGTCAGGAAGAGTCTATTGTAGCAGTTATTCATTCCTGAAAACACGGATAAAACGGCATTTTCTATGAATCCTAGCTAGATCGATCGATTTATCGCCCTTGAAACCACCTGCATAATATTTTTCATGAAAATTGTTGGAGCCGTTTCCGAGACTCAGATTTTATATATATATCGTACAGGGCTGGGTTGGAGTGTATGTTTTCGTATGTTCAGATCATCTCTTTAAACCATGTATCAAAATACTATGAACATAGATCTCTCTTTGTGGGTGTAGTTATTATGTCAGGATTGCCAGGATACTAAATAAAACACACTATTCGACATGCACAAGGATACTATTCGTTTATTGCCTGATAGCAGTCAGTTTTATGAATTTACGTTATTTAGTTTTACTACAGAAGAATTAATAGTACTTATAATAAGTATTTGGTTTTACTTTGATTCCGCGGTCCTACCAATCTGTCTACTATATTGATAGTGTTCCTCTTTTGCTTAATTTTGATAGATTATTATGAACTTATTTTAGGCTGCGCCGACACGGCCATTCTGACTTAATGAAACAAATAGCACTACCTAAATCGGCATTTGGCTTTACTAAATTATTAGTAATACGTTTGGACACGCACTAAAAATTATTCACTTAAAATTTTGTTAAAATTTAGTTATCTACTTAACTACTTAATACGTCTAAACTGGACAAAGGCCAGTAGGGCCAACAGCAACAAATCATTCGAAACAAAACAAAACAAAAAACGATGTTCACTTTGCGACTGACCATCGTATAGTCAACACCCTGATGATGCTCAATTTTGGGGCGAAACACGTGTTGGGGCTGGTATGAATGTTGGTAAGTATATATATTTAGTTTATGCCATCCAATTATGCCAATATATACCATCGTTTCCGCGCTCGGACTAAAAAAAAGGTCATCGGCAGTGAATTTGATGTCCACAAAACAAGGAACACTTTTCATTAGCCTAGAATAACATTAACATTAGCCTAGTGGCGTTGTTTTAAGGGTTTTTATATTGGTTCGCTTAATATTTGCAAAAAAAAATCGTAGAATTTGTGAAAAGCCGTAGAATTTGCTACGGCCATAGGGTCCCAGCCGTAGGCCGTAAATTTTGTGATTTTTTTGGCCGGAAAGCCGTAGAACACGGTAATTGCCGTAGCATTGGCAACACTGGCATAGATCTTGTGATCAAGTCTTGTTTGACTTTTGACCATAGAAGATCGAGAGAAGGAAGGCCATCTCTGTATATGAAAAGTGTCCTTAAAAACGCGTAAAATTACGGGTATCGAATATCTAGTTTTCAGATACTAGCGCCATTCATTACGAGTGACGCTGTGGATGCACTAGGCATAACGCAGCAAACTTCACTTCGTCTACAACAGCTATGTTCATATCGTAATCATTAATTTAAAAAATTCATACTGTCTTCTAAAAATTACGTTTTCTCACAGCAGTATTTTGGTTATATTTAATAAAACATTGTAAGTCTAACATTACATTTGACTACGTAAATAGTTGAGGTTTTGTATACTGGCATTATGAAGGGTGTGGCGGCAAGCCACTGACTACACTACACTTGACTGACGTTAATCAACAGGTTTGTGACAACACTAGCGGTGTTGTCACATCACCAGGAGATAAGTACTCTGTGGATGGAACCGCTCTGGCTTGTTTTCCCGCGCTTCGAGTGCCGAGGACTGTAACCGCTCATTTACACGCGCGTGTCGCGGACCGTCTCGTGGCGCGTCCGTAAGCCACGCCCCCTACGCGCGTATGAACACCGCGCGCAGTGATGCCATATCTACCAACTTTTTGGTAGATCTACCAATTTTCACTTCAGTCTACCTATCTACCACCCTAGACCTAAAAACTACCTATTTTTTAAATTAGTTTGACATATTACCACTTTGAATTATTTTTATATCGACGAGCGACGTTGTGATGTGCTGCGTGAGCCATGCGACGATGCGTCAAGCATACGTAGAGTCCAGGCTATAACCCACAAAAAAAACGTCAGCAACAGTTCACCGTATCTCGCCATTTCGCGCCCATAGACATTATTATACTGTTATGTGGCCCATTCCCGGTTGGTTTGTTGCGGAATCAATGGTGAATCTTTGCTTTTGTTTTGTTGTTAAAATTAAATAACAACATATTAACGGTGCTGATTGCTATTTGTTCTGTGTTGCGTGCATTTCTTTATTTATTGGATTCTGACAGCAGCGAAAGCGATGCACAGAGTTCTAGGTTAGGAACTCGGGTTGACTTTAGAAACCTGCGGCATCGGTATCTGGGTGATTTTGGCTTTAATCGATAGGCAGTGATGACCCTAATCATAATCTAGTTGGTTTTTGTGAGGTAATGCGTCGTTTTTTAAAAATCTTAATTTTAATTTTTGAGGTTATTTCCAAAAAATATAACACGAATTATGATACTTATTTATAAAATTTATGTTATTAGGTATATTTTATTGTATTATGTATTATGATTATAATAATTAGGAGTTCATTGGAAAGATTGGTGGCCCGGGGAAGGTGGTCGAGCTAGATGAAATTTGGAAATAGGAAATACAAGAAAGGTTACATAATGTAATATATAAATTTTACTGTTTATGTCATACTCTATTAAATTTAATTATTACATTCTAGTTAAATTTTTCAAAATTGGTGACAGAACCGACTTAGTCAACCCCGACCCCACGTGGTACTAGTCCTACCCCTACAGTGAATGTAAACCCCGGAGGCGCGGAGGGAGAGCAGCCCCCGCCCGCCGTAACAAACTGCAGGCACCATGTGAGCCGAAGCGGCTGAGGCTGGTCGCCGCAGGCGACCAAAAAGCCGAAGCTGCGTAGGCGAGCATGGAATGCCTGCAGTTTGTTACGCAAGGGCGGAGGGGCTGCACTTCCCGCAGCGCCGGAGACGTTTGGAAGCCTGTTTGTGTATCAAAAACCCCTAAATTCTCCCTAAAAGTGCATATACTGTAAGTTTGTAATTATAATTATTTGTCTTTTTTTTATAAAATTGGTGCGTTTTGCGTGTCTCCCCATACGGAGGTTGTAACTTTATTTCTTCCTCCACCAACTGACATTAATTTAGACTAATTTAAGACAAATATTGAGCAGTTTTCACAGATTTAACCTCAAAATAAAAATAAAAAAAAAACTCAAAAACTATGTGTTTCCTCACTTAGCCCCTTTAAGGGAGGGGTCCTTACCCCACCCCCTCTCCTCCCCCACTAACTCCACCCCCCTCCCGGTGTCGCAGGTTTCTAAAGTAATACCAGGAACTCCGCCACGAAAAGCTAGAAAAAGGCACTATGACCAAAAATATTCCAAATTATGGGAGAAAGACAAAATTTGCAGGTTGGCTTCAAGAAAGTACCAAGGGTGAAGGATATTTTTATTGCAAGTCATGTAGGTGTGATCTTAGGTGTGCTGGTGGAAGATTTTAAGAACATTTCATGCATTTTTAGTCTTAAAAAATCTTTTAAATTGAGGTGGTAGATCTACCAATTTTGCATTTTACATTCTACCAACTTCTACCAACATTTGGCACATAATCTACTAATTTTCTAAACTTCGGGTTGACAACACTGACCGCGCGAGCGCTCGCGCGAGCCCCTTTGGCGCGCGCCTCGAAAACCGCTCCCGACGCGAGCCCTGCGAGCGCGAGACTTGCCGCGGTCTGGTCCGCGAGCGCCCTGTTCACACGCGCGCGTATGCGCGCGTCTCGCGGATTGTCTCGTGGCTCGCGCGCGCGTCTAAATGGGGTATAACTGTTTTCTCAGAATTCTCATACCCCATTTACACGCGCGCGCGAGCCACGAGACAATCCGCGAGAAGCGCGCATACGCGCGCGTGTGAACAGGGCGCTCGCGGACCAGACCGCGGCAAGTCTCGTGGCTCGCGGGCTCGCGTCGGGAGCGGTTTTGTAGGCGCGCGCCAAAGGGGCTCGCGCGAGCGCTCGCGCGGTGTTCACACGCGCGTAGGGGGCGTGGCTTACGGACGCGCCACGAGACGGTCCGCGACACGCGCGTGTAAATGAGCGGTCAGATTGTTGTATGCTGTATACAAACTCAGAGGGAGACAATAATATACTTCTCAAAAGAATATAGTGTGGTATTATAATTTCAACGCACCCCTGGCGGTGGTGCTACACCCAATACCTACAATTGGTGACCCAACGACGTCTCGGCGCACATGGTGCGCCTCTCCCTTCACACCAAAGCAGCGTGAACTGCCCGGAGCACATCCCACCTGAACCTTGTCTCGCGCACCTCGCGGACCTAGGACTTCATAAGTGGATATTTTTTTTCGGTACATGACACTACCACCCGCTGTTTGGCCCCCGCTGCATGAGGCCCATTGTATGGTGATCTACGCGGTCTGCCTTCACTCATAGACCACCCCTATACATGGATTTTACTGTACTACATTTAATATTCTCCGGGTTGAGGTAGCAGTATTAACATAAACCATGAACCAGTTGATAATAAGTGTGTGTTGTTTTCTTTTTTTTTAATCAAGTCTTAACATTTGCGTGCCTAATAATTGCTAGGGAGTGCGTAAGCCTGTGTAACTTTTGGAACACTTAGTACCTGCTTCTTTTGTAATGAAAGATAGGATACCTTAGCGTACTAGCGTATGCAGCCTTTACTGTATTTTAACTTGTTTGTTTTATAAATGTGTATTCAGTTTTATGTTGTTGTACATAAAATATGTTAATAACTGTTAATGTACATAAAATAACCTACTTATAAGAACACTTACAATTCTTGGTGCTTTTGATTGTTCTTAAAATGTTACTTATCATAAGTACAGGCTAATACCTTATTATTGTGCCATACATAAATAACTAAGTTCCATTTTTAATTATTGGATTTTAATTTGGTTTGTAGATACATATAATTATTTTATTCACATTTTAACTTCTTCCTTACATTGTAATTTTTTTTAAAATACGTGTTGGCTTTAAGGTCTTAAAGTAGGTGCATTGTTTATTTTATTACATCTTGATTATTCAGATGATTACATGTTTTGCCTCACTTTACAAACTTTTTATGTGATACATACCTAATTTTATGCGTGTTTATTCTTTAAGTATAAACTACTTATTGTTTGTGTTTTATACTTGGCCTTTTGTGTGTTATATACTTTGCCTTTTGGGTATTTTCCTATTGTACATTTTAATTTTATTTTACCATGTCGGCCGAGGAACTGCAAAAGCAAGTTAGGGAACTTTCACAACAGCTCGCTCAGCTCCGCTCGCAGGAGCATAACATTAGTGCTGTTTCTGTAAAGCTGTCGGATTTCTGGCAAGACAAACCGGCAATCTGGTTCGCTCAAGCGGAAGCACAATTTGAGATTGCAGGCATCACTCAAGATTCTACCAAGTATGGACATGTGTTGTCAAAATTAGATGCCCGTTTGGCCGATGAAGTTGAAGATGTCATCACCAACCCTCCGGTCAAGGATAAATATGAGACGCTAAAACGGGAATTAATAAAGCGTTTGACTGTTTCCCGGGAACAACGTATCCGCCAACTGCTCAGTGAAGAACAGTGTGGTGAGAGGAAGCCATCTTCTTTCTTGCGCCACCTCATATCTCTAGCTGGCAAGACCGACGGCAATGAGGACAGCATCATTCGTGAGTTATGGATGCGGCGTTTGCCTCATGAGGTCCAGCGCATCCTCATGGCACAAGCCGACTTATCGCTTCAAAAGCTCGCGGAAATAGCTGATGCTATTGTGGACGCGCCTCGGACATCTGCCAACGTTCACGCTGCCACTAGCAGTGTTCCTGCCTCGGACATTGACAAGCTCACGCGCGCCGTGGCTGACCTAGCAAGACGTGTTGACGCTCTCAGCAATGAACGTAGGCGCTCACGTTCTCCGGGCTCCGGATCTGGTTCGCGCTCGTCATCTCGGTCATCTTCTGTACCACGCTCAGACCGATTCTGCTGGTATCACCGACGTTTCGCCGACAGAGCTGCCAAATGCATGTCACCTTGCTCCTGGCAACGGGAAAAAGCTGCCAGCAATCAGTAGAGGCGGCCTCTGATTGCGACCAGCGCAGCCGTCGCATATTTGTAGCCGACTCCGTAACTAAAATCAAATTCTTGGTCGATACGGGGTCCGACCTATGCTGTTATCCGCGCAACCTGCTGAAGGGTCAAGCTTCCCCGTCCAGTTTTGAAGTTCGCGCCGCCAACGGGACACCAATCAAGACCTACGGACTTGTCCTACTCTCCTTGAATTTGGGTCTTCGGCGCGATTTCCGCTGGAACTTCATCGTTGCGGACGTCAGCACGCCTATTATCGGCGCTGATTTTTTGGCCCATTACCAGCTGTTACCGGACTGCCGTAACCAGCGGCTCATTGATGGGACAACGACGCTTTCCACGCCGGCTACTATTGCCGTGATCGAGCAAGCCAGCGTCAAAGTGATCATCAGCGACGAATCGTCTTTTTCAAAAATTTTGAAGGACTTCCCCGACATTGTTCGACCACCCGGCCTTCCCAGGAGTACTAAGCACTCCACGGTGCATCACATCGTGACCACCGAGGGACCTCCCGTTTCTTGTCGTCCACGACGCCTCGCGCCCCAGAAGCTTCAAGTTGCGAAGAAAGAGTTTGAAGAGATGGTGCGAGATGGAACAGCGCGGCCTTCGGACAGCCCTTGGTCTTCTCCTCTGCACCTGGCAAGGAAGAAAGACAACAACTGGCGTCCGTGCGGTGACTATCGCGCTTTAAACGCCCGTACTGTCCCGGATCGCTATCCCGTGCGTCATATCGGGGACTTCAACAACAACATTGCCGGCTGCACTATTTTCAGTGTGTTGGACTTGGTAAAAGCTTACCAACAAATCCCAGTCGCCGAAAACGATATTTGCAAGACGGCAATCACCACACCTTTTGGCCTTTTTGAGTTCCCGTATATGACGTTCGGGCTACGCAACGCGGGGCAGACCTTTCAGCGATTTATCGATGAAGTCACCCGCGGCTTTGACTTTTGCTTCGCTTATGTTGATGACATCCTCGTTTATTCGCGGGACACTTCCCAACACGAAGACCATCTCCGTAAGCTTTTCAAGCGCCTTTCGGAGTACGGCGTTGTCGTAAACTCGGCCAAGTGCGTGCTCGCCGCTGATGAGGTATCCTTCCTTGGGTACCGCATTTGCAAAAATGGGCTATTTCCGCCGCGCGAGCGTATTGATGCCCTGCGGAGCTATCCTCTACCGAAAACGGTTGAAGGCCTCCGTAGATTTCTGGGCATTATCAACTTTTACAGGCGTTGCTTACCCGGGGCTGCCGAACTCCAGGCACCCCTCGTCGACGCCCTGGCAGCGTCCAAACTTAAGGGCGCCAAACCCTTCCCTTGGACACCAGAACTGGAAGCTGCTTTTCAAAAGTGCAAAGACCATCTTGGCAAAGCGACACTTCTAGCCCACCCAATACTCGATGCCCAGCTCGCTATCTTTACCGACGCATCGTCGAGCCATGTTGGTGCCTGTCTCCAGCAATTTATAAACAGCCACTGGCAGCCTTTGGCGTTCTTTAGCAAAAAGCTAACAGAACGCCAGGTTACCTGGCCTGCCTATTACAGAGAACTGCTCGCAGTATACGAGTCTGTGCAACACTTCCGGCACATCATGGAGGCTCAGCATGTTACCATATTCACAGACCACAAGCCCCTCGTCTACGCGTTTTCGCAGCGTCGAGAGAAGTTGCCCCCGATCCAAGCTAACCAGCTATCGTTCATTTCGCAGTTTACGACAGACATTGTCCATGTCCAGGGAAAGGAAAATGTTGTGGCAGACGCGTTATCTCGGGTCGAAGCAATTCGGCTCGAGGATGACTACGTTGCGCTCGCAGATGAACAGGCTTCGGATACTGAATTACAAGCAATGCTCCGGAACTCGTCCCTGAAATTGGAAAAGGTCAAATTACCTGGCATCGATGTCTTCCTCTTTTGTGACACGTCGACGGGGAAGCCTCGGCCATACCTCACTCCATCTTTCAGACGAGTGTACTTTGACAAACTGCATAACCTCAGCCACCCAGGCGTACGGGTAACCGCACGATTGGTGGCTGATCGATTTGTTTGGGCCAGTATGAGGAAGGATTGCCGCAATTGGGCACGATCGTGTATCGCCTGCCAACGGAGCAAGGTCTCCCGGCACACTATCACTCCGCTAGGCTCGTTTCCCATACCAACGAAACGGTTTCGTCATGTCCATATCGACATAATTGGTCCTCTTCCGTACAGCAAAGGCTTCAACTACTGCCTTACTGCTGTGGACAGGTTCACGAGGTGGCCTGAAGCTTGGCCGATGGTTGGCATTACCGCGGAAGAAGTTGCTGACACGTTCTTCAGAGAATGGATAGCTCGCTTCGGAGTTCCTTCTCTAGTGACTACGGATCAGGGCCGCCAGTTTGAGTCAGCACTATTTAGAGCTTTGATGGACTTATGCTCAGCCCAGCGCATTCGCACTACTAGTTACCATCCGTGCGCAAACGGGCTTGTTGAGCGCATGCACCGTCAGCTCAAAGCTGCTGTAATGTGCCACAAGGACTCCTGGTGCACAGCCTTGCCCGTAGTCCTCCTAGGCATGCGGGCCGCTTTAAGAGAAGACATGGAGACATCCTCCGCCGAGCTCGTATACGGGGAACCCTTAAGTTTGCCTGGCGAATTTGTCTCTTCTCCTAATGCTGGGACTTGCGATGTTGCCGGGTTCGTAACGCAGCTCCGGAGCCACATGGCTCGTTTAAAACCCTCTTCGGGAACTCGACATGGAGAGAGACCTACATTCGTTTTCAAGAATTTGGCGACGTGTAGCCATGTCTTTCTCCGTGACGATAACGTCCGGCCGTCGCTAAGACCGCCATACACGGGGCCGCACAAAGTTGTAGCTCGTAACGACAAAACCATGTCAATCGTCATTGGGGACAGGACCGTCCAAGTGAGTTTGGACAGGGTAAAGCCGGCATATATCGCTGAGGATGTGTCAGCTCCTCCCGCAGCTGCTTCTGCGCCGATGCCTGTTGCCTCCAAGACACCGCCTACCGCTACTCCTGCGCCAACTGCACCTTACACCACGCGCTCGGGACGTAGGGTTCATTTTAAGCTTCCACACGACGTGTGAAGTGCCTCGCTTGTTTTCGCAGTTGCTTTCACTGTGTTTATACAATTTTATTTAAACTTGTATACTTTTATATTTTATCTTGGTTTCTAATTTGTTGTAATTGTTAAAATTTTTATTATTTATTTTTTTGCTGTATTTACGTCGGTTTCCTCCTCTCCGTAGGGGGGTGGTGTGGCGGCAAGCCACTGACTACACTACACTTGACTGACGTTAATCAACAGGTTTGTGACAACACTAGCGGTGTTGTCACATCACCAGGAGATAAGTACTCTGTGGATGGAACCGCTCTGGCTTGTTTTCCCGCGCTTCGAGTGCCGAGGACTGTAACTGTTTTCTCAGAATTCTCAGATTGTTGTATGCTGTATACAAACTCAGAGGGAGACAATAATATACTTCTCAAAAGAATATAGTGTGGTATTATAATTTCAACGCACCCCTGGCGGTGGTGCTACACCCAATACCTACAAGGGTACCATGAAAATTTTTAAATATTTGAACTGAGCAAACTTTACAGTTCATGGTTCATATCGCTATTTGTCACATACTAGCGCCATTCAGAAATGGCCAGAACCTCTATTTTCTGTAAACAGCTCCCTTCATATGAGATGGCCCTCCTTCTACCTCAATACTCCATGCTTTTGACGTCGACATCTGGTGGCTGTTTTATCTGTGAAACTTTAATGCCAATGCCAACATGCCAAGTATGCCAACTGCCAAACCAGTCAGAGAGTAACCAAAAATTATCCCTGCCCTCCTCCCTCACTTCAACTCAAATTACTTTATTTTGACAATAAATCACAAGAATGTTTAACTTTTTATTTACCTTAAACGCACATAAAATCACTGTAGATTACTGACTTTAAAAGTTTCATAGTAGTTGTTGCATTTTAAAGTGTTATTGGATATTATTAGGGCTATTTTTATTATATTTAGTGTCAAGTTATGAGTCACCAAAAAATATGTGTGCTTTGATCAACCTGTATATGTAATAGAAATATAAACAATGTCTGAAGTAAAAGGAACCAAGGCTCTGGAGTTATGGTGCAAACGTCTGGTGAAGGGCTGGCCCAATGTGCAGATAGAAAATATGACAACATCTTGGAGGAATGGAATGGCTTTTTGTGCTTTAGTTCATCATTTCAGACCAGATTTAATGTAAGTTTTACAGTGATAATGTAGTTTTTATTTCACATAAGTTTATTGGTAGTTTAATGTTACATTATTTTTTTAACATTGACATCTGATTAAATTGTTTTCATTAATATTATTCTCTCTTTAATACTCATTAAAATGTATTAGAAACAATATCAGCCACTTATCATAACAACGAAGTGCCTTTCTGGTCTTTAATTCATATTATGTAATGAAAAGTCTGCAACAAAAGCTCTTATATTGAATACCTATCATAAATTTGTTTTTCTTTGTTATTAATACTTTAACCTTTATAGAAGAAGCTAAAAAAGCTGTTTTACAGAGTTTACATTTCTTTAATAAACAGTTAAAAACTTACAGTTTTTATTTATTACTCAGCAAGTGGCAGTTGCACGCAGGAGTATGATGTATAGTGCAATGTAAAATTACTGAATTACCACTACTGTTGTTATACGTTGGAAACCTTACTTAATTTTGTAGTTATGAGAAATTTTGTGTACAGATTTAAAGTTCAGTTTGCGCATTAGACTTATTTTTGTTAAAGTAAACAATAGTTTAAGGTGTCCTGAAAATTACAATAGCAAAAAGTGCAAATCTTGTATCTACCACTTACAGGGTTGTACATAGGGACCGGCAATATGTTCAGTTCTTTTATTTAGTCACACAGTAATTAATTCCACTTGTGTTTTTCTCATTTCAGATTTGAGATAGTTTTTGAGAAATTGATATTTTTTCCCATTTTAATGAGATACTCATAATATTATCACCTACTAAAATAAATTTTAATGTAAATGATAAGATCCATATCTTTGTTATTGTTTGTTATCCATATTATTGTTTGTTATTTGAATTTAATACATACTAGGTAAGAATATTATGTTAAACAATTAATTAATAATGGTTACATATATTTCAGAGATCCTTCAAAGTTAAACCCAGAAAACATTTATGAAAACAATAAGTTAGCTTATAGTATTGCAGAGAAACATTTGGGTATACCTGCATTGCTTGATCCAGAAGATATGGTTGAAAATGAAGTGCCTGACCGATTATCAATTTTAACATACCTATCACAGTTTTATCAACGTTTAGGGCACACAGGTAACTTTTGTTATAATTATTTAATCTATAATTTAACAACACACCATTCATTTGAAGATTATGTGTATATGTGTAACAGTATATCTGTATATGATATAACCTTTTAACAATAAAATTGCAATAAAGGTACATTGTGAAAGTAAACCTGAAGTATTAGACAGTTTTAGATAATAATAATGAAAATTTGTATTACTCTGTGGAAACTTTATTGTAATAGTTACTTGCATTGCACTTACCTAAATTCTATCAAACTAAATGATTTGAAAAATGTCGTTATAGGTACAACATAACTGAATATAGACAAGACAACCTCAAAAAATAGTAACTATATTAGTTCTGACTGTAAATTTAAATACAAATTTATTTATTTTTTTTATATTTTGCAGTCAACACTAAAGTTTCTGAAAATGATTCTAAGGTTTCAAGTTCATCACCATCCGTTCAGTCATCAGTGAGTAAACTAATTTATTATTAAGGTTGTTTGTTTCTTCTAAGCACTGTTTGTTGCATGCTTTACTTGGCACTGCTCTTTTGTGATGTGTTATGTTACCCACGTTTATTCTGTTACCTTTAAATCTTTTCTTCTTGTCATATCTTGTAGACACCAATAAAATTTGGAAAAGTGAGTCTGGACAAATGTGCTGCTTGTGGACTTCCCGTTTACTTAGCACAGAGGCTAATTGTATCACAGAAACTATACCACAGAAGATGCTTTCGCTGCTCAAAATGCTCAGGGCATTTGAACCCAAAGAATTTTACAGCTAACGAGGTATCTGAATTTATTTGTGATACTTGCAAAAATGAAAAACATGCACCAAAATATCTTAAAAATAATGATCAAGTTGGAATGCTTGCATTTAGCAGTGATGTATGTGATAGAAGTCCAATAAAAAAAGAAGAACCGGTAAATCCAACCCTAAGGTCCAGGCCTTTGTCAATATTAGGTAAGATTTTATGTTTATGACATTTCATTTCACTTTGCATGTTTCTGAACTGTATTATTTCAATTCACCTTTCCATGAATTGTTAGCCTGAATGTTGTTAGACGTAAGTTTCATAATACACCTAGTAATAAAATTGTCTTTGGTCGTATTTTATAAGTAAGTATACAAATGTTTAGTGCTTAATTTATTGTTAAACATCTGATTCAATTGTTAAATTTGATAATCTATTTTGTAATATTTTATATTAAGTGGATTTTTTTTATCTTTCTTGCAGAAAAAATAAATATGTTTGAAAAAAATATAGAAAAAGATACTAATATTGAAGAAAATATAGGTAACCTTAGTTTAAACAGTAATAGTAGTAGTAATAAATTGCAATTTAATGAAAATAATTGCACCAATAAAACTTTAAGTGAGGCAGCAAATGTAGAAAAATCTACAAATATTGAACCAAATCATCAAACATTAGAAAAAAATAACCACTATGCAGAAAGTGACATCAATTTATATAAATATGATATGCCAGAGAAAACATACAAGACGAATATGGAAAAATTTAATTTTTTACAAACTCAACTATCAGGTGATGCAGTAGATATTGATTTACCTTTGGACACCAAAAACGTCAATAATGAAAAATTACCGGTCTCCGAAGATTCAAAAAATGAAGAAAATAGTATTAAGTCAATTACAGAAGCTAGTATGCCCGAGAAAGTAATTAAAGAAGAAAGTAATATAACTGATGACAGTAGGTTAGCACAAAATAATACTTTAAATATAAATAGCACAAGTTGCTTAGAAACAAAGGATGTAGGAGTTCCAGTTGAACAAGAAATTAGCATAAGTGTGCCACCAAGAAGAAAGAAACATTTATCGCCAGCAGATAACAAAACAAGAATAGTGAAAAAAGATATCCCAGTCAAAAAAGAAGTGGAATATCCGGACCATTTAAATCCATTTTCAGATGACGAAGAAGATACTACGGTAGGTGCAGTATAAATTTAATCAAATTAACTATTTTAATAAAATACATATGCATCCCATCATAATCCTACAAAACTTCAAACATACAGCGTTAGGACCTACCCAACTACGTTTAGTAGTTGTGTAAGACATTTTAACGAGGGCAAACAAAAGTAATATGTTTCGACAATTACTATTATAATTATGGAAGGCTAAACTGTTATAGCCTGTATGAGATTAGAGAGGCTCTCAAACAGCTTAAAAACAACAAGGCACCGGGTGATGACGGAATCACAACTGAGCTGTTAAGAGCTGGAGGGAAACCCCTCCTAGTAGCGCTCCGGAAGCTGTTCGATTCCGTCATTAATACTGGGACTACCCCGGAAGCGTGGAGCAGAAGTGTGGTGACTTTGTTCTTTAAGAAAGGGGATAAGACCCTTTTGAAGAACTACAGGCCCATTGCACTTCTGAGCCACGTTTATAAGCTGTTTTCGAGAGTGCTCACAAATCGCATTGCACGCAGGCTTGACGACTTCCAGCCTCCCGAACAAGCAGGATTCCGGAAAGGCTACAGTACCATGGACCACATACACACACTGCGGCAGATTATACAGAAGACCGAGGAGTATAATCTGCCGCTATGTGTTGCCTATGTGGACTATGAGAAAGCCTTTGATTCTATCGAGACCTGGGCAGTACTAAATTCTCTTCAGCGGTGCCGGATCGACTACCGGTATATCGAGGTGTTGAAGTGTTTATACACATCGGCCACCATGACCGTCAGAGTACACAACACAGCAACGAACCCCATCCAACTGCAGAGAGGTGTAAGGCAAGGGGACGTCTTATCCCCGAAACTGTTTACCGCTGCGTTGGAAGACGTGTTCAAGCTGATGGAGTGGAAACGACGTGGCATTAACATCAATGGCGAATACATCACACACCTGCGATATGCCGATGATATAGTCATCCTGGCGGGATCCATGGAGGAACTTGGTACAATGCTCGGGGACTTGAACAGCGCCTCACAACGGGTGGGTCTTAAGATGAACATGGACAAGACGAAAATTATGTCAAATGTCCATGTCACACCCGTACCGGTTGTTGTTGATGGCGCTGCTCTCGAAGTTGTAGACGAGTACATTTACCTGGGACAAGTGATCCAAATGGGTAAGTCCAACTTCGAGAAAGAAGTCACTCGTAGAATCCAACTCGGATGGGCTGCGTTCGGGAAACTACGTCATATCTTGTCGTCCAAAAAGTTACCTCAGTGCCTGAAGTCGAAGGTGTTCGAGCAGTGTGTGTTGCCAGTGATGACATACGGATCCGAGACGTGGTGCTTCACTATTGGCCTAATGCATAAGCTTAGAGTCGCCCAGCGGGCTATGGAACGAGCTATGCTCGGTATTTCTCTACGCGATCGAATCAGAAATGATGAAATCCGTAGACGAACGAGGGTGACCGACATAGCTCAGAGAATTAGTAGGCTGAAGTGGCAATGGGCTGGCCACATAGTTCGAAGGACCGATAACCGTTGGGGAAGAAAGGTCCTCGAATGGAGACCACGCCTCGGTAAAAGGAGCACAGGACGCCCCCCGACCAGGTGGACCGACGACCTGAAGAAGATAGCGGGTATCCGCTGGATTCAGAAGGCTCAGGACCGGTCTGAGTGGCGTAGATTAGGGGAGGCCTATGTCCAGCAGTGGACCTCAAAGGGCTGATGGATGGATGGATGGAAACTGTTATAGGCGTTTTTCTGGTGGAGTGTAAAAAGTAGTTGGTTTAGGTTAGGTAGCACACGTTTCGTTTACAAAACAAAGTGTATAATTTTCTTTAATTTTAGGTAGATAAGAATAAGGAATCTCAACAAGTAACAAGTACAAATCCATTCGGTAGCAGTGACGAGGATGAAGACGTTGTACCGCCAATACCACCCATTTCTAAATTAGGCGAAAATCACAACTCGACTCCAATGTACGTACATTAATGCAATTTGATTATATAATGGAATTTTGTCAAAACTCAGTTTTTTCGTTCTGTTATGAGAGCTTATCAGTATTGTAATATCCACTTGATTGATCATTTTGAATGTATATGATAACAAACAACATTTTTATGCAGAAAACGGCACATAACAGCTTGCAATCCTTTTTGGTCTGATGGAGAAGAGCCCTCTTCTGATGAAGAAGAGTTGTCATCTAGAAGGTAGAAACTTTATGTAATTATAATCTATATTAAGAATTTTTAAGTACTTTCTATTCACTAGGCTAAAACTTCCACTCATTAATGGGAAATGGAAAGATTTTTGGACATTTAATTTTGTCCATTTTCTCTACTAATTCGCTCTAAATAACCCTGAATTTTGTTGAAAAACTTACCTTGTATCAAGTAACATGTGTGTACCCAGCTCGTCAATGTACAAGTCATCGATCACTACGAGCACGCCCAACCTGCCGGCCAGCACGCCGCGGCACCGCAAGCCACGCGCCCCCCCGCCCCCCGCACACCTGGAAGTGCCCTGCACCTCCCTAGATGACGTAGTCAGCATCTCCTCACTCAGCTCACAGACCTCTACCGTGCAGTCCGATCAAGTGAGTATAGATACTTTAAAATATGTGATATTAAAAGTGGACGACAGGTGCTAGAGGCGCTAACTGTGGCGGCCTTTTACTTTTTGAAGTTTACAAAGTTTAAAACTTTTTACTTTTTGATTTAAAAAACAACATAATATGGCACTGAATGACAATCTTCGTCTATCAAGGGCCGGTGCCGAAGTTATGTAGGGCTCATATAAATCATTGTCGGTTACACGTGATATTTTAAATCCTCGGACTTCCTGAACTGTTGCTGCTGTTGATATCAGCTTTAGGGCATCATCAGACACTCCATGCAGCAACATGCCGAAAAATTCATGAAGTAAAACAACATGCGGCTTTCCCTATTTCTTCAATCCCCTGAAATATTTAGATATACCTACCTAAATAATAAAATTCCTACACGTAAGAGAAAAAAAAGTTATTTGTATTTGAAAATTAAACGATTAAATAAATAAATCACAAAACTCCAAAAGACATACTTACCGGAAATTACGCTTAGGTACATTATGATCCGAAAGAAAAATCGGAACCTTTACTTTCGTCATATTCGGCCGTCTGTCCGAAGCAAAGCGGTTAGACTCTTAGTGCTAGAAAGCTGTTATTAGGCATGGATAGGTATACATATTTATTAAAACTCCAGAATCGTAAAATAAAATATTAAAAAAAAAAATTTCCGGCTACCTAGCCTATAGGTAACGTGAGGATGAATTTTTTATTGGTCGCGTACCCTATAGTGTGGAATATCGTTGAAAAGGTCTTTCAAAAGTATTATGGGTCTTCTAAGACCATTTTTGAAATTACGAATCCCGTTTGCGAAATATTTGGCTTTAAATTGCTAATTTTGGTTAAAGTCAGCTGCCCCCACCCTCCTGCCTGAGTTGGGAAATGAAAAAATTCTCAAAAATAGGTTATGTGATGAATTTACAAGGAAAACTATCGCGGCTATGTTAGCATAAGTAGGAACCCTATAATGCCTGACACGCACTTGCCCGGGTTTTTTTATATATTAGCAATATGTTTAGGCCGGCAACGCATTGGTGACGCCCCTAGTGTTGCTAATGTCCATGGGCGGCGGTGATCACTTACCATCAGGTGACCCGTCTGCTCGTTTACCTGCATAAGGCATAAAAAAATAATGTATAGCATGTGTAAACCGACCATTTTTCTGAGCACTGAAAGCAGGACGTGCACGGAATTAAATTTGCGCTCGGACAAAAAAAAAGGTCATCGGGCGCCTTCGTGTCAAAGCGGGACGCCTACGGAAATTTGTATTCAATTATTACAGTTTATAACTAAAAAAAAAGCTCGTTGGGCATCTATTTTTCTAGAATCACTAGTATTTATAGCTAAAAAAAGTCATCGGTGTAAATCTACTACTTTCAATGAATTTGATGTCCACAAGTAAGTAAATATATACCAAAGCGGGATATTTGGTACAAAGCGGGACTTTTTCGATCTCGCGGGGGACAGCGGGACAGACAACCCCAAAGAGGGACAATCCCGCCCAAAGCGGAACGTATGGTCACCTTAATCCAAACACTCCAAACTGTCCAATCTTTCTCGATTAGGTAGGTACGTGAAAGCATGCAGTTTGTCGCGTGTGTATTCAATGACGTAGTGTAACGGAATTTACTTCGATATCACGGTACGAATGGTACGATAGTCACGTAGTAACAGTAGGTATTAATCTATACTAATATATAAAGAGGAAAGATTTGATTTTTTGTTTGCAATTGAATAGGCTCCGAAACTACTGAACCGATTTGAAAAATTCTTTCACTGTTGAGAAGCTACACTATCCCCAAGTAACATAGGCTATATTATATTTTCAAAAAAATTAGGGATCTGTAATAAAACTCCAATAATGTAACCTAAGGTGTAAAAAAATAAGAAAACCGAAGCAAAGCGATTACTCATTATTTATAAAATAGTTTAGTTTCAGTATAAATATTAGAGAATTAACCTAAAATAATAAACATGTATTATTTTACACCGTATTATATGTTTCCGTTTGGTTAACGGCTAGGAAGGTGAGGCGATGAGGCGAGACGTAGCCGAATCGTTTCCGAGTTGTCATGACGTATGCGGAAAACATAATGCTCGAAGCGCTCATTCCTTCTACTAATATAAGGAATCACTTGATCGACCAAGGATGTGGTCAAGACTTGTGTGAGTGATCATCCATAACGGTCGAGCGGTCGTTAGAGACAAAATTTCTGCTTCATAGGACACATTTAACAGTTTCATCAACATTATAATCATTGTATTATGACAATCGTTAACCGTATCGGAGGCCTTCAGGTTCAGGCGACATGAGTACTTCCGACACTTGTGTAGCCTAACACAATAAACTCTCCAATCCAACAATCCGCACCGCAGCGTCATGGAATCAACTAGAGCGTAGCCACATCAATAGTGAGGAGAGCTATAAAAAGCTATGATATAAAAATATAAGTGAGCTAAATATTTTTTATAAGAGCGCTAAATAAATTTGTTTCATTGTTTCTACTCAAAAACCAAACACAAAATTTCCTACCGCTTAATTCAAAATCGGCGGTTTTTCGCAGAAACTTTCAACCCCTGTTAACCTTTTTTATTTAGGGTTCCGAAGTAAAATCGGAACGCTTATACTTTCGTCATGTCCGTTCGTTCGACTCCGTCCGTCTGTCGTCTGTCTGTCTGGCCGAAGCAAAGCGCTGAGACCCTTAGTGCTAGAAAGCTGTAATTTGGCATGGTTATCCCAGTATATCCATATTTATTAAAACTCCAAAATTGTAGAATAAAATATTGAAAAACATTTTTTTTTCGGCAAGGTACCTCCCCTACAGGTATTGTGAGGATGATTTTTTTATTCGTCGCGTACTTTCGCGTACGTTCTTTTAAAAATATTATAATATTTTTAGATTTACGGGTCCCTTTGCGAAATATTTGGAGTTGAACAAATGAAAAAATTCTTAAAAATAGGTTATTTGATGAATTTACAAGGTCAACTATCACGGCTATGTTAGCATAATAGTTAATGAGTAATAGTCGATAAACTACTTCGAACCCTTCGAACCCTACATTGCGCGTGGCCCGACACACACACTTGCCCGGTTTTTTTAAGGGTTAATTTTCTAACAAAAGTAAAAAAAGTTCTAACTTAACAATAACATTGAAATCTTGCTATGATGATTGCTATTATAAAATTTTATTTCAAAAAACGTAGGTGCGAGTATGCAGTTACACTTTTTTTCTGGTATAAGAAAAGAAAGTCTAACAATTAGATTTTCTTTTCTTATACCAGATCCTCATTTTTCACGAAAACTGAAGAAAAAATCTAATATTCACCCATACGTATGTTGTGCTTGTACACCTTTACCATTTATTTGTCTACCTAGATAAGTTTTCCACTTTGGGTTATCTGGAAGAGATCGCTTTTAACGATAAGATCGCCTATTGTGTACTATACATTGTTATTTATGTATATGTATATTTTTATATTGGTGCGCAATAAAGAGTTTTGTATTGTATTGTATGCACTGTACATAAACTGTAGGTATAAGTTAATAACTGATTGCAGCCACTACTGTACACACAAGATGCTCCACATACATACAACAAATACACAAAGTACATTTATTTATTCATTTATATAGCTCTCGAGTCTTAATACAGTTACTTCCATATCTGATTCAATTAAGAACGTACCTAATTATAATTTATATTATCAGATTGATATACTTCAATTGCTTCTCAGAAAGATAGCTGATAATGTGGAATATTTCTTGTGATAATTGTTATTTCCCGGATGTTAGGTAAGCTTAATAATACAATTACATCAAAAGTGAAAGATACTATATCAATGTAATAATAATTATGTGTATTTTATTTCCAAAACAATTAAATACCTAACCTACCTAATATTTTTGGTTATAATATCTTATATTACATTAAAATTATATCTATACTTCAGTCAAATTCGTATCGGAATTAACGTAAACAAACCATTAAAATTCCTTTATAGGGTTTTTACAAACTGATTTGTATTTCACACACCAAATAACTATTATAGAACTAAATAATCATTATAACGTTTGTGATATCTTCATTAATTAACTATTGACCTATAACAACAACACGCTAAGAGGAAGCGAGGTAAAAACCAACATCTTAAAACAATTTTCATCATTGAATAACTCACGCTCGCACATCTTTAATTTCGTGAAGCGAGCTCAAACCCTTGCACAAAATTAAATATTATTTATAAAAAGAAATTATAAAGAGTGGAACGGAATGCGACTTAAAAATTCATAAATGTTGTTGCATTGAATTCAACCTATCACCAACACACTTCAAGTGCACTGGAACATATTGTGTAATTAAAGAGGTCTGGTGTACTCACAGAGGTGTACTCCTAATCTCATACATACATCTTTATAGGGCCTGTATCACAACTCTACTCTGTATAATAATATTCTTATTGAGAGGTCAAAAATGTAAACAAAAAAAATATGTATATCTGTTAAAGTTTGGTTGCAAGTGTTGCTAAACCTTTTGGGTAGTTTTTAACTTTAAAAAATATTTTTTTACTACAGTATTGATTTGTTTTATCTAGCATATTGGTTGTATATTTTTATATACCGGTTTTTTAACCGGTCATGCGAGTCGGACGCACGCATGAAGACCACACAAGGTGTCAAAAATTAACTATTCTATGATTTATTAATAACTTTTTATTATTTTTTTTTTAGAAATCATGTGGCGTATCGACTCCAAAACTGAAGAAGAAACGACCAGCACCAACTCCTCCGGATAGTCTGTCGACGTTGTCTGGATGTGGAGGCTCTCTGGAGAAAGGCGTTGACAGTGACGTTCGCAGTAATCTATCAGAAGGTATTATTATTAGAAACTGGGGAAAAACAAAAGTAACACGAATAGATTATTTCACGTTAAAACATTTTTTGATTACGATCCCTATCTATAAGTAACTATTTCATCTTACTGCATCTAACTGCACTCACAATAAAATTTTCACGCCAGTAACTTATATATTTTATATACTTATTTAATAAAAAATCCTTATCGGTTGATAAATTAATTTAGTTGTTTCTCTTCCTTTTATGTATATTGTGGCGTATTTTTATTTATTTATATTGTGGTGTATTTTTATTGTGTTTGTATTACTGTGTGTGTATTTTTATTTATATTGTGGCGCCCATATAAGAATATAAAAAAAAATTCCCTTTTTTTGTACGCCACAATATGGCAAATGTGAGATAGATTGCTTATGGTTATAAAGTTAGTCAAGTATTATTACTTGACCACATTTCAACAAATAAAGTTATTTCATTTCATTTGCTCCTCACCCCAAATGTGGCGCCACTCCAAATTTGGCGCCCTAGGCCGTCGCCCCACCAAGCCCCCCCTCCCCCCCTCCACCTCCTAACGCTGGCTCTGTGTGTATCTGTATGTCTATCTGTGGTCTATTGTTGGTCCCAAATGGATGACCCGATTTTGATCTGTTTTTTTTGTTTCAAAGGTGACTTAATCGAGCGTGTTCTTAGCTATGGTTAGTGTAAATAAAACGGTCGGGGATTTCAAAATTTTAACTTAAGATTATATGCCAATAACTGTCATGTCGTCCAGGTGTATCCCGTCGCAGCAAGGGCCCGGCGCCCGGCCTGCCGCTGCCGGCGCGGCGCGAGGTGCGGCTGCAGCTGTCGGCCGAGCAGCTGCAGGTGCAGCTCGACCTGCTGGAGACGCAGCAGCTCGGCCTCGAGCGCCAGGGCGTGCTCATCGAGCAGATGATTCGCGACAAGTGTGAGGGTAAATTAGTTCCGCACTGCACTTTGCACTTGTTTTTATTGTTGTAGTCTGGTATCTTGGGGCCTGTGAGCAGTAGCGATACGGCATGCTATTTTTATGCAATGAAAATAATTATAATACCTAAATGTACCTTAATTTTTTAAAAACAAGGTTGGAATTTCAATGACGCTCATCGTAGGTACAAAAACAGAATAGCCGATATACCTAACCTTGTCGTTTATTGGCTACTTATTCCGTAGACAGTATGTCGACGATAGATTTATAATTGCTGTGGTGCTGTCACGCTGTAACAATACTGGTGTGGTATTTTTAAGCTCCACGTCGCTTGCACGCACACATGGAAGTTTGAGTGTGTACACAATACATACTTGTTGTGTCGTCTAAGTCCCTATTCCCACTGGTAGAATTTTTAGGCATATTTTTTCCATTTATTTAAGAGCTTTATCACAAAATGATAATGTCGCTCTGTGTAAAGCAACTTACAAAATTGTATCTCTAACATTATAAAACATAATTGTTACAAAGTTGACTGATCTGAGGTAGTATAATTATACAAATTAATTAAACACATAATTGTTACAAAGTTGACTGATCTGAGGTAGTATAATTATAAAAATTAATTAAAAGTCTATTCTCTGTTGAATGAAGGTCCGCCAAAATAGCATTGATATTGAAACAATTCCTCAAAGTTTGTTTACACTTATCGTTACTTTAGGCTGCATTCCGGTCACACTCCATCAAGATGTGAACATACGCCCCAACTCAGAGCCACTAACGGTTACTTAAATCCCGCCTTAGTGCAGAATTTGTATGGTGATTCTTTACTAAGGAGTGATTTAAGTAACCGTTAGTGACTCTGAGTTGGGGCGTAAGTTCCCTACCGGTACTCTGCATTGATCACAGTTCGGTGACGGAGCTTTTTAGGTATTTTTATTTGACGAAAAAAAATGTATCTGCCTTAATTGTATGACAACAATTATACAGGCATAAGTGATATTATAACTTTTAATATCCTTTAAATCCGGGTACGTTTGTTTTAGTATCTAATTTTGCTTGTCAACATTTCACATCCATCACTGCAAGGCTATTCTGTTTCTTAACTTGACAGCGGAATCCGCGGTGTGTGTCAAAATTGAAGTTCGAGTTCGGGGCTCACTTCACTTCGCAAGTGCGTACTAGATGATTAGAGAATGACATAATACCGAGGCCATCTTTAGTCGTTTGACGTTCGAGTTCGAGACTCACTTCACTTCGCAAGTGCGTACTAGATGATTAGAGAATGACATATCAAGATCTCGAACTCGAACTTCAATTTTGAAACTCATCGCGGATTCCGCTGTCGAGTTAGAAAACAGAATAGCCTTGCTGATATCTCAAAGTGAAAGAAATCAAGAATTCCAACGTCAGATAATAATTTCAGATAAGACATTTCATGTATAAACTATTTCGCTTAAATATCTTGTGAGCACAAAACTTGCACTGGCATTGCACACAAGCACGCTCAATTCAATAACATGTTGCACATTTATATCATGTTAGTAGTATACTGTTTTTTATGAATATAGAATGTTTTTGAAGGCTACGTACACTAAAGGTAGCTATTATTAATACCATTATTACTATTATTATTTTCCTGGATTAATGGCCTTAGGCTTTATTGGCCTGGATCGCTACCACCCTTGAGCATAAGTCAGCCGTCAAACGACTCGTCGTGTTCCGGCTGAGGGCTTGAGAGCCAGTTCTTTCTTTCTTTTTCTTCTCTCTTTCTTGGCCGACAAAGCATCAGTGATGCCTTTGGTGTTTTTGATGTCCATGGGCGACGATAGCCACTTACCATCAAGTGGATCGTCAGCTCGTTTGCCGGCTATTTCCATAAAATAAAACGTTAGTTAAACTGCATAAAGAGAAATCACTAAAGTTTATAACGTACTTGACATGTATTATAGTTGAGTTAATGTTTATAACGTAGTATTATAATTGCAATAAGGAGATTCGAGAATATTACCATAATCGCCTCGTTTTCCTCGACTAGACTCATTTCCATGACCCATGTAGTTGACTAGTTGATAATGCGCTGCAAGTTCGTGACCTATTTCTAAGTGTTTGCGGCCATCGTCTATTATTGGAAAATTGTAAGTGGATGTTGAGGTACTAGATCGTGACAAACAAGACCATTATCCAATAACACTTGAAATCCGTTCATTGCAGGCGACGAGGCTTGCTCCGTGCCTCAGGAGGAAGTGGAAGATTTAGTGATCCAATTGTGCGAACTCGTCAACGAGAAGAACGACCTGTTCAGGAAACAGACGGAATTGATGTATATGTAAGTGGTCGAGCACCCTTTGTTATGGGAAAATTGATTTTCAGAAGCGTGAGATACGAAAGCAGCGAGTTTAAAAATATGGTACGGACGAACTAAAGTATTGCTCATAACACACATTATCACATTGCACGTCAAACACAAAGCGTTTTGTCTATTTTGTTTGGACTGCAGATTCACCTTAAATATCCAAACATTATTCGTAATTATCTGCTTGAAAATGTGTATTTGAACGTTCTCTTTAGATATACAATGACGTGTATCATTTCAGCCGAAGACAACAAAGGCTGGAGCAGGAGCAAGCGGATATCGAACATGAAATCCGGGTGATACAATCACAGCCTGCAGTTAATCGCATAGATGCCGATAAGGTGAGTCATTTAGATATTTATACTATTCACAATAATTGTACTTAATCTGCGCGTACATATTAAGGAAATCTCGGTACGTTAAGGACTTAGGGACAGGACAGTATTTACAGTAAATACAGAGGAATTGTACATTATTTGCATCGCGCACCGTACCCGTATACGACACCGTGCCGCACCGTAGACATGTGTCAACATCCTAACGTAATTAACTTATCGTAAGCTAATCGTAGATCGTAGTAATAAGTAAATAATGACGTAAATAAATAACGTTTCACACTCATAGCCCCACACTAGGATTCCGTGTGTCGTGGGTGCCATGGACAACACACTAGACAAGGCCATTCACACCCAGACCGAGAACAGAAATTCAAACTCATCATTCAAATTTCCGCCTCGCTGGGAATCGAACCCAGGACCCTTGGTGCGGCGATCCGGCATGGTAACCATTGCGCCGCACGGGTCGTCGAAGTAGCTCGAAGTTATATTAATTTTACGGAAGCAACTTAGAAATTTAATTATTAACCCCCGACGAAAAAAGAGGAGTGTTATAAGTTTGACATGTCTGTATATATCCTAAACGAATGAACCGATTTTGATCTAGTTTTTTTTTTGTACGAAAGGTGACATAATCGAGTATTAGCTGTGCTTAGTGAAAATAAAACCGTGGGGGGTTTTTTAATTTAATATTATAAATGAATGAATAAAAATAAAGCATAAATAAATATAAATAAACGGGTATGAGTGTGTTAGCTTTTTTTTAAAGTCTCAATGTTGTGTGTGTGGTACAGGCCCGCGAGGAGCGGCTGGTGTCCCGGCTGGTGGAGATCGTGCGGCTGCGGGACGAGCTGGTGCAGCAGCTGGACGCCGAGCGCCGCCGAGAGCGCCAGGAGGACATCGCCATCGCCACCTCCATCGCCACCAAGCGAGGTACACTTGACACTTGGCGACTAGGTTTTAATATCGCTCATACGCTCTAAAATTGGCGACTAGATTTAAAATTTAGATTAGTCTGTATTTAAATTTTCTGTATGACAATGTAATAATAGATAGCATAGAGATGGGCTGTAACCATAGATGTAGAATACTAAAGAAGACTTTTAGTCGTATTGGGGCGGCTAGAATATTGACCTATATCTTATGCCAGCAGATCTGAGTGTTGTAAAAGGCGACAGGAACCAGACCAATGCTTGGTGATAGACTTCGCGTAAAAGGCGTATAATTTTTTGCCAGTTTCCAAGAAAACTTTTTTAACTCCGCTTTTTTATAAACTGCGCTGTCAACGCTAGCCATACTTAATATATATCTATACTTTTCAGCGCAAAGAAACAGCGACTCCAACAGTTCGTCCATGAAATCCGCGGAAATGGCGACCGCCACCACACCGGGAAAAAAGAACAAAGTGAAGGATAAAGTTAAGAAGCAACTAAAGAAAGCGAAACACACATTAATCGCTAAAAAGAAGGATGAAGACAAAGACAAAGAAAAAGACAAAGAAAAAAAAGCCAAGCAGTGACTGCAACAAGACGCCTGGATTATTCACATTTTTATTGTTTTGTTCGTAGATTACAAGCTAAAGATTTAATATTTACACTGTCGTGTACTCAAAGTACTTAAGAAGACTGAAACATTCCACTAAAACAAATGTAGGTATGTGTGTTACGAAAGATGTGACTTGGGATTGAAAATATTTTAGCTAAAGTTTATTTAGCCATACAATAATGCTCGGAAAATATTAATATTGTGCCCATCCATTATTTTTATAAAAAGGTGTGCCACATAAGGACATAGTACTTAAAAGATTTTTTATTATATTTAATTTTGTTATTTTTATTATTCCACAGGATTAGTTTATAGAAACATGTTTTAGTAAAATAGTATTTTATGTTGATTATCTGGTTAGGTTTATATAAAATATGTACACTCGAATATTACTCAGTATTATAGTTATCGGTACTTAAAACATATAGAAAAAGAGAAATAATTTTTAAATGGAAGGTATAATAAAACACAAGCTTCGCCTTGTCTACGTAAGGGCTCGAATTAACCCAGATCCCACAGGCTTTAAATTCCATTGGCTCGAACGTTTTCTATAAAAAAGGAATTAGAATTAGTAAAGTATATTTAATATACTACGAGGAAGTAAATAAAAATGAAGGGAATAATCGACCCAATAATATGCAATAGCGCGCATAACATTTGCGAACCCATCTCGTTAAAAACCTATTGATGTTAATTTTCTTTTCGAGTAACATAAACTGATAACTGATTTAATTTCAACTAAACAATTCAAATTTTTCTTAGAATTTCTTAAAAAATGTATAAAAAAAATTTTAAACACCTTAATTAAATATTGATTATGATAACTATTATGTTATCATACAATGTGTTCGTATAAAATGATGGTGACTTGGCAGTTATATTGCAAAGAAATATTTTTCAAAGAAACTACGACAAAAACTTACTAGTAATTTTATTACAGAAATATAATAACTGTTTTGTAGAGTACCTATTCACTTAAATCATGATCTAGGCATTTATATCAAATTTTATTTTATGTATAGTTATTTTATAGGTACCTATTTGACAGATACATATTTAAATTACATTAGTAAGATATTAGTTATGATTTATTTAAAATATAATATCCATAGGATATAAAACTTTTTCTAAATGTTTTATTATTTACACACAGTTATAATAATATGAGGAATATGATAAATTATTAGTTAGGGATATAAAAATTACAGATATAAAGAACATACAATACAAGCTTATTAAACATGTATGAAATAGTGGAACCAAACAAAATCATTGTAGTACTGTAGTAGTAGTTAGTTACCAGACTTACCAGCATGGTTGCAATTGGTTTCAACAATTTAGATACCTAATATGAAAAAAATCGGATATTTAAGCAACATATCATAAGACTTCGTAAGCATTTACCCTGTTATTAAAATTAACAAACTAACGTACATTAGATCTTTGTTTAGTGACCTAACAAATCATTTATGATAAATATTGTCAGTAAAAATATTAATATTTTTGTTTTTATTCTTGTTTTATACACTAATACAACATGTTAACATTTTAAGGTACCTCGGTAATATTTTAGTGTTATGCTTAAAATTATGTACCCCTGTTTTGGAAAAATATTCATTCAACTGCGTATAGAACGGCGACGACGCGATGGTTCCACAGATCCGCACACACTATGGTACTTCACACACAATTTAAATGAGACTGGCGCTTGTAGTTTCCTATACTTGGGTACCGTATACCCTATTGATGTTAGATACTGTGATTTAGGGCAAGTTCCTCAAGAAGCATACTTTACATAACCTGTACAAACACATCACACCTAAAACGAAAGTTTCATCCTTATTCTTGAAATGTCTATTTGTTATTGGTAGGTAGTTTTAATTTTCATTCAAATAAATGGCGGATTTTGTGATCTTTTGAGGTAAATAGACTACAAATAGACTACAGAGTATTAGGCTTATAAGATTATTCAGTTATCAGAAACGGCTTAACAGGTGATTTCTCTAGATACGCCAGTGCTGACTGCTGTAGTGAACACATGCTTAACAGATATCGGAATGGAAGCAGTTATAATTCGGTAGCGCTTCTAGCTTTACTGACTTCTGGCTTCTAGCTACTTTATTTATAAGGACTTTACCTACAGATTTTATAATAAAATATTTGCTATAAAATGATTTTACAAAACTATTCGCATGTAAGTAGAAAATAAATCCTATAAGGATGAGTGCCTAATAATTTAAAAGTTGATTGGATTTACTACCACTCAGAATCGATCTTACATTGCTATGTATAATTTTATTGATGTATATCATATTTAGGTGTACTCAGCCAATTTAAATGCACAATACACCATGGAACGAATGGTTCCCTTTACGTCGAGCCGAGAATCTTGTCTCGCTTCTATTATCCTTAAGTAGAGTCTAAGATTTCTGTCCCGTTTCTATTCCCGACGTTTAATAATATGAACAAAGTCAATTTGTTTCCATTATGCTTAACATACTTTTCTATTTATAATTATGTATTTAACAAATAAAAATTGGTTGCACAAATGCATGTTATTTAATAATAAAAGACATTACACATTACTATGTCTTTCCTTGCTTACCCTTAGTTTGCAATGTACTGCAACATTGAATCTTAGCTTCATTAAACCCGTTAATAGCCTACTGAGGCCTATAATACTCCACCATACTGTATTTTTTACTTGTCATCGCAGACACTGATCATTTTAAATGCAACTGGTACTCACGATTTGTATTGCATAGTAACGATATTAATACATAACAGTAATAAACCGTTACGCCGAGACCGTTTTATGAAGTATTAGTCGTGAGAACCCGTTGCATTTAAAATGTCCACTATTTTGACGACCCGTGTGGCGCAATGGTTACCATGCCGGATCGCCGCTCCGAAGGTCCTGGGTTCGATTTCCAGCTAGGCGGAAATTTGAATGATGAGTTCGAATTTCTGTTCCCGGTCTGGGTGTGAGTGTATATCTTTGTGTGTTGTCCATGGTAACCACGACGCAGGGAATCCTAGTGTGGAGTTGTGAGTGTGAAGCGTTATTTACCATACTGCTGCAATGCAGATTCGTTAGTTTTATGCCCACTGGAGAGGCCTCTGACGGCTTAAGAACTGCTGTAGACAGCATCATGTGTTCATTAGAATGATAATTATCAGAACGGCTTTAAGTACCCTATGAAGCATGGAAGCACTCAGGAAACCTCACTAGCAGTCACCAATCCAGTTAAAAAACGCGCCTGGAGTTGCGATCGGTCGATCTCAAGCTATCAGCGCTTCTACTCAACTGCAGCTATCTAACCAATTCATTGCTACCTTCATTTTCATGAACATCATGCGAGGCCCCGTATATGCGTTATGACGCGCCACATCTGTCATGGGCCTGCCTAAAGGAAGACGCACCTTGCCCGTCATTGGCCACTTGTAATGTTTTATTATGTATCAAAACGAACTCTCGCATTATTCTGATAAGAAAAAAGTGATTTCGTGTTCTTTGCTTTTTCGTTATTATTCAAAGGAAATATAGCGCATCACTGCACAGGCCTCATAACGTTTGCTAATGACGCGCCTGGTGCGTCATAGACAATGAATCGGCTAAACAAATGGGACCAAAATGCTTTGGTCTCTTTGAAATCAGAAAATTTCCAGGAATAATAATGACCAGGGCTAAACGAATGACAAATAAACACATTAAATATACAAATAGGTACATAATATTTCAGTTAAGTACATCATTATCGATCTCAATACGTAGATTTGATTTATACAATTTTCCGAGACGTCCACGTAAGTCATCAGATTTATTTTGTTTCTTTTTGGATTTCAGAATGTCTCGTAAATCTCTATGGTCATTTTGATCATTATGCTTCTCTTCTAATCTAGACCACACACTGGATTTACTAGATTTTGGTAAATTATTGTCTACTTTTTGAACTCTGCTCATAGTCTGCTCATCATGCTCTGAATCTTCAGATGAAGATTCATCACTTGAAGAATACTCCTCAACAGTTGGTTTTACCTTTGAGCCCAGACGAGACCTAACACCCACAGTGTAAGGTGGATGTTTATTGTGATTTCTGAACTTATCAGACAGTTTTGGTGCATCTCTTGGAGTATATGAAATCTTAGTATTAACAACTTCAACAGACAATGGTGCATAAGTTTCACAATCTGCAACTTCCAATGGTGGCTCTACATTAGTATTTCTCTTCTTTTTTGATTCTTCATCATCAGCACGCATCCTCATCCGTGGAGTTTTTGATCTCTTTTTCCATTCTGAATCTGAGTTACTATCTTCATTGTCTTCTGTATGATGACTTCGTTTCCCTAGTCGCATCGCTAAACTTTTGTTTTTTATTTTAACAACATCATTAGTTACCTCTGATTCTTCCTCGTAATCGTTTTTGGGCAATTTGCGCTGAAATATTTCTTGATGATCATATATGCCCCAGGACTTGCACAAATCTCCCCATGGATTTTTACTTGTGTTTTCTTCATCTTTTCTTCTTGAACCAGAATTCAGACTTTCCATCTGACTGCGTTTTTTACCAATCTTTTTGTCGCCATTTGTAGCAAAACGCATTAAAATAACATTATCTATCTTAGGATGAGGCATTCCCTCTCTCCAGTGGTACTTACTACTAATCCCCTGAAGGTCATTATTTTGTGTTTCGCGGGAATGTACTAAAAGGGCTAATGCAGCTGATATATGATCCTGGCAAACAACATTACCTAAAAATAAGAATTAAAATACTTAAAAAAGAAAAAATATTGATTTCCTAGCATAGATACATTTAAAAATATACATACACTTGTAATTCATGTTCTATGCTACAATACTTACATGAATTATCATCAATCCATTCTAATGAGACAGGTCTGTAATCTTCTAGATACTCAAAAATTTCTTTAGTGGTGAGACCATCAACTCCATATAAAAATAAAGCATCAAATCTAAAATGCCTTTCATTACCACTCTCAATGCCACAATTAGAATAAAGTTCGTCAATTTGTTTCTGTGTCACAACACGATTACCAGATAAATTGAGGCCGAATCTTTGAGCTCTTTCCTCTAGTTTTGAAGCATCAATTTTTTCAAGTGTTTTAACAACTAATCCAGTTTTATCAGCTTTATAAAGCTGAAACAAACATATAACGTTAAATCGGTTGAAACGTAAGACAAACAGATTTAAATGTAAGCAAATAATTACCACTGTGCATTCATTGTTGTAATCTGAAAGAGGTTTGTCATCATCAACAAGCATTTCATTATCATCGCTCATTTCTCCTTCCTCTCTTTCTACATCCATCATTGTTTCTTAGTTCTCAACTTATTTTTGTAAATAGAATTGATTGAACCCTCTTGAGTTTTAAGGCAGCACATTTGTTACCTCAGCATCAATTTATCCATTTCGAGATCCATATGTCAAAAACAAGGCATTGACGTATGTAAGATTACCTTTTTCTCGTAATATAAATAATTATGTATACAATTTAATTAATTTGATGTAATGTTAGTGTAAAATTAATAAAAACTTCATTTTGATTAAATTTGATTGATTACTGTGTAGTAGATAATAGAATAATAATAATTTTTGTGTGTTGTCACTTTATGGTTGAGGCCATAGATTTAGTACTTGAGGCATAGGTTGAGGTCATGGATATATTACTCTAACTGGTTATGTAACTTCATAATGGTACCTGAAGATCGATGACGTCATAACGGAATTTTTATTGTGTCCATGTTATCTATAGTCTCAGGATATATATTCGATTGTGATTTTTATAATGGTATCAAAACATGGTATCAAAACATCTACGATGATTATATTTGATGAAAGTAAAAGACAGAGAAAATTTTCACTACAGCGTGACCGAGCGCCTTGGCGTTTTCGTCTCGAGTTCGGCTGTCAAGCTATTAAATTCAAATACACTTATGATATCAACTGCCAGTAGTTTCTGTGACAAAAGAGGTCCCTCGGGCGCGCTCTATTTTACATATACATACATACATATAAATCACGCCTCTTTCCCGTAGGGGTAGGCAGAGACCACTTCTTTCCACTTGCTACGATCCTTACATACTTGTTTCGCTTCGTCCACTTTCATTATTCCTTTCATACATGCTCTTCGGTTTGCTGTATGCCGTGTAGGAACCATGAACCGTGGTGTCACATCCTTTCCTCTTGGTTTCGTTCACGCACAGAATATCTATGCATCGTTCATCCATCATTTGACATACTTCATCTATCTACCTTACCATCCATTCCTCCTCTTACATTCAACATGGCGAAGCGGCTCTCCATGGACCGCTTTTCACCCCCGCGAGAAACGAGACGTGATGGGTGGCGAACCACATCGCCGCCATTGTGGTTAATTAAATTCGTTTTATAATTATCCATTGCGTTCCCACGAGTAGCGAGGGAAAGGTTTGTCCACCCCAGCAGAGCCCCGTATGCCAGGGTAAGGCTAGCCTAATTCTGGGTCGCCCGGTCCCAGGGCAGTGTGGCACGCTAATGACTAGGCTTGCCCCTAGCCATGCATCCATCCGCGCGGCAGACGTTGAATTGGTGGAGAGGGTAGGAATAGGGAAAGGGAATGATAGGTGGTGTGAAAAGGAAGATTGGTAATTTGGAGTGGAAAATTGGAAATGTAGGATATTACCGCCCAGGAGGGCAAGGGATAGGACAGTAATAGCTAGGAAGCCGGGGTCGCATAGCCGTATACCATATCACAACTACCGGATAGGTAAGTTGGGATAATATCCCATGACCAATCTATTTTATTTCGCAATTATACATATAGTACAAATACAAATTGCAGTACCTTTATTATTATTTTACACAATATTAAAGTGCGTCGCCTACAATAATTATAATAATATATATTAAAATAATATAGGTGTACCGTAATTATTATTGTGTACCTTAAGTTTCAATTTACTCTTATATAATGCAATTATTTAAATTTGGTAATTTCGAGGAAATTTTAATAAAATCGAATATTTCAATATTATAATTTTTACCTTTAGAAAAATTACCTACAGAAAACATTTTGAAGAATCATTTATCAAAATAGGACATAATCTTTCTGAGTGATACCCAACAATTATGAAGGACAACCTCAATCTGGCCTGTGATTGTCGAATGGTCATTCCAATATAACGTCATCGAACTTCAATTACTTCTACAAAGTCTATGATCCAGATAGAGTAATAAGTCTATGGTTGAGGTCAGGTCAAAGGGCTTGTCCACATCTCCACGTCACGGCGTCGTCAACGTGGAACGGTGCGGTAACGTGCCTCGTGACGTTGCCGCGTCGTGCTAGTGCGCCGACGTGGCACGATGCGCTTGTTCAATTAATGCTTCATTGTCTTAGCGATTAGTTATTGCTGGAAGGATAATTGTCGAATCATTTTTCCTGACTTTGACGACAAAAGCATTATAGAAAAGACGAGTAAGTAAGCACTTTATTATTTTATTACTTACATTCATAGACTTAAACGTTGCTGTGTCATGACGTGCATTTTTACGTTACGTTAACGTAAACTTGTACGTCACGTCAACGTACCGTGCCACGTTACCGCACCGTTCCACGTTGACGACGTCGTGACGTGGAGATGTGGACAAGCTCAAACACCTCCTGTGGCGGTCCAGTGTGCTTAGTGCGAGTTTTCCGTAACATAACGGGCTCGCTACGTAAATGCAAATTTGTATGGGATCGAAGCAGAGCCATCTAGCGGGAAAGTGAAGAAAAAAAATGCGCGAGTGCGAGTTTCATGCGCTCACGTTCACGAAAGTAAAGTTCACAGTGAAGTTATCTGTCAGTGGTTATTGTATTGTTTCTCGAACATTGCGCGAGTGCGAGTGGCTTTATTTGACAGTTCCAATACGTAGCTTGCGAAAACTATGGGACCACGTGACCGAAAAGTTTTCACGCGAAATTTACTAGTGAAATCATAAAAAGATGGTTTATTATTTTAATTAAACTTTTTTTCTGTTTCTTGAAAATTATGGCTGGATATTTATAATTGCTCGGAGCATGTTTGCGGCCACTAAATCTTAAAGTGAATAAAATTATTGATAAGTAGTATTTGTATTGTTCATGCAAGAAAGAATTTCCGGTAATCCAATCACAGAGTACTTAAACACTACGCAATCACAGTCACAGAGTACTTAAACATAAACACTAATCCAATGGCGAATGTCACCAAGTTTTTAAAAAGTTTATGAAGATATTTTTAAAGAAGATAACTTTTAAACTACTTGCAAGGAACTTGATAAACCTAATATTATTGTGTCTTGACTTGGACTCTTGGAAATAAAAGGTACTTACATTACCTACACAATTGATTTAAATAAGTTTATTTAAAATTGTCTACAAGTATGAACTCAATGAATTATTTTATTATGCAACTTAATATTGCCAAAGGTGACAATATCGTTTGCATTGGAGCTCTCAAGGATCAAGGAAAATATTTATTTAATAATGACATATTTGATAAACCCATAAACTGAATACCCAGCTGCGAGGCAAGCGGTAACTAGATACTAGAAATGCAATTAACATTCAATATATTATCTACTTGGGACTATATTATCATTATGACGTATCAGCACCTACACTTTTGAGATCCTAAATTATATCTATGTTCTTAATGTTTTAGATTTATTGCCACGCCAATATACCCAGCAAGAAGATTTATTGATAGTACTTCACTATAATTATACCATGCCATTGTAATGTGCCAAAATGATATTAAGGGCCTGCTTTGTTTTAAAATAGATAGAGAATAATTTAATAAGGCATAATATATTAAAATGTTTAATTTAATATATTTATGTATTATATTTTACAATTATATATTTAGCCTTTGTTAAAAAAGATTTTAATATACTGCTGATCACAATAAAATTGTCATATATTTTTATTAAAGGAAAGGTGTTGAAGAGCAATTATAAAGAATACAATAACAAAAGGGGAAGATTGAATTACAACTAAGACTATTGACATCCAGCTGAATACTGTTGTCCGGAGAAGAATTACAAAAATATTATATTAAAAATTATTTACCGTTCAACGTTTTATTTCCACTCTTTAAACCAAAATTACATAATAATAATTATGCTGTAATGCCTTAATAATTTCATATTCAACATAATATGCCTCCTAAAATAAAATTATCAAGAAAACCACAATCTGTCTTTTAAAGTTTTATTTCTCCCACATAATGTTATACCTTCAATTCCAATCTCAATAGAAGACCAATGAGTAAATTACAATGGTCACAGACTTCACATTTCATACACTGTAATATAAATTAATGATTATATTTGTAGCGGCCTTATTTTCACATATCTTCTCAATTCTCAAATCCATGTTGCTGTGTTTATACTTTTACTTTATATACGTATTTGTTTACTCGTTTACTCTTAAATAACAATGAGGAAAATGTTGCATTGCTGTTGTTTTGTTGGAAGTAGTAGTCTGCGCTAGTGCTGTTGAGACAAGTTTGATACTCTGCCATCTCTCTTGATTTGTACCTTAAATATAAAGATATAAATAAATACTAGGAACATTACATTTCTTACTTTGTACACTTCCTCATATTGTAATATGTTAGGTATCATAAAAACTTTCATTGTTCAAAATAGACATGATTTGTCCATTAATTGTTGTTTGTAGTGAATAAGTATTTACAGCCAAAGATCACTGTGCTTATACATATAAATCCTATTAAATAAATATTACACCAATCGTGAACTTGTTAATTATTGATCTGAGCTTGTTAAATAAATAATAAATTTCATTCACATAACCTCACCACACAAAAACTTTTCCATATCAAATGTATCACTGTAGCTATGTTCATTAATTAATATTGCCTGTTTTCTCGCTTAAAATGCCACAATATAATATGATTGAGAAGTAAGTACTGAAAAAAATAATATTTAATATGAAACAAACAACCAAAACACTAATCTATAGCACGTTACGCAAGTAAACTACAGTATAACACCACTATTTTAATTGTAGCTTGATACTATTGCTCCAACTAAATAAATGTATTATTTTCAATTTGGTTGGGTTCTTTCACGATGTTTTAACGAGATTTAACGACGGTTTTGCTGCCAACATAATAATAGATATTTTCAATGAACAAACGTGGATTGATACGAGTCACGTTTTGGAACTGGCACTCGCAACTTCTCGTTAGGCATGTACTGACGTTATCGAGGTAGGTGAACTTTTCGATGCAACTCGCACTAAGCACACAGGTTGAGATTGTGTAATGTATTGCCAGATCAAAAACTACATTACTGTAGATTCTTCCATAAAATACCGTAGATTCTTATAAAATACGGTAGATTGTATGATATTGGAAGTTTTTTCCTACTGAAATCAGATTTTTTTGTGGGTCAAAATACTTTAAAATGTACTAAAAATCGTTATCGAAGCTGAATACGGTAGATATACCGTAATTATGTGGTACCTGGCAACACTGAATATGTTTGTCAAGCGTGCCATAGACAACCAGCAACCACAATAATTATATCTATGAACCACAATACAAAATTTGATTAAAATTGTATGGGACCATAGACTGCCGCTAGATGGTTCTGCTTCAGTCCCATACAAATTTTAGCCAACTCGCATTTACCTTGCGAGCCCGTTATGTCAAGTAAAACTAGCACTAGGCACACTGTACAAGTACAAGGTTATCGTAAGAGGTGACAGAAGCCGGCCCACTTGGTTGTAAGGATTATAATATCATTATTAATATTATCACTATTAACTTTCCATGAAGCCTGCCTGGCTACCACTCTCTTGCTTAAATACAATGTCTGTGGGGAAATCATACCATGGTTGGACACAAAAGTTAACTGCAATATATGTATTTTTTTAGAAAATAATCCCCTAATTAAAGAATCAAATTAGTTAGAAATGTGTAATTTTGTATGCTCATGTTTAAAAGCAATGGAGAGGAAGGAAGGGAGAGGGATTTTAATAAATAAAAGTAACACTATATTCATTGATTGTTAGGCGATACGAAGTTCGGCGGGTCAGCTAGTTAAGAATAATTTTTAGTTACACGGTTATACCTCAACACCAATATAATTAACACTGATTTAAATTATTTTAAGTATGTTAATGACCCCGTAAAAAAAATAAAACAATACATTGAGTTGATAAAGTTTATTAAGAAAAATTAAGTCAATTTTTTTCATGTAGTACATTTACTCTCTTTAAATTAATACAGTGCTTAGGTTCTCACTATTCAGCAAGCACATGGGAACAAAAATGAACTTATGAGCTCCACACACAATCTGTAACAGTACCTATCACTACTGGACTGGATTATCAACGCGTAACAGGTTGAATATAGACCAGTGATTTCTTGAATTATGATAAATATTTACATTTAACTAGTTAAAGGTCATCATTGAGAGAAGCAAAGATAAGTACAGTGTTTCACTCATTCTAAGAGTTTATAGCGCATCTAAGACAACTTTTTTTCGTATTGCGAAATTTGTAAGCGTAGGGGAAATGGCAGGAGTGAAGAATCGCGTCCCATCGCAACATTCGGTGCCCATGCTTTAAGCCGGTTTCCACTGAAGCGGAGTACATTTTGCATGTTTGCATGAAGCGCCACGCTTACGCCGTTCGTCCCATCGGTAACGTCTCTGCCCTACAGCGCCACCAACTTATCTGTGAAGACTGTGAAGTGGCGACAATTGGAACTAATGCCGCCATGTTTAAAAGTCATTCATAAGTAGGTACTTTGTAGTCATTCATTTCATCTGTCAGATTCACCTCTTGTTCAATGATTGATCCAATGCGTCCTACAACGCCCCCCTTCAATGCACAGATAAGTTGATTTCACTGTACTCATTAGCTGAATGGCGTCCGCCAATGCTAAGCGGGAGACTTAGATTTAAAATATCTGATGGATTATTTATTAAACATCTCCGCTCTGTTCTTCTCCTCTTTTCTTTGGTGGAAACCGGCCCTTAACCCCACATACAGGACGCACGAGTATCAATCGGAACATACTTCAAAACCGTCATAAATACGGCACAGGTTATACATAACTATTATATAAACCTACTACAAAATGGATAAATTTTATAAGTGTTTATTTTCACAAATACTCTCCATTAATAGATGCTTTAATTCAAATCAAATCAAATCAAATCAAATCAAATCAAATGTTTTTATTCAAAATTGGTTTGGTTTACAAACACTTTTTGAAAGTGTTTGTAAATTGTTTAGTATGCTACCGTGTTGTCAATGAAAAATCCTGTTCATTTAGATACAGTTTGTGCGTTACAAGATCTGTAGGAATGTTAAAAATTTAAAATGGTATTGACAATGCACTAACAAAAGAAGATAAACCAAATCCATTAAACTATAGGAAAATAAACTTTCAAAGTGTTCTAAGTGTCTATTATAAAACATAAACAAAGTTAAATCTGTACATCAAAGATAATCAATAAAAATTTCACAGGATTTTTTATAATTTACTTGCATTAATTGTAATATATAATGCAATTAATTGTATTTGACTGAAATACTGTTACTACATATATCACGTATTCAAGTAGAAAAAAGTTACAGCTTAATCGTCCTTTCATTAGTCCTTCTCATTTTATGGAGAGATTCTGCAAGAGTCAACGCGGCCATAAGTACCTACTATGTAATTCCAAGCGGATCAAGTCATTGGTAAATTCTATATTTCTAAATGAATATAACATTTTAAAATATCCAGTCATCTTAATACTTATTTACTAATAAGACATGCATTACTTTATCGTAGCTTTTTATTTGTCGTAAATGAACATAAAAAATACCAGAAACACTTGATTATTTACCGATCTCACACCAGCTCCCTGTAGCCAAGCTGTTAGAAGTTACTGAATAACACCTTGTGAAAAGTTGATATATCTGGTTCAATAACTGAACTACTATTGTATAACGGCTTGCTGTTTCTGAAAAATAAAATGATAGTCATAAACATAACAATGTTTTAACCAATTCTTGAATTTATTAATAGCATTTTAGTAATAGAAAATCAAAATCTATATTTTTTTTATATTTTGGCGGCGCACACTATGCGTTTTTTTTTAACTCGAGGTAATAAATAATACAAAAAAAAAACACTGCGTTTATTCGCCGTGGGCCCACAGACATAAAAAAAGAACGGACGTAACCTTGTCTAATCGAGAGTGAAGCTGACAGCTGACAGCTCGCTTACAATGTGTGCGTAATTTTGTAATTTTTGATTCACTATGGTGTCAATGTCGTAGCCGTATGGTGTCAATGTGTGTGTGTACTTGTACGAATACATAGTTGGTATGCTTCACTGAATTTGTTCTTGGGATTACGTCCGTCTTTTTTTTACGTTCGTGCGTGAGCCTAAACTTAGGGAACTTGCGAATTTTAGGTAAATAAGGTAAAATATACTAACTTAGCTGTTGTGGCTGGTGTGCCGGCTGCACGCGGAGTGACCAGGAGACAATTCATTGGCTGTCCATCTAATTGTCGATTGTGGTACAAATCGACAGCTTTTTGGGCATCTTCTAGAGTTTTATAGATAACTTCTGCGGTCCCCGGTCTCACCAGGCGAGATTCAAGCATGCCGCCGACGTCGCCAAATAATTCCTGTATTAAAATTTATAGGTTATATCAAGTGCTGTTATAATTATTGTAAAAAATGATTAATATTGATTCATGGCCATTACATAACAACCTAGCTGGCAAAAGACATATACACTATGAACTTTTATCTAAGAAGACAAGAAACTAGATTTTAGCTATTAAGGAGTTCCATCCATCCTAAAAGTCCAAGTAAGGGATTATTTATGCTACACCGAGCCGGGCACGAGCTGAGCCCCGTACGAGCTCATGTTCATGTTATACAGAGTCCGGGCCTCGTCCGGGGCACGGCTCGTGCCCGGCTCGGTATAGAATAAATAATCCCTAAGCCTCGCTAGCTCACGGTGCACCGCTAAACAACGAACGAGGTGATGGATTCTGTGCCGACCCGATTGTACTTGTACTTGCATGGTGATAGATAGGGCTAAAATACTCCACTAATCGACATAATGTCGATCGCAATGTCGCGCCTGCTTCCTTTTCAGTGGAGAACACATAATTATGTCTTTGGTGTTACATCCTCCGGCCCACTTACCATCAGGTGGCTGCTCTGCTCGTTTGTTGGCAATTTACATATTATTGCACAAAGTATTTAAATATTATGTTTGATAAAAACTTATAATCTGCTACAAACCTCAATATCTCCACCAGTAACAGAGCTACGCAAGTTGCTAACAATGATTCTGTATTCTAAAACAGGTTTTTCTGCTTTTTCAACATTTTTATCATTTCTCAGTGCCGCCATTGGTCTCTTTTTTAGTATAGACGGTGGACATGGCGGGCTTTTTTCCTTCGGGATTAAGGCCGTTCTGCTGAAACATATCATACATTTTATACCATGTGATAATAATTTTAACAAAGGGATAAGACAGCTTTATTTTTTTTTACCTCTGAACTGCACTTCTGGTTTGCAAGTTATTGTTCTGCGCTGTTATTCTGAGCTGCAAACTTGCACGTCTGTCAGACAATTCTATTTTTGGTGTATATTCTTCCCCCATGGGATCATCAATTATTTGAAGGTCATTTTCGACAGTTCTGACTATAGGTTTTATTGGTGGCATCCTGGCTAAAATCATAAATATCACAATATTTTTTGAAATATAAACTAGTTCAAAATATATATTATCAAATGTATGTATTTAAGAGATAACTCACCGGCAATTGATCTGTTTTCTAAAAATTTCTTTTTTACATTTATTTGATTCCTATTTCCTAACTTTGCTGTATTTACAAATTGCGATGTAACTTGTCTAGAACGGTCTATAAACACTGAAAAAAAATACACTTCTCAAAAAAAAGAATTAGAAGAATATTATTATACATTACTATTATTGTATAATATTCATGTTAAATGATAAAATGTAAAGAGAGAAAATGTATTTGTTCAGATGTTTTGTTACATTACCTCTGCCATCCTTTGGTAATGTTCTTACATATTGGGCATGGCTTCTTGTATCAATTCCAGTTCTGACACCTTGACTGGATAGCTAAAAATTAATTATACATAAATATGTAGTACAGTAAAAAAGAGATATAATACATAAAAGTAAGGCACAAGAGAAAATGAAATGATCTTTGTATGGAGTATGGTAGACCCTGACAAGAACAAATTTTGATCAAAATTGTGAAAAAAATAAGAACAATACATAAGGGAATGGATATTTGTTTATGAAAGATTAGTCCCTTAGTCCGCCTATAATCGAAGCAGGCTGAAGCAACTTACTCTTTTAGCTCTCAATTGTTGCAATCGCAATCGGGCATCCTTTTGCTTAGCAAGATCGGCTAAAATTTCTCGTGCATCTGTGATCTGAGTTCTCTTTTTGGAAATAATTTTATTTCTTGCATCAATCACTTTAATTGGTGGCTTTGATTTTTGATTAACATTCCTGAAAACACATAAGGTGTATTATGCATACAGATCATTACGCATGCTAGACTTACAACATAAAATCTACCAAGCCAGTCAATGTTACTAAACGCTGAAGTTACAGGAGCCTCATTATGATTTATTTTATTTAACCTTTAATGACCACATTTAAAATATTACAGTACAAATGGTGAGCTTAATGCTTAATGTATTCTCTACCAGCTAACCATTGGACAAAGGTTTTGCGAAAGGCGGTTAATAAAGTAAATTATATACATACAAATACCTACATAAAGTATACAATATTGCATACAAATATACACTAAAAACAACAAACAAATATAGACTAAAATTTGCCACGATTCTAAAATAAGAGCGATACGAGCTGCATAGTCCATGGAGCCATTGGATGTGTTGAGAGTTTACCATCAAGTTACCACACGTTTGTCGGCTATTGAGACAAAAAATGAATTTTAAGTTTCTTATAAGTTCTAAACGTGTATACCTTGTGTAGCCTCCTCTCATCATTTATTATAAACACGTAAAAAATGTGGTTTACTTTAAAGCAAGCAACAAATTGATCAGAATAAAATGATTCAGAATAAACCTCTTAAAGACTTCAAGAATCAACCATTTTATAAAGATATTTACGACAAAATATTAAGTTCATATTTAATTACCTTGCAACCTTTTGTTTCTTCCTTTTATTTATAATATCTTCCAGACTCATTTCCATGAAAGTAGCCATTATCAAGAAGTCTGTATAGTTCTACTATTTCGATCCTTATTTATTTCAATTACTCATACGTTACACTTTTATAATTTTACCAATGCAATTATATTATATCAATCATTTTCATCTGCTTTTGATGAAAAATAACACTAAGAAAATCCGATTCGTTTCATTCCCGAATTTTAATAATTTATTTACCCGTTTCTTTTCTTCTCTTCTCTCTCAACCACAGACACAGACAGAATACAGATTACTTTATTTTGTGTACAAGATAATCACATTATTCACGGAACACAGACTTCCAGTTGTGTTCCGTAATACAATTTTACTCATTATTAATGATGCCATAATAATACTTTTATAAAATAAAATGATTTAATGGCAAAAAAATTATGTAAATTCTCATTTTTTGATGTCCCTGACTACTCCTAACCCCTTAAATCAATATTAATTATTTTTATTTGAAGCTACCACCCTTATACAAAATTTTGAATTTATTAGGATTCTAACCGAGACTATTCATCCAATGTCGCATGATCCGCGTCGGTACCTCTTCGGAGCTTGGGGTCCAGTTTATATATCAAATTCTTGTATATAACCATAGACATTAAGAAGTTAACATATTCCGTGACGCCGCAGATCGTTGTTTCCGTTCCGCCAATTCCGCCCTTCGGCCATTTGCCCATTCCGTCATCAGATCCAAGCGTGTTAAAATTTTTGTAACCTAATTATTTACAGTAATAATAGATATAATTACCCTTTTATAAATTTCCTGAAATGGGGGATCGTAAGTAGCATTTCAAATGTTCTTTGCTTTAACGATACAATGTTGTACAATTATAAAACAATGGTTTTCAATTTCAGCTTATTCGTCTGGTGATTATAGCGGAGGAGGAGGTTATTCCGCTCAATATTCTATGCCGCCGCCAACTTTGGGATCCAACGATAACAGTTATGGCAGTGGAGGTGGACAACAAGGCTCCTATAGTCAAGGGAGTTATGGTGGACAGAACCAAAGTTCGGAATGGAATCAACAAAGTTCAGGTGGTAAGTTTATTTTGTCGCTTTTAATTTTTTTGACACTAAGACACCATGTTTCACAGTATTCGAGTGGCATGTTTCGTAAATCAAATTTAATTTACAGGAAACAATGGTAGCGGCTATGGTAACAATCAATCGTCTGGAAGTAATTACGGCCAAAGCTATGGCTCCGGCTACGGTGGGAGCGGTGGTGGAAGCGGGGGTGGCGGCTATGATCGCGGCGGTAGCGGCAACAATTATAACATGAGCGGAGACCGTGGGGGTAATAATTATGGAAGCAACGATCGCAGCGGGGGCGGGTCCGGCTACGGCAGGGATGGCGGGAGTAGCTACTCCAGCGGTGACAGAGGAGGCTACGGCGGCGGAGACCGGTCTGGCTACAATAGAGACGGGGGAAATAGAGATGGAGGATATGGGTGAGTAATCAATAATTTAGCACATTATTTAAACATTTTGAAATATATTCAATTTTAGTATCACAATGGTGAATGAACATTTGACAGATTTATTAGGATATCATAATGTTTGCTTTGTTAAATTTGTAACTAGCAAATTAATATCACATTGACATAATGTAATGAAGAGCATTTATGTTCTGTTTCCTTGGGCTTGAAAAACCAATTCTTTGATAAAAAAAATGTGTATCATAAAAAAAAAAAAAATATTCATAGTTTATAAGCCTAAATTGATAATTCTGTGATATTAATAGTTACAGAGGCATGAATAATTTGACAATTCAAAAAATCATAATTTTATGGGTGTTCATTTTTAAATTGGTATTTAATTTGTAAATCCAATATTTCTTATAATAAAAATGTTGGGGAGAACTTTGTTGTATTTATCAAGAAAATAAATTACTCTTAATCAAGTTGTTCACTGGTTGACTTGTCAACATTTTCAGTGTGAATGGAAATAATCTCTTGATTCTGTTATGAACTTGAATAAAAACTATAAATACCTTATTAAATAGATTTATCTTATCTTTATCTTGCCTGTAGTTAAGTTAGACTTACATGTTACATCTAATACAAGCAGAAAAAATAAAATGAATAATAAACAAATGGTATTTCCATGCAAGCAACATTTTAATTGTTTGAATAAAGTGAGTTCTTTACTGCTGAAAAAATTATAAGAAAAGTGAAAAAATATATATAAGGTTCCTATGCATTTTTATGTAGGTAACATGGCTCAGCTTTAAAACAGGGAATGTCGAAAAGATGGTTCAAATATTTTTTTTTCGGTAGATTATATTATTAAACGTCGATTACCAAAGTTTCAATTTACGCAAATTAGTAGTTTATGAGATATGAATTTTTAAAATATCGAATGGTGTAATTCCCTGTTCTAAAGTGCTTCCGGTAACATTTTTAGCAATGTCAAGATTTGAATGTCAAAATAATATATTCTAAGGTATCGAGAAAACTGCTTATATGCTCATCTTTAAATAAGGACAATTGTATGTGCCTTTGTCTTAAGATATGACTATTAATTCTATTCTGAATGGGCAATTAAAAATACTTGAAGAAAGAAGAGACACATGCTACGTGATACTCAACTGATCGTTCATTGCAGAAGAGAGAGTGAATAAATAGTTAGTGGTAAACTTCAAGAAAGAAGAGAGAGATTCAAACATGTTTTAAAGTATGAAACCCTTCACAAAACCTTTCAAAACTTCAAACCATTATGTGGGGGAACAATTTGTGGTTTGACAATATTTTGTATGTTGTATGGTTTAAGTGTTTATATAGGATCTTTGGCTAACAAAAAAACAATAATAAATAAATCCTTAACTGACAAAAAGTGACGAGATAAAAGGCTTAAAAGTATTTATGTTTATAGAAAACTACAAAATTTTCAATGATTGACTATAATAACAATCACTACTATAGTAATTGCAGTATCTCGCTGCACTTGTTGAAATATTGCATACTCACTCGCACTTAGGTCTAATGCCCCAACTCAGAAAGGTTCATTTATTTAGTCTTAAGGGGTCCATAACTAATTGACATTAAATATGTTAAGTATTGGTTCATCTCAGAGTCATATTGTTAACTTAAAGTGACCTTGTGGACCAAGTCAAATAATCTTATCAATAATCATATTGATGGAGTGTTAGTGTAGCCACACGTAAAATACGTTGTTAGTAAATAAAATAATATGTATTTTAATGCTTTTAGAATTATGATTTATACTAATAACAAGAAATTCGTTTACTGTTCTTACTTAAAAACATTGCAAAATAGGTTTGGTTGAATTTATTAGGTATTTACATAGAAGTATGTAGATCAAAAAACTATTTAATTTGACAATGTCAGTATATTTTCTTTATCCTAAGAATATGGCCATATGGCATTATGTTGGTATGTATTATCTTGTCTATGAAGCAAACATTATCTCTTAGGTTTTTAAGCAGGTATGTGTATCAAATCTGGAATGACATTCGACAAAAAACGTGAGATTCGGATTCTCGTTATTGTTTGGGTAGCGGAATGCGCTACAATATGCTTTTGCCTTCATTTTAGTTAATATCGTTTAGCACGACGCAGCGCGTTGTACAAACGTGTGATATATGTGATGGATTACGAACGTGTGACAGCCCTTATGAATTTTCTGAATTAGCCCGACACGTCAAACGCGGGACGTACTTGTAACATAACACCAAAAGTGCGGAGTGCGCCAGGCCTTCTTGTATGGTAAAATCGCAAATTATATTTGTTCAAGACTAAATAAATAAATAAAATGACGAGAGCATAAAACAATTATTATCTATACAAATAGATGAAACTGGAGTGTCTGTTTGTAATATTAAAATAACCGCTTTTTACTAAGTGCGTTTGGATGTGTACACGGTACATATACCAAAAAAAAAAATTTTTACAATTTTTGTGTTTGTTTCGGCTAATCTCTGAAATGGTTGGACCGATTTTGACAGGACTTTCACTGGCAGATAGCTGATGTAACAAGGAGTAACTTAGGCTACTTTTATTTCAGAAAAAAAAAATTAAGAAAAAAATATTGGATCAATAAAAAAATTAACAATATTATATACCAAACGGGCGAGGTTGCCGATAACAGTAATATGTCTTATTTCATTATGTATGATAATATTTGTATACGGACGGACGGAAACCAAATACAAAAAAGAAGCTGATTAAAACATTGAGTTATCAAATGTGCTATTTTAGAAACCCAAGGCGTAATTTTTCGCAAGGAGGCAAAGGCTTGCTAAAATAATACAGTAGCTATATGCTGTATGGGGGGGGGGGGCTCGTGAAAGATGTTTTATATGTTTTTAATACATACCCATAAAAAAAATGAGAGGTGTCAAGGGACACCCGGATGGAACGAAGTTCCTTTCGATTAATACTAAGCGAGCAGAAGTGTTCGAGGGTGATACAGTACAATCATAGTATGTGGCTGTCTTATTCACTCTTCGGTATTTAGCATAGGCACAACAGGGACGTCCATATCACGATCATGCACATTAAGCTATTATTGCCATTTCTCCCGTCATGCCAATCAATATGCGGAAGAGCGACAGTGATAGAACAAATCCATCACTGCCACTCTGACAAGTGTCTTGTTGTCCGCATATTAATTGGCATGACAAGAGAAATAGCAATAATAACTTAATGTGCATGATCGTAATATAGATATCCCTGTTGTGTCTATGCTAAATACCGAAGAGTAAATAAGACAGCCACATACTATGATTGTACTGTATCACCCTCGAACACTTCTGGTCGCCTAGTTACTCGCTTTAATTAATAAACGACGGCAAAAAGTGTCGTTAGAACTTTTCGTCTTAATTTTTTCGCAACGCGCGATAAGGAACTTCGTTCCAATTATGTAACTTTATTATTATTAGATAGATCAAATCTCATAATGAAAATTCTAGGAAGGAATGTAAGAAATAAATCATCAATGTTACATAGAGATTATTAGAGATGTAAAATCTGTCATTTGATTTGTGGATGTCTTTGTGTTTCTTCAGTTGCTATGATTTACTCTCTTAGGACGTGAACTGACAATTATTGGTGGTGATTGGTGCTGCAGTTGTAATGTATTCAGCAAGGGTAATAACAGTCTTTATCAAAATATGCTTCTGAATTCAAATACTTCCTTAATAATTTAAAATCACTCTGAAAATGGCCTGGAACATCTTAGCATCCTGACAACATAAAGTCGATTTTCATCTGCTTGGTTTATTACTTTGGTTCCCTAACAGAACCATTTTTTTTCTGTAACTGAACAATTTTAAGACACCTGCCGCAAATGTTTTAAGTCCAGAGTTTTTAATTGTTTCCTATAATTGCAATAAATAGTAATACAGTTATTTAGTATGAATTTAATCTATTAGTCTTAAGTAGCCAACATATTAATATTTTTTTCTAGAGTTAACCTTTTACAGTTTAAAAATACTATAGGACATTTTCAGAGTTGATATGTGTATTTTTTTATCTTAAATATGTAAAAATGTTATTAAGTTTGCACATTTGTGACATTCATTTGTCATGATTGTAATCAAATACGATCTCCTTTAAATCTTCAGAGTTTATTATCACTGTGCATGTGTCATAGACATTTTTACGATACTTAACGTTCACAAAAAATGTCTTAGATTTTTAAAGGTATAACATAACGGAAAAGGATCTACTCTCGCCCTAAGGTTAACCGACAAATAAAGGTGGAACTATGTGTCGTGACTTCGCGCCCGTTCAATGACCCCCGGACCGCCCAATGTGTACTAAACGGTGTTCTTATTGTTTTAGTGGCGGCGGCAGGGGGGGTGGTTTTAATAAAGGTAAAGCTCCTCGCGAAGAGCGAGTGGTGCTGTTGTCATATTTTATTTGATACATCTGGAGGGCTGCCAAATTCACTTTTTACTTTATTTTATCGTTGCACGTAATATTTTCATGAGGTACCACTACTAGGCTGTTGACACCATGCAAGAGGTCAGCTATGCTACTCGTTTGCTATGTTATGTCTACGTTGAATCTAAGAAGATACAAAAAATCAACCTACTGCGAAAATAAGGAGTGTTTTATCTAGACTTGCCGCTTTAAAAAAAAACTAGTTTTATTTATTTTGATCAGAGAGGTAGTTGGAATATACACGGCTGTAAATACTACAATATTGTCGACAATTTGGTAAACGAAGGTACTTGTTAAAGAGTTTCTCGGGGTTTACTAGCTATATGTATTAAAAAAAAAATGGTGTCTCACATTTCAAAGTTACATTAAAGTTAATTTTCTTATAACAAATATTTTTTGGTGATAATACCAAATATTATCAAACAGTGTCATCAACATTGTGTCATAAAGGTGAAATATAATTTGGTAAATATTTCCGGCTCCCAGCATCATCAGAAGGTTGTCATCGAAATAAATTGTCCTGAAATTCCAACAAAAACGCTAAATGTCAAGCAGGGAGATGATTGTCAGCAGTCTCGTTTAGTGTTAACATAAATAAAAATATGGTTTTTTGTGTAATATTGATATACAGGGTGAATGGTAACAAAATATTCGTAAAATTAACAGTCGAACTTGTCTTTTACATTGCATTGGTATAAGTAGTTATGTTACATCTACCAGAAACACTGTATATCTTATATTTTTGGCAGCCCTGCGCTTTACATATAATGCGTTATGAAGTTAATTAGGATTTGTCAAATGCTGTGATGTAGGGGGTATAATTATTCGTTTTTATGAAAGTGTTGAAAAGACATTCCATCGTCGGTAATTTTATTATTTTAAAGGTTTGAGTATTTACATTGGTATCTGGAGTATCTAGTCGAGTATGTACGGAGTTTTAATAAATGATGGGTAACAAGGTGCGAAATACTATGGTAGTGAGATATAACTTAATCTCAGTGGTGTGAACTATAAAGATAATTTAAGGGTGTGTTAATTTTATATACACGGTCAAAAATAACATAACAATTTTAAAGTATGATGAACTGCAGTATAAATTGTTATATGTAATTAAAATTGAAGGGGAAAAGTAATCATTTAAATAATGTAGTCGGAATAATTTAATTTAATTGTCTTAAAATAATACGAAACAATAATCTTTAGGTGGCGGCGGATTTGGCGGTGACAGGGGTGGTGGAGATATGGTTACGCAGGAAGACACTGTCTTTATTCAAGGCATGAATCCAGCTACTTCAGAAGACGAGTTATGTAAATACTTTGGAGCAATTGGAATTATTAAGGTAAACAAACAAGTCATAATTACAATATAAACATTATATAATAAAATTAATTGCAGTTCTCGATCAATTTTAACAATATTTTCGCCAATACATATGTTTTCCTACTAACAATAAAACCATAGTAATTAAGTAATTGGTTTATTATTTTTCAGACCGACAAGAAAACTCAGAGACCTAAGGTGTGGATGTATAAAGACAAAGCCACCGGAGCACCCAAGGGTGAAGCCACAGTAACATACGAGGATTCGAATGCAGCTTCTTCTGCTATAGAATGGTTCGATGGGAAGGACTTCAATGGTGCAACCATTAAAGTATCACTCGCTCAGCGCCAGAACACTTGGGCTGGTGGTAAGGGTGGTAGCGGCGGCGGTGGTGGTGGCGGCGGCGGCGGCGGCGGTGGCTTCAGGGGCGGCCGTGGCGGTGGCGGCGGAGGCGGAGGGCGCGGCGGTGGTCGCGGGGGCGGCGGCGGTCCTCCGTCAGGGAACCGCGAGGGCGACTGGCGTTGTCCCAACCCTAGCTGCGGAAACACCAATTTCTCTTGGAGGAAAGCTTGCAACAGATGCAATGAAGCCAAGCCCGGCGGCGGTGGCAGCGACAGCGAAAGTAGTGGTGAGCGAATTTGTGCCCTTTAAATTAATTTGAATCAATTTAGTAGCTTATAATGAAAGAGATAATATGTATGGTCTTCTGACCACGTCATACGCACGCTGTCATCAATTAACGCTTGCTTGCATCTTGCGTATAAAGTACGAAATCTGTCCACGGAGCGGCATCGTTGCGTTTGTCTATTGTCTAAGCAATGTAATGTACATTATGCAACTTTCATGCGTTCGTCAAATGAAGCGCCGTGGATAGTATGCTTTAACCGAAGCGCGCACAATGCCATTTAAACGCTGCTGCGACATAATGCACCGGAGGTTTGTAACAAAGGATTCACAAAATGCGCGCGGATTTTTCTCCGCGTGACTTTGACACATAGTGCGCGCCTAGAATTATTCTAGCTCTTTTGTACATTGTGAAATTTTACGGATTTAGGTTGACATTATTTTAAGTGATTCATTAATTTTTCCTGTGTTGTAGGAGGTGGTGGTGGTGGTGGTCGCGGTGGTGGCGGCGGTGGGATGGGGCGTGGCGGGCGCGGCGGGCGCGGGGGCGGCGGCTGGGGCGGGCGCGGCGACCGCGGCGGGGACCGCGGCGGCGAGCGGCGCGGGTACGGCGGCGGCGGCGACCGCGGGAACAGCGGCGGCGCCATGCGCGGGGATGGCGGGTGAGTCATTAACTCATTACTCTGACTGCGACACTGATGTGCGATGTACTGCGAAGGTTTGCTGAAAATGTCGTGGATTCATGACGTAAAACGGAAGAAGTAATATTAAAGGCCATGAGATGAGGCCTAGATGCAGAGCGATGTATGTCTGGTGCTTAATGCCAAACCTTTGCAACAAAACATAGATTTGAGCTTATTTAATAAAAACGAGAATTCATTGTAGAGCATTTCATAAGGAAACGAAGAGGTAATTTTATCACAAAATGTCTTATTAAATGTAATACGGAATGTATTGCTACCCTTTTTACGATTTTACGAAATATTCGTTTTTTAACTAATCTTTTTTTTCCACAACAGGCGAGACAGACAGCGGCCGTATTAAATGTTACGAGTAATGTTAATTTAGCGTAACGATTTTATTTCATTTTGACTGATTCAAATAATATTTCCATGAGTTTCCAATTGAGTTTTGTAACAGTTAAAGATGATAACTACACAATGCATTCTAAATAGCTATTTTTGTGTGTATTAATGACGCGTAAGGTTTGCTTATCCTTATGTAATTTGATATGTTCTTTGATTTGTTTGTAGTACAATATTAGGTAATGTTGACATCATGTATTTTGCTGTCAAAATTATTACATTAATTTATGTGTATGCCCACCCATATAAAAGTAAATAACATCTACAGTCAATAATAAGTGCATTATTTAGATTATCAAGGTGACAAACCATCTCAAGTTAAATGTGCTATAAACTACCTAGGAAATAGATATAAAATTAAATGTCCAGGCAATTGTCCATAGTAATTTTATAAGGCAACGAAAACTAGCTAAGTGATAAAAAGCTACATCACAGGTATCAGTTGCCCTGGACCAAATAAACTGTAACTAAATAAAATGAATATTTTGTAATATACATACTTGGGAGGTTCGCTAATGGCAACATTTTTTTGCATTATTTGTCGCCCAATGGATGCTGCGTAACTGCGATTGCGTCGCTACTGTCGCGTGATCACGAGTCGCCTTACTGTATTACTCAAAAAGGTAGCCACGGGCGATCTCCCTAAGTCTCTATGCATACAGTGATTAAGTTTCATGTAATGAAATGTTGACTTACATTGTAATTTTAATACGACACGTACATGTGTTGTACTCAATTATGTGTATGCTGTAATTTTTTAAGTGAAATAGGATATAAGTTCTTTTTTATAATAAATGTGTTTAAAATAATCGTGGTTCTTTAATTTATATAGCTCAGTAGCTGGAAAAAACCTTGAGTACCTCAATGCAGTCAAATATGAAGGTCACTCATTAATGACACGTTTACATGGTTGATGTCAGTTACAGTCATTTGACTGAAGCGATACCATGTACTCGTAATGTTACACTACGCCTACGGGATACTACGATTACTCCTGAAAATCATTTACATACATGTAATCTAATCAATGCAATGTAACGATGATTACTCTTCTGAAACATGTGGAGGTCGACTTTGATCAGTTTGATGGACACTAAAGCATTTAGAAAATAATATACTCGTAATCTTGAATAATCTATCGTAGCGCTTAGGTGTATAGTGTCAAGTAGAGTTGAGAAAAATGAGCTCCGAGTCCCGGACTCGAGCTCCGAGTCGGAGCTACTGAGCCTTCAAAGCTCGAGGCCTAAGGGCTCGCGAGCCTTAGAAGGCTCGAGCCTTTAGGGTTCGAGCCTTAAAGGCTCAAGAGCCTTCAATTGAAGACTCGAGTCGAAGCTCGAGCTTTATTTAAGGTGTAAGGTGTAATAAAAATAATTTTGTTGCAATAGGTATGCCAAATTGGGTTCTTTATAAAAGTTTGATACAAATATTTTTATTTTAAAATAAAAAAATGTGTCTTAGCTCCGACGCACGCCTGGAGTTTAACGCCATCTAGCTTTCAATCGTCAAATCAGTCAAACAATGGATGATGATGGAGGATGATGTTGATGATGAAGAATGATGATGAATAATGATAACTTGTGATGATGATGGACGATGATGATAGTGATGACGATGATGATGGCTAATGATGATGATGAGTGGTGGTGATGATGATGAATAGTGGTGATGAATGGTGATGATAATAATGATGAATGATAATGATGGAGGATGATGATTATGATGGTGATGAATGGTGATGATGATGAATGGCGATGATGAATGGTGATGATGATGAAGGTGACTGGTGATGGTAATTGTAACTGGTGATAATGATGATAACGAGTGGTGATGATGATGATGATGACTGGTGATGATGATGATGATGGCTGGTGATGACGATGACGAATGGTGATGGTGATGATGAATAGTGATGATGATGATGAATGGTGGTGATGATGACGAATGATGATAACGAATGGTGATGACGATGATGATGAAGAATGATAATGACTAATGATGATTAGGCTGGTGATGATGATGAATGGCAATGATGAATGGTGATGATTATAATGAATGAATGATAACGAATGGAGATGATGACTGGTGATGGTGATGATGAATGATGATAACAAATGGTGATGATGATGAAAACTGGTGATGATGATAATGATGATGAATAATGATAATGAATGGTGATGATGATGAATGGTGATGATAATAATGGTGACTGGTGATGACGATAATGGTGACTAGTGATGATGATGATGAATGATGATAACGAATGGAGATGACGATGACTGGTGATGATGATGATGATGATGAATGATTATGAATGGTGATGATGATGATGATGACTGGTGATGATGATGATGATGATCATGGTTGGTGATGATGATGACTGGTGATGATGATGACTGGTGATGACGATGACGAATGGTAATAATGATGATGAATAGTGATGATGATGATGAATGGTGGTGATAATGATGAAGGAGATGATGAAGATGACTAATGATGACAACGATGAATGACAATGATGATGATGTTTCACATCATAAGAATAGGATGTACCAAGATTATTACTATCATTAGATGGCGTTGTTACTGATCAGCCATCCAACGCCATCTAGATTCTGTGTTACGAATTACAAACATAACGCATAACGCTACGGAGAAAGTTTGATTTTACTCCCCATAAAATTTCATACCACGGGCTTAATTATGAAAATCTATAAGGAGAAAACTCCAAAAATTTGAAATTCGCAGCGCGCCGTAATTTAAAATTTTAAGGTTAAGGCTTTTTTAGGGTTCCGTAGTCAAAACACAGTACATTTTGATTAGGGAACCCTGAAATTACAGTGTTACAAAATGAGCCCTGAAGACAAAGCTCGAGCTTCGACTCGAGCCCTGGATGCAGAGCTCGAACCTCCGCCTCGAGCCTTCATGCAAGACTCGAGGCGAAGGCTCGAGTCTTATTAGAGGGCTCGAGCCTTCAGTGAGCTCTAGACTCGGAAGGCTCGAGCCTTATAACAACACTAGTCAAGACACGTAATCAGGGACATTAACAAAAAAATGATCTTTTTCTTTGCTTCGGGAACATGATTAATTGCGTTTATTCCCACTTGTCCTGTTGAGTAGTCCTGTTGACAGGACTAGTGGGAAAAAAATTCCCACTAGTCCTGTTAGTAGTAAGACTATGCTTGACACCCGATTTTATTACCACCTGTCATGTGGAATAGTTCTGTTAACAGTACTAGTGGAAAAAAAATCCCACTAATTCTGTTCTGTAATTTGGAAGATACCCTTTTTATACCCGATTTTATTACCTTTATTTAATTATTCAATTTTATTCCCTCTATTTATTTATTCTCCTTAGTTTAGCCTTATTGGGTGCTTAGAATACTAACCCCAATTCTACGCCAGATGGGTGTCGTAAGAGGCGACTTAATCCGGCCCTGGTTGTAGGGCCCCTCAGAGATTATATTGGTAATATTGATTTCAATCTATATGTTGTCCTGTAATGTGAATTAATGTAATCGCCAAAATTACGAAATTGAGTTATAAATACAATTTGACAGCAAATCATTTTGTTGTGACAGTCGTTATTTCTTTTGACGATTGTCATTTGTTTTTAAATATTCAATAAACAGTAAAAGTGCCTCTTTGAGTTTTATTAAAGAACTAGCTGCCCCAACAAAAGTTGTGTCGTTGTGTCAAAAGTTTTTTTATATTATTATTTTTGTATGCTGTATCATGAAAAAATAAAAACAAAAAATAAAAACATTTAGGGGGATGAAAAATAGATGTCGGATTTCCAACCTAGCCGATATGCACGCTAAGGTTCACGAAAATCGGTCGAGCCGTTTCGGAGGAGTTCAACTTCTAACACCGTGACACGAGAATTTTATATATTAGATATAATAATATTATGTATAAAAATATTAACGAAGTCTTTGTAAAAACAAAGATAAAATGATGCCCCCGTTGATCAGTTGCATTTGCGACACTCTGATCATCACATCGTTTTCAACTTATATTTTTTTAATTAACAGGACTAGTGGGAATTTTTTTCCCATTAGTCCTGTTAACAGGACTAGTGGGAATTTTTTTCCCACTAGTCCTGTCAACAGGACTACTCAACAGGACAAGTGGGAATAAACGATTAATAGTCGATAAACTTACAAATACGGAACCCTACATTGCGCGTTTCCCAGCACGGAAACGGCCCCAACGATTTTTATGAAATTAGTATGAAGAGGGTTTCGGGGGCGATAAATCGATCTAGCTAGGATTCATTTTTAGAAAATGTCGTTTTAACCGTGTTTTCAGGCAATGAAAAACTGCTACAATTGTTCATTGGCTACAATACACTTCCTGGCATCTATTGGCGAATAGCAACACTATGTAAAGCTACTTCAGTAGATGGCGTTGTTAAGCAACAGTAAGCCAAATATAATTTCAAAAAAACACGATTTACCAAAAAAATATCGAGGTAGGTACGTATCGATCCGGGTACTTTTTAAACCAAATAGTAAACTTGCGATTAAATTTATCGTAATTTTAATTGTAAGTTGATAGAAATTATACGGGACTAAAAATTCAATTCATTGACATGAATGCTTAATACCTTCAACGTGCATTATGTTTTTTTATCCAAATTCCGACTAACAGTAAAGCTGAAAACAAACTGTCGGACGCGGCTGAAGGATGTGACGTAATACGTATCTAGATAATGAATGTACACTGAGCTGTGCAAACTATCGGAGGTAAGTCGCGGACGTGACCTTGAGGCGTTCGGACGTCCAAAAGCTATCTGGCGCGCTGGATGTTTTTGGCATGTGCACATTATCAGTCGCGGCTGTCAGCCGCGTCCGATCGGACGCGGCTTATAGTATGTTTGCAGCTTAAGTGTTAGGTATAAAGCTGCAGCGGCTGACAGCCGCGACTGATAATGTGCACATGACAAAAACATCCAGCGCGCCAGATAGCTCTTGGACGTCCGAACGCCTCAAGGTGCCTCAAGGTCACGTCCGCGACTTACCTCCGATAGTTTGCACAGCTCAGTGTACATTCATTATCTAGATACCTATTATGTCACATCCTTCAGCCGCGTCCGACAGTTTGTTTGCAGCTTAATTGCAATATTTGCGGTATTAATAGTTTATTTACATTTTAGTAGATACATGTCTGTGGTTGTTCATATTATAGGCATGGATGGAATGTTAATCAAATTAGCTTTACCTACTTGTTAATAAAGGGGATCACAACGGGGAATACGGACTTTTCAATAAAATAACCATTCAGTGACTCACTTTCTATTTACAACTGAAAATAAAATTTCTATGGAATACATACATATATCTTTGGTTTGTATTAATGTTATTATTTAAAAGAATTGAGACAATAATATCTTAATACAATGCGATGCGGTATGTAAATAAATAAGGTAGCAGTAACAGGCAGTATGGAGGATGCACCTAGACTCTAGACTTCTAGAGCGATAGTCGGTTCCTATCGCCGTTGAAAGTTGAACATTTTGAGAAGCACGAGCCCCATGATGGTAGCGGCGGCCACGCCCATCCCCGCCTTCCACCACGACGAGTTGTCCCCCGCGAAGCTGGCGAAGTGCTTCAGGTGTCTGCAAGTTGTAAAGTTATTTTAAATAAATAAGAATAAAGTTGACGAGTTTTTTGTTCGTTCGAACGCGAACGCGCTAATCTTTGGAAATGCCAGTCGGATTTGAAAAATTCTTTTTATGTATAATAACCACAAAGGAGTTATTTCAGAGGTACGGGAGTACGTTTATTAAGGCTTCGAGCTGGGCATGGTTTGTAAACCTTTGTAAGTTTAGCCCAAGACGATACAATACTGTGCCGTGTATGGCCCATGGCAACATCTTTGAACAAGTTATTTAAATAAATAATAAATAAACGCTAACACTCTACGCCCGCATTAGGTTATTACCTGTGTCACGGGTGGCATGGACGACACATATAACACATCACAATCACACCCATGACCCGAGTACAAATATTTATCTGTCACATAAATATCTGCCCCGGCCGAGAATCGAACCCGGGACCCCTCGCTTCGCAGGCAGGGTCGCTACCAACTAGGCTACAGGGTCGTCAATTTGATTGAAGTGTACATTTAGCATTAGGCAGATGGCATGCCTAAGCCTATTATGCTATTTAGTAAATAATAATAAAGGAGGTAGGTATTAAGCTATGCATGGCTGCAACCCATACATTTTTGGTGGTTAGTCGGAAGTTTTAATGCCGTCTGAAGACCTCCGACATGACTTAACGACTGTGCTATAGCGCTACGCTAACTGCCCAGCTTCATAATGCTCATGATGCGCCAAAATAATTATTTTAAAATATAATAAGTATGATGTAGAGGGTACACTAACCTTTGTTTGCTGAATAAAATCCAAGCAGCTTGAAATTGACTGACCGAGATAATTAAAATAACAGTCATAAAATTGCTAATTATTTTTAGCAAGTTCAATAGTACTACTATTACAACTAAATAAACATGACAAACACAAACATACAAATAATTATGATAGTAATGGATATGATACATACTATATGATACACCTTAATACAAAGTAAAAACTTGCTTTTACCAGGAATCGAACCCATAATTTCTGAAACATTTCTTTTTGCTTATAAGTTAATTCTTGATAATAATCCTGGACCACATCTCCACTTACCATCAGATGGGATTGTGATCAAGCATTAACTTATTGTAAGTAAAAAACAAAATCCCTCATACAAAATGTTAGATTTATTAACATTTACTAGCGTCTCGGCTAAGCCTTTCCAAGCTCGCTATTCACGTGAAGGTATAGACACTCAACAACATAAACCATCCATTCAATAAAAAACATTCGAAACAGCGAAAACTTACGGAAACGCCGCCATGGTGGCCAGCTTGACGAACACGTCGTGTTTATTCTCGCGCACGTTGAACATCTGCGGCGGCAGCAGGCGGTACTTGCCGCAGAACACGTCGGGCTGCAGGATGTACTCCTGCCGCGTGGCCGGCGCCTCGCCGCGCGTGCCCACGATCAGCACCGGGATGTGGCTCTCCGCGAAGTATTTCTATGAAGCAGGTTTCTTGTATAGTTGTAGATTTTATCGTTGCAATGATCGGTGTCTTTAGGAAACGTATTTGGTCTGCTCCAGAGGGCAATACACATCCAAATCCAATCTTTTTCATACAGGTATCATTGATACACTATGCACGTCATTTTTTTAATCTACCAGCTTTTCGGAAAGGTGCTTTGTCATGGAGAAGAAAAGCCGTAAAGAAACTCCTCAGCACATCTTTTAAAAATAAAACATATTTATTACAAAAATAGGTATTATCTAACCTGAGCAGAACTGGTTCCCTTGTTGGTCATTTCCATGTACCCTTATCATTTAAATATTCATCTATGCTATAATAACCCTTGTCTACAAGTTGAATTTTTACACGTTTCTTGAAAGATTTCACCGGCAAGTCACATATTTGCTTTGGGACTTTATTATAAAATGCTTATATAGTTCTGTAAAGATATCTTGTCTGAAAGCAGAATACTACTTATAGGAAGGCATATATTTCCGCAATCAGCTAGTCTGCATATTAGCATAATAAAACAATAAGATAAAAAAAAGTCTAATCAATTGTTTCCCTGTCCCGTTTAAACAGAATCACTGTCAGTTGCCGCTATCTAAATTCTTCTGATCGTCGTCCTATTGTCACAATTTCTTTGCCTGCGGTTGTTTGGAAGACATTTTCCGTCTTTTGTATAAATTGCTGCATTTTCTCCTTTTTGTTCTAATCTCCTTACTCCGCTCTGGCGTACAATAAAGCGTATAAATAAAATAAATAAACAAGTCGTAGAACTCACAATATATATCCTAGCGATGTACTCAAACGAGCGACTGGCGGCCACATCATACACGAGGCAGGCGACGTCGCAGTTGACCTCGTGCGGCTGCAGCGGGTCGGACACGCGCGCGATGGGCACCTCCCGCAGCACCAGGTACCGCTCCTGCCCGTACACCGGCACGGTGCTGATGCAGATGTTGTCCGGCGCCGCGCTGTCGCCGCGCTCGTGGGTGTGCGCCTTTATTTTCTGTCGACAAATAGTAAATGATTGTTAGTTTAATTTATAGCTAATTCAGGAAAATTTAACAAGTTTAGACCTGCACAATCTCATCATAATTAAGGGTTTACTGGTAATGAGTTTTAATTTCATTAAAAATTACATTTTTTTCTTTTATCAAATCTTTACAAGTATTCAACGGTTTTGGTACCAATCAATAATATTTAAAAAATACTTTTCAAACTGAGGTTTTAAAATTTTGTGTTTATACTGTTAGCTGCTGAAGAGTTCCCTCGTTTCAAATCAACCCGCCTAATATTAGATCGCCTTTATTATAAAAATGCATCCTTAAAACCATGATATGGTTTTGTGTGAAATATATTTGTGCAATTTCAACTCTATAGGAGTTCAAACTAACGAACAAAGCAAGTTAAATAAAAAACTTGTAACATATCAACTATGAGCAGCAGTTGCACAAAATGTCATAGAAATTTTGACAATTATTACCTTATGAGCTATTCCCAAAAAACTTCTACATATTGATGTTTTACCACATGACCTTGGCCCGATCACATGACACTGAAACACATTACGACTCGACTGTTTCTTGGCTATGTCCACTTTCTTGTCACGAGTTACTGTAAAAAAACACCGATACTAATTTAATATGAATCAATGAACAAGTAAGTTAAATTAGTAGTTAATTATTCTCATTTAGCTCATTTTAATTTAAAGTGCTACTTACTATGTATAGCTGATTTTTGAGTATCATTTTCAAGAAAATTGTATCCGAGATAAGCTAGGTAGGCACTTGTACTTTGTAGATCCAGTAAGGTCATCAGAGTCCATCTGCACATCCAACCTTGCAGTGTCAGGAAGCCCTAACAATAGACATTATCCGAGAATGTATAATAGTGATTTGATAATATTTATTACATACATGCCAATAAAATTGGCATAATAATATTTTGTAATGCTTTACTGTTATGAATTCTTACACAAATAATACCAATAATGCACAAAAAAAATACTAGTATATCATCTTCCACTTTTCATACATTCAATCATAAATACCTTGTCATTTGTTGGAACTGTGTATCTTAAGTTATGCCACGGAATTCTTGGACAACAGGAGAAAACATTCTTTAGTTCTGTGGGGTTCAGCATACCATCCTTATCTCGATCATACTTCTCAAATAACTGTGTCAGAAACTGTTGGCCTTTATATGATAACTCCGATGTGCAGCCTGCAGGCACTTTGATACTAAAATCAATACAAAAAGACAAAAAATAAAAAAGGATTTCCTTTGTAAAATAAAAATTTTTATACTAACAACTGTAAGTGTTACAATATAAAGAGGATAGATTTTAAAGCAAATATTATGACGATTATGTGAGTTATTTTTAGAACTAGCAATGCATTGGTGATAACCACATTACATTTAAGCCCAATGCATATGTAACGGGTTTTTTTTTCCGTACGGAACGGGGACGGGACTGGACATCCCCCGTTGCCAACGGGATTTCATTCCAACCGCTTTATCTAATATATAATTCTCGTGTCACGGTGTTAGAAGTTGAACTCCTCCGAAACGGCTCGACCGATTTTCGTGAATCTTATCGTGATATCGGCTAGGGTGGACAATCTATTTTTCATCCCCCTAAATGTTAAGGGTGGTCCACCCCTAAATTTTATTTTTATTTTTACGCGTGCGAAGCTGCGGGCAACAGCTAGTATGTATATAATAATGAACATGTAGACCTATACACTGGGAGAACAAATTTTTTTAATGTTACATAAAAATTAAGATATTTAATAACATACTTAGCATATAAATAGCTGTGTGTCATTTCTAAGCTCTCATCATATCCAAATTTGCGCAATACAGTCCAAGTGGTCTCATTTCTGCCTCTCTGAATGAACAAGCAATGTAAGAAAATAAATCCTTTCATTGTGATGCAGTCATTTTCTATTCCACCAGCTATATTTTGTGCAATTACTGATTTTACTTCATCTAAAACCTGAAAATATATATTTAATTATTTTAATACTTAAAAATATTATTTATAATTTTAAAAATTAATAATTTTGTTTAAAAATTATTATTTATTTAAAATTATGAAATAATAGGATTTTATAAGAATTTATAGAGTTTAATTATAGTATATTTTTTTTCAATAATAGTGTATTTCTATTATATTTTCTATTGTTTTGTAATGCTTCTTAAAAGCAAACATCTGATGAACAATAGATTTAGATATATAAAACCATACCTGCAATTGTAGGGGTGAATCAAAGCACTTCTTTTGGAAAATTGTTATTTCATAATCATCCAAGAGTCCATCACCATCCAAATCACAAATTTTGAATATCCTTGATAAAGCTTTCTTGCATCTTTCTGTTAACTAAAATGGATTGACCATGAGAAATGTATACCTTATAAGATAATTTGAACCAAAACAAAACAGGTACATAAATATTGTATTAATAATCATATTCAAATACCATATTGACTATCAATAATTTAATAAATACAAATTTCATAATCTAGAGACCTGTTCTGCAGTCAAATGCATTAGAGACACATAAAATTAGTAATGGAAAATATTGCTACTTTTATTTCACTATCAAGTCAGTGAAGATATTTATTTTTGTCACTGTTATATCACCGGTGATAAATCACCACGGTCATATTTCATTAGTGACGATTATTGTCACAGTGGGTGCATTTTATTCCGTCTGTTACATGTTGCAGTGACATTATTTAGTGAAGTGAAATCTCACCGTATCACGAATTCACCGAGTCACGACGTGGTTATAAATATGAAATACCTACATAGTTTAATTAAAACCTTATCCTGTTTAAAATAAGACTTATTTTCATTTGAAGTTTTTGTAACGTAGCGATATTATTAACTAAGCAAGTTGAAACAAATCAGACAAACTAAAGACTAATGACGTTAGAAATAAGATGCAATTTCACTTAAACAAATTCTCTCTTCTAGCTGGTGGCACTTTGCCGCTCACACAAGGCTCAAGTCACAAATGTTGCTTTCTCTCTTTCGCATGATGGAATTCTGTGAATTATATGTAGCTTGGCCGGTGGCCGGCGTTAAGTCACAGTAAAAGGAATACTGTGGTGAAATCACCGGCTCGTTATATGTAACAGACGGTTTCGATGCATGTAACTGGTGTGACAAATGATTTATGTTGTAACAAGTGATATTATCAGTGATGAGTAAAATGTGCCATTCCTACATAAAATTATTAAAAACAAACACACACACAAATGTCTTATGGCAGCTTTTGACCGTATAGCAGATCTCTAGTATCTATTATAATGTATTTATACATAAAAACAGTTTCAGAATATTACCTCCTGTTCTTCAATAGAATAAATAGGGTGTATGGGGTGTAATACTGCTTTCTGTGCATTGTAGAACATTTCTGATACATTAGTTAAAGTCTTTGCAGAACATTCTATGCATCTGTCCACTTCTGGATATTCTTCAGCTATGTCCCATATATTCTAGATAGTAAACATAACATATACATTATTGTTTAACAACATTAAAGAACTGTGTAAACATTTTTAATACTTAATCACAGTATTCAGCCCACACTGAATAGAAAAAAATAATACTCACATCTATAATAGAATAATCTATTAAATCTATTTTGTTTCCTACTAAAATAACCGGCTTCCTAAATTCTTCTCGGCTATTATCTCTTACAAATGGAAGCCAATAAGATGCAACTTTATTTAATGTTTCTTGTTTATCAACTGAGAAAACTATACAAATTACATGGGCCTTCTCTATCTCTTCCCCTACTTGCTCTAGTGTTTGTTCTGATACTGAAAAATACATTTTATGTAACATCAACAATGAGATTACAATAAAAAGCGAGCAGAGATTATGGAAATGTTACGTGCTTCCTGATCGAATTACTTACGACATACATCTACGATGTTTGTTGGTACTTGCTCTGGAGTAACATCCGCCGGGATTGTAATTTCTTCTGCTTTAGGCGGCACATGTTCACTGAATTCCTCTGTAACTAATGATAGGATTAGGGAAGTCTTCCCTACTCCAGGTTCTCCTAGCAATACTATACGAACAGTTCGCGGAATGGTCTCATACACCATTTTTTTTTAATTGTTGTGCTAAATATCATAAATTGGTAAAAACATTATTACTCCTTTACGATTTAAGATAAGTACAGTTAGTACAAAATAATCAATCAATTTATTTCCTAAAAATAACTTGATCACTTCAAGTCTCAAGAGAAAGTACCACAGAGTAGATAATTAAGAAAGCGATATTATTTTTAAACATCAAAACCACAGATGTCTACGATATTAAAATACCCCATTCACTATCCTGCATCACGACAACTTAAAATGCATCAAAATTGTAGGAACATAATTATGCAAATATGCAACGCTTGCTGTTCTAATCAATATTTTAAAAAGTGACAAAATTTTTATTTCTTTTTATTTTTAATTCTTATAACCAGTGTTCTCGAACGAAAAAGTCCAAAATCGGTAGACTTGCCCAAAAATATCGGTAGATTTGTACCCGAAATCGGTAGATGTCAAAAAAATATACAATATTTAATCAAATTCGTTTTATTATCATAAAATAAACTTACATACTAATTTCTGTACATCAAGTACACTTAATTAACAAACAGAAAAAGATTCAAAGCTATATAAACTATCGGTAAAATTACAAAACACTTATACAGGCTAGATAAACACATAATAAACAGAAAAAATATTTGACAATATATAATAAATTATTTAATTTTTTTACGATCTTTAGGACTTAGGACCATACCAATATTCTTTGGCCATAGCCGCGGTCATCTTTGAATTAATTTCAAAATTATAACAATTAGCGTCAATAAAAAGCCGTTTTGCATGTAATAGACCGGCGATGGACTCAGTAGACAGCCTATTTCGCTGTTTTAATACGTTGGCGGATGAATGCGGCAGTGATAAAATATTAAAAATTAAATTAGACAACAAAGGAAATATTTGAGTGTCATCGCCACGCTTAAGTAAACTTACTTGATCCCAAAATAGTTGTATATCATCAGGAAATGCTTTAATTTGGTCACAATTCCTAAAAATGCGCCACTCTGTACTTGGTGATTAAAGAAAGAATCACCATACAAATTCTGTACTAAAGAGCGATTTGAGTAATCGTTAGTGACTCTGAGTTGGGGCGTAAAAGTATAAGTTTAAGTACAATGGTACGACCTTAGTAAAGACTAAAGAGCGATTAAAGTGACCGTTAGCGACTCTGAGTTGGGGCGTTAAACTTACTACGATTTTCTGCCTAGAAAACAAACTGAAACAACATTAAATATCCAAATAGCCAACTCACTTTTCATTGTTTGTCACCACTTACACATTGTTTGCACTTGTGATAAACAATATAATTATATGTTTAATCGGCCACAGTGACGGGAACAAAAAATAATATTTTTGTCTGTCTCTCACGTAGATTTTGTAACTGGCAATCTCGCTCTGTCAAATGTATGGGAGAATTTATTGGTTTTAAATCTATCGTTGAGGGATTCCCCATTCCTCTTAACGTAAAACATAAATGAGAAGGGTTGCCAACTTAAAAATTATGTAAAATCGGTAGAAAAATCGGGAGAATTTCCACGTATCCTCTGAAATCGTAGAAAAATCGTTGCATTTCGGTATTTCGGTAGAACAGAGCCCATATCGGTAGAAATACCGAAAAATCGGTAGGTTCGAGAACACTGCTTATAACAGTCTCAATTTGCAATATTTGACTTTTTGTATCATTAGTGTGTAGTATGAGTACTATGACTACTGTATGGACTGTGGCTTGTGTGGACTTTTCGTAGATCTATAGGATTTTACTCATTGTCAGTCAGTATAGTGAATGGGAAGTCACTAGCAATAGCACACAATCAGTTATTTTGTTTTCGAATGAACGATTATCTGTTAGTGCCCATAGATAATAGCAGTACAGCTGGTGGATAATGTCAAAAATCAAAATATTAAATACCAATGCCAAATGGTTAGAATCTGAATGCAAATTGTTTTGCCGATTTAAAATATATCTGCGATGTTATGTGTATTTAAAGTGTTACTTTAACATTATCGAAATATATATAACAATATGGGGGAATTAAATAAGAGACAGAATGATTGGGATTCTGCTAAAGGCTTACGAGAACCAATAAAAACATTAGAGGTTAGTTACTTGCATTTTAATTTTCCTTTGTAGCAATGGAATGAATAATAAACGCTGAAAACGATCTTTAGCTTGTATACGAATTCCAATGTCGGAATGTTATAGGATATAACAAGTTAATAAGAGAAGTAATTTTAACTGTATTAGGGCGGCATACTGATCCCAATTCCATGCCGGCTATTACGCGTCGTAAAAGGTGTCAGAAGCCAGCACATTCGGTAGTAAGGCTTCAGATAAGAATAATATTATCAATGTTAAATATTATTAATAGTGATCAAAGCAAAGCAACAACCCATAATTGTCCCACTGCTGGGCTCGGGGTCTCTTCTCACAGTGTGAGGGGTACAGGCCAAATTATTTTGTTTATATTAATAGTGATACTAATATCATTTTCTTTCTGTGAAGCCTTCCTGGCTAGATGCTGGCTACCACCCTCTTGTTTGAGTCAGCCGCCAAACGATTCTTCGTGTTTCACTTGCAGGCCTAAAAATCAGTTTTTCTGCCTTTCTTCTTCTCTTCTTGACCTGCAGTGCATCTGAGATGCATTTCATGCAGCTGATGTTCATGACGACAATAGCCATATTCCATCAGATGGATCATCAGCTCACTTTTTGGTTATTTTAATTAAAAAAATATCATTCTACACTTATACTCTCTGTACTATATCAACTTAAGTATATTGGTTACTTATGATTATACTTGATGATACTGTATTGTTGTACATATACTGACAATGTTTAAAGTGACTCACATGTTTGTTATTTGTAATTTAATTATTATTTTTAATTCATAACAAATTTCAGGACAAATGGAAGTTGGTCCCGTCTTTCTTGCAAATAAAGGGTCTGGTCAAACAGCATATTGACTCGTTTAATTATTTCATAAATGTAGAAATCAAGAAAATTGTCCAAGCAAATGAGAAAGTGTTTTGCGATTCTGATCCTTTATTCTATATAAAATATTTAAATGCTTATGTGGGTACTCCGGATTTAGAAGAAGGGTACAATATTACCAAACCCACCACACCTCATGAATGCAGGCTCAGAGACATGACATATTCAGCTCCTATTACTGTGGACATAGAATACATACGAGGCAACCAAAGAGTGATAAAAAACAAACAGCTCATAGGAAGGTATGAAATATTTATTATCAGGTTTCAATTAAGTTTTACAAATATGTTTTTGTAATATCTATTTCATGTCCTTTTCAGAATGCCCCTGATGTTAAGATCCTCAAATTGTGTTTTGACAAATAAGTCTGATATTGAATTATCACAGTTGAATGAGTGTCCCCATGATCCTGGTGGTTATTTTATAATCCGAGGTATGGGAATTCCCTTGTATTTTTTAAGCTTACTTTTAAATTAAGTGAAGTTAACATTGATAAACATTGTTAATATTGAATTTCACATTTTTAGGACAGGAAAAAGTTATATTAATTCAAGAACAATTGTCAAGGAATAGAATGATAGTGGATGAATTCAAGGGAGCTATTCAGTGTCAAGTCACGAGTTCCACTCATGAGAAAAAGACCAGAACAAATGTGATAGTGAAACATGGAAAATACGTACTTCGACATAATGCATTGTCAGACGTAAGTTTATTCAGGCAGTAACAAATCAAAGCATAATCTTAACTGTGTTTTAAAATGTTCACATTATTTTAGGATATCCCAATTGCAGTTGCTTTTAAGGCAATGGGTATCTGCAGTGACCAGGAGATTATGCAGCTTATTGGCACTGAAGATGCAGTAGCTAAAAAAATGTCTCCATGCATAATGGAATGTCATAATTTGAAAATTTTCACACAAAATCAAGCTCTTTCATACATTGGGAGTAAGCTCAAAGTGAAAAGGTGAATTCGGCCAATTTTTTTTTACCTTAGTTAATAAAATATAAATAATTAATAACTTTGCTTTTGGGCTAGCCCTTTGCCATGAATGCTTAGCTGTCAGGCTATGAGCCTTTTCCTTTTAGTCCTCATGGAATTATTTATATTTTCAGGTTTCAGACCTCAAATGCAAAGTCTCGAACTCCAGTTGATGAGGCCCGCGACTTATTGGCCACAACCATCCTTGCTCACGTAGCAGTTGAGAACTACAACTTTTATGTAAAAGCAATATATTTGGCGATTATGGTTAAAAGGGTCATTGAAGCAGAAACAAATAAATCGGCAATAGATGATCCTGATTACTACGGAAACAAGAGGCTTGAATTGGCAGGATCCTTGTTAGCCCTTATGTTTGAAGACTTATTCAAGAGATTTAATTGGGAACTTAAATCTATAGCAGATAAAATAATACCAAAAGTGAAAGCTGCACCCTTTGATGTTGTGAAACATATGAGACCTGATTTAATAGCCAATGGATTATTTACTGCTATTTCCTCTGTAAGTTCTTATTGTAGTTATTTTGGTTACAGCCAATTAGCCGCCCGCTATAAGGCTGTACTCTTTCCCCACCTTTGAATATGCCTGAAGCATGTTACTCAAATGTGAGTTTACCCTTTTAATGACACTAGTTGATGAGCAAACAACTGTAAGTGAATGTCATGGACTGCAACAACCTTTGCCGACTGCAAGGAAGTGGGCGACCCCCATTATTGTCAGTCTTGTGTAGAATTTCTGAAGAACTTATGCCACTAAAGTTCTTCTACTTAATTAATAAACTACTGCTATTAATGATAACAACCGAAGACAGTTAAGTGCGATGTAATGTGCGTTGTTGTAAAGAGGTGCCCATCAAATATTTCGGATAGATTTGTTTTTTTTTTTTTGTAATTTAAAAATAATTAAAACTTTCCAGGGTAACTGGACCATCAAAAGATTTAAAATGGAGAGGCATGGAGTAACTCAAGTGTTAAGTCGTTTAAGTTATATATCGGCTCTGGGTATGATGACCAGGGTCAACTCGCAGTTTGAGAAGACCAGGAAAGTGTCTGGCCCTCGGTCGCTTCAGCCATCGCAGTGGGGGATGCTGTGTCCATCGGATACGCCCGAAGGTGAAGGGTGTGGGCTTGTTAAGAATCTGGCGTTAATGACGCATATAACCACGGAATGCTCGGAAGAACCAATATCTCGACTGGCCTGTAATGCTGGTGTAGAAGACGTTAGACTGTTAGGTGGAGAAGAAATTAATCATCCAGCTGTTTACATGGTGTTCTTAAATGGTAAGATACATATATGGGATATTCCTAAGCTTAAGGCTTAAATGCCGAGATTATTCCACATTTTAATGCAGGTCATCCTATTGGCGTTTACAATTTCGTTGGTGTTTGTTTACAGGTAATATTTTAGGCGTATCTAGACAATACAAGAAATTAATAAAGATATTCAGAATGTTCAGAAGAAAGGGACTTATTTCTGCCTTCGTATCCATCTATCCAAACCATAACCAGAGGACTGTTTACATATGCAGTGACGGCGGCAGGCTCTGTAGACCGTATATTATTGTGGAGAAAGGCCACCCGCTGGTGCAGCAACACCATATTAATGAATTAAATAGAGGGATAAGAAAATTTCAGGATTTTCTTAACGACGGCCTTATAGAGTATTTGGACGTGAACGAAGAGAATGACAGTCATATAGCGACTTGTGAGGCGGACATCGACCCATACGTGACGACGCATCTTGAGATAGAGCCGTTCACTATTCTGGGGGTGTGCGCGGGTCTCGTGCCCTACCCGCACCACAACCAAAGCCCTAGGAACACCTATCAGTGTGCTATGGGTAAACAAGCAATGGGTGAGTGTCATGGAATATTAAAATCTTGTATTAGCCATAGAACGATTCGAAATTTATATACTACGAGTAACCGCCCTCGCTTTGCTTCGGTTTTCTTATTTTTTACACCTTGGGTTACATTATTGCAGTTTTATTAAGGATCCCTAATTTTTTGAAAATATAATATAGCCTATGTTACTTTGTGTTACTTGTGTTTCGGAGCCTATTCAATACAAACAAAAAATCAAATCTTTCTTCTTTATATATTAGTATAGATAACGGTGAAATAAAACATCGTTATTCATGAGTGAATGTCATGTGAATGTGAATATCTGCCTGCGATTTTTATAGTATAATTTAATGTATTTATATCCCTTGGTCCTTGTGTCCATTAATATGCATAGTAATAATTTTATGTTTACTCAGTTTATATCTAATCAATCAATATAAAATGTTATAGGAACCATTGGGTACAATCAAAAAAATCGTATCGATACGTTGATGTACAACTTAGTTTATCCCCAATGCCCCATGGTGAAGACAAAGACCATCGAACTGACAAACTTCGATAAGTTGCCGGCGGGACAGAACGCTACCGTAGCGGTCATGAGCTACAGCGGCTACGACATTGAGGATGCCTTGATCCTCAACCGAGCGTCCATAGACAGAGGTTACGGTCGATGCCTCGTCTACAAAAGCGCTAAAACCACCATGAAGAGGTATAGCAACCAAACTTCAGATAGAATTTTAGGTCCGTCGAAGGACGGCAACACAGGGAAAATAATCAGAGCTCATGAAGCCTTGGACACCGACGGGATTGCGTCTCCGGGAGAAATGGTGGAAAACAGACAAGTGTTGATTAACAAACAAATGCCACTCGCCACATTAAACCCCATCAGTCAGAACCAGCCGCAGCAAGTGGAATACAAAGATGTTCCCATTACATACAAGGGCCCGGTTGAATCTTACATTGAAAAAGTTATGGTCTCCTCGAATGCTGAAGAAGCGTTCCTTATCAAAATCTTACTCCGACAGACGAGGATTCCTGAAATAGGTGACAAATTCAGTTCCCGGCATGGACAGAAAGGTGTGACTGGTCTTATTGTCCAGCAAGAAGACATGCCTTTTAATGACAGAGGTATTTGTCCTGACATGATCATGAATCCCCATGGTTTCCCCTCTAGAATGACAGTAGGGAAAACAATTGAATTATTAGCCGGGAAGGCTGGTCTGATGGAAGGCAAATTTCATTATGGTAAATAGTTACCTATTTTATTATTATTGTAAAATTACGATTTGCTCCATTGATTTTTTTACGTTATTATACTTCTTGTCAGGAACGGCATTTGGTGGTTCTAAAGTTCGAGATGTGTGCAATGAATTGGAGAAGCATGGGTACAACTACCATGGAAAGGACATCTTCTATTCTGGACTAACTGGGGAGCCACTAGAAGCTTATATATATTCTGGACCAGTGAGTGAAAATACTATTTTGTTATGTTATAATTGGTCATAATAATTCTAACAAGTGACATTCTTCCTTTAAGCTTGATGTTGGACAATAGTAAATAAATAAAGTAAACCCGTACAACCCATTAATGTAAAATTTTCTATGGTTACAAAAAAAATTTGGACATGTTTACATTATCAATATTTCTTGATCTGATATTTTTTTCGTGACATTTATGTATTAATTTTGGAGTTCTGGGTTAAATAGGATAATTACGAGTAACTAAATATCTAGAATGATAGACTTGCAAGAAAATAGTAGGTAAAAGATAGCCAGTGAAGATGGCACTCCCTTTCTGGCAAACAAAGCAACAATAACACGTGATGATGTTACTCTGTGTGATCTGTCTGTGAGTAGGTGTACTACCAGAAGCTGAAGCACATGGTGCAGGACAAGATGCACGCGCGCGCGCGCGGCCCGCGGGCGGTCCTCACGCGCCAGCCCACCGAGGGCCGCTCGCGCGACGGCGGCCTGCGCCTCGGCGAGATGGAGCGCGACTGTCTCATCGGATATGGCGCTAGGTGACTTTCAAGTTTCATTACAGTACGGCCGACGTATCTTGGCGCGTCTGAACGTAGCGCAGAATGCTGTGCAGTAACACAATTCGGCAATGTTCGGTACGCGGCGTATTGTCTCTATCACACGTTAGCATGTTCGTGTCGCTATCTCTGTCTTACATGCGCTAAAGTTCGCAGAGCCTATGTTCAGACGCGCCAAGATACGTCGGCCGTACTATACGTTCTGGTAAAGGAACACTTTTTAAGCTTTCAGTTGGACATTCTGTTCAAATAAATGTCTACCCTGACAATCCCTTTTCGGCATAGAGGATCACAACATTACACACATTAAAAAAAATTATTTACACTCGTCGGGCCGCTTGTAGCCCGGGCCCGGGTAAGACGGTAGCTGGAGTGACATTTGGACGAATCGTTATTATTTTTATCAGTGGCATATCTTGCCCTGTAACGCATCGGAAGCTTTTGATGTTGGTTTATTGTGGGCGATAGTTTATTACTAGGGATGGATGGTGGGACGTACTTTGTGGGGATCTCAGGAATAAATCATAAGTATAAATAGAAAATTGTAACGCGATCCCACGTAATATAATATTCAGCTTTAATTAATTATTAATTATTAATAATTACTACATCTAATTATATCTAGTTACATCTAATTACAAGTAGGTACATTACATATTAATATATGGAGCACACGCTACCAGGAATCGACTAACATTGACCACACACGGTCACGATCGCCAAATTAGACCAGCTGGGCAACTGGCTTACCTCAAAGCAACTGATTAATTAAACTTGTTTACGTATAATGAAATGTCTTCAAATCAGATCCAACCAGCAACATCACAATATACAAAAACATTAAAAACCATGTCTAATGTCCCCTACTATCACCATCCCCAGTATGTTGCTGATGGAGCGTCTGATGCTGGCGTCGGACGCGTTCTCGGCGGACATCTGCGGCGCGTGCGGGCGGCTCGCGGCGCGCGCGGGCTGCCGCGCCTGCCGCTCCGCCGCCGCCGTCGCCACCGTGGAGATGCCCTACGCCTGCAAGCTGCTCTTCCAGGAACTGACCGCTATGAACATTGTGCCGAAACTCACGCTTAAGAAGTACTGCTGATATTACTGATTGGGCACGGACTATTTTATTTTGTTTGCAAAGAATCAAGTAATTTGTTTTCCAGGATTTAAACCATTTTAAACTGGGCATAATTATGGGAAAAGAACGTCATACGGGAAAGGTGATATGAGTGTATTGTAAATGTGAATATTTTTATTTTTACTAATAAATCGTACAACAAAACTTAAGGCGTTTCATTTACGATCATCGTGTTAGAGGTCACTAGGTCAGAATTTAAATAATGATTTAAGTACTCTGTGATCAGTATAACTTACGGTGGTAGGATTTTTTACCCGCCTGGTTTACTTTCACAGCCTCATAAAATTATCCAGTTTGTTTCTTGGCCCGTAACCATAGACTTAAATATATTATCTATGCCCGTAACACATCGGTGTTGATATCTAAATACTAGACGATGACCAGCTACCACCAAGTGGCTCGTCGATATCAATGATAATATAATGTAAAAAAGAAATAAATGTCACTAGCGCGCCAACGATGAAGAGCGTCAACAGAAACACTAGTTGCTTTTTCACTATTAGGGTTTTAATAATGCCAAAAGTGCCTTTTATTATATTATTTACCAATGTATAATGATTGGTGAATTGGTGTAATTAAACAAAAGAAAATCGCTTAGGTTCCTGCTCACGCACTCTACACCCTCCTTTGAGTCATTCTTTGACTGGACTAGTGTGTGTTGTAGCTCTTTTTAGTACAGATTTTTGGTCGATTTCTAAGGGCACATGGTATCTATATTTTTTAAATATCATTGCTCGATATGAACAGATCGAATATGTTTTTATAGTTCCCAGTCCCAAGTTGATAACAATAAAGGGCATCGAACCTAATTGGCACACCTACAAGTCCGCCATTTTGAAAAAAACTCGATTCGGCGGCCAGTGATGAAACATTTGTTAATTGATAGACTAAATGATTATGATCAAAAAGTATTCAGTAATGAAATGTCGTAAGTGATATACTTTCTGAGATAAGTGAGTTCAAAACTGTAGAAAAATAAAGCAAAAAATTTCGTTTCGGCGGACATTGATAAATCATAATATGTCATTCGATAGGCTAAATAATTACGATTAAAAAGTATTCAGTGATGAAATGTTGTAAGTGATATAATTTCTGAGATATTTGAGTTGAAAACCGTAGAAATATAAAGCAAAAAAACTTCGTTACGGTGGACATTGTGGATAAAACATGTGTCAATCGATAGGCTAAATGATTACGATTAAAAAGTATTCAGTGATGAAATGTTGTAAGTGATATACTTCCTGAGATATTTGAGTTCAAAACCGTACAAAAATAATGCATTAAAAATTATCATTTACTTATTTTGAATGTATTGGGTCAATAATGAAAAATAAGTATATTATGCCATATGTGTATGTGCTGCATAGGTACTTGATTTATTAATAACGGGTAGGTTTGAATTTAAAAAAAAGCAAAGCAAAAGCAAACTACTAGGTTGTTTTATAAATAATTTATTTGCCACCAGCGGCTACAGCTTTGGCAATTACTCTAAACCAAAAGTTAAAATTCATTATTGTGTTAGTTTTCTATATTATGCCTGACAATCACTGAATCTAAAAATTCCGCTGGTGATAAAGGCAATGTTTCCTGATGTCGAGCCCATGCCATGAACTATATAACACACATTATATGGGAACAACATGACAAGGTTCTTTTTCCCATTGTGCATGAGCAGTACCACCCCGCGATTTTATCTCTACCCTTAACTTGTTTGTTTGACGAATTTGTTTAATTTTTATAATACATAACGTAACTGAGGTAAGGAAAAGAGTGACCGGTACACTTCAATTGCTGTATCGCTATAAACACTTAACTATAAATACGCCATAAACACTCTGGTCATCCCTCACCTTGATTATGCTGATGTGTGTTGTACAGATTTGTCAGAGGAACTTCTGAACACATTGGAGTGCCTTCTTAATAACTGTATTAGATATATCTTCGGCTTACGTAAGTATGACCACATATCCCAGTTCCATTCCTAACTTAAATGGCTACCCATTCGATACAGGCGAAACTTCAGAATTCTCTCAACATTTTATGCTATTTCGAATAATGTGTCTTCTCCTGTTTATAGAAAGGAAACCAATAGCACTGCTTATTTCGGGAATTCCTTCCCAATACGGTTCCTACTGTTCTGGAACTTCTTGCTTGTAGAAATCAAAAAATCATAGACTGCCAAAAGCTCCTTCAAGAAGTCCGGCAGCACTACCTGAAGCAATTAGAATGTTGTCACCCGTGGTCTTCAACCAGATGTTATATATGTATTTATAAATATTTATTTACTTAATATATAAGATGTTTATATGAATAAAACTGTATTTATTTAATTTTGTTTATTTATATTGTGATTTTATATTCATAATATTTCTTATCTGGCATTACACTGATACAGTTACAGATCCACTAGAAATAAAAAGACAATTAATTACAAATGTTTTATTTTTGTACGGTTTTGATCTCAAATATCTCAGAAAGCATATTACTTACGACATTTTATCACTGAATACTTTTTGATCGTAATCACTTAAACTATCGACTGACACATGTTTTATCAATATCGGCCGAAACGATGTTTTTTGCTTTATTTTCCTACGGTTTTGAACTCAAATATCTCAGAAAGTATACCACTTACGACATTTCATCACTCAATACTTTTTGATTACAATCATTTATTCTATCGATTGACACATGTTTCATTACTGGCCGCCGAATCGAGTTTTTTTCAAAATGGCGGACTTGTAGGTATGCCAGGCTCCATACAAAAATGTTGGAAGCAGAATGACGTTAGTGCACAATGTATTGTTGAATTTATGGTCATTGTATTATGAATAAACGGGCAAGTGCGTGTCAGGCCACACGCAATGTAGGGTTCCGAACAGTGGCGGCCTTAGGGGGTGGCGAACAGGGCAACCGCCCGGGGCCTCGCGCTTTCAGGGGCCTCGCGCCATCACCCGAGTTAAAAAAAAATTTAGACGGCAAAACAAAAATATGATTGTATAACTTTAAGAACGGAATACCATAATATACAGTGAAATAACAATAAAAATACATAACCTTTTGGTTATTTGACTATTTAAAACTATAAAATAAAATCTTATTATACTATTTAGCTTCGCTACCCAAGCCCCCTTTTTAAATTCAATATGCTATTTTACAGTATTCTTAGGGTTCCTTACGAAAAACGAAAACCGGAACCCTTATAGGATCACACATACGTCTGGGCGACCACCGTTCACAGTTAATTTACTCCGAAACTAAATCCGAATTTTTCACCAATTTTTTTTGGACCAACTTCAAGATATACCCTATCCATTAAAAAAATAATCATCAAAATCGGACCACCCTGTGCCGATTGCTGCGTGATCATACATAAAAGAATATACGTGTCGAATTGAGAACCTCCTCCTTTTTTTTCGTCGGTTAAAAAACCAAAAACTTGGTTATTAGAATTTTTCACATAAATTTTGAAGTTATGTAAAAAAATACAAAAGTTGTGGACGTTTTTATTACCTACAACTCGGCCATTTAACTTTTTTCCATAGCACTTGTAGTTTTGCCGGAAACCTAAACCGTTTTTTACCCTTAATCCCCACTCCCCGCCCTCAAATCGCCCGTAAATTATTTTTCCTTTAATTTTTGTTATATTCTCTTGCTTTTGCAATGGGTTTCATTCTATTTTTTTGGTTTCAAAAATTATAGGCACTTGTCTACATACAGATAATGACATCTTGTCTATTATTTTCCTGAGGCGTGACGTCACAAGCGGCGCCATGACATTGAAGCGTTTTGGTGTGAATTTTAGATTTATAAATTGAAATGTATTTATTTTATACTAAACCTTATTGTTTTGCGGAAATATGATATGCGTTGTAATTATAATAATATAAAATCCCAACAATATAGAACAGTATTTCAAAATCTGTCATCATGCCCATTTTACGGAACGCACAAAGGCCTCGCAAAGATTTGTCGCCCAGAGCCTCGCAAGGGCTAAGGCCGCCTCTGGTTCCGAAGTAACAAGTTTATAGATTATTACTCATTAACTACGCTAACATAGCCATGATAGTTTTCCTTGTAAAGTCATCATACAACCAATTTTTTTTCACTTGTCCAACTCTAACCCTTTAATCGGCAGGGGGGGGGGGGACACTTGACTAACCAAAATTAGTACTTTAAAGCCAAATATTTCGCAAACGGACCCCTAATTCCAAAAATGGTCCATAATATTTTAAGGTTCCGATTTTACCTAGGAACCTTAAAAATGGTGGCTGACGATAATCGATAAATAAAACTTCGTAGGAAAAAGCTCAAAATTATTATTATAAAAATAGAGACCGACCGAAGGTTCGGTTTCGGTTTCGGTTTCGGCCAGTTTCGGCCAAAAAATCTAGTTTCGGTTTCGGTTTCGGTTTCGGAAAAATTTGGCCGAAACTTTCGGCCAAACCGAAACTCTGTGTTCGTGAATTTTCGTGCGTCGTTCGGTTAAGTTCGTGGCTAACCCGTGGGCGCTGACTTTTCAAGTGAAGTCATTGATTTAACATGTTTATTATATTTGTTCATTAATCTGAAGAGCGTCTGACAGGGCACAGGGTGCTTTGGCGCTTGATTTTAGTCGTTTTTTGCTCGATATTAATAACGGCAACAGGTAGAAAAAAGGATATAATATAGTGTCTAATGCTGTATAGATAATGATACGGAACTCATATCCAAGCATGGTATAGAAACTGTACCTGGAAGATATTTAAGTAAAACTTTTACTAGGGGTATTAATTAGACGTAATAGATTATATAAAAAGTAGTTTTCGTCTATTTATCTGTGCGTTTGTTCTGGCTACTCTCAGGAACGACATAACAGATTTACCTGCGGTTTTCACTCCCTTATAACTTACAATACATACGTATTGTAGTGAGCTTTGGTTAACATTTAGTGGTTGGTTTATTTCAAACGGTTTACAAATAAATAAATTACTTTATGTCAATTTCGCCCATACTTACATTTATTGAGTGAGGGCTTACAGAAAGGTTTACGGAAGCAAAGCGAGGGCATTCACTAGTAGTATTTTCGAAGTCTAAATCCCAAATCATCCATTACAATGAAACCGTAACTGATCGATATGTCTGTACACAAAAATCAACGCAAAAGAGACCATAGCAATTATTTTTAGAATTTTCGTGTCTTTGTATTTTATGTGCGTTTATTCAGGGTAATTTCAAAATCGGCTAAATCAATTTGCATGCGGTTTTCACTGACGTATTTTAGTAAAATGGGGCTAAGATTTAAATGATCTATTTAAATGATCTTAAATTAAAATTTAAAAAACCCCCGACAGTTTGATATACACTAAACAGAGCTAATTACACACTCGATTAAGTCACCTTCATGCAAAAAATAACTAGATCAAAATCGGTTCCTCCGTTTGGGAGCTACGATGCCACAGACAGACATAAGATACACAGACACGTCAAACTTATAACACCCCTCTTTTTTCGTCAGGGGTTAAAAACAGCGTTCATCCATAGGTACCCACATTTTTTCGAATTTTGTCGTTTACGTTAAGATAAGTTTACCGAACTGAAGGCAGTTAATACACATAAAAATGTACCTACAAATAAAAATGTGAAAAAAAACACGAAAGATTTCAGTACCTATACAGGGTGTCCCGTAAGTAGTGGGTCAACGTTAGGGACAGATAGCTTGAAGGTTGACCTAAAAAATTCGGCTCCTTTAACCTACTTTTTTCTGTTGGGTCCACAAATGAGCAGCTCAAAAAATACCCTAATGGTGTAGCCATACGAGCGTATTTTTTGAGCTGTGCGTCGCGTAAAATAGCGTAAATCGTAAAATCGCGTAAAATACAAATTTCAAAGAATTGAATTAGATCTTTTGTATGAAACCAGCTCATTTCACGTGACTCACAGCACCAAAAATACGCTCGTTTGGCTTCACCCTAAGTTTCGGTTTCGGTTTCGGTTTCGGCCGAAACTGGACCTAAGGCCGAAGGTTCGGTTTCGGTTTCGGTTTCGGCTGAAAAACCAGTTTCGGTCGGACTCTATATAAAAATATAATTAGGCATATGTATATCTTACATTGATAACCTTAATCGTTTTAACGATGCCTTCGACAACACAATAAGAGACCAAATAAAAACTAGACAAAAAATATAAAATATGCCGCTGTAGGAAAAGAATTTAAAAATGATATATCCGAGTGTGAACCATACAATGAACTTGTGTGACCCTAGTCTGCGGAGTGACAGCCGGGGAGGGAGGTCTTCGTTGACGATGGTCTGGTGATTCCCGATATCCTTGACGTATCTCTGCACTGTCATTGGGCCCTGCAATACTTCTCGAGCCAGGTGACCCACAAAGTCCTGTCTGTTCCATAACCTGACAAACGTTTCTCCATACTGCAATAAAATTAACATATTAACAGTCAGTGTAGATTCTTAGTTGTGTAGGGGCCCGAGTTCAAATCCTGGCACGCACCTCTAATTTTCAAATATTATGTGCATATTAAAAGTTAATTATCACTTGCTTCGGTGAAGGAAAACATCGTGAGGAAACCTGCACACCAGAGAGTTCTCCATAAAGTTCTCAAAGGTGTGTGAAGTCTACCAATCAGCGTGGTAGATTATGGCCTGTACCCTTCACATTGTGAGAGGAGACGAGCCCAGCTGTGGGACAATTATGGGTTGTTGCTTTGCTTTGCTTTTTTGTAGATTCTTATGTCGCAGATAATTTTGTTTTAAGTTACAGGACTCGCAGGTGTATGACGTGTTATTTGTGGGTGTTCTTGACCGACAACGCGTCGTTAATGCCTTTGGTATTTGGACGATCGTTACCACTCACTGTTAGTTGACGCGTTGTGTTTGTTTGCCAACTATTTACATAAAATAATATACCAGTGACTTACCAGTTCATTGAGTCTTGTGGCTATTTGATGTAACATCCGAACTAAGATAGTGTTTTCATAGCTCGCTATGGGCATAAGATCCGGATCTCCCATGTAGTGTATGCCTGTTGGACTGCTTCTTAGCTGATGATAATGAATAAACAAATTAAAATTAACTAAATAAAACAAGTTACAAAATATTATCCTTATATATTTTTAGATTTTGTTTTACTGCTTACCTTGTTTGCGATGGAATAAGCAAAACTGGTTGAGTTGTCAAAAGAAGAATTTTCCAGATTAATATCCATAACTTCTGTTTCTAGTGGATGTAGAACATTTTCATTTAACTAAAAAAATACAATTATAAAATTAATTTTTAATGATTCTAATAAAAAATTTATAAGCCATTAAATTTCGTTTCATTAACAATTTACTTTGCTTACCCCAAATATATGAGAGAAATAGTGAACACAATTATTAAGAAATCTCGGGACTTTCTTGAAGTCTTCTATGGATGTTTTTTCTTCATTGTGTTCCTCCATCAATAAGAAATTACATATACTTTGCCATATACCTTAAAGTAATGAAATACATTAAATGTTTGTGAAAATAGAAAAAAAATATAATTTGTCAAAGTGGGTATGGATGGCTAAATTTGTACATGAATAATTATTATTTAACTGCATTTGTATCAGAGGAAAACAAAAAATACATACTGTGATGTTGATGTATCAAGTTGTTTTCATATTCCTGAACTTTTTTCTCAGCAGCAACTTTGGCTGATATGATCCTTTTAACAAATTCTATAGCAAAGGCCTTTCTGTTCTCTCCCCATACAGGAGTATATTCAAAGCTCGAAGACAGATTTAGTTCTGATATAGCCTGCTTAGCTATTGCCATCCACTTGTTGAGGGCGATGCCATTGTATGTGTAACTGTGAGGAAACAATCAATAACATTTTAGCAGCAGATGAAGTCTGACGCCATGAGTGGATGCTTGGAAAGGGATAGTCTATCTGCAGAGTGCTAAATCCTTCGAGTAATTCATGAATGATTAAGTTATTTCCCATATGAATAGATTTGATTTTTTTATGTACCTAATCGCATGTCGCCCTCTGGTTTCACGGAAAGCTAATAATAGCAGTAATAATTTGAATGGCTTAATAATAATATTGATAATATAATCTTCTTGCGAACCCCTACCACCGGCCCGGCTTGTGTCGCCTCTTACGCTTGATCGCTGGCATGAGATTTGGGGTGAGTATTCTAGACCACCCATAAAACTTTGTTACAACAATGAATTAATGAATTATAGAATATTAAAACTAAAGTAAAAATTCAAAGATATAGATAACTTTATGAACTTGGATTATGGTGATAATTACCTCTGTTCCAAATTATTGTAACTGTTATCCAAACTGCGATGCAATCCAGTATTATTGTCAGTTATTGCTTGCTCTAAATTCCATAAAATAGGGATCAAATGGGGTTGTGAAAATACCTGCAAAAACATATTTTAGATTTACTTCACATGTAATGAATGACTAACACAAATGGATGTGATAAAGTAAGTTTATTTTTACCCTGTCTTATAACAATAGAATAATATTACGAGTTCAATTTTAACTAAGATATTTTAAGAAGACTAGTTTACATATTTTAATAATTTTAAAAATATGCTTACTTTTCCTAAACGGAATAACATTACTGTGTTCTTATATGCAGTTAAATCCAGCCTCATAAACCTTGGTAAAATCAGCTGCAATATGCAAGTATAAGACGGGAAATTTTCAGCTATGAATTGAATAAAACTAGAATCCAATGGAGTGCTGGTGGCTTCCTCGTGGTATTGTTGATCATTTGGACACCTGGAACATAAAAAAAAATATATAAATACACATTATTTAATACAAATATAATCAATTTTATCATCACTAAAAAAATTACTCCAAACATTATGAAAATAAATGCTAATCACTTTTCAGTTTCTTATTGACACAGTAAATAATTGTTTAAAGTAGGGCTTACCTGTCTTGATTAATAGTGTCACTTGTGTATCTCCAAGGTTGTATAAGACTGAGCCACATCTCTATGACTATCCTGAAAGAAGCATCCAGTGGCCAGATCATAACTAGATGTTTTACATATTGATAGCCGCGAGCACACATGATTTGTCGTGCGTATTTACGGAGTGTCGACGATCGGACTGCAGGATCATTCTGATACTTTGTTGAAAAGGCATGGATGTGCTTTACCATGATTCTTAGTATTCTTACACGCTCCGGGCTGGTAGACATTGCAGGCATCTGCTAATATAAAACTTTTGTTCATATGTATTTATTATTTTTTTATAAAATAATCCTGGCAATAAAACTGAATGGAGCGTTAGTGATGTTATTGATAATAATATGATACTATGATAAGGATATGATACTTGTGCACGAAATTAATGAATAAATTTTCGTGAATAACATTATAGTATTAATTTTTTTCAAACCTCAATGGTCAAGTAGGACATTTCAAATTTAAATTCATTTTGATTTGATAAAGAGACAAACACAAAAAAAAGTCAGAACAGTAAAGATATTATCACACTTTGATAGTCACTTACATGGCCATTTCTTACATTAAATTGTTCCACACTCATCCATATGTCAATAAAAACTTGCACAACAGTTTCAGTTCGCCACACCTCATTCCTGGATTGTGTTTGTGGGGATGTGTGTTGATTACTCATACCTGATAAGTCGGGTATAAGTAGGAGAGAGGGTGTACATAGAGGCCTGGAGTAAAAAACAGATTATCGCATTAATTATAATAGTCGTTTGAAAATGTATAGACCTTATTGGTTAATTATTGAAATTCATTATTAAACCTGGAAATATTAAATTTAATATACAGATGTTATACAGAGATTGAAAAAATACTGATAGTATTATTTTCATTACCATTTTTTCTTTATGGATTAGTATTACTTATGCAACAAGAAATTGAAATTAATATGCTTACCAATTGGATGTCTGCAGTGGAGCTGCTATAGGAACTTTTCCAGAGTAATGAGGTATCAGTGGCAGCACTGGATCATTTGGATTCAGGGGTAGAAACTGCTGAAGATAGTCACAAACCAGAGCAGCATATATACTGCTCCCACTCTCCCAGGATTTTTTATTTTGATTACTATTAAGTAACTCTAATGCAAAATGGAATATATAGTAATCAAAAGGATCTGTACTTCATTAAGGACATTAAATATTCATAAATGTTGCCAAATTATACAGAGGTTTCTTATTGAGTTAATATTTAATTTAATAAATTAGTCTTTAGTGTAATTCTTTTAAAAGGATACTTAGTGCAAGAGCTACCACATTCATTGACTGTGAGTCAGTACTTAACATGTCAGCATAAAACTGTGGACATCTGCCTCGTTCCAGAGTCATTTGTAAATCCATCTGCAAAAATTACAAGATAATTCATTAAATGTTCTTAAGATAATTTTTTAACAAAAGAATGGTGTGACATACTTACAGGTAACACATTTAATGGAAGATTATACTTTAGCTGAGGATCTGATAGTAATTTGTAACATAGCCGAAACATTGGTCCTTGAGGCTCCAGAAAGTTGATCAATTCTGAGCTCTCACCTCTGTTCTTCTCATATATCAATGACCGGAGGCCCCAACCATTGTTGAATGACGAAGCAAATATGTTACTGATTAATTGTGGAAATATTGCTTGCAGTTCTTTATTAGGTGGTGATTGGTCAATTATTCTAGTAAGTCCCAATATCTTTTCAGGTAAGGGTAGGTTAAGGCAGGTATAAAATTGACTCTGAAAAATAAATTAGTTATTTAAATTATATGGCTAAAAAGTATGTAATCATCAAACATACATGTAATAACTATTTGTACTTATTACTTTATGTTAACCAATAATAGAACTCATACCATATACATCATGTACCCATTTTTGTAACAAAATTTTGTATGTGGAACCTAATATTAAATTAGCTTTGTTATTTCAAGTATGCGATGTTTGCCTCTAAGTGGTTGTGCATTTATTGTCTTTTGCGAATGTCTGTTAAACCTATGTAATTTTGAAATGTTATAACCGTTGGTGAACTATATAAATAAAATAAAATACTCACCATTATATCTTGTGCCATATTTGAAATGTTATTATTAATTTATTATTTTATAAAATAACTTAGTCACAACTTCTCATTACCCGGTAAATATTTGTATGTTGCAGCACTTGCAGCCAAACCGTTAGCATTCATCTGCTGCGGTGACTAAACGTGAAATTGACATTTAGTTTATATACAATAGTACAAATTATCGTTATTAACTTACTCTAATTGCCTAATAAATCAAAATTATATAAATTAATATCGTTGACGCTTGGATTATTTTGGAGTAAATAAAACTCTTGATTTGATTTTGAACGACACTCTTTGACACTTGACACTTATCCTCTTGAAGTTTGACTGACAGAGACTGACGTACACATAGATTTCTAGAACCAGCTGGAACCTTTGATTAAAGAAAAAGAGAGGATAGGAAATAAGGTCACGTGATCTGAAGCCAAAAGTTTCTCAAATATGGCGTCGACTCCGCCCACAAAATAGCGTTGTATTTTTCACATATCGATATAATATTTTAAGAAAAAAATATATGATGAAATGAATATATTTGATTATTTAGTTTAAAAAACACAAGAGTTCTAAATCAAATATAGTGTTAAAGAGTGAGATATTATTATTTATAATATGATGTTCCTACTACTTAACACATTGTTTTAAAAAACCTTAAGTAACTTTTTCAATATTTAATTAAACAATATTTTGAAAAAAATGAAATCTAAAAATTTAATCTAAAACGATTAACCTTAATATTGGCTTAAAGATTAGAGATTGGCTGATATTTATTTAGAAACCCACTGAATTAAGCTTGTCGATAGTTTATATAACGATATTTAAAATATTTTAGTCGATTATGAATCGATACAAAACATCGTATTAAATTATACGTATAAAATATAAATAAAATATAAAAGGGGGTATAGAACTTTATTTGCAAAATAATAATTTATTTACAATGGACCTAAAACTAAAAACCTTAAAAAATATAATACAATAATAAAAATTAAAATATATTATTATTAAAAGGAGTCCCTTTAGGCAAGGTTCCGAAGATACTGGCAGCGTTCCCCCTTTGAATAGCTAGACTAATTCTTTGTCCGAGGTAGCTGCCAGCTCTTCGGTCTCCTGTGATGTCGACTAATCTTTTTGTTATTTCCTTAAAAAGCCTTAAAGCGCTAGGACCCCACGGACCAAGGGTCTCGACACCGAATGGGACAAAGTCATATTCGGAGCCTAGACCCCTGTATTTGCATGCTTTAACTTTTTCAGCCGCTTCACAAGCCGCACCAGCTCTGATGTTGGTTCCATGTAGATGGGAAGGGGCCAGCGTGTCTGAACAGGTTGCATCCCATACCAGCACCCGGCCCATCTTCCATGGAATCAAACTCATACCGTCCGGTCTCTTGCCATCGTCTCTTGCAATACCAGTTGGCTCAAGTATACTTGGCACGTTGACGGTGGCAAGGGACCGGCGTATGATATCGTTAAGTGCGGCATGTCTCGAGAAGCGGCCTGCACTTTTTTGGCATGACAGTCCGTGATGTCCTAGCTTGTCGACATCACTGCCACAGGGACATTTGTGAGGAGCGCAGACCGGAACCCCAAGCCGTAGACAGGTTGCGATTCGGAGCGTGTCAGGCTCAAGAAACGTCCCTGTATTTGACGAAGGGTACGCGTGAAGCCAGTAGCCGGCCTCATGCGTACCCACGGCCAAAAGCCTAGCACGCGCCGAACCTGTACTACAGCTCAGAAGATTTTCATATGTCAATTTGGAGTTTATGTCGTCCCAGCTCCTCTGTGAGTTTGGAGAAACTGGAAAATTTTGACCTGGGCATGCAATTAAGAAAGCGTTTCTAGCTTCTTCCAAGCCAGCAATCTCAAAGTTTGAAGGGAATGCCCTTAAAATTTTACTTATGAGATTTGCTGAACTATGGACAGAAGATAGGAAGGCAGGTAAAGCGACACTGGAAATTTTGCGAATCCCTAAACCACCATAACGGATGGGTAGGGATGCTTGGGTCCAAGATTGCTCGTTCAGCTGCATATTAAGAATCGATTCTAAGCTAATTTTGATTAAGTCGTCTAATTGTGTCAAAAGATCTGGGTGATTCCAAAAGGAGCAGCAGCGAAGCACATACGTAAATTTTGGGACGAAAAGACAGAATTTTAAGATGCAAAGTGCATAATGTGGACTAATTTCAAGGAGACGGTCAGCAGAATTTTGAAATTTAGTAATCGAATTATTAACATATTCAGAAATAGATTCATCAAATATTGGAGAACCTAAAAGGTAAAGGGAATTACTGTTAACTATTTTAATATTTGGAGCCAAAATATTGAATTTTTGTTTTATGTCATTTAAATTTAAGTCGCGGTTATTTATAAAAAGTTCGCATTTGCTAAAATTAAGTTCCAAACCAATGGCTTCAAATTTATTTTTGATTAAAAAAAGGTCCGAAAATACAGTATCCACATCACCTCCTAGGGTTCCGTCGTCCAAATACCAAACGTTGAATTTAGAATTTAAATTTTTGATTATCGGATTTATAGCCAAACTAAAAATTGCAGGCCCAAGGGGATCACCCTGTTGACAACCTACTTCCGAGGACAGTTCATTAGAACGATATAACAATTTTGTAGGGTCAGCGTAACTAAGAAGAAGATAATTGTATATTTCCGGTATATGTTGTTTTATTTCTGTCAGCAGGGTATCCCTATTTACCGAATTGAATGCATTTTTGACATCAATTTTGAGCAACACGTCAGGCTTTCCGTAAGTTAGGAAAGAGCGTAAGGCATGGACGGCTGCCTCACACCCTCCTTTTACACCGAAGCCTAACTGTACGGGTTCAAATTCCGAATTTAATTTTGGTAAAATATGTCGAACAGCAATTTTGGAGGCCAGACGTCGTAGTGTTGATCCAACAGCAATTGGTCTCACCCCTCCGTCCTTTTTGGTGAGGGCAATGAGGTTCGCGCCGAAAAGAATGGGAACAATTTCTGGATTGACATTACCGGAATACATAAAGTTGATTAATTTAGTGATTGAATTTACAAGTTGCTCGCCTGCATCACCCACAGAATGCGATGTTAAGTCTTTCAAATGTTGGGGTGAGATTCCATCCAAACCTGCAGCCGAACCTGGTTTAAAAGATAAAATGGCATCCGTAACATCTTTGTTTTGAATTTGAAGGCATGCTTGCCCTGCTGTTGGTGGGTCGAGAAAATATGGGTTTACTGGAGCTGGAGGATGTTTTGTCCGTAAGGCCTGAAGGGTGTCAGGGGTATCTGGTGATAGCACGTCGTTGGAGAACAAAAGGCGAGCGGCACCTTTGAGATCTCCGTCACAGATTTTGTTTTCGATGAGTTTGTTGCGATTATGAGGGGCATGATGTTTGATTAGAGGTGCGGGAGAAGGCGAGGAGCTTACAGCACAGTTATTCTTAATCTTTTGTGTCAATGATAAATTCGGTTCATCAGTTTTTATTATATGTAGTGTGCTAAATGAAAATAAAAACAGGTTCTGCCAATCTTGAGTACAATTGTTTAAGTAACATTTCTGGATTATAATATGAATATAAAATATGTATCATGTTTTATTTATTAAAATATTTCTTTCTTTTTTTCTCTTTCTTGGGTGACAACGCTTTGGTCGCTGTTATTCATTGGCCGCGATACCCACTTACAAGTATATTTAATTACATGAATCGATATTTGGACTATTATTTATATTGGGATATTCATGACGAACCGGAGTATCGATACATAAAACACCCGGATTAAACATTCCTATTAGAAATTTACTTTCTAATTGCTAATTCTAGTTGCCGGCCAAGAAAGAGAGAAGAAGTTCTCTCTTTCTTGGCCGGCAACGCATCAGTGATGCCTTTGGTGTTGCTGATGTCCATGGCCGACGACAGCCACTCACCATCAGGTGGATCGTCAGCTCGTTTGCCGACTATTTCCATTAAACATTACACTGCGATACGATCCATATCGATCTAGAGATTCTAGAGTATCGATACAAGACACCTGGATCGAACATCCCTAGAAGCAACTGTTATCATAAAATGGCGTCCGAAAACAGGCTTCAAGGCGGAGCTTAGATAGATTTCTTTAAAATGTTGCCAGAAAATTGAAATATGCTACATGTATTGTACTCTTTCTATAAGTATAAATTGTGGCGTGTAAGAACAGGACAGATGTATTTTTGGTATTTCGGGTCATATTTGCATAATAAATGTATAATGAAAAAATGTATATGCAATTTAGGGCATATCCTCTACTTTTCTTTAATCAATGGCTGGAACCAATCACCGATAGATAAATAGGTGCACCCATGGAAGATAGAGAGAAGGAAGGCCATCTCCAAGGAACGCCATCTCTGTTTATGAAAAATGTCCGTAAAAAGGTGTAAAATTACGGGTATCGAATATCTATTTTTCAGACACTAGCGCCATTCATTACGAGTGACGCTGCGGATGCACTAGGCATAACTCAGCAAACTTCACTCCGTCTACAACAGCTATGTTCATATCGTACTCATTAAATTAAAAAATTCACACTATTAAAAATTACGTTTTCTCACAGCAGTATTTTGATTATATTTACTAAAAGACTGTAAGTCTAACATTACACTTGACTACGTAAATAGTTGAGGTTTTGTATACTATCATCATGGAGTGTACCATAAAAATTTTTAAATATTTGAACTCAGCAAACTTCTCTCCGTCTACAACAGCTATGTTCATGGTTCTTGTCACTATTTGTCAGATACTAGCGCCATTCTGGAATGGCCATTATTGGAATCTCTATTTTCAGTAAACAGCTGGACACTTTATCAACTTTCCCTTCATAGGAGATGGCACTCCTTCTACTTTATCCTCCATGCGTCGAACTAAGGACTTGGAGCGGTCCTAGAGTAAAACCATGGATATATTACTCTAACTGGATATATAACTTCGTAGTGGTAGTAGTGGATACCTGACGATCGATGACGTCATAAAAGAATGACAATTTTTGTATTGTGTCCGTGTTATCTACAGTCTCAGGATATATTATTCGATTACGATTTTTTATAATGGTTTAAAAACATATAAGATGAAATTATATGGTAAAACTTTATAGAACAGCTAGATGAATTTGGAGTGGAGGGGTGTGATGGAAGGGTGCGGAGGGATGCAAGGAACCCTCCCACATTTTTTTTCTTGCCGGAGACACATAGTTCTGTTTTTATTTAATTTTTAAATTCCACTTAACACTCTAAATCACGGATACCAAACGTCGAGAATGTGTCGTTCAAATGTGGAATTGTTAAGAATTCGAGTCTGAATACTGTGATACCATCGTCAATCTTCTGCGATGCACGTAATTTCGAGACATTTGGAAAAAAATATCCTAACCTCAAAGTACTAAAACAAAAAGGAATTCTGTGGTAGTTAAACTTTTTTTCGGTTTGTAGGCATTTAACTAAAAATTTTTAGAAAATTATTCGATTAAATTATTGTTAATCATTTAGATGATAGACGCATATTACAAACTAATAGAAATATTTATTTAAATAATTGAATCTCCATTATTTTTCTCACTCCAGGGCCTGCTGTAATGCGACATGCGATAGATGGATAAAAAAATTTTGGGGCGATAGAATAAAAGTTTCACTTTAATGACACACCACTGCATAATGACATGACATTGACAGACGACAATTTACAATAATTTTTTTTTCCATACATAGCATTCGCGTAAATGCGTACAGCTAATTACAAGTAAAACTCGGGAAACAGTCGACAACATACTGATGTGATTTCTCTATATCAATAAAGTTTATTTGTAAAAGTGTGGTAAAAAGTGATATTTCATGTTTGCATAGTGCATTTAATTTAAGTGATTTTAAAAAAGAGATTTAGTATATTTCCGAGCGCAAAATTTACATCAAGATACCTTATACGTACCTCTATGTAAGTCAACACACATATTATATATCGAGAAACATTCAGGTGGCTCTCAGTAAAAACCAACCTAATTATAGATGTACCATAATTGTGTACCTTAATTTTCAATTTACTCTTAATGCAATAATTTAAATTCGGCAATTGTGAAGAAATTTTAATAAAATGTATTGTTTTAATATTGTAATTTTCACCTTCAGAAAAATTACCTTTAGAAAACATCTTGAAGAACCATATCAAAATAGGATTAAGTGTGGACACCCTACAATTCAACCTCAATCCGGCCTGTGATTGGTCGAATGTGTCATTTCCGATATGACGTCATAGAACTTCAGGTACTTCTGCAAAATCTATGATCCAGATAATTTTATTATCCATGCCAACGTCATTTATATGTCAATTTGACATATTAACAAAAAATAAACATAACCTCCAAATTGTGAAATGTGAATTGTGAAATAAGTGTTCGACTGTGATTGTGAATACTGTTTAGATACATCATTATTCATTAACATTGAACAGATTTTGTATGTATATTCTGAGTTCATATTGATTGAGTATAATGGGGTCCGTGAGGTTTCCTCTCAGTTAAATTATGAATAAAATTAAAAGGAAAAAGCTATATTTTTTATTAACAGTGAAATTGTTTTAATAGTATTCTGTATTATCACATTTGATTATAACCTTATTTTTATTATTTAATCTCTTTGGTTTCGTGCAAGTATGGAGCACGAGTGGTTTGATAAAATTGGACGACCTCGTCATGTTATCGCGCCTATGGTCGATGCTAGTGAATTGGCTTGGCGAATACTTTGCAGAAGGCATGGAGCTGAACTGTGTTATACCCCTATGTTTCACAGCAATGTCTTTACAAAAGATCCAAAATATCGGAAGGAAATATTTACAACATGCCCAACAGACAGACCTTTAATTGTACAGGTATGATATATTGACAAAAAATTATATTAAAAAAATTGTATCTATATCAGAGAGATATAAATGTTTGAGAACACCAACACACACAGCTTGGTAGAGTACACTTTATATAATACATTTTATGTATTTATACATAACTAAATGTCTTAGAACCAAATTCTACATTTAACTCTTAATCATTTTTTTTTTATATCTTATAAGTAATTTGAGTAATAACTAATACCATATCATTCATTGTACAAATGTCTTTTAATAAAAATTTCATGTTAGTTCTGTGGGAATAATCCTGATGTAATGGCTGCAGCTGCAAAACTTGTTGAAAATGAATGTGATGCCATTGATGTCAATCTTGGTTGCCCACAATCTATTGCAAAACGAGGCAGATACGGTGCATTTCTTCAAGAAGAATGGGACTTGTTACAAAGAATAGGTAAGGTTGATACTATTCTTTGTTTTTGTTAACATATTGTACCTATGACTACTTTGTTAGCCTACAGTATTTTTTTGAAAAAAATATAATGTCATTTCAGTTAATGCAATGTCAAGTGCAGTAAAAGTACCAATTACATGTAAAGTGAGAGTATTTGAGAGTATAGAAAAATCTGTACAATATGCGCAAATGTTGCAAAGTGCTGGGTGTAAGCTGCTGACTGTCCATGGTCGCACCAGGGAACAGAAGGGTCCTCTCACTGGTATTGCTAGTTGGAAACATATAAAAGCAGTAAGGTCAGTATTTACGAATTATTTCAATGAATATACTTGATTGAATCTTTAAAAAAAAAAACAACATTTTACTTATTTACAGAGAAGCAGTATCTGTTCCGATGTTTGCTAATGGTAACATTCAATGTTTAGAAGATGCATACAGGTGTATGGAATATACAAAAGTGGATGGAGTGATGAGTGCAGAGGGTGTGCTTACAAATCCAGCTCTCTTTGAAGGAATAAATCCAGTATCATGGGAAATGGCTGATGAATACTTGTCCTTAGTTGAAATGTATCCATGCCCAACATCTTACGTTAGAGGACATCTCTTTAAAATATTTCACAAAATGTAAGATACAAACATCAAACATTTTTGTATCTGAATCTGGTTGACTATCTAATGTTATCAATATTAATTTTAGATTCACATTTGAAGAAAATAATGATATCCGACAACTTCTAGCAACAGCCCAAAATTTGCTTGAATTTAAGGAAGTCTGTGTTCAATTAAAAACTAAGTATTTACCATACCATGAAGGAACTCTGCACTATTCAGATGATGAGGGAATTAAACGAATTGGTTATAATTTAATCTTACCCCCTTGGATATGCCAACCATATATACGAATTTCACCAGAAGAGCATATTCAAAAGATGGAAATAGCAACTAAGAAACAGGTGGTGGTGGTGGCATTTATTTATTTGATCCCAATTATTTAGAAGCAAAAATTATGTCCACTATACCATATGTGTCCTTCTAAATTGCAGGAAAATAATAACGAAATTAAAAGAAGTCTAGAGGACATCGACAGTAACCAAATGTCCAGAAAAAAAATGAAAAAGTTACGAAAACTTATGAGGAGACCAAACAAAGATGTGTATCAGCACTCGGAACGGACTGGTGAAATTTGTACAAGCGAGACCTGCCCCAATCCATTGGTAACTATTACATTTTAAGGTTCATATTTTCACCAACAATATAGAATTTCCAAAATTTTCAAATATATAATTAAGTTTCGAGCTTTGAACTGAAGGTTTTACGTTTTAATTTTTTAGGGTGGCAAATGTCTATATCAGCTTTGTAAAAAATGCTGTAGATGCAAATGTTACGAAGAAGATCTCGATTGTAAAGGCCATGGAATACTCATACATACAAGACGAAAAATTGCAAAAAGCTTTGCCAATGAAAAAGAAAAAAAAATTATAATATAATTTAATTTATTACCATGTATGTACATTATAAAATATAAGATGTTATAAAAAAACTTACTGTTTTATTTTCTGTAAGGTACGTAGGTACTATGTATGTATGTGTATTTTTCTTATTATTCTTTTTTATTTATTCATAAAGTAGCCAGTGTTGCGATTGGTTATGCTAATATAAGTAGAAATAATTCATTTACATCCAAAAAATATTATTTCATTTAAAATAAATTAATTCAATTCATTCAAGTATAATTATGATAAAAACCTTTCCTAAGTACCTACCCTACCCTAAGGCCCGCCTACCTAAGTACCTACTTGTACAAATATTAAGTATGGGACATTCCTAACTACATATTAATATAAAAACATAACAATTGCGTGTCAGGCCACGCGCAATATAAGGTACTGGGCATGGGTCTCTTCTTGTCAGGAGGCCTAGAGCATACTCCACCACGCTGCTCCAGTGCGGATTGGTGGAGGGGTTAGTGGCCAACCCAAGTGACGGAAGTTTTCATGCCGCCCGAGGGCCTCCGACATGGCTTAACGACTGTTATCTTACGATAACAACCGGGGCTGACGGCTTTACGTGCCCTCCGAAGCACGGAAACGCTCAAGAAATTTTTGCCACTAGCGGTCACCCATCCAACTACCGACCGCGCCCGCTGTTGCTTAACTTTGTCGATTGCTTAGAATCGACGCAAGCCGCCAGGCTATGAGCGCTTCACTCGACTATTAGGTACCCATTAACTACTTAATATGCTATAATAACATAGCCGTGATAGTTTTCCTTGTAAATTCATCATATAACCTATTTTTGAGAATTTTTTCACTTGTCCAACTCCAACCTCTTATGAAGAGTGACATCCACAATAAATACGAAGAACAAGGCTAAACTGATTGTACCTATAAGACTATGTAAAACTGGTGGCTCGTTCATGGGGTACATATGTAAAGATTATAATAAAATTCCATCAAAATTTACAGAAATGCCTTACCTTCAATTTAAAACTCATATTAAAATCATTCTTGTGATGAAAGGATATTACAAATTAGATGATTATTTTAAAGACAAGACTGATTGGACATGAGTTTTATTAATAGATTGTAGTAGGTGATAAGTGCTATCTGTTAACTGTAAGCAGGAAAAAAAACAACCCCGGTAATTTTTTGCTGCTTCTCCCAGGCCCTCTCACAGTAGGGCCTTGTTGAAGTATTGGCGTAGCTTGCATGACTTTCAAAAAGTGTTTGTAAACCAAACGAATTTTGAATAAAAACATTTGATTTGAACCGTTTAGCCAGCGGGGGAGGGGGGGGGGGAACTTTCTAAGCAAAATTAGCACTTTAAAGCCAAATATTTCGCAAACGGACCCCTAATTCCAAAAATGGTCTTAAAATACTTACAATATTTTTGGAAAACCTTTTCAGCTATACCTCACACTACAGGGTACGCGACGAATAAATATTCATTTTTACGTTACCTGTAGGGGAGGTAGGCCTAAAAAAATGTTTTTCAATACTTTATTCTACTATTCTGGAATTTTAATAAATCCATGCCAAATTACAGCTTCCTAGCACTAAGGGTCTTGGCGCTTTGCTTCGGACAGACGGATATGATGAAACTATAAGGGTTCCGACTTTACTTCAGAACCCTAAAAATAGGCACTATCTGGGTAATGTTTCGCAGAAACGAATTTTACAAGAAACTGGATACGATTACATCATCACATTCACCACACCCGTAAAATTCCTATGACGGTACTATTAAGGTGCGCGCGCACAACAATCCCACCACCTGTGTGGTCACTACCATAAATAGTATCCAAGGAAACAAGAGTTCCACAAAGGAAAATCGAATATTTCCAAATGGGTAAATATTGCTGTTCGGACCAGATATTGAAAAATCAGAGGAGGATCAATGGATTACAGTTTCCATTAAATTGGCAACAGATCACCAGTTGGATTGTTTTACTTATTACTGCATTGATAAATATCTTTATCGTCAGTCTGATCCAATTCCACGAACTGAAAATAATATCAAATGTTATCTTCATTATTTTATATACATGCCATATAGTATCCCATGTTGCTGCTTTGAAAATAGATCCGGCAGAAGAAGACCTAAGGAATCGTGAAACTAATGAAGTGCCTGAGTTTGATCGTAGTCAACATGCCCACGTTATTGAAAATGGAAGATGTCATCTTTGTAACCTTTATACAAGCAATAAGAAAACAAAACATTGTGGTTTATGCAATAAATGCGTGTATGAGTTCGATCACCACTGCAAGTGGCTCAATAATTGCATCGGGAGAAGAAACTACATCGCCTTTATTGGATGTGTGACGACGGCATTATTTATATCTATTTTTACTTTCGTATTGTGCATTGTGGACATTGTCTGGTTCTTCAAGCAACCTGAATTATTGAATCCCAATGTACAGGAGTTTTTAAATTGTAACTCTACAGGTTCAGTGAATATTGTGCAGATCTGCCAGAGTTCAATATCATTCTTAACATTTTTAATAATTTTATGCATCACTGGGATAGCAATGACCTGTGCTCTTCTACACTTGTGTTGTTTTCACATTTACATATCATGGTTGGGTGTATCTACCTACGAATATATTGTGAGAAACAGTAATACAAAAGCAATGAAAACAAGATGTTGCAGATTAGATTTGAAAAGCAAATCGTACCTTTTTCACAAGAAAGAAGAAAAAGATTTATCTAATGGACATAATTCGGAGTCATCAGAAAGTAAAAAAAATATGAATGCACTGAATAAAAATCAAACAAATGTGCCTCATTTGATTAATATTTTAATTGAAAGTGAGCTAAACAAGGCTATTAAGATATTTTCACCGGATAACAAAATACATCCTCATCGAGATAGTGCAATTACCTAGCTTAGTAATTAATTACTTAATTTCGATTTAAATTATTAAAAAGTAAATTGTTTGATACACAAAAGCGCCAAAAGCAGTTCAATTCAGTGAGAAAGTTTCCCATAAAACGGTATGAAAATCATGACTGATGAATAAAATGTAATTTTTATATCTTCTTTTAATTTTCTTACATCTCCGAAATTAATAAATAACCAACAGAACAACAATTTTATTCAAACTCATCATTCCGCCTCTGGGAATTGAACCCAGGACCCTTGGCACGGCGCGGCGCGGTGGCGGCGGTCCAGTATGGTAACCATAACGTCACGCGGGTCGTCAAATAAAAAAAAGATGGGAATGGATAAGGCATAGATTATGGGATAAGGTAAAAAGAACGTAGTGATTAAGTACTCTGTGGTAATAAGTAATTTTTAGACTAGGTATATTTATATTTATGGTTAGGGTTACGCAAAATTTCAAAAGTATCGATACTTTACTCGATACCAGTATCGTATAAAAAGTATCGATACCTCCAGGTATCGAGTACTTTTTAATACATTTATAAAATTCCAACATTCAGGTGAATGGAATGTTGTGTGTGTTGCAGTTTCGCAAAAAAAATCTAGCAAGAACGTGTCTCACAAAATAGACACTAATATTCAATCTATATACACATACATTTATATATTTTACACAAAAATGTTTGTACGGATGTCCTTTATAGACACTGAAACCATTTAACCCATATCTCTCAAAATGGTTTAATTTGAAAGGCAATAATCCGAAGATGGTTTGAGACCACTAAAGCAATGCATTAAGCACATTCAGTCCATTGATAAAGTCGATTTTCTACTTTTACAATACAACAATAATTTGAAGATAATTATTGTAACGATGGTGCATCAACGTCAACACAAAAACACTGATCTGTCATATTTATCAGAAAATAATTTATCGTAGTGGAACCTGTGGAACATGCCGAGTATCCAATTGTAGATATAATATTAAGAAACTGTCAAGACAGTTCGTCCATGGAGTATAGAGGGTAATCCATATCATATGGGGGGAAAGTTGAAATAGTGTCCAGTTGTATACTGATAATAGAGATTCCAATACCTACTACCATCCTACGATAATAGCATTAGCGTTGGAATAACTACGATATGAACATAGCTGTTGTAGACGGAGTGAAGTTTGCCGAGTTCAATAAAATTTATCCTAGGCTACGTTTTTGGACACGATTTTGACGTGATAGCGTCTATTAAAACGATGAACGCCGGGCGCACGCACGAAAAAATGTAGCGTTCCAGGAGCGAGAGAGCGGTAAAAGCGAGAGAGGCACGATCGGCTACGATCGGCGTATCGTAGCCAATGCCGTAGGCGATCGTAGTTGAGTTGAGCGGAGCTTTGTCATGACGTTGTCACGTTAAACTACCGTCCGTAAACCGACTTTACAGACAACCATTTTTACGAAAAATTTTCATGCACTGATATGACTCTGCTTACCTCTATACTACATAAGTTATAGTTTCCTATTACTAAGGAACTGAAAGATGCTGTGCAAATAATGCAATAATACTTATAAGGGCTGATATTATCAGAATACTAAATAAGTGAAATAGTTTAAAAGACAAAAACACTACACAGATTATTCAACCCGTAAAGGTTACTCGTAAAAAACTCCTCAAATAGTACAACGAAATAAAATGGTAACACACATAAGTAAGTGCTCGGCAATGAGTGGGAATTCACCGAATCATGTCTTAGGTTTCATCGATTAATAATTGCAATTTTTCATACTCTAATAATTTATTGGAAATGGACGAAGGAAAGTATCGATACTTCTAGAAAGTATCGATACCTCGAAAGTATCGGAACAAAAGTATCGATACCTAGAAGTATCGATACTTTTTGCGTATCCCTATGTATGGTATTCACGGTGTAACAGGGATGATGGGTCAACGGTGGCCCAAGTAGGGGACCTCAAGACCTAGCATTTTAACCCCATGTATGTTCAGCAATATTCAGTTGTTCAGCTGATATTTAGGAATTAGTGTTTTTTTTTTTGAAGAAATCAGACAGAAAATTTGAAAATGTTTGGTCTAGACTCGTGATTTTTTTCCTCAAGCTAGCTCATTATGCCTTTTGTATCATATTACCGCTGTAAATCATTGGTTTATCAAATCGAAATAATATTGAAAACTGTTAATTTTTTTTAGAAAATTAAAACAACATTAAATTTTAGGGTCTAGACTCAATGTTGTTGTATGACTAGACTGTACGAAAAATCTTTCACTGGTATTTTTTTCACACAAACTATCAAGCAATACGGCAACGTAAAAAAATTACTTGTCAAAAAGCAGCAAAAATTCTCCTACGAAATATTATTACATTGACTTTATAATATAAGTCAATGTATTATTAACGAGAATAGCTTACATCAAAAAAAAATTATTTAGGTACTTACCTAAGTATTTGCGATTCTTAACAGTAAACTATAGTCGAAAAAGTATATTAAACAGTTTTCATGCGAGTGTCCCGGGCAATACTTTTATTGTCAAGTACGTGCCGCGCGGCCATGCCGGCGGTAGTGTGTACAGCCATTAGAAGTAATCAATTCTGTTTCGATGTAATGTCATCATAATTTTAAACAAAGGTTATGAGGTTAATCATCTAAAAAGTGGGTGGGCTTACAGTGAGACGTGACGCGGCGCGGTATACAATATGTATTGAAATTGCAATATTATGTAATTGAGAACTTATTTATTAAATAAAAACTGACAATGCACAAAAGGTTAATTGTTCAGGAAGAACGAATTAAATATTATCATGATACGCGCTGCGTCACACTTTTTAATACGCAAAAGCCTACAAGGACGTAAACACGTCACGAGCCAAGAGTAAACCCCAAACAGATGACATAACACCTAACTTAATAAAATTATAAAGCTGGCCATCCATACACGATCAAGTTTGCAGCGGACTTGATGCGGCATCCAGGAAACTTGACGGTGTATAGCTATCTGGCCATATAGCTATCTCATGCAAACTGGATGCTGCATCAAGTCAAACTGCAAACTTGACAAGTACACTTGATTGTGTATGGCCAGCTTAAGTGCATAATCAGGAGACACAATAGTGTCTAGGACAAGTACACTACACAATACACTCTCAAAATAATGTCACTTGACGCTATAGTCTCTTTTCTCGAAACCTAGTGTGACGTCACGAAACAAGCCGTCACGAAATTTTTAACTCCATATTTTTAATTATTAGCGAAACGTCGACACTTTGTACTTTCACACATCAAAATGATTATTGATTGTGTACATATAACACTAAAAATTATTTCGATCTTTCAATTATTTAATACTTTACAAGAATAAAAAATTTGGCCCGGTCCCTTTTTGGAATCTGAACAGCCTAAATCGCTAATTTCGGATGAATTTTTACTAGAAGGTTGGTATTGAATTTTCTTTTTTTTTTCTTCGTACATGGCATTGGCGCATTATATTTTTCGATATTAATGGCTGTGACCACAGACACATGCTTAGTAAGTAGATAGCGTATACAGACTATACATTGAGTGCTTGCTTCAAGGATATAATAGTCTAACTGGATCACAATCTTCGAAGATACCTGAAGATGGATGACGACACAATTGGCTATTAGACAATTTTTGGAAAAATATTTTAAAATTTTCGTAGGTTTATTTTATACCTCTTACAATATTTATTTTTTCAAAAAAGTGTTATTTAGTAGGAATAAAAATAACTTTTAATCCATTAATTTGAAATTCGCGCGAAATAGTCGGTCATCTGTCACTTGCTGGCTGTGACGTCATATTTCAATAAACAAAAGTTTATTCTGTGAGTTTAGCAGTTATATATGACGCTCTAACTCTGAAGATATTTTAACTGAAAAACTTACATCTTTTTCACTGGAATTGTGAAAATGACAAGCTACAAGACATGTGCAGTGCTTATGTGTAGAAGTACTACAATTAAATTTCCTAACAAATTGTTTAAACACGTTCATATATGCCCTCAAGTCTCAACGTCGAAAGCAGTGGTTACAATTAGCAAGTCGAGACCCAGAGTTAACATCTGATAAATCTGCAATATTCTTTTGTGAAGACCACTGATGTAAGTATTTAGAAGTAATCAACTTAGCCTCTGATTTACAAATAAAAACAAATTAAACCTAACCTAATGTTGTTCATAAAACATGATCAAAATAAAAGTAAGTAATTAATATATTTGTGTTACTTTACAGCTGCCTAATGATATGGAAAATTACATCCAATACAGTGTGATGGGGTCTGTTGGCATAATAAGACTGAAGCCAGACTGTTTACCATCAAAATTTCAATGTCAACCAGACAGAATAAATCGCACCGCACCGCCACAGCCTCGATCAGCCGCAAGCAAAAGACAACGTATGAACATAATACAAGAAATATTTTCAGAGGAAACTCAAATGCTAACAACATCAGGCATGAGAAGCAATAACGGTGAGTAAAAAACAATTTAATAATACACGACCCTTTTATTTTTTAATCTGAGTACACAACAATATGTTGAAAAGTTCATAAGTAGTAGAGTACCTTTGCCATGTACCATTACCATATAGGTAAGTATGTAATAAATAATATGTTTTGATTTTTCCAGATTTTTTGTCTGCTACTGAGAAAGATGACTGTTCAAATTCAGATCAGGCAATACAAGTATGCCCTGAAATGAGTAATAAATTAGTTCGAGTGTGTATGTCTGCAAAGAATAGAAGCAGATATGTACAAATTATTACTCAAAGTAAGGATAAAAATACTTCTCCTTTAAAGACTCATGTAATAACCACTGCAACATCACATTTTAAAATAAAGTATAGGATAGAATCAGCAGGGCATTCCAAAATCAGGAGAAATTTACTTTTTACTGAAAAGCTAGAAGCGTTGTCTTCAAACAGTTCATCACCATCAAAATTGCAACTTAATATTGACAGTTCACCATCTGTTCAATCCTTATTAACAAAGACATCTACAAGCAGCGATCAAGAAACTCAATCTGAATTATCAGAATTAAAGAGGAAAGTTGAAGCAGAGAAACTATGTTGAATGTCAATTGAAAATACTGTACGACTGATCAAGAAAAATGCAAGATATTATTTAGGTGTTTCGAAGGATTGTTATTTTTTGATTGAAATTTTGAAAAAGCACATTAGCCTTCCTGAAGAACATATTATTGTTATGTTAAAAAAAAATAAGACTAAATACACCATTTTCTGAGCTTGGAGACCAATTCGGAATGTCACTGTCGACTAGTAAAGTATTTATGAAATCTGTAATTCTAATTGCAAGTGTGTTACATCCATTTATAATTAAATCAAATAAACAATTGGTAAATCAGAACCTACCTATGGCGTTTAGACATATGTACCATACTATCTATTGTATCGAGAATTTTCTATGTTAAAACCTCATTCTGTAGTGAATATGAAATTGTTAAAATATTTAGATAAATGTGTTATTGTTGCATGTGCACTGATTAACCTACAGGATAGTTTAATTAAAAATACATGATTTGCTAATATAAATTGTTTTATTTGGTACTATTATAAATTAATGGATATTTTTCTTCCATTAAGATTCTAAGAGTAAATCTTTTACATATAGGTACATAATCATATTCTACAGGCACAATATTGACTTTCTGAGTGTCTTCAAAGTCCCATGATGCCAAACAAAACAAATACTTTTTCAGTTTAGTTAAGTGCATTTGCAGTTGCACTTGTGCGAAGTACTTAGCAGTAACTTGATTCATCGAAACATATTTTTTTGAAGTTCATTGGGCTCATTCATTGGACATTTTATTTCTATTACTGTGTCACCATTTAAAATTCCATCCGGTGATGCTGCTATCATAGGATATTCTTGACACATGAACAAGCTGCACTGAGAAATTTCTCCAAGTAGATTTTTTAATTTTTGTTTTACAAGGTCTTCTAATTTTCGACCCCTTTTAATAGCAACTGTGTCTGGAACACCATACGACTGTCGAGAAGATCTGAAATCATAAACATAACCTTTAAGTAATTTAAAAATCATTAGTTAGGGTGTCGTTATGGGGGCGCTGAGGAAAAACTTAGAAAAAGTCCTTCTGAGACCCCTTAGCAAGACTCTGACCAATTTTGCTTATTCATTTCAGTACTTACATGAAGGTTTTTGCATTCCGAAACTCGGCAGAGCAAAAGTCAGAGATACTACACGCAAAGAAATTTGCAATTAAATGAATCAACTTTAGGCAAATTCGCACTGTCAGCTTTTGTATAGCCTGACTCCATTTTACAAAACCTCTCAAAAGCACAAATCAAAATATATCTTATTAATTTTCTCAATAAATTGCACACGATAAAGTAAATTAGTAGTGCACGACGCTTTATTTATTGAAATGTGACGTCATACAATGTTCAATCATGGCCGCCCGCGTTTCGGTTCTCGTATCCACAGGTAAAAAAACTCAAATCTATTTTTCAAAAATAAAAATATTTACAATTTGTTTTCATTTTGCATGAAAACGTATTGTATAATTATTGTTATCCATTAAGCAACCGTATTTAACACATTTCATATTTTACCGTGACAACAGTCAAATAGCCAATTGACCATTTTTCTATTGTGTTCATGTATAGTCCCAGGATATATTATTCGATGGTGTTCAAATATTTTTATAAGTGCAATGTACGTAAAAAAATAAATGTACCTTAATAAATATTTTTTATTTTATTATTACCTTACACAAAAATAATCATAATATAAAAACATCAGTTTTTATGACAAAGAATACTAGCTGACCGGGCAAACGTTGAACTGCCTCTTAAATTATATCTAGATATAGGGACACCCTAATCACAACCCTTGGGTTAAAATTATGAAATTTTTCACATTTATAACTTTAAATTACATCCCTTATTTTCACCCTCAAGGGGTGATTGTCCAAATAAACTTGTCACAGTACTTTTGTTTTTATAGGTTTGGTAAATTATTAATTTAATTATCGATCGCAGAGAGTCGATATTAAAAAATAGGGGTTGGTCTAACTTGAAAGATAGAATAGATAACATCTCAAAAAAAAAAACTTAAAGAATGAAGTCTGCCCGGGCAGCTAGTATAAACATATAAAAATAAATTGCTTTTTGTTTGTGTCACTTAAACTTGAGATTGGCTGGACCGATTTGGCAAATTTTGATCTTGAAATATTTGTGTAACTTCAGGGAAGTGCGTTTCAACCATAGATATGTTACTCTATCTGGATCAGAGACTTTGTACAGGTACCTGACGATCGATGATGTCATATCGGAAGGACCATTCGACCAATCCCAGGCCGGATTGAGGTTGTCCTTCTTAAATTGTAGGGTGTCCACACTTAGAAAAATTATATCCTATTTTGATATCTATGGTTCTTCAAAATGTTTTCTATATGTAATTTTTCTGGTAGTAATCATGATAATATTGAAATAATATATTTTATTAAAATTTCTTTAAAATTACCGACTTTATATTATTGCATTAAGAGTAAATTGAAAATTAAGGTACACCATTACGGTACATCTATATTTTAATTTCATCTTAGATGTTATTAAACCATTATAAAAAATCGCATTCTAATGGTATAATAATATAATATATCCTGGGACTATAGATAACATGGAAACATTACAAAAATGGTCCTTCTTAATATGACGTCTTCGATCGTCAGGTACCACTAACAAGTTATGTATCCAGTTAGAGTAATATATCCATGGCTGTAAATTGTAAATTAAGTATTCTGTGGTGTAGTACTCTGTCACTCTGTGTTGGTAGCATTGATTATTTGAATTATGTCAAATAGGCTAGTTGACAAAATTTGGAAATTAGCTTAGCATCTATTTCACCCCAAAAATATATTAATGAAAAATAAGTCTTTTACATTAGTATTTTGAGTTTAAAGAAATGAACTTGAAATTGACCGCGAAAAAGGCCAAGACTGTCATGGCGTCTTGAATGACGTCACACCTCGCGAAACAGCCGTGTTAAGACAGTCATTTGTGTTTTTTAATAAATAATGAATTCCTCGTGTTATAAATACTGTATAGTGCCCCAATGTAAAAGTACAACGATAAAAACGCCAAACAAATTATTCATATACGTTCCAAACAATAAACAAAACAAATCAATTTTCATGTAAGTATTAAACACAACTTGATGTATCTATTTATAAATGTATAGTAGAAGAAATGAATTTTGCTAAATCTACCATTAATATACCACACATAAACCTATAAAATGTTATGACTTGAATAGGGTTTATGATTTATTTAAGTTAGGTAAAATATTATTTTCGTTTTATAAAATGTAATAATTCATACTCTTCTTATTTTTTTAGTTGCCAAACGATATGATTAATTATACAGAGTATCATATTATGGGTAAAGTCTCTCGAGTGCGCATGAAACCAGGTTGTATACCAAAGAAGTTTGAATGCCAAGAAGATGCAGCGGACATGCAGCTATAAGGAACGACCATATATGTTGAAAAAACAAAGGATGTCAGTAATCGCAGTGTTTGAATGAACCAGAACAAAGTAGTACCCCAAGTTCATCTGTCAAGGATACTTCTAATACAAGTTCAAGTAAGTAACAAAAAAAAGCGGCCAAGTGCGAGTCGGACTCGCCCATGAAGGGTTCCGTAGCAGCAAGTAACATAATACAAAAGTTCTTGTAGTTCGTTGTAACTTTGATCAATGTTTTTTGCGGTTTACGATTTATGACGTATTAAAAAAAAACTACTCATCAAATCTTATTCAAACCAATTTTCGTTGGAAGTTTTCATGATAATGTACATCATATATTTTTTTTAGTTTTATCATTCTCTTATTTTAGAAGTTACAGGGGGGGGGGGACACACATTTTACCACTTTGGAAGTGTCTCTCGCGCAAACTATTCAGTTTAGAAAAAAATGATATTAGAAACCTCAATATCATTTTTGAAGACCTATCCATAGATACCCCACACGTATGGGTTTGATGAAAAAAACATTTTTGAGTTTCAGTTCTAAGTATGGGGAACCCCCAAAATTTATTGTTTTTTTTTCTATTTTTGTATGAAAATCTTAATGCGGTTCACAGAATACATCTACTCACCAAGTTTCAACAGTATAGCTCTTATAGTTTCGGAGAAAAGTGGCTGTGACATACGGACGGACAGACAGACAGACAGACAGACAGACAGACATGACGAATCTATAAGGGTTCCGTTTTTTGCCATTCGGCTACGGAACCCTAACAAACGGATTGCAGTTTGAAATAAATATGCAGCCATTATTATTATTATGATCATAATATTGTTTATTTTTCAGATTTTCAAATAGTTGAAGAGAATGTACCTGAAACACCTGAAACTTTATGTGAACTAACAGCGGATAAATCTGTTCAAGCATTAATAACACACAAATTCAGAAGTAAAGCTGTCCAGACTAAAATTAAATCAACAGAAAAGGCACTATCACCTTTGAAACCAAGACAAATATCTACATCCCCGTTCAAATCGGAGACCATTGTAAATTCAAGTCCTTATATGTCCGGCCTCACCAAAATTACAAGAAATATATTTATTGTAGCAGAACAGTCTGATAGTGATATTTCTTTATATGCACCATCTGCATCTACCACCAGTGGCTCGCCTGTGCATTCTTTGCAAGTTAAATCCTCTTCTGACTGTAGTGAATTTATTGAAGAAGACAAAAAGTTAGAAGCAAAAGAGACCATATTGAATATGATTAAAAAAATTTAGAAAAAGCCTCGACTATACATTGGTGTTCCAAGCGTTAATATTTAATTGATATAATAAAAGATGAAATCAATATTCCCAAACATCATTTATTGTTTTGTTTAAATAAAATAAGATTGGATAGCTCATTTAATCAACTGTCTGATGATTATGCAATGACTCTATCATATTTAAGCAAGATATTTTCAAAAAATATACCATTAATAGCCAGTGTATGTTATTGTGTCGCTAGATAGTGAAATGATAAAAAAACTACCCATGGCATTTAGGCACAAATATTATAATGTTAGTTGCATTATAGACTGCCTTGAAATAGAGATAGAAAAACCATCTAAAGCAATAAATCAAGCATTAACCTGGTCGGATTATAAAAAAGCCAACACAATAAAATATTTAATATCCTGTACACCAAATGGACTAATGAACTATATTTCTCCGGGATTTGGGGGCAGGATAACCGACACTTGTTTAGTCGAATCCTGTGACTTTGTCCAAACATTAAAAAGTGGTATGTTCGTTATGGCAGACAGGGGTTTCAAACATTTAGAAATATATCTAAAAAAAGCTGCTATTACACTAGTAAGACCTCCTAGTGTCGAAACAGGTGTAAAGATGAGTAAAACTGAAGCAAAACTAACTAAACACATAGCTAGCCTAAGGATACATGTAAAGCGAGTTATTCGGCGTTTACGTGAATTTCGTACGCTTAAACCACATGCATGTATTAATTTTAATTTTGTAAAAATACTTGATGATATAATAATCATAGCATGTGCCTTAATTAATATACAAGATTCTTTAATAAAATAAAACATGAAAATCAAGACTATTTTTTATTTAAAACACCTATATTATAGTTCTACACTCTTATACATTAATGGATAAATATTCATTTTCCAAAACTCCAATAACTTCACTTTTATATTTTCAAGGGTGGTAATTAAACTGACTTCTATTTAATAGCATTATTGTCCTCTAAAAATCTACACTCTCCCCTAAATTACTAAGTCAGCCACCATCAATGCGCGTCTAAAAAATACTCTTTTAGCCACTATAAATCTTCAATGTAAGCTACTGTAAATACGACTTAGCATGGTAGTTATTTTTTAGCATCTACATTTGTAACATATATTCAATTAGTAAGCTTCTAAAATATTTATATATGTATGACACCAATAAAGTAATTTTATCTACATGTAGTTTTATAACTCAGCATCATTTAATTTTTTTCAAACATAAATAATTTATAACTCGTCCTATATTTTTAATCATCAAAATACCTAAAATTATCATCAAATATATTTAATTGTCATCAAAACATACCTACTAAAATTAAGGCGTGTAATAGTTAGTATAATAACATTTAGTATAATGTAACTTGAAATAATGTTCACATGATATAATTTTCACATGCTATAAAAACAAATAACAAAATTTCATGTGATCTAATGCTTATTTCATATTATAATGTTATAATTCATTAATTTGCTCGAATAACATTTACTGCAATGATGTTGTATGTATAGTTTACTGTAACGTTTACCTCATATAAATTTTATATAGTATAATGCTCTTTTTATATAACGTTCATTTGACTTAATTTTCATTTAATATAATTTTCAAATACATAATCTGATCTTCAAACGTTACACACCCTTAAAAGGTCTACAGCATGCGGCAAACAGCAAGAAGCATTCCGCAAGCAGCAGACATGGCTTCTGTCACGGCTCCGGCGCTGCGGGGCTCTGGCGGTCCCACGCGATCTTATCGTCGCAGATGCTATTAACGCTCACCACCGCAGCTTCGGCTTGCTGGCCAGCTTTGCCCTTTATGACTGAGACTGTGTTTCACTCACACTTTATGTGGGTTATCAACCACAACCACTTCAAGAGTTCACTATCCTCAATTTTCCTCTTCTTTCCCTCTTCTAAAAACTTCAGCAAAACCAATGAATTTGATTGTAAAAGAGGGCTGCCCTTGGATAAATCTTTTGCTGTCATATATTTAACTCGAAATTTGGCATACCTATTAAGGACCAATGACAATTCAATATTTAAAGAAAAAAAAGAAAGAAAGAAAGAAACCTAATTACCCGCTTTATATTAGCTTTAAACGGTCAGATTTCTTTCAAACTTCGTATACTTATCGAGGATCGATGACAATTCAATATTTAAAGAAAAAAAGAAAAAAACCTAAATTTCATTTCAAAAAATCAAACTAAAAATGAAAAAATAAATAATAGTTAAAAAAATAAATAAAAAAACACGCTTTTATAGAAAATTAACTAAAAAAATTAGAAAATAAAATTGAATTAAGAATCGTGTAATTGTAATGAAAGCGTGGGGTGCATTGTGTCAATGAGTAGAAGGGATAATATCTTTAAAAGCACCCCACGCTTTTTTTTAGTTGGATTTTCTATAAAAGCGTGTTTTTTAGTTTTTTTTACTATTATTTATTTAATCTTTACCTATAGTAGGTACATACCAATTATTCGATTTTGAAATGTGACGTCACGAAATTAGGACCCCCTCCCACTCCTTGTCACACTACATTGACCCCTCCTCATCCTCACCCCTAACGTGTGACGTAATCTATCAATGGCCCCTAATTAATCAGTATTGCCATACAAAAAATAATAATTTTCATACAAATGTATGATCTTTCTATGCATAATTTCAAGCTTTAGCCTGCTTTTGATGTCATTTAAATGTACAGAACTATCACAGTTTATATATTATTACATCCAGTATTCGCTCTTCATACAAACGGTCGGAACGCGCGTCATACCTACGCACATCGGAATAAAGCTAGTAAAAGGAAGAAACTGCTGCCGCCGTGTGGCGATTGGCGATCGAGCGGAGTTTGTACCACGGTCGGTAAGGGCCCTCGCCGACGACGACTTTTTGTAGCGATGCTGTCGCGCGTCCGCATCGATACAGCGGCGAAGCGGTCGCTAGTTGTGTGCCCTCGCCCACGGGCTGAGATTCAGTCGCGATACAAACGCGATTCAGTAACGGCACCATGGTAACTGCGATCGCTACAGTTGCAAGATACCGATGTCGTCCGACACGGTCGCGCGTTGAATCGATACAGTCGCGATGTTGTAGCGCGTTAGTAGCGCGTTGGCATCGCTTCTGTAGCGCGTTGCAAATGCGACTAACAAGCGTTAGTAGCGATGCTGTTGCGCGTTCATGAAACGCGCGACAGCATCGCTACAAAAAGTCGTCGTCGGCGAGGGCCCTAACTCGGTACAAATAACTAACTCTTCACTATTTTTATGTACCTACCTACAAGTACGTATTGCAATAAGTACCTAAATTGTTTATTTTTCATAAGTCCACCGAGTAAAATGCCTAGATTGATAAATAAGGGGCTAAAAAAAATCAAATGGTTGATTATTATTACTTTTGCCGTATTGGGGCGGCTTAGAATACCAACCCCAATCTCACGCCAGATGGGTGTCGTAAAAGGCGACTAAATCCGGCCCGCTGGTGGTAGGGCCCCTCGAGGGATTATATTGGTAATATTGATTTTAATTGTTAATTAATACCATTATTACTATTATTATTTCTCCATGGGGTTCGCCTGGATAGCTACCACCCTTGAGCATGATGAGTCAGCCGCCAAACGACTCGTGTTCCGGCTGGGGGCTTGAGAGCCAGTTCTTTCTTTCTTTTTCTTCTCTCTTTCTTGGCCGGCAACACATCAGTGATGCCTTTGGTGTTGCTGGTGTCCATGGGCGACGATATCCACTTACCACCAGGTGGATCGTCAGCTCGTTTGCCGCCTATTTCCATAAAAAAAATATTAAGCAACGTTTGCAGAAGTTGGCGACCTCCATCGTGGTACTTTACTGTACCTCCATATTGTAGGTATTACTCAAATACAATATAAATACAAAACTACAAAGAAACTCAAGTCGTTTGATAAAATTAAAATACTGTCGGCGGGCAGCCTTATCGCGCGGCTACTTCCGCGCGGCCGTAGGCAAGTTTTTCGAGAATAGGGCCGAGTCACGTTACTGGATATCTCCTTATACTGTGGAACTATTGTTGGATGAGGTGGATCTTATAGATACACTTTGGCGGAAATAAATGTCAGTATTGCCATACAAAAAATAATTTTCATACAGTTATATCCTTGTATGTACGTTTTTAGGCTCTTTTCTCTCTCTTTTCTCTATTTGATGTCACTATAATGTATGGGGCGATTGTAGGACAGATCGTACACATTGATGGAAAAAAAGTGTTACCCTACAAACAATAATTATTTTCATGAGGCAAAATCAACGGCTTCCTGGCTATTGATTTTTCAAAAATCTAATTATGCATTTTTGGTTTTCGTGAAAATCGGCTCCGAGACTCCTTTGCCCACTTTTCGCTATTCCTCATAGTTTTGAATTTATCCATCCACGCCCACTTGAAAAATTCACCCTGTATACTCTTCTGGCAGATACTTGTACCCGCTAGAATCTTCTAGCTGTTTATATATACTTTTTAACAACTGAAAGAATGTTCCCTGAAAATTTGAGCCATGTGGGAGCAGGTTATGAATTGCACACCCGATGACAACTTTGCTTTGTTCTGGCACATACTTGCAACCCTCAAAATGGGTTGGCAATTTTTTTTACACTTAAGCATAATTAAATTACAACCTATTAAAATTATAGCCTTGTGGGAGAAGGTTAAAAAACAATATTTTTTGCATTTTTAAAAAATTAAGGGCGACGCAACCGCGAGATGCCTGCCAGAATGGTACTTTCTTATTTGACTGATAATAAAACATCGTAAAAAAAATTCGAGCTCTGTGGGAAACGGATTAGTCAGATGGTTCAGTAGCTCTTATACATATTGCTGCATATTGGCTGTGTTAGAGTTAGAGCAAAAAAATTCTTGATCTTGACGTACCTATCGGGAGTAAAGCACAACTTCAACCGCTTCGCGGTATAAGGCGTGCAATATTTAAAAAAAAGTTTACTTTACAAAAAGATATGAAATCCGAACAAAAACAGTTTCACTGTAAAAAAACAGGACAAGTACACTTCAAAAGATAGTTACAAAAATGATAATTAAGTTCTTACAAAAAGTTATGAAATCAAAAAACCCAAGTACATATCCGTTTTAGATTAGAAAAAAAAAATTGCTGGTAAAAGTAAAAAAAAATGGTGTACTTGGTGTGCATAATACTTTATAGTGCGCGCTTATTTCAAAATAATCTTAAATTAAAATTTAAAAAATCCCGACAGTTTTATTTACACTAAACATAGATAAGAACACTCGATTAAGTCACCTTTCAGACAAAAAGGACGAGATCAAAATCGGTTCATCCGTTTGGGACATACAGATACACAGACAAACAGATACACCGATACACAGACACGCCAAACTTGTAACATCCCTCTTTTTCGTCGGAGGTTAAAAAGTTTAAAAAAATATCTTCCAAATTCAGTGGCGTGTGGTACAGCCATACAAGCCGAAAAGCCCAGCTTACTATCATTGCTTTACTATTTCGCTCTGCAGCTGTTAAATATTAAACCTATGGAATGGAGTGTTCTGTGTTGTCGGGCCAAAGATCCCGAGATCCTGGGTTGTACGACACAGCTGGGCTTGCCTTGTTCTGACGGCCTAGGCTTCCAATGTCAAGTCAGATCGAAAATCATAATTATGCACACCAAGTACACCATTTTTTTTTACTTTTACCAGCAATTTTTTTTTTCTAATCTAAAACGGATATGTACTTGGGTTTTTTGATTTCATAACTTTTTGTAAGAACTTAATTATCATTTTTGTAACTATCTTTTGAAGTGTACTTGTCCTGTTTTTTTACAGTGAAACTGTTTTTGTTCGGATTGAAATATTCTATAGATTCACATTCTCAGTATAAAGTCAGGCAGTAGTTAAATAAATAGCCTCAAAAACAGCGCAATTGCATTTTTAATTTAATAAAATATTGTTACATAATTATTACATAAAACTATATTATAGTTCCTACCATGACAGTGAAAGGAAGAAAATATTGAATATAATATTATTAATTTTACTTAATTCACAAATGCCCAGTACAACAGGAATTCAGTTAGGAAAACACCCAATATCCACACTTTAACCAAACCCCCCTTCAATACAACAACAAACTCTTAATCACGTCTGCGACGACGATTTTGCTCCTCCTGTAAAATAAAAAGAAAAATTATTCTTTAATTACAAGCTAAGAAATTATGCATGTACCCACTAAGTTTTTGTAAATTTTGGCCAATATACAAAGATATTTGGCTGTTTCTTTCTGCTGATGATTTGATACATTTATGTCTGTACCACTACACCATAGTCAGCTAATCTACAATGCAAAATAAAACATCTTCTGTGTAAAATTAGAAAGTGCGTCGCAGTATACCAGGAAAATATTTTCTTTTGCATCATAATATATTAGTTTACAATGGTGCAAGTAAGAACCGCTACATATGTATCTAAATTACTAACTTTTAACACTCCATTTTGTCACGTCTACACCTCTAGTCATAAATGAGTCTGAAAAGGGGGACTGTTTTCATTTACTAAATGATTGTTACAATCATTTCTCAGATTAATTTTGAGGGAATTAGATGCTTTCCATATAAGTAATCTTAAAAACTTATAAGAGTAATTGAAAAATTTAAACTTGCCTTTTGTGTTAAGATAATGACTAATCTCCTGAACATTCCAACAAAATCAATGAACAGCTCCAGTGCATGTTGAACAAAGTCTTTGCTTCCCATTCTACGCTTCTCAATAATAAGTTGGGTGTCAAATAGAACAAAACCACACATTAACATGAGTCCAAGGTACAGGTGAATCTGAAATAAGAATAGAAAATTAAAATTAATATTCTCCTTACAATTCTTAAACAGCAATAATAATAATGATTTTAGAAGTCTGTTAAAATAGTAATAAATTGTAAATCAACAACATTCCTTGGTAGTCAGAATCATTACATATTCAAGACAATACTAACCTGGTGCAAGAAATAAGACTGCATGAAGATATTGAGCAGGGACATAATAGATATTGAAGACAGCAGAGTCATCAAGGTGCCACCGAGGAAGAGCCAGCTTCCCCTCTCCGCTAGCATGGCAGCAACAGAGAAACACACAAACACGAGCGTAGTACCCAGCAATGCAGTTACGATTATTGAGGGGTCGACAATGCTAACATACTCGAGTAGTGGTCCCAAACCCATACCTGAAATTAAATTTTAATACATCGCATCATCATCTTAAAATGTTTTATATCTTACTTCAAGTAATTTTTTAGTAACAGTCAGCAAGCAAGCAGACAAGCAAGCATTAACAGTTAGTTTAATCGGTTTGTTGCCCGTATTACTACCAGTGTTACTACCAGTAGTAATATCGGTAATTTTTTTCCCTTTGTTACCACTGCAGTTGTAAGTTGTAACAAGTGGAAATACTAAATTGCCTGTCTTACTACCATCCGACTATAGTTGTAATACGGGTAATTTAATTGCCTTTGTGACTACTGCAGTTGTAAGTTGTAAGAAGGAAAATATTAAATTGCCAGTCTTACCATCTACTTCTAATCTCAAAAGTACTCCAACAGATAATTATTTTTTTATACAACATAGACTGCCTGTCTATGTGATATCTGCCTACCTGATGGTTACCATCACCTACTTATGTATCAAGAATTTCATCAAAATTGTTTAATTTTTCATTGGTTAAAAAAAATTATACATCCTTTTTTATGGGGTCTCCATATACATACTATGATTTTTTGGGAACATTTTTAACTTCTTTAATTCTTTCCTAAACTATACTTTTGGGGAGTATTGTTGTAAAGAGCTCGTTGAATAGGGAAAATACTTATATTTTTTATGACTTTTGTTTAGAAATTGACGATTCCATGACTGTTCAAACCTTAATTTGTATTTTTCCTTCTTACAACTGCAGTACTAACAAAGGGAAAAAAAATACCGATATTACTACTGGTAGTAACATGGGCAACAAACCCTTTAATCGCTCCTTAGTAAAGAATCACCATACAAATTCTGTACTAAGGAACTATTTAAGTAACATTAGTGACTCTGAGTTGGGGCATAAGTGTTAATAGTGAGTGGTAAATGTTGGTCTTGGTCATCAGTAATCTAAAGGCATTACCAATGCATTGCTGGTAGTGGTAACAAGTGTCTTCTTGCAAGTTTACATTAAGACGAAATTCAGGAAACTAAAATTTGTATTTGTAATTTATATTACAAATACATTTACAAAAGTAAAATGTTAAGTTCCCTTTGACAAATTGAGTTACATTGCAGATGAATTTCAAATATACAAGTGTCTAAAATGTAAAAAATTTGATGAAGCCATAAATAGATTTTTAAGAATCAACCATATAAAATACATGTTGCACAATAATACAATCATTAATCCATTAGTCACCTAATGTAGAGCAAAAAGTCACATTATAATTTTATTGAGAGCTATTAAATTCATGTTATTAGCTATATTTATAATAAAAATTCTGCTAATTACCATACACAACATACCTGAAGTCAGTCCGAATCCCAAGAGATATCCAAGGCGAAGACTCGTATTTTTGCCATTGTCTGGTGTGGCAATTAGCATCAACATGAGTCCTGCACCAATAATCGTGGAAAGCAGCCCTGCTTGGAACTTTGTGTACATATCAATATATACTCCAGTCGAAGCAGCTGCACAAGTCATCATCAAGGTTCCATAAACATTTTTTAAATGTTGGCGTACTGGAGGCTCTCTGAAACACAACAAAATATGTATAAATGCTAAAGACCAATCTTCTATAAACATGATGTAAATTGTGTGGCAGCAATAGAACCTACATGATCTGTTGAGATTTACTTACGATATATTATACTAACCAACCACAAAAAATACTATGCCACAGCTGACACACCAAAACATTTTTTAAAAAGGTCAGTAATGACTATTGAGATATGGCGTCATGACCTTACTCAATAAAATTATGAAAAATATATTTTCATACTAACTAGTAAACAGAAAACTACAATAATGGAAGTAAAAATATTGGTGCAAGGCCATGCTAAAAATATTTATACATTAAAGTACCTAGTACGTTTCTACAGTGTTCTAGAATCATGAAGATTATTCAAGCGGCCATTGCTCTGATTGCCCTGAATTTGCGTCACAATCAAAATATGTACAGCTATTAAAATACTGTAATGTTAATATTTATTTTGTATTACATCTATAAATATTACACTTATTAGCATTAAAAACATCATTTATGGCTAAAAATTAATGTACTTACAGTCGATTTTGAAAACTGTTCATGAATGTCTGTAGATTAGGCGTCATATTGAAATCTTTATTAATACTTTCAACTTGATGTACAGCTTTTCACAACAATAAATTAAAATATTGGATCTCTCAGTATCTCACAGTAATATGCGCAGTAATCGTATCAACTATCAAGTGATGCAACTTTAATTATCAACTAAAATTTTACGTCAATGACAAGAAACGTGAATCAGTGAATGATGAAAATTGAAAACCAATCATAAACACGCACGTCACCTCACCTTTTCCGTCCAATATCACCAGTGTTGCGAGATCCAAAAACTGGATTATGGTAGATTCTTCCGTGAAATACCGTACATTCATATAAAATACGGTAGATTGAATGAGATTTGAGGTTTTTTCCTACTGAAATCAAATTTCTGTGTGGGTAAAAATACGGTAAATGTACTAAAAACACAAAAAATCGTTACGGTAAATCGAAACTATGGTAGAGAATATCTACCGTAACGTAATTATGTTGTATCTAGCAACACTGAATATCACAGTCTTCAGTCTATGGTCCTCAGACAATCAAGACCTCAGACTTACAGTGCGCCCAACTTATCTGTGAAATGGCGAAAAATTTAACTAATGCCGCTCCATTCATAAGTTCTTTGTGTTCATTCATGACATTTACTACGTCTTAGAATTGCGTCCAATGATTGGTCCAATGCGTTTGACAGCGCCCTCCCTCAGTTCACAGATAAGTTGGTCGCACTGTAAATAACAGACTAATATTAAAAATCTGTGATCATGACTGATGTTTCAGCTGTCAGTGGTGTCACGGCGTATGTCATCCGAATTGTCAAGTGTTGTGTTTGTCACTGTCAGGTCAGGTGTGGAGATAATCTAACCTATAGAAAGAACATGGTTTATTTTTAAAACAAAGTTTATGAGTTCTTCTTCTACCACTTTCTAACCATGGGGAAAAAAACCAAAGTTGGGAAACAGCGGAAAGATAAATATTATCAATTAGCAAAAGAAACTGGTTTGTATAACAATAATGCTTTATTTGTGAACTATATACAGTAACTGAACTAAAATTTAATTAATTTCTTTAAATTAAAGGATATAGGTCAAGAGCAGCATTTAAGCTAATACAACTGAACAGAAAGTTTGGATTTTTACAAAAATCACGAGTATGTATCGACTTGTGTGCTGCACCTGGAGGATGGATGCAGGTGGCACATCAGAACATGCCTGTGTCCAGTGTGGTCATCGGTGTGGATCTATTCTCCATCAAGCCTGTCCCTGGATGTATCAGTCTCACTGAGGATATCACAACAGAGAAGTGTAAAACTGCTATAAAAAAAGAAATCAAAACTTGGAAAGCAGATGTCGTTCTCAATGATGGAGCTCCAAACGTTGGATTGAATTGGATTCATGATGCCTATCAACAAGCCTGTCTCACACTCAGTGCCATGAAACTGGCCACTAACTTCTTGAGGGAGGGAGGGTGGTTTATAACAAAAGTATTCAGGAGTAAAGATTATCACGCACTATTATGGGTATTAAAACAATTTTTTAAGAAAGTACATGCTACTAAACCGCAGGCATCTCGTAATGAATCATCTGAAATATTTGTTGTTTGTCAAGGCTACATTGCTCCTGATAGTATTGATCCGAAATTCCTTGACCCTAAGTATGTGTTTGAAGATCTAGAGATAGTAAAAAAACAGCATAATAACTTAATGCATCCTGAGAAGCAAAAGAAGGCTAAAGCTGAGGGATACAAAGAAAATGATTATACTACTCATCATAAAGTGTTAATATCACAATTCATGGACACTGCTGATCATATAGATCTCCTTCAAGGATGTTCTCAGGTAAAATCTATTGTGTATTTTATTTTATGAATTGGAAGTTACATTAACATGTAAATAATAATTATGTGTCCATATAACTCAATTTACAGTTATTCACATCTAGATTTATCTATCACACTATGTGGATGAAATTTACAGGGCATAGTCACAATTAATTTTAGACATAATTATTAAAAATAAGTCGAAGCATATTTTTATATATTAATTTTAAATTTGTATTTACAGATTGTATTTGATGATAAATCTATTGAAGAACATCCAAAAACAACTAGTGAGATAAAAGAATGTTGTAAAGACATCAAAGTTCTGGGCAGGAAGGATCTTAAGGCATTGTTGAGTTGGTTGAAACAAATGAAAGAATGGAAAGCTTCCAATGTCAGTCCTGAGGTAAGGATGGTTTTTGAAGTCATTTTGTTGGGTAGTGGAGTGATATTCATCATAATTACTTTTGTTTTTAAACTTGTAGGTGTCAGTACTAAAAAGCCAAATAATTGATGTTGAATTTGCACGGTTCACATGTCAGAATATCATTGTTCTGTCTTTATAAATAATTACAATTTTCAGGAAAAGGCAGATGAAAGTACTCAAAGCGAAGAAGCAGACAAGGATGATAAGGATGATGAAGATGATGTGGATACTGAAATAGCAGGGTTGCAAGTAAGTGTATGATTGTCTAAATTCATAATTCTTTGTGAAGAAATACTGATAGAAAACTGCACTACAATACAGTAGAATCCCGATTATCCGGATCAAATCAAACCAGGGGTATTCCGTATAATCGAAAATCCGGATAATCGATTTCAAAATCAAATCAAATTTTTTTTTGTGTACTTAATGGGTTTTACGTATGTACGTCAGACAGTACAATATTAAAAAAAATATGTGCTATAATGATAATGAATCACATAATACCTATGTTATTTAGGACTGACTGGAAATAACTTATTATTGATCTTTGACGCAATCATTTCAACTTTTCAATAGTAGGTATATACTATAGGCCTATGTTTTCATTGCGGCCAAGTCCTTGATACGCTTCTTGTATCAGACTTGAAACGTGTCGTTGCGCGGTAAATTTTTTTTAAAGTGAAAACTTCTTTAGCATCATTGTCATTTGAAAGTGTTTCTTATGTTCGTGTTACTCTAAAAAGTGCTAAGTTGTATTCATAGATGGCGCGAGGAACATATAGAAGATTCGTTTTATTGCTGGATAAATGGCGCTAACTGCTCATTTTACTCTTCATATTATGTTAAGGGATGGCGTTAGTTAGCTCTGTTTTATTTTTATTTAGTACAAAATAGTTTTTGAAAGATAATTAAAACTGATACACTTTATTAAATTAATTCCTTTATTTTTGAAGGTTTCATTTCTACCACGTGTGAAATGCACACATTTTTATTTTTTAAATCAGCAATTTATTATAGCCGTGACGCAAGTCCGGATAATCGAATGTTCGGATAATCGAGGTTCGGATAATCGGGATTCTACTGTAGTTTGTTTATTGTATATTTTGACCTTATAATATAACAGGATGAAGAAAGAAGACAGTCAAAAAGAAAACGAAAACAGTTAAACAAACAAAGGCAAAAGTTAGCTGAGAAGATGAATCTGAAAATGGTGCTGAAAGGAGATGATGGGCCCATCATGGAAAGTAATGATATGTTTAGACTGTCTGACATTAAAAATGCTAAGGTTGGTATCTTTTTTATAACTATTTAGTGCATTTAACATTTTAGAAATGAAACATATTAAAAAACTTCCATTTTTATATTTCCTTTTAAAATATAAACTTAGATTGTTCCTAATAATCCATGACAGTTTTGTAATGTAATTTTTAATACTGTATTTTAAAGGAACTAGAGCAAATTATTGATCAACAACCAGACATTGTAGCAGATCAGAGTGATGAATCTGATGACGAGATGAAAGTAAAACCAAAATACATGAAATATGATGTAGAAGGCTCAAAACTTGACTCATCAGGCATGTACTACAAGGATTCTGACAGTGAACTGGAAATGGAAAGTGATTCAGAAAATGAACAAGAAAAGGAAACATTAGGTAAATAAGAGAGGCTTTACACTTTATGATAAAGGTGCCGCAGGTTAAATTCGTATAGCCATTTACACAAAGATTTTACTAATAATAAAAACAATGACAATGATTTTAAAATTAATATACAATATACAATTTTCCAGCATTCTCCGATTCTGATACTGAAACAAAAAAGATTGACAAGATAACAAAGATGAATACATTAAGAAACAGCAAGATAAAAACTGCGCCATCTATTCCTAAAGACAACCCTTTGCTAACTGATTTGGATAATACTGATCCCATTACAAAGCGCACAATGAAAGCTGAGCTCTGGTTTCAGAAAGACAGCTTTAAGGATATCGATGAGGAAGATGATGAAGGGGTTGATTTAGACAAATTAGCTGAAACGTTCAGAGGGAAAGGTATGTTTGAAGAACATATTCGTTTTACTTATTTTTATAAAATTCACTTATGCGAAACTTTGAAAATCCATTGGTGAAGGATTATTTAAACTTAATTTGAACAGTTGTATTGTGAAAAAATTCAAGTTCAAGTGAATAATTTTCTAAGTGAAATAGGTTTCTATGAAATAGGTTTTAAGAAATGTGGTCGAAACTTTTAATAATGATCCCTATGTTTCAGGCAAGGTAGTGAAAGAAGACACTGAGAATCTTGACACAAAAAGTAAAAATAAAGGTGTAAAAAGGAAGCAAAGCGATGTGAATGAATCTGATGACGACTCATCAGATAGTGACTACGACGTAGAGGAAAATGTAGCGCCCGCAGCTGAAGGAAAAACAGCCGGTGCTAAAAGTAGCAAGAAGGATGGTTTTGAGGTTGTTTCTCAAGACCCAGGTGAGATTTTGTATTTTATTGTTTGTGGCATATCATTGTACAATGTGGATACCAGCTATTTAAGTGACTCAATTATTCTTTAAACATTCTTAGAGAAAGCAACATTGATATAAACATATTGAAGAGTGAAGATGTGTGAACAATATTTATAAATTATAATTTTATTGTGTTATTTTTCAGAACTCAAAAGATTAAAGAAGTCGTTAAAGATGGATGCTGAGACCTTAGCTTTGGGTACAATGATAGCTACATCAAAGAAATTTAAGAGAGACTTGATTGATGACGCTTGGAATCGTTACGCATTCAATGATAAGAACTTGCCAGATTGGTTTGTAGAGGACGAAAACAAACACATGAAAAAAGAAATTGTTGTTCCAGAGGTAACTATTACCATTTTTTGTTAGGTGTTACATGTGTAGGGTAAGAAAGTTTGTGAAGATATTTTTGTATGTTTGTATTACGCGCTAACCATTTTACGGATTAAGATAAAACTTGGCACACAGACACACCTACACAGGATTAGAATATAGGATAAATTTTATCCTAGTTGAATGCTCCGCTCGGTTAATTTGAATGTGATTTCGTTATATAAAACCACTATTCTGCGGGGTCTGAAACTGGTACACTAATTTGTATTAAGAATCATTCAGTTGTGGTCTGGTATCAGTCATAATTTTAAATTTATTTACTATATACTGCACAACTAATAAGTGACTTTCTCTTCTATAATGTATACTACAACTTTAGTGTGGTGATGTCACTTAGGTTGCATGGTTGCTACACCTCGGTGCCAAATTATTTATGATTAGTATTTATTAATTATTTATCAACAGCATTACTGCCAGTGCCGGTATAATATAATGGATGCGATTAATTATATTGTGTTAAATCTTTTGCAGAAATATACTGAAGAGTACAAGAACAGAATGCAAGAAATTAATGCAAGACCAATAAAGAAGGTTGTTGAAGCTAAGGCAAGGAAGAAGAAACGTATGATCAAAAAAATGGAACGTGCAAAGAAGAAGGTGGAAGCCGTATTGGAAAACGCTGATATGTCAGAACGGGAAAAAGCACAGCAAGTCAGACAGTTGTATAAGAAAGCACAAAGTGACGGGAAAAAGAAAATCACGTATGTGGTAGCTAAGAAGCACACGACTGCTAAGAGAATGAAGCGACCCCAAGGAGTCAAGGGACAGTACAGAGTTGTGGATCCACGTATGAAGAAAGATCTACGAGCCCAAAAGGCCAAGGAAAAAACCAAGGGCCGCGGGAAGAAGAGCAAACCAAAACCTAATAAAGCGAAGCAAAATAAAGGTACTAGAAAGAAAGCTGGTAAAGCTAAATAGAAATTACGAGCAGAATTTTATGGATGTTTATAAAAGCATTAAAGTTTTATAAACTTTTACTGACTTGACTTTCATTTTAATAATTTAACCCTACATTTATCTGCCTTTAAAATATTGTATCCATTATTCATTTAACTATATTATTATACTTTGAAAACGGTAAACGATAAATAATAATAATAAACGGTATAATAAACTGTATAAAGCGTGCAGGGATCGCCTAGGATTATTCTACTGTCAAAGCTCTCTACGAGAACATTTTTGCGTCCAGCAAAACAGAAATAGACCGGGGTCGATAATTTTTGGAACCAAAAAAAATAATAGTAAGATGAAACCCATTGGAAAAGGAAGAGAATATAACAAAAATGAAAGGAAAAATAATTTACGGGCGATCTGAGGTCGGGAAGTGGGGGGGGGGGGGTAAGTTTTAACTAAAACTACAAGTCCTACTGAAAAAGTTAAATGGCAAAGTTGTAGGTAATAAAAAGATCTACAACTTTTGTATTTACTCTTTTGTATGTAATTTTTTTGATTTAAAATATTTATTTTTCCACCTTATTTTGACTTAATATCAAAAAAGCACCCTTATTTTCAATCGAAAAGTCTCACGTCAAATATCTGTTTTTTTTTAAAGTCGGTGGGCTTTTTGTTTGTTGAAATCTCTACTTTCAGACAGCAGTTTTGCCGGAAATCGAGATAAACCGTTTTTTTAACCGACGAAAAAAAACGAGGAGGTTCTCAATTCGACAAGTATATAATATGTATATGTTTAATTAATCATAAAATAATTAAAGGAATCATCGAAATCGGATCATCCAGTACAAAGTTATTGGGGTAACGGGTAAAAATTCCATGGTTGAATAATCAATCGTCCCCTATTTTTAACTGACTTCAAAAAAGGAGGAGGTATTCAATTCGACTGTATTTTTGTTATGTTTGTTACCTCAGAACTTTCGTCTGGGTGAACCAATTTTGATGATTCTTTTTTTAATCGAAAGCTGGTGCTTGTCATGTGGCCCCACATTTTAAATTTTAGGCCTTTTTTAGGGCAAAAATTTTTTATAGGTAGGGGGATGAAAAATAGATGTCCGATTCTCAACCCTAGCCGATATGCACTTAAAGATTCACGAAAATCGGTCGAGCCGTTTCGGAGTTCAACTTCTAACACCGTGACATGAGAATTTTATATATAAGACGAGAATTTTATATATAAGATATATACTTGTCAAATTGAGAACCTCCTCCTTTTTTTTTCAAAAATATTACGGGTCTAGTAAGACCATTTTTGAAATTAGGGGTCCGTTTGCGAAATATTTGGCTTTAAATTGCTAATTTTGATCAGAGTCTATTTGGACACTTGATCAAGTGTGCCCCTCCCTGCTGGCTAAACGATTGGAGTTGGACAAGTGAAAAAAATCTCAAAAAAAAGGTTATAATTGATGATTATTTACAAGGAAAACTGTCACGGCTATGTTAGCATAATTAGTAGATGAGTAATAGTCGATAAACTTCCTACTTCGGAACCCTACATTGCGCATGGCCTGACACGCACTTGCTCGGTTTCAAGGAGAAACTCGCCACTCTGCATCTGAAACATGTTAAAAATATTGCATAGTGGTTTATGTGCTAGAAGAATGGTAGGTGACAACTAACCAGTGAAGTATTAAAGAACCCTTCCATCAGGGCCCGTAAATGTATAATTACCGCCGACCATACCGACCTACAGATAGAAGCAAGCTTAGGTTTGAAGTGTCCATTGAACAATTTCAATGGACATTATTTGGATTTAAGAATGTAGGGAACATCTCTCTAGTTAGGATATTTTACATATGTATAGCTGTCGGTGTATCAAATTGTTAGGGCCTAAAGGCGCATCTCCATCAAAATTGTTGGCAACTGACGTGTTTCCAACTGTTTGCAACTGCTGTGTTTCCAACTGTTTGCAACACTCCAGAAAATCACCAACTTTTCAACGATACTCCACACTATAGGGTACGCGACGAATAAAAAATTCATCCTCACGTTACCTGTAGGGGAGGTACCCTGAAAAAAATGTTTTTCAATATTTTATTTTACGATTCTGGAGATTTAATAAATATATAATTATATATTTATGTATTATAATTATATATCCATGCCAAATTACAGCTTTCTAGCACTTAAGGGTTTCGGCGCTTTGCTTCGGACAGACAGACGGACAAGACGAAACTACCTATAAGGATTCCGATTTTACTTCGGAACCCTAAAAAGCCGCCAATAAGACACGACCTTACTGTTATGGCGTCTGCTTATCATCAGTTGGCTCGGTACCTCGTTTGCTCCTTTGTCGCATATTGTATAAATAAGTAAATACCGTTTAATTGCAAGCACGTACGACGCAACTTTAGTCAACCAAAACGGATAATATCCCTACTCAGTCTGTCCTTAGCGACAATGGCTACTGAGGATAATATAAAGTAGGTAGGTATGTATAAACGGATTACGTGGCTGTTCTATTTCAATAAAATAAAATAGTATTAGCTATTTGGTTTGGTAAGCTCTATTTGTCTTGATGAAAGTTTTATTTATCAAGCCTCGTGCGTCAGCGTCAGGCCGAGTTCAGGGACAGCCGAGCCATAAATGATATCACTTCGCCGCGACCTTGGTGTCTTATTCTGATCCGCTCCAACTACGCGTTCTGCCTACTAAATTATACAAAGTCTTTGTCCCTGGCATGACAAAACCATGTATGTTTCTTATTTTATTTTTGTTCTAATTTTAGGTGTGGGTTACATTACCTCCATTGTTTAATAAAAAAAAATTCCTTACTTTTAAGTTGGTGACAGGTAATCTATTTTTATATTTAGGTGTTTCAGAGAATTTTAAAATAATTGATAAGAAAATAAATGAAATCCATTTCTAAAACGCAACATAGGTAGGTTATACATAATATTATTATGTAAGTACTATTATTTCTTCTATGGTTATACCTAGACCTACTACGTTAAAAATGTGAGTTGAATTTACGGATTTTCCTCTTGGACCTATCCTACCATTAATGTAGGTATAGACCAAGTCCAATAACATTAAAATTAAAACAAACCCACTTGACGATAGGTATACTGACCGGACTGACCCCAATGCAAAAACAATGTCCATATCGACGGTTAAAAGGCGAATTGATTCAAGCGCCATCCTGGGCGATATTGAGTTATATACATCATTGGAATCGGCGAATTTTTCCGCGTCGATTGAGCCGGGTTTGAGGTTAATCTGAGCACTTTTTTGGCGCTTGGCTCCATGACAAATTTGGGTATCATTTTTGCTTACGCGGTATCAAGTGTAGCGAATTTGGTTGTTTTTTTCAAAGCATGTATATAGACCCACGAAAAAAAAGGGTTTTTCTTACTATTTGTAGTTTAAGCCATTTATCCTCGTTTGGAATGAAATGGTATCGGTATTTGAATTCTTTTTACTTGATCTTAAATAATTAAACAAAGGATGTTAATTCCTTTTTGCTTGAACCAGATTTATTAGTGTATGTGACTTTAATCATTTTGCCTTGAACATTCAAACATTATCTCTGTCGCTTGAATCAATCTTACCTGAACTAGTATATTGAAGAATATGACTTGTGCTAATTTTCCTTGACCAGTTTTAAGTCTTTATATCATTTAGAACCATTTTCTTTATGCAAGAAATAAATGTCTGCACGCTTGATTCCTTTATGTTAGTTTATTAATTAAACTAATATCGTACTTCAGCCAGTTTACTCCTTTCACCTTGCATTAAAAATGGCGTTTAAATCACAAGTAATAGAACACAAAACAACGCAGGTAGGTACAGTAGAACCTCGTTAAGTCGAACCTCGATAAGTTGAAAACCCCCAAATCTCGAAAAAATGTTTTGTTCCCTTCCCCGTCATACACCAAAACCTCCATTACTCGAAATTAATTTGAGTCATTACTCCTTGAACAGTTTGCAACTAGGTGAGCGGTTTAAATCATTTATCCATGAACAGTTTGCAACTAGGTGAGCGGTTTAAATCATTTATCCATGAACAGTTTACAACTAGGTGAGCGGTTTAAATCATTTATCCATGAACAGGTTATAACTAGGTGAGCGGTTTAAATCATTTATCCATGAACAGTTTATAACTAGGTGAGCGGTTTAACTCATTTATCCATGAACAGTTTACAAATAGGTGAGTGATTTAAATCATTTATCCTTGATCTGTTAAAGAAGTCATTGTACACTTGAATTATTTTGCTTTGAACAGATAAATAGTAATCGTGTACTTTGATTCCTTCTGCCCTGATCAAAGAATTGTGCAAAATGGCTCAAGTTACATCTAACTCCGTTAAAAAAACACCTTTTATTTGTTATATATATATCAAAAATTAGCACAAAATATGCCGCTTAATGATTGGGGAGACTCGTCAATTTTTATTGTATACTTTAGGAACAATGATTTTTTTTCTCAAAAAATAAACTTTAAAACGCTCTCCTGTAAAGTTCGCAAAATGGCGCTTGAATCAAGTCGCCTTTTAACCGTCGATATATATATTTTCTAACTCTTCCTTTTAAAGATGGTCAACATCATGTAAAAAGCTTTTCACCTCCATGTGGAGTGAAATTACAGGACATTTTTTTAGATCAAACAAAAATACTCTATCACAACTGACAGCAAACGGTAAAAAATTTCAAGAAGACTCTTTTCTTGATTATAATCCGGAATAAATAGGTACGACTTTAGTTTAGGTTTGATTTGAACTGTTTGAAGGCTGTGAATAATCCAATGACCATTACCTAGATTAATTTGAAATTAATATTGAATACCTCGGGCGGTGGGGATCTTATTTAAATTTAATGAATGATGAAGGAACATTTCAATGAAACCTCTTTACTCAATAAGTTCAACGGTATCCTTTATTATGTAAAGAGATCCCGTAAGAGCTCGGAGGGAAAGGGAAGAGTTCAGTGAATTTTTTTATTTATTTATTTATTTCCATTTTTACACCCTAACATTACAGGCCATAACCCAATGCGTTAGGCAAATAAATATAAAACTAAAATTAATACTAATTAACAATACAACATAAACTAGATTGAGGTAAGGGGAGGTCGAGGCTCTAAGTCAAACGTCTCTAAGGCCAAGTCGGATCCTTTCTGTTGAAGGGCGATTTTGCACCACCCAGCGTAATCCCAAAGGCATTATGTGGTACGGTCAGAAAAATCAACATTCTTGCGTAATATTTACAGGCAGTAAAATTGTAAACCATAGAAAAGTATACCTAATACCTACACATATAAAAAGAGGTAAATTAATTTACACAAAAGGTAGAGAAAAGCTATTGCGTCAATCGCGTCACCTTTGCCAATAAAATCGGTAACGTTTTATTAACACAAAAATAGCCAGAGAACATCAGAAGTCGTATCGAAGGTGGTGTGGGCGGGGGCGGCGGGCGGCGGGCGCGGGCGTCTATATCGAGCGCGATCACGGCCAAGGCCGCTCGCCGCCCGCCCGCCGCACGCCCGCCGCCCGCCACGACAGATAACCTATCGACAACGTGCTATACCCGTACCTATATTATAGCTCGACCACAAATAAGTATTATGGCGTGCCCGTTCCCACAACGAACATTTCTCACTGAATTTATACAACAATTTATTGCGTATCCTGTTTCAGCCGCTGGGAGTCTCCTTTCGCAATAGGAAGATGAGGAAGTTTCGTCTAGTTACACACCATTTTGAATGTAAAGAACTATGTGTACAGAACTTAGCTTGTTTCCTCCATGTTTTCGAAAAATTAAAGTGCGAGGAACTCGTACAAGTTATGTTAATTTACATTATAATGATGAAAATAAAATTACCTACCTACCAAACCACATTGTGATTATGCCTGACAAGGATTACAAGGTTCAGACGTTCAGTGATTGCTGTGAGTTCAATCGGCCACAGTGCCGGCGTTAGAGCCACTGATGCCCTAGGCAGGAATATTGTGGCGCCCACATAAGAAAATAAAAAATCGAGCTTTTTTGCTCGAAATTTTTTTTTACTGAATCAATGGGAACGTTTATTAAGAATTTTATTTTTCTTTTTTTTTTTTGCTTCTCACCCCAAATGTAGCGCCCCTCCAGATTTGGTGCCCTAGGCCGTCGCCCCGCCCTGACGTCGGCTCTGATCGGCTATGACCATTATCGGCATAAGACGAACAAATACTAATTAAAATAGGTTAAAAATTGTTTGGTGCTATCTCACTCATAAGATTGCTACTTTTAAGAATTGAAACAAGGTAGCGTTACTTTCTCTAAATAAGCATTTACAATGATATAGGTAGATAAAATTTTGATGGTATTTTCGTTCAGTCAATGTTGGTTCCTGTCTCTGCTTAGAGGATATTTATTTTCCCAGCTTAAAAAATATTGTTTTTTGAGCTTTTTCGCCTTTGGTTTTATCAGAAACACAAAATTGAAACTAATATTGTATTTGAGTATGGCACATGTTATACGTAGACAATATCGATAATTATGGTGAAATTTATAAGTAGGTACCTACTAAGCCTACCTAGCCATATGTACATAACTAAAATAGTATGTTAGCAATATTCCGCATCGAACTGTTTATGTAAAAAATTACGATTATTCGGCTACTGGAAAAAGCTGTATAAATATGACCTTGAGTTACGGAATTAGGCATGACTGAATTATTGGATCTGTAGGTAGGTATATTGTGGGCATGGCGGTTTGGAGTGACGTCCGCGAGCAGGTAGGTGCGAGTGCGAAGGGCGCGGGGCGGCGGGCGTGACCTCGCCCTGGCAAGGTTGCCCGTGCCATTCCACTCAACTACGCCGCACGTGCCCCCCTCGGTACTCTTCCATTCCAGAATTTCCAGGACCTACATTCCGATGGAGTGCCTATATTGCGACCGATATTATACTTCGCCATCGCCACTTACCAATACCATTTGATCTGTTCGATAAGCACTTAGGTACGACTCGAATAAAAGTCGTGACTCGTGAGATATAATACCTAAGAAGGTAGGTATGTACAGGTATTTTGTGCTTCATGTTTTAATAACATTTTTGTCACTGTGCATTTAGGAGTAGCATTATTTCCTCTGCGACTCTACATAAATATATTCAGTTTTTTCGCTACGCCACGTGAACTTTCATAATATACTGCTGTATGCTTTGTCCTATTTTTACTTACCTCTTTATTTGTAGATATTGACTTTTATGGGTTTGTTTTGTATTCATTATTATTTCTTCATGTCGACATTAGATTAGCTTTACTTGACTAATGGTCAAGATCCGATCTAGGCGCAACCTTGATCCATCTGTTTAATGGATGAAGTGTTATACGTATATCCAATTTAGTAGGTATACTAAAAAAAATATCGTGAGTGGGTTGGTTGGCTGAAAAAATCCTTATTACGTCTTCAAGATGGCTAAGAATAGTTGGTATTTTATTAAAAATAATGAATAAAAAATAGAGTTTATAAAAATCGTAAGGAAGATGTCTATATCTCAGGTCTATAGCTTAAAATCATTGATTTTAAAATAATATTTCAAAGGATTTTAATATGATAGTTTAAAGTTTGTAGTGACGATATACCTACCTAATTATCTGAAAATTCTTGAAGCTGGCGAAGTTTACGTTGACACATTTCACTTGTTGATCTTGACGAGTAGTAGATACGCAATATTTTGGAATGATGTTAGGAAACTATTCTACTATAATAAAGCTGAAGAATTGTTTTATTACCTATAACTTAGCTTATATATTGTGTGTAATACCAAGGACATGGCTTGCCCCAATTGGATTTCCATCCATATTAATAAACACCAAAGAAATCTGTCACAGCTTCAACCATATTGAATCTATTATAGTCACCGCGAACTAAGAAGCCCAATTTGTCGTTTGCCATCACAGTGACATTAGAGATGTACAAAAAAATCGGTTCACGAAAGAAACCAATTTTTACAACAAATCGATTCAAAATTATAAGACCTAATCGATTCGATAATTAAATTTTAAACTAAAAACCGTAATATTTAGGTACTTAGTTACCTACCTACCTACTACCTCGATTGAGCTATCTAGAACCGTATATCAATATGTACCTATTTACGACTTCAATAAAATATTCTTTTATCCCTTCGCCCATGAACATCAACAACACCAAAAGCATCACTGGTGCGTTGCCGGCCAAGAAAGAGAGAAGAAAAAGGAAGAAAGATAGATCATGATAGAATGAAAGTCCCGCTCAGTTTCATAATAATATTTTGACATATTTAATATTATAATATGAGCGTCAGAAAAAAACTACAGTGAATAAATTCTTGCTTATTTCGTAAGACACATTCATGTATACATAAATATTATTTTGTTGAAAAAAAAAATGTTTACCGCAACCTTAAATACATAATTACATATAACATATTATCTGCAGTTACTGTCCATGGATGGCGAAGTGCCCATACATAATGGAAAATGTCCTTTGTTAGCATCCAATTCGTCGGGGTATTATTGGGTACCTAATTTTAAATTCAAATGCAAGCAAATCATTTTTAACAATGTAATTAAATTAATCAATTTTCATTTTTAAATTTCGATTATAGTAATGTATCGATTATGATTGGTTTTATAAACGGTTTCAAGCCGTCACATCACCCTCCGTCAGATTAGATTTAGGCTTCTTCATATAAGATTGTTTTGACGTCATATATTTTTATTAAATTATGCATACATTATGATGTGATGGGATTTTTACTAGATTTTAACGTATAATATGATTTATAATCAACGCCAATGAAAATGAGTAGGGATTTTTAAAAAATTTTGGCAAAATCCTTTGTCCGTAAGTATTCAACTATTCATGTCAAGTAAATGAATATTCCATTTCGCTCAAAGACACCCATACAAGGTTAGTTCATATTAATAAATAGCAGCTATCATTATGGGCATCTTAGATAATTTTGACTATAGTCACCCACTTAAGAGTACTCTTATCAGTCTTATTACTTAAGAAGGGGTATGAGGAGTAGATAAGTATTACATCAAGCTGCTCCAGTGTGAATAGGGGGTTAATTTAATTTAAATTAATATTCTTTATTGTACACCACATAAAGTATTACAAAATTAAAAGTATATATCTAACAGTGGTAACAAAAGGCGGTCTTAAATAAATAAATAAATAAACGCTAACACACTCATACCCCCGCAGTAGGTTATTATTACCTGTGTCGCGGGTGGCATGGACGACACATATAACACATCACAATAACACCCATGACCCGAGTACAAATATTTATCTGCCACATAAATATCTGCCCCGGCCGGGAATCGAACCCGGGACCCCTCGCTTCGCAGGCAGGGTCGCTACCAACTAGGCTATAGGGTCGTCAAACTACAGGTGCGTAAGGTCTTATCGCTCAGGTAGCGATCTCTTCCAGGCAACCTTTCGGTAGACGACTTTAGTTAGTAGGAGGAAAGTGGGTGAGGGTGTACATAAGCAAATAAATATATGATAATAGTAACAAGAGTATAATAAGGCAATATCATAATAGATAGAGTAACACAACATATTATCTAGACAATAGCCAATTTCAATGAATGTAGAGCTTGAATTACATGTTCTTGTGACTAAAATTTAGGCTATTCTACACAGAACTTGGCACCCATTTAGACCTCAATTCTTTTTTTTTATTGGCTCTCATTTCACATTTATGTTTTTGAAGTTATATTTTTTTAGGCGCGTTCCACAGTCGCACCGCGGATACCGTAAAAGATTTTTTTATAGAAACTTGATGTACATTGTGAACGGGAGTACTAGCACCAGATTATCTGCAGAGCGTAGCAAGCGATCATGTGATGATCCGAGATATTCGAATCACTCTTTAAGATAAGATGATCAGGGGCGTAGCTACCGCCGTATCAGCCGTATCAATTATACGGGGCCCCGGGGCTGAGGGGGCCCCCAATGCGCTTTAGAAAAATTCGTGAAATGATCCGGAATTTAATTATTATGATTCGAAAAATGTTTCGGAAAGCATCGATACTTCATTGAAAAGTGAAATCAACAATAAAATTACTTTCTTGACCATCTTTGATCGTATTAATGCATTAATTACTTTAGCATCATGCAATTTATCTTTAAGAGGCCATTATTCTAAATCTGGAAACTCGACGAATTGAAGACAAACTGATAGTATAGATAATAATAAGAAAAACTTCTAATCAGTTATTTAAATGCCCTAATCAAAATTTAAACAAAATATTTAATGTACAAAAAAATTACGTTCTACACGACTCATGATGCTCTCCGGAACTGAGTGCTGCGCGGACATGCCGGCGGCAACCCCATGACACAGCGCTACGGGAATACCTCAGGAGGAAGCTCATTCTACACGTAGCAAAGCTCATTCTACAGTTAGCACGTGCGTGGTAAAAATGATCGGGAGAATCGGGCCGTAGAAGTTCTCCACGAGTCTCATCGGTGTGTATAAAACTTCAATTCGGCCATGATCTTTGTAAAGCATGAGCAGGTATCTCGCTCGCAGTGAAGTATCTACTCCTTAGCCACCTTTAGTTTTGTTTAGAACATCAAGCTTTTTCAAGGGTTTTCTTAGTGGTAAACGCGCCAACTTGTGTCTTCGTGGGGTTGAACTCGACTAAATTAAGTCAACCCTGTTCCGAGACTTGCTCCAGAAAGTTCTCGACTTCAGACACAATTTTAAGCCATCCGCCATTTGCAAGTTTTGCAACTGAGAGTAATTAAGGGGGGCTGTGTAGTAGGCATCCCCTGTGCTGTCATCTGCATAGCAACAGTTGCCACTCATGCCATGTCATTGATATGCAGAATGAACAGCGTAGGAGATACCACAGACCCTTGGGGAACACCAGCATTTTATAGGTTTCATATATCGCTCAGATAGAAAGCTGACTACCCAACTGCATAACCTCTCACAGCGACCGTAAGATGTTAACTTCGTGAGACCTCCCTGTGCCAGTCCTGATCACAGGCTTTAGCGAAATCTAGGCTGACTACCAGTGCTTCCCCGTTACAATCAATAGCCTGACGATGCCTACAGGTGCGTAAGATAAATTTGATGATCACCAGCTGAACGACCGTCGCAAAAACCGTATTGTCGATCACAGATCAGCTGATGATCTTCCAGATATCCCAGGAGCTGCATTTTAATCTCGCGCTCCCAAGCAGGGAGGCTATAGGCTTATCGCTATAGGCCTGTATTTAGCCAGGTCACTGAGATCGCCCATTATTTGGATGGAATGAAAAAGGGTAACCTTCCACGAAGACGTATCATGTGGCATGAGATAGAATAAGAATAAGCACGTTAAGACGGGGAATCAACCAGCCCCGGATCTACAATTTTTTCGAACAGGGGCAGAAACTTGAAAGTGATAGAGATAAATAAAAAAACTCATAAATAAATAATAGTTGACATTTTTCGTGAATGGGATGATAAGAACTCTTTTTTTAAACATTTTTTTTAGTCTCCCAACCAGGCTTCCGTATGCTATGCGCTTTGTGCAGCAAGTTTTATTTTTATTTTTAATCATACTATATTATGATTTTTGCGCCCCCTGAATTGCGGCCCGGGGCGGGTGCCCCAGTTTGCCCATCCCCCCCTAGATCCGGGGATGGAATCAACTCGGGAGCACACATCTTTAACACCACTGTGTGAATACCGTCTGGTTCTCTCAACTTCTTGGTATCAAGCTCTCACAGGTTTTTAGGCGGAGGCGATCCCTCTATCATCAAGAGTTGAGTTGGCGGCAAAAAGGATGCCAAGAAGTTCGGCATTCCCCTTTGCCGTATGGACCACGGAGTCGTCCGATTTACGCAGTTGTGGAAGAGACGACCGACAGAAGTTACCCTCAGTAGCTTGAGCTAGCGACCAGAATTCTCGACTACCAGAGGGGTAATCGTCCATTCGCTAGCCAGTTCTGCTGATGAACTTTAAATTGCCTTCCTTTTAGTCATTTGCTTCTTTGCTGACTAGGAGGCAGCGTTAAACTTTGTATTAAGCCCTGAGATGGATAGATCTATAAGCGTGCACGCGGATGACCATGTAGTTGACAATGACCATGATGCCCTGTCGTATTACATCGGCTACTGAGTCTGCGCTCGCGTTCGGATCTCCCGAAATGAAACAGAGCTGCCCCCAGATTAAAATTTTAGAGTATTGATTACATGTGGTTTATTAATCGATGTTAGTATATTTGTTTTATTTCACGCTAGATTTTTTATTTCTTTTGAGAAAGATCTGTACCCTGGAGTCGAGAGGGGGCCCCCAGCAAAATTTTGATACGGGGCCCCGCAAGGGCTAGCTACGCCACTGAAGATGATGCACATGGATCACGCCACAGAGAGTGTAAACAATATGAGTATTCCGGCGAAGGCGGATTGGGAGCCACTTGAGCCTTGCACGATATTCGGAAATATGATCATATTTGCGGAGCCCAAATATGAACCTTACGCCTTATATATTTTGGAGACGCTCAAGTTTATTAAGTTTCTCCTCAGTGATATCTAGATAGCAAACATCAGCGTAGTCAATTTAGGTAGAAACAAAGTTTGGACAAGCACGATTTTAGTGGCATGGAAGGAAGTTTCGCAATCGTCTTAGAGATCCTAACGCTGAAAATATTTTTCGGCTATATTCACAGATTTGCGGCGACCATATAAAATGAGTATCTATGCAGCGTGATTCCTAGGTTTTTCACATAACCCTAATTGTCAGAGGCTTTTAGGCAACCTGAAGCCTGAAATAACTAACTGCCAAATACGTACTCTATATCTATTTTTTGTATCTATTTTTCTATATTTATTTTTTAGCTGTCCTGCTGAATTATTGAGTTATTACAGCTGTCAGTACAGCGGGACTGAAATGATATGGTCACTACAATACTATTGACCCAAGCCGTTGTCGTATACGCGTGAGTTCACTCAGTGCAGAAGTAAAAGGCCCATAGGGAGCTGCGGGTAAATAAAATAATTTATCGATTAGGCCAAGAAAGCAAAGCAAGATATCTTTGAGTGCAACTGAGAATAACCTCGTGTTACTTACAAAAGAACTGTCCCATTTGTTTTAGTTAAACGTGATTTTTGTGCTAAATAATCACCGTGTTGATTCCGTTGAGTCGCATCGAGTGGCAGATTGATTGACACTTTGAGGGAACATAACACAAATCCTGCGGACAGTTGCCGCCCCCGCTCAATAAAAATGGGGAATTTAGCGGCGTGCACGGGTGAGCGACCACGTTCAGGGACAAAGTACGATGCAACTCGCAACAAACAAAGCTGCTATCGCACCGCGTCGTCAGTTAGACGCAGGTGACTGCGATTAACCTTTCCAGCAACGGTCGTTACCCGAAATGTATTCTTAAATAGGTGACGCTTTTCTTGATAAGAATGTCTCAACAGACATTTTACGGTCACGGCTCTATAATAAAACTCGTGATAGACTGCAGATGAGACGTACGCATTGTCCTTTCTCCACTTTGTTAATGTATCGATACGTCTTTCAGAGGTCGCATCAAAATAACACAGTTTGCATGCATTGACGTCTGTTTGTTTGTGTGCAAATAAAGTTTATTAGCATCTATAAAAGAATGGTAACAATCATGTTGATTATTTCATTAAGTTATTAATTACTTTGGATAATTTCTCGTTAACTTGTGATTTCTTTCAGTTTAACATGTATTACATAGATAATTAATCATTAGCATAACCTTTCAAATCTTCTTTTAAAGGTTAAGGAACCTTTCTTATTTATTGGAAATTTTTAACTATCCCACAGCGAGGCTTAGTTTCTTTCGGAATATGAGGGATAAAAGGCTATACTCTAGCACCACGTTCGGCCCAGTGTCAATTGTCGGACTTCACACATATTTGAGAACATTTTGGTAAACTCGTAGGTTTGCAGGGTTCCTTCACCGAAGCAAGTGATAATGAACTTTAATTCGCATATAACTTTTTGAAAATTCGAAGTGAGAACAGGATTCAAATTCAGGCCCCCGTGTTCGAGAAGCCAACCTTCGTACCGTTTGTCCCTCTCATAGTGTCGGGTCTTCCATTATGAGGGGTATTTGCCGTCGTCCATTACGCTGTGCAATTGCGGATTGACAGACTTCAGAGATGTTTGCGGGGAACTCTACGATTACAGGTATCTTATTTTCGTTTACTATCCTATAGGTAGCTGCAGCTAAGTATTTATTACCTATGGGAAAATTATATTCGGTAAGTCGGAAAGCCAAAAATAATGCTTTTATTAATATTTTTACATGTACAGTAACATTATAAATAAATAAATAAATAAACGCTTACACACTCATACCCCCCCGCAGTAGGTTGTTGTCGCGGGTGGCATGGACGACACATAATATAACACATCACAATAACATCCATGACCCGAGTACAAATATTTATCTGTCACATAAATATCTGCCCCGGCCGGGAATCGAACCCGGGACCTCTCGCTTCGCAAGCAGGGTCGCTACCAACTATGCTACAGGGTCGTCAAATACATTTACCGAGATGGGAAAGAGCATTTCATAATTTCGATTTTCTGTCAATAACTGATAAATGAATAAGGCCACCTGATGGCAAAGGTCGTGTTCAAAAATATTCTCGGCATTACTTGGCACCAAAGCAACATGAAACAAGAGTGGCTTGTTGACTGACTGTCGGCCGAAATGAGTCATATTGTTTTGGTTGATTCTAGACGGAGGGAGGTAACCACAATCAATAAAGAAGTTGCCTTTAACTGGCAACGGCTTAATAGGTAGCGCCATTACCTCGTCTATTTGTTCGTTTACCCAAGCGGCAGTTGGCACGAGGTATTCATGTTGGGCACATCAGACTATTGACATATTTTTTTTCATTTTAATTTTCTTCTAAAACCCCATGGTGAATGACAACGAGACGAATGACAACAAGATGACTAACAGCGAAACAAATGACGAAGTAACGTAAAAATGCGTGATCCTCTAAAATTAACTACTACGTTAAATAAGAAGCTGTTTGTCCAGACTATGCGTTATTAGTCGGAAGTTGAATCATAGAAAATATCGAGAGAATTCAGATTCAGACCATCTAGCAGCCTTAATCCTACTCATAATCTCCAAGTCAGGTGCCGCTGGTGCGAGTACATTATTGAATTAGGTATATCCGCGGTATAGTGCAAATAGTTGCATATTAAAATGTCGTTCACCTAGTTCCCATTTGGAGTGGAAAAACTAGGGTGTGTTACGGGACAGCATTAAAGCAAAGGTTTAATTGAAATGTATGCTTTTACGTCTTAAATGAATGTGTAGCTGGCGCCACAGGTTCACAAGTGGAGTGACGCGCGGTTCGTTGACCGGTAACCTGATGCTTATGGTCTATCGTGAACACGTAACGTATTTTTTCATTCATAGCTACATAATTGTCTATTGCATAGACAAAATCTGACTACGAACATAGTGAATGATATTTATACACAAAAATAGTGAAAAATAAATACATACACGAAAAGTTTTTTCAGGCGCTGAAGATTCCGCGGCTGCTTACGTAGTAGCGTTAAATGAATCAATCAATCAAGATCAGCATACCTAAATGTTTTCATAGTCGGTTTAGTAACAACTTTATAATGTAGAGATGAAAGAAGGAAATCTAGTTTTTTTTTTTAAATGACGTAAAATAAATAGTACGAGTATCTATCTACATACTTTACTTTTAGTAAGTAGGTACAACAACAACAAAACTCTTTATTTAACACCAATATGCAGTAATAACTTAATTTCAGGTATATCTACAATGGTAGTTACAACAGGCGGCCGCGGCCTTATCGCTAAAGAAGCGATTTCTTCCAGGCAACCTTAGGGAAGAGGACAATTTAATATAGACAATGTGAATGTAGTGGTGTACGAGTGTTTAATGAAAGAATACAGATATAATACATAATATCATAAAAGTAGAAAGAAGGTAATAATTATTATAGCAAGTGTTATGGCGAAAGAAATTACGCTTTAGTTAATCTTTTAAAAGTATTTATTAATTGAGCGCGGCGAATAGACAACGGCAATGAGTTCCATAGCTGAACAGTCCTAGCTGAAAAAGATTTACCAAAGAATATAGAAGAACGCTCTGGAAAACTTAAGGCAAGATTAGTAGAAGATCGTAGAAAACGATCATGAGCAAGATGTCGATTTTGAAAAGTGACTTTAAGTAGTCAGGTGCGATAGGATTGAACAGCACGGGGTAAAGAGAAGCAAGAATATGAGTATCCCGGCGAATTTGAAGTTACCCGGGATACCTAGCTCGGCAAGCTGAGCTACTATAAACAGACCCACAGGGTCATCAAATGACCCGTCACTAACCTCGGGGATACTTAAATAAAACCATGAAATAATACTTTATAAGAAACAATTTCCAATAAAAATCTACAAATAGACGTATAAACGCACCTGCTCTAATGACACCGGTAAATAGCTTAAAGGTGTTAGTTATATTATGCAGTTAAGCACATAGCAGTGTCAGTTTGTATATGCGGGCGGGCGGTCGTCGACCGAGGCCCTTGACTCGCGCGGGTTCAGCGACACCGCTTGACACCGCGCGCCGCGAGCCGCGAGCCGCACGCCACACGCCGCGCGACCGCGCCGCAAACGCTGCTTTACAGCTTTTTACCTTGTCAATTCACAATTTAAAGTTTATTAGTACAAATAAAGAGCAATTTCTTAAATAAGTCGCTTTAATAAGTAAGAAAATAGTGCACTTTAAAGAGGAAACAAAGTACGTTTTGTTGAATTCATTATTCACAAACAATGTTTTTATAAATTAAGTAAGGATTTTCTGGCCAAGTTGTGAAAGAAGAATCTCGGTTGTGTTGTGTGTGTAATAAGTAGGAAAACTTAATTCGCATTATTTTTGGCATGGCAACTCTAGCAACATGTCTGAAAAATGCTTCGTTCTTTTCTGTAGTTAACTTTTGACCGATGTCACCAATCCGTTGCAGGAAAAAACCGGGCAAGTGCGTGTCAGGCCATGCGCAATGTAGGGTTTCGAAGTAGTAAGTTTATCGACTATTACTCATTAACTACCTAAGCTAACATAGCCGTCAAGGAAAACTTGTAAATTCATCATATCACCTATTTTTGAGATTTCTTTCACTTTTCCAACTATAAAGGTACGTTTAGACTACGTCAGAAATTCCGACATAAATGTCAGACATTTAATGTCTGTACTGTTTACATTTGTACGTTTTTTTGGAACGAAGTTCCTTATCGCGCGTTGCGAAAGGGGGCTAGGCGGAAAAAATTGGGACGAAAAGTTGTAACGACACTTTTTGCCGTCTTTTGTTAATTAAAGCGAGTTACTAGGCGACCAGAAGTCTTCGAGGGTGCGACAGTACAATCATAGTATGTGGCTGTCTTATTTACTCTTCGGTATTTAGCATAGGCACAACAGGGATATCTATATTACGATCATGCACATTAAGTTATTATTGCTATTTCTCTTGTCATGCCAATTAATATGCGGAAGAGCGACAAGGATAGAATAAATCTATCACTGTCGCTCTGACGAGACACTTGTCAGAGTGGCAGTGATGGATTTGTTCTATCAATGTCGCTCTTCCGCATATTGATTGGCATGACGGGAGGAATGGCAATAATAGCTTTATGTGCATGATCGTGATATGGACGTCCCTGTTGTGCCTATGCTAAATACCGAAGAGTGAATAAGACAGTCACATAATATTATGATTGTACTGTCGCACCCTCGAAGACTTCTGGTTGCTTAGTATTAATCGAAAGGAACTTCGTTCCATCCGGGTGCCCCTTGACACCTCTCATTTTTTTTGTGTCTGAGTACTGTCTATTTGTAGGTGTACGGAAATTGTGTCCAAGCTGTTTACACGCAAACTAGTTAGTGATGCTCAGTCAGCATGGTACACTTTGGTGGAATTAAATTTCAGTATTGCCATACATAAAATTATATTTTCATACAAATGTATCCTCCTATTCATAATTTCTAGCTCTAGCCTGCCTTTGATGTCATTTAAATATGTAGGACTATTGTCAGATCTTACAGATCGTACACTTTGGTGGAGATAAATTTCAGTAGTGCCATACAAAAAAATAATATTTTTCATACCAATGTATCCTTCTATGCATAATTTCAAGCTCTAGGCTGCTTTTGATGTCATTTAAATGTACAGAACTATTGTTGGATCTTACAGATCGTACACTTTGGTGGAAATAAGTTTCAGTGTTGCCATACAAAATATAATTTTCAAACGGGTTAGTCAAATGGTTCAGTAGCTTTTAGGCTAACAGGTCGCACAACGCTAATCGTCAACGGTCAACAGTTTTCTGCGAATGAGACCTTTTGCGCACGCTGGACATTTCGCGAATGGGACATTTTGCACTCTAGCGCAAAAAATAATTAAAATGACGATATTTTCCTGCTATTTTCTTATTAAATAAATAATTATAATTGCTGCTATTACTAAGAATATATTGTCATCGGCACATGGTTCATAATAAAAATATGATAAAAATTAACAAAAGAAATTCACCTGCTACTTATTGAGCTAATTCAAGTTCTTAAAATAACATAGTGACAAACAGTTATCTACCAATATTTTTTCTCCATCACGTTTTAGTTGCAATATTTATTGAGTGGAGGAGGAAAATGAAAGCTAGATTTTTTTATCATTTTTATGTTTCAATTTGCCCGCTCAGCAAGTTACAACTGTGTGGGACACACCGTATCGCCACATCATTAATGGTAATAACTGGCGGCGTTAGTGGTAGTTGGTAGGATGGCTAGCACTGCTAGCAGGCTGGTGGGCTAGCGCCGCCATTGGACTAGTACCACTGTGGACCAGTACCGCTGTGGACTAGTGCCGCCAGTTGACTAGTGGCCAGTGGACTAGCTGTGCACACCAGGCGGCAGGCGGCAGGCGGCCAGGCGCTCGCACAGAGCAGTGAAAGTGGGTTGAATGCGGCGCCATTACTTTCAGTTTCTCTTGCGCACGCCCGATCGCGAACTCGTTACAATAAACATTGCATCCCGTCGATTTCTCGCTCTGTTAAATTTCACCTTTTCCACTATGCTCGCTATGCTGTGCAGTTTGACCTGTTCGCTGTGGGCTGGCAGGAGAAAGCGCCACATTTTGTTACCATTCCTAACCTTACATAGATAGCGAATATTACAAGCGTCTAGCTGTACCTTGTATTAATTTCTTTTGTTATTGTAGTGGGTATTTTATAAAATACTGAAATCTTTTACAAATAATATTTAAGAATTTTTTCTTTTGACAATGTGCAATTAACCACAAAAATCGAATGATAAGAATAAAATAAATCTTAAGTTAGGTACTAGACAACGCTTTCCTTATGATATTTGTTTATGATTAATAAGGGTCTTTTGGGACTTTTGGGTCCATTTAAAACCTCATCAATAATAGTCAATGCATTAGGTATAACTTTCTTCGCTAACTTTCTTCTTCGTTTCTCTATTTTGTATACAGAAATAAGAAATGGCCGGGTCTTGTTTTGGTTCTTGTTGTATATTTTAACCATCGTTTCAGTTTAAAAGACTGTTTAACCATTGACCAAAACGAGTTTTGTACATACATACATACATACATACATACATACATACATACATACATACATATATACATACTATATTATTATATCAAAACGAACAATGAAAGAAATATATTATTATCTCGTTCATTCGATTGAGTTGCAGCTTTTGTTGACACTTGACACAAAAAGTTCTTCAAAACAAAAACAAATGAGTCATTGTTAAATTGTGAAAATTATTTTTATTGATTTTTTTTAACACAGCCTGTACATTTAATTAATTAATAAAGTAATAAGCTAATAAAGATTTTATTTTTTATGTTTCCATTACTTCACACTTCCGCCATACTCCGGCCATCTCCCACTTCATTCAATCTGCAACTTTGTTCAAAATACCTAAGTAATTCTTTTGAAACCCAGTGAACAAGAGCAACTTTTTAAATTCAATAATGTGAAACATATCTGCTTATTGTAATAACATAATTATCTTTGCTAGGATTTTGACTAAGTAACGGATTAAATCATCTTCTTATTTATATTTATTTTTTTAACGAAGGATATGTTTATACAAAACAGTATAAAAAATAAAACAGTAAATGAATATACCATTAGAAAACTTCAATGATATTAAAGTGCGTGATTAGCGTGTTGGTACAGAGTGACCTAGAAAACTAACTTTCGTTGCGCCCGCGCACTTCGCCGCGGCGCCGCGACCAGCTCTTCTACAGTATGCCTAAAATCCGGTTCAGATTTTTGTAGAGCGCAGCCATTTTCAGTATTATCATTATAGGTAGTATATATTATGTCGTGGCCAGATCTTAGAATTGATCACTTCATGATATTATGTTCGACCATTTCATTAAAAGGTCGTTTTCATGATATGGTCAGCTAAACCTGTAGCTCGAGCACGAATATTTGCGAGAAAGTATTCGTATGGTTAACGTAAGCAATTTGTCAAATTTGTATGGCATTTTAGTACCATTTACGTACGATAGGGGCGCTTTTGAAAAAATGCCATACAAATTGCTTACGTTAACCATACGAATACTTTCTCGCAAATATTCGTGCTCGAGCTACTGACCGTTTCGTTTAAATGTCAACGTTTGATGATAGTCAATCCACGTTTGGCCATTATCATTAATGTAGGTTATCCATGATAGAAAAGTTTTAATAAAAAATTTAAATAAAGAAGTAACTTATAAATTATTCGAAGTGCAAAAATTAGTTTATTGCAGCTGGTTTGTAGTTTGAATGCGAATTGTCCGCATAAACCTTAACATATTATTATCATAATCTAATCTTAATCTAATAAAAACTTTCAAAATCACGATAGTTCTGCATTGTTTAACATAAAAATAGGAGATCTTAGAAAACTATTAATTATTGGGTGCGCAACAGTTGATATAATAACATAAGTTCTAACGATCATTTGATCTAATGCCACTTGATATACTTTTTTTTACTATAACGATCAAATGATATAACAATTAATTGATATAATTTCATATTTCCTATGAAATGAAAGTAATGTGACTCATTGGTAAAATATTTATTGTTTAACAATTTCAGTAAAACAAAACAATTTCAGTTTAAAGTACAATCAAAATGTGTACACTTAACCCAAGGTAGGGGTAAATTACGGTAGACAGATTGGCACATAGATTGTAGGATCGCGGAATCAAAGTAAAACTAAATAACGTTGAATTGATGAAACCGGGTGTTATCAGGCAATAAACGTAGAGTATCCTTGTGCCTGTCGAATTGTGTGTTTTATTTAGTATCCTGGCAGTCCTGACATATAACTACGCCCACAGAGAGAGATCTGTGTTCATAGTACTGAAGTGCTCTTTGATACATGGTTTACAGAGATGATCTGAACATACAAAAGCATACACTCCAACCCAGCCCTGTCCCGATAATTAAATTTTACCGTGCGCAGTAGTGTGGGAAAAAATACGCAAAAATATTCTTATGCTGATTTGTGACAAAACAAACTGAGTTTTAAACAAATTATCACATTTATAAAGTAGGCAACCTTTACAACAAACGAATTAGTTAGTAATTCTTATACAATCTTAACAAAATCAACATTTATTCAATTCTTAGAAAGACATCAACAAATTGTAAAAAAAACCTTTTCGTTTTGAAAGGTCTTGTGGCAAGAGTGTCTTAGCCTAAGACCATTACAAGTAAATAGTAAAAATCGCCTTCTGCTTCAGTTTGTGAAATAGTTCTCTGGTAATGAATAATGTACTTTTATGCATAAATCAGCACTTTACCATGAGGTCTCAATGGCAACTGGTAAGTGTGAAAATGTGAAATAAAAACTTATTGTTTTTATAATATACAAGTAAACGCCCTCGCTTTGCTTCGGTTTTCTTATTTTTTTACACCTTGGGTTACATTATTGAAGCTTTATTAAGGATCCCTAATTTTTTTGAAAATATAATATGTATATCTAGCCTATGTTACTTGGGGATAGTGTAGCTTCCCAACAGTGAAATAATTTTTCAAATCGGTTCAGTAGTTTCGGAGCCTATTCAATGCAAACAAAAAATCAAATCTTTCCTCTTTATATACTAGTATAGAAAAAACATTTTCATATATTCAGAATATACATGCGGGAAGTATAACCAATTATTTGTTGCAAAAAATGCAGTTAAACAGAACATGAATGGTGTCCCTAATAATTTGGCCAGGTACTGTATGCAATTACACCAGCTTTAAATTTATTTTCCATAAGTTCACTTATTTTAACCGATACATAACGTCTAGCATGCCGCACAGATCAGAAATAGTCAAAATACCCATTTAATTAGACATTTAAGCTGTTTAGGCATTGTGTAGACACAGACTAACAGATTAATATAACTTTTCGTCACGTATCACTTGAGTTTTATGATACTTTATTTGCACCTCGGTCAAAAAGTAAACACATTATATGTGATGTGCAAATGTAAGCAGCGACAACGCGATGCATCCTAAAAGAAATGAACGAAAATGAAAGTGACCCAGTTCGTCAACCACGGTTGCTTTGCTTTCTCTCCAATCTTTTTATTCTATTCGCATCTCCCTCTATTTTAAGTTTCGCCGAGAGAAAACGAAATAAAGTAAGTAAACAAATTATAACTTTAACAAAAAAGGTAAGTTTTAAAAAGTATTTTATATTCTTTTACATCTACGAGTAATTTAGCGAAAGTCAAGATCAATGATTGCTTATTATTATTTAAATTTACATAAAGGAGTTTATATAGATTATTTCGTTTTACGCCTCGGTAACATTTACATAACGTACCTTATTTACTTACTTACGTAAAATTTTTGTGTCTTTAAATGAATAAATATCACCTACATACTTCTCAAGCTTACACTAAAAAGAAAGTATTTGCACTAAAATACAATCTGTCAAATGTAGGGGCAAATTGTACAATGTTAATTTTTAACGGAAGTATGCTTAATATAAACATAAAGTATAACATATAAAAAATAATTAAAAATAAAAAACAAAAAACCCGACTGCGTAAAAAACAAATAAGAAAAAACCAGCCCAGTACTTTAGAATGTTGTTAAAAGTAATATCACGGAATACTTAATAGTACCTATTGGTAAATACTGAACAACTACACCATAGAAGGATCACTTGAATTATTGTATGTTTAGGTACTGTACCTGCTTAGTAATATTTTCATTTATATTGGCTTATTGTAGGAGTTTAATCGATTTTTACCTTCTCATCTCATAGACGCCTAAGCCCGCTCCGCCCATTTTGCGATCTACTGAGCGCCCAGAGATTTCCAATGCTCAGGAGTATTTTTTCCCAACAAATATGGATATTGCACTATGCGAAACTTTGTATTAAAACTCCAGAATCGTAGATCCAGAATCCAGGGTACCTCCCCTACAGGTAACTTGAGAATGAATCTTTTATTCATCGCGTATCCTATAGTGTGGGGTATCATTGAAAAGGTCTTTCAAAAATATTATGGGTCTTCTAAGACGGTTTTTGAAATTAGAGGTCATTTTGGGAAGTGTCAAGTGTCCCCTTCCCCTGCTGGCTAAACGATTGGAGTTGGACAAGTGAAAAATTCTCAAAAATAGTTTATATTATGATGAATTTACAAGGAAAATATCACGGCTAGCATAAGTACTTAATGAGTAATAATCGATAAAGTTACAACTTCGGAACCCTACATTGCGCGTGATCTGAGATACACTTGCCCGGTTTTTTAAATCCCTGAATCGAAAAATGGTATTTGCAGAACCTTTTTCCTACACTATGACGAGAAAAAAAGTGGCCACACTTTACCAGTACTTGTGAACAATCATTTTATTTGTAATGGGGTTGTAAGAAGCTCCAGCCATCTTGAATCCAAGCCAACCTCCCCTTCCCGTGATGCACCCTGTTAAACAACTGACGAGACTATGAATCCAAGTCTCTCCTACCAGAGGTAACTAGTTGGGTTCATTTTCACCCACCTAGCCAGTTTCCACTCTGCTTCTAAAACCAAACTGAAGTGTTTTTATAGGTCACTGTGACCTAAAACCGCGCTTAATATGTTTATGTAGCCCTTTTTACACGGTGCAAAAACTTTTGTCTGAGTTTCTCTATTGAGCACCCTATTTTATAAACAACTTAAGTCACGAGTTACGTATACATTTCATAGAACAGTGTAACTTATGCCCGTATAATAAAACGAGTTGTTAATAATAACCCGGGTCATATTTTAGGACACTCTTTATCCCGGAAAATCAAAAGGTTTCCTCGGGAAACGGGATGAAAGTTTGTATATAATATTTTTAAAACATCAACCGATTTGCTTCAAATTTGAAACAAATGTTCCTTGATTAAATTGATGGAACACGTATTTTTCAGTTTTTCAAAATTATCCAAAAAAAGGAAGAAAAATACAAATTAATGTGAATATTGCTTATTTTTCAAAACCCGCTCCTGGAGGAATCCTTTGTGATTTTATCGTGGGTTTCAGTATTTAAATTACTAAATATAAGTACTTCAACATAAATTCACCGTTTTTTAAATTTTCTTCTGCAAGAGGTACAAATAAGGTAAAATATAATTTCCGTATGCGAAGCTGCGGGCAACTGCTAGTATTGTATTATAACGCGTAATGTTTTCACGCAATAATATACCACTTTATGCACCGTATCGTAATGTATTAACTATTACGTGTTTGTGTAATTGTTCATGCTCCAAACATAAGTTTGTGTTGGCTCGTTGTGAACTAACTTTTAGTTCGTGACAATCTAACCGTTTATTAGATGAAATTGCCCTACTTAGGTGTTTTTACCAGTACATGATCCGTTATGAAGACAGCCTAAGCTCTAAAATAATCCGGCTCCATTAATTTTAGGTACCCGTTATACTAAAGTTTACATAGGACCGCGGACGGTTGCAACACTTCCGATCAGGCTTTCATAAAGGCACGTTGCAATATGGTAGTTCAAAAGTTCAATAGAATAAAATAAAGAAAAAAAATATAGAATAAAATATGGTAAATAATTTTAATTTTCGTGCCGTCGACTTTATAATATCATTCTCAGAGCGATGATAGAATTCAATTAATAACTTTATTATACTTATAAATTCAATACAAGTAGTCAAAATGAATCTTTAATTTATAATCAGATCATCAAGTAAAATAAATATACCTGCATTATTGAAATGTATTTCATTATTTATGATAAAATAATAGCAAGCAGCAGAAACTGTATTTTTATTTGTCAGTATGTGCTTATGACCGCAAATCGAGTAAACCGTATTATTTCCCGTTTTAAACAATGTGTGTATACCTGCCTATGTATAGAAGTTGTGCCTTGAAGGCAAGGTGAGATACTAAACGAGGTCGATAACCTCAAGCACGTGTATGACACGATTTGTAAAAGTTGCCAACTTAGCTATAGAGAAGGAACACTAGGCAAAAAATGCCTTATCCGTTCTAAACTGCATCGATTACACAAACATTTAATTGAAATAATTTAATAATTCTGTTCTGAGTTGTGGGGAGGCAGATTGGCCACTAAACATATCGTGCCTGACCAAGTTGATCCGCGCCGAACGCGTTTGAAAGTTGTATGCCAGCTAGTGGAAAAACTAAATGTAGCGGGGGATCATAAACCCTTACAATGTTTCGGAGCGTACATTCGTTAGTATGAGTCAGGAATAATGACAGTGAGCATTGCATCGGTCGGTATTTCAAATCTAGCTGACACAGCTGTCAACTGTGGTTTGTATTTGTGGTTGTTATCGGTCTTTAGACCACAAGCGTACGATACGATTGATCTTTGGTTAGACCAGAAGGTCCAGAAGGGCAAAGTTTATGGCATTAATTATGTCCAAATTGCAGTAACGGTTCTTCTTGCAAGTTGCCCATACAACAACCCGTAGGTCGCTTGCTAGTCAGCAATGTCAGCATCCAGGCCTAGAAAGGGTTACCTGACCAAGCCTTCCCCTCGGTATATCTATGGATGAAACGAAATAGATTTGATATAATTGAAATATAGATACTGCAAGTCATCTCTCGTAGTCACCAACTTATCGCACTTACAATCGCACCGGGCACCAATTGCCATACTGTGATATCGTCAACAGTAAAATCACATGAAGATTTTAATGTTCTTAAAACCTTGCGCTATTGTAGACATTTGTTGCTGTTTTCATTCATAGCGAAGCAGTCTCATCATCTTTTATTGTAGCCAACAGTAATGCGGTGTGTGGTGCGTGTGGTGAGTGCGTTGCGTAGCCGTGCGGTGTGGAGCGGTGCGCGTGCGACCGCATAGCCGCTAGTTAGATAGCCGCGGGTCAGCGACCGGTGCGAGGCCGACGCCCGCTGACGTAACGTTACGCGAATTCCGAACGACGCCCGCGCCCTCCGCCCGCCCCGTCCGCACTTCGCGCCGACCTAATTCCTTAGAAGCCACTTCGTTTGTGCATCACTAATTATAAAACGACGATGCACTGCCGACAAACACGTTCTATTTCTAATTTATTCGAACCGTGATTGCTCGCTTAAAATAATTATACTTAATCGGACATTAAGAAAAGTGCAACACTAAAATTAACTTACAGGTTACACTTGTCCAAGGCAAAGAAAACATGGTTTTAATAAGCACTTACCATGTTGAACTACATCACTATTTAGAACCTACCATCAATCGGATTCTTGTTAATCATGATCCTAAGGAAAGCAAGGTCTTTTGGTACCATTTTGGTAAATACTTTATTTACACAAGTAAGTCGTTAAAGTCAACTAGCAAGGTACAAAACTGATAAGGAAGTCCATATGACCAGGAAAAGCGTTTAAATTGTACATTATGATTATCAGGAAATATAAATACATGAGCTTTTTTATATGCATCTCTCCCTATGCAGAATGGCTACTTAGAAGTACACAGGGTATGTTCAAGTACTTTTAGGTACGAGTACCTACGTCTGATATTTGCACATTCAACACCTCCATTGATATGTTTACTCATGATTTGTCACAGTATAGGCACTTGGTATGATTAAATGATTATTTGCCACTGACTGACGCAATTGTTGTTTGCGCTGCCATTGTGGGCTCTCAGCGGATGTGCTGTGACCAACTGTGTAGCCGCAAAGTGGCCTCGCTAACCTTCAAATATCTTCCTCAATTTTTTTTTAACTTCGTTAAGGAAAAGTTGTAAATATTAATTTGTGTTTTACATACGTTGAATTGAAAGTCCATGAAATTTACAAATCCTTCGTTAGTTATTCATTCATTATCGTTCATCGATCCCAGTCTGAGGCAGCTTTGCATTTCGTGCAAAAGGTCGGTGCATAAGTTATATCATGTACCTATATACATTATTACTACTGAGTAGTTCAATCATAATAAAAGCAGTGGATTCTCCATAAATTATTTTCTAGTAAAGCGTTGGATATTCGATTTAAGTTGACGATTCGGTCGCCTATACTCCACGCGATTTACAGCCGAAACAAATGTAAACAAACCATTATAATCGTTCTAAAGGATTTTTTACCAACTGACATGAATTTGTACACCAAATGCGTTTTATTTAGACAAACTACTCATTAAGACAAAACAGTACATTATGTTAAAAGTTTCAAATCGCTTCTTGGAAATAAGATTTAGTCAGTTATTTATAAGTCAGTTAGTGAAAACACTAGAAAACCATTTTAATGGTTTGTTTACATTTGTTTCGGCTGCAAATCGCGTGGAGTATAGTTAGTAATATAGGTAATAATTATGTACGTATATAACCACAGAATACAGGTGCCAGTCTTAATCCGAACAAATATTAGTTTGACAAATAAATAAAAGCATATTAATAGCGGTAATTTGTTATAAGCACAATAAAAATACTTACGTATCGTCTGCGGACGTTTCCTCGCTGTCTATCATAATTCATACATATTTACCTATTGGTAAATATAAGCACGGAACGTCAAATGAACTTGTGCTGGTGACAACAAATAATTAATATTATGTGTAAAATAAAAATAAAAACTGTTTGGTTTTATGAAACCACGATGCAAGTGATTACTTTTTTCGGTTTGTAGGCATTTACCTAAAAAAATTTAGAAAATTATTCGATTTAGGGTATTAAAATTGCGTTTTTAATCTTAACTTAATTATTGAAAAATGGAAACGATAGTGGGAAATCAATAGTAGACAAATATTCAATTATAAAATTTAATTTCAATTTGCGTATTAGAGTACGGAATACATAATTAATATAATCATTTAGATGATAGACGCATATTAAAAACTAAGAGCAATATTTATTTAAATCATTGAATCTCCATTATTATTTTTACTCCAGGGCCGGCTGTAATGCGACATGCGATAGATGGACGAAAATTTTTGGGGCGATAGAATAAAAGTTTCACTTTAATAAAATGAATTATATTGTGGTAGAATTTACATACAGTTAACCTTGACAACGTACAGCAAGTGCAGACCTTTTGTTTCGGTAAGAATAACGTTTCAGTTTACAACGCTAAAATGCTAAAATTGATGCGTTACTGAATTTTTTTAAGTTTTATTTTTTAAGTTTTATGCTTATAGAACACAAGCACAGATAACCTAACACTAGCAAAGATATTAGTATAGATAGGACCCCTCCCCAACATTGCAGCCTTTTTGTTCCAATTTTAGACTAACTTTAATTCTCTATGAGATTAAAGGTATTGCTTTGAACCATAACAACTCAGGCTCATTCAGGATACTTGATTTGTCACTGATCGTCCTCCCTGTCCTCCCACTTCATGGCCATTTTTTTTTATCTAAAAAGCCGGGAACATTAATGCCACAACGCCGACGGTGCGTTGCCGGTCAAATAAAATAAGGGTGCGTGTACTTTTGTACGCGCGTGAGAAGTTATACTTCTTTGGCATCATTAAATAAATATTTAACTTTACTCGTAGTATTAATTATATTATATAATAATATTTTAATTTATATCAATAAATAATACATACGGATAGTTAGGATAATAATAGTAATAATGTAATATAATAAAAATACAAAAACACTTACAAAAAATACTGGCATTCAGGGGTCAGGGATCCAGGGGGTAGAGGGGGCCAAGAATAAACTTTATATATAAATATGGGTTCGATTTTTTGGTCAAAAATCGTCTAGGACGCACCGTTCTCGAGATATCCCGGATTTTTGGTTTTTCCAAAAATTCCTGTTAGAATATCTCGAGAACCACGTCCACTATCTTCTTGACCAATGAACCTAGGTGCTGCTGGGACTCCAAGGAATCCAAAATCGAAAAAAAAAAACAATATTAAAAAACAATATTCTAACAAATAATAAATATAAAAACAATATAATAAATATAATAAATAATAATCTTCATTATTTCAAAACAAGCATTTTTAAAAACGCGCTTGACGTTTTTCGTTATGTCGTTTTTATGTCACCGTTAGTGTTATAAATATTAAAATTTCACTCTCATAGCCTCATAATTTTTTCCATTTATTTCATAACGCGCCTAAAGAAGTAGGTATAACTTCAAAAAGAAAGAAAAGCTCTCAAGTCCCCAGTCGGAGTCAAGCAATAGGTTGGTAGCTAGCCAGGAAGGCTTTACAGATATACAATATAATAATACCAGTAATAATATTAATTAACTAATAATAATATTGATAATGTTATTCTTTTACGCGGAGCACCCGCTCTAATACGACCACACTATTTGGTCATTTCATACCAAAAAAACAAAATACATGTGTCATCATTTTAATTGTCGTGTAAAGAAAAGTATCACCTTGAATATAAATAAATGTAACGTCAATATAAAAAACACCGCTTATCTTTGTCTTAATTTGTCTTAATATTCATCACTCTTTATCAGCTACAATAATTACCTACTGGATTTATGTTAAATGACATTAGCGGCGAAGCAATTAATGTTAACCTTTGGACGGTTATTTTAATCGTTGATTACTATGTATTACTTAACGTTAGTGATTTTGTTTAACTTTAAAATAATTAAAATGTGTGTAATTCACACGTGGTAGAAGTGAAACCTTCAAAAATAAAAGTATTAATTTAATAACGTTTAACAGTTTTTATAAAATTATCTTTCAAAAACTATTTTGTACTAAATAAAAATAAAACACTGGTAACTAACGCCATCTCTTAACATAATATTCTATCTTGTTTCTCGCGCCATCTATGAATACAACTTAGCACTTTTTTAAGTAACACAAAAACAAAACCGGAAATCCCGGATATCTCGGAAACGGTGCGTCCTACACGATTTTTGACATGATTTCCTACCTCCCCGTAGAACTGCACAGTCCCTATTACATAAATCTTGCTGGACCCACCCCTAACCCCCCACCCAATTTTTTTTTTTTTGGAAAAACCGAAAATACCGTATACATCGAAAACGGTGCGTCATAGACAAATTTTGACAACATTTTCAAAAAATCATTCAAAAGATTAGGGACTCGCCTAAAGCGCCACGGCAACCGATTTTCCGTCCTCTAATTTCAATAAATTCGTTTCATCTCTCGTTCTCTCAGTGGCGGCCTGTGCGGGCTGCGCCCTCATATTGTAAGAGGAGACCCCAGGCCAGCACTGTAACAGTTAAGGGTTGTTAAGATGATGATGAAACTTGAAAAAAAATCATAATGTCATGATGACTTACTTTTTTACATATTATAATAAATAGTTCGATATGTTTAGAAAGTTTTGCTAATATTATTGTAACGTTGGAATTGGCAGAACATTTAGATAGATTTGAATTAGGTGGGCGTACCATAACAAGGCGCCCCGTAGAGATTTATTAGTATCTTGTCATTTTGCGTTTATCGTTTTATAATATCAATTACGAGTAACCGCCCTCGCTTTGCTTCGGTTTTCTTATTTTTTTATACCTTGGGTTACATTATTGGAGTTTTATTAAGGATCCCTAATTTTTTTGAAAATATAATATAGCCTATGTTACTCGGGGATAGTGTAGCTTCCCAATAGTGAAAGAATTGTTCAAATCGGTTCAGTAGTTTCGGAGCCTATTCAATGCAAACAAAAAATCAAATCTTTCCTCTTTATATATTAAGTATTGATAAAATACCTTACATGATTTGATAACGATAAATATAATATCAAAGTAACTAAAACCAGATATCGGAGATATAAATGAGAAATATCGTTATTTTTAAGTGCTAATTTTACCGCGTTTTCAAGGATTTGTGATGCATGTTTGTAGGATACAAATAATAATATCCATAATACAACCTCCTCCGCGTTAGCTCTCCAACTAGAGCGGATGTTGTCATTGGCGTAAAAGAGCTTTAATTTTCTTGCAAAGAAAAATCTTTAATTCCAATAAACAATAAAATAGTTAAGGAGGTAATCAAAATCTCCATTTTTCTGTCGAATTATTGTCTGTTTTTCTGTCTGTCTTTACCAGCAACAACGCCTCTGAAAATATTTAGGTAGATGATGGTGTATTAGTCAGAAACACCTTTAAAACCGGGATATTGATAGAATACATTAATTTGCTCCTATATATTTGTAGATTAGCAAAAAATTATTACTAAATGGATGTAAACTTGAAATTTATTATAACGTCTACATAGTTTCAAGAAGTTAAGCGACCCCCTCGCTTAGTTCAATATTATTAGTTTTTAACCGACTTCAAAAAAAGGAGGAGATTCTCAATTCAACTGTATTTTTTTTTATGTTCGTTACCTCAGAACTTTGGACTAGGCGAACCGATTTTGATGATTCTTTTTTTTTATCGAAAGCTGGTGGCTGTCATGTGGTCCCGTATAAATTTTATTGAGATCTAACAATGGCATCCATGATAAAACCATATAAGTCTTAAATTTGTATTAAGTAAGCGCGACAAATGGACGAATAACTCAATATCACGCCAACCGATTTCGATAATTCTTTTTTTAATCGAAAGCAGGTGCTTGCCACGTAATCCCACATAAATTTGAACGGGATCTGACAAGTAGTTTTAGAGTAACTTTGAAGTCGGTTATTTTTTGTTAGTAAAATTTAGATTATTAAATTAAATGATGGCCCTGTAGCCAAGTTCACAGGCAACAGAAACCGAGGGGTCCCAGATTTGATTCCCGGCCGGGGCGTATGTATATTTATGTGACAGATAAATATTTGTAATCATGTCATGCGTGTTAAAGTGATGTCATATTTGGATTGTCCATAATGTCCATGCCACCCGCAACATAATACTACTGCGATACTTTTATTTATTTGAAAATAAACAATTAGTTTCCTCCTCTTTAAATATGTATCTACTTGTTGGTTCGATTTCGTCAGCTGAGTAACCCATTTTTTGAAATGAAATTACATTATTCTTCGAAGGTAAAAATTCTGAAAAATAACTTGCTACATCGTAGATTATACGTGGAACAATAAACTTCGAATATAATTATAATATTACAATGTAATTAAATTTAAAGACGACCTTGTAGTTCTCGCGTGTCAGACGGTTGACGTCAGTGCATAACATATCGCATAGATCAAAGAGTAGAAGAGATGGACCGTAGAATTTTGTAAACAATCAGCAGTTAAAACGTCAGAGCAGTCCAGAAAGCAGATTTTACAGTTGAAATAGATTCAATGAATCTTAACGTTAACAGAAATCGAAGGTAAGTAAGTCTTTAATTTCTTACAGCATATATCTACTATAAAAGACTGAGATAAACATGAAAATCATTTATTTTATCCATCGTCAATTGTTTTTATTGACGCTCCATCTCTCGACGACGTTAGTCAATGACGTATTGTTTATTTAACAAAAATTGCAGCGGTCGTACAATGTCACCCCCTTCCTGCAGGGACGCACCGCCCGAGCTCACGTTCAACTACAAGTGCAGTCACGGTCACCCGTGTGACCGGTCACCGCCAAAACTATTCACCTCATTCATCTATTCCACTTGGAACTACAATAAATCACAATGTTATTCAAATCAGTCGAGTCGATTTCGTTTCACGTGGAATCGGCACATCTAGTCTTTACTTAATGATGGTCAAAAGTTTGAATTATAAATTGACTGTTTTGACAATTTTAATTATGCGTTGTGGGTGTGAATATACTACTTTTGTAAAATTTTCTGACATTGGCAATCCTACTTACTATTTACAGCACAGAGCCCACGTGATGTATTTTTTCATAGATGAAGGGGAATTTAATTATTTTCTCCTCAAACTAGCAATCGACCTCCAAGTATGCATGGGCGGCTGTAGATAACTTACTTATACACCTTTTTAGGGTCCCGAAGCAAAACCAGAACCCTTATAGTTTCCTCATGTCCGTCCGTCCGTTTGTCAGTCTAGGCATAAGTAGTTAATGAGTAAAAGCACCGAAGAATTAATAGTACTCATAATAAGTACAGAAGGCGCACTCCGCAAAAATCATTTCAATTCAGGTCGCACAGCGCTAATCAAAAACGCGTAACGCCTTCCTTTCTAATCCTCTCTGGCAATGTTAAGGTTGTCTTTTTTGAGAGAATAATAAATTAATCTGGAAGTTTAATGACAAGTTAAATGATTTACGAAGAAATGAGAAGATGGCCATACGGCATATGTTAGTGTGTACATAACATACTTTGTTTATTTTATGAAACAAATAAGCATTATCTCTTTTAGGTATTTAGAAAACAGAAAAAAAACAGTCGATCGTCAATCCCAAACATCAATTATTCTTTGAATTCATATTTCATTGTAAGTACCTAATTAGTAACTATACTACAATAATTGATAATGTGATTATGGGAGACATAAATAAGGATAACAAATGTCAACAACGTCAACCTAATGACTAATTAGGTAGAAGTTCATCTCTTTACCTTTCGATGTCCTTAGGAAGTGTGAAAAACGTGAGATTCGGATCTTTGTTATTATTTAAGCAGCGGAATGCAATGCAATATGCTTTTGCCCGCATTTTAGTTCTTATCGTAGGAATAGCGCGACGCAGCGTATTATATCGAACGTAACTAACGTGTGACATAAGTGACGACATGAAGAAAAGTGATATTTATAAAAATTTATTAATTTTGTATTTTTTTTTTGAGTTGAGTTTTTAATATGTGTGATAGATTACGAACGTGTGACCGCCATTATGAATTTTCTGAATTCATTTCCCTCATTCATTCATTTCCCGGCAAGCCGAACGCGGCATGTACTTGTAACGTCATAGGTAAAACGCGGAGTGCGCCAGCCTGGTATTAGTCGATAAACTTAGTCCATCGGAACAAATCAGCCCCATGGATAAAATTGTAACTTAGTACGGTAGTGAATAAGCCACTATCGTTTATTCGCATTGCTAAATAATTTAATTTTACACTTAGATATTTCATTAATTGTGCCCGCGCTCATAACAGTATATCAGTTACGTATGACTTAGGTTCCTCTGCGACTTAAGCCTGCATGAATCGATGGTTGGGACTAATCTCTCTTTCCACCTCACATGGTTAGATATAAATTAAAAACGTTTATGCATGCCATTAATTTGGCTGATTCGTTCATTAGCGCTTTGATTAAGTAGTTGGTTTGCTTATAAATCTTATAATAGTAATTTTTATAGCTCTTTGTCCTTATCAACTGATTCATAACGCAAAGCATTAATGGAAATTATATCAGTCTCATATGAATAGGCTCCTTGTTGTTACGGACATGTACCTATCTAATTAGTTTTTAAGAAATTTACGAAATTTAACAACTTTTAGTGGTTCCTATAAAAATTTTGACGAATCTTTCTTGACTTATGCCAACTTTGGATAAATACATTGCAATAAAAATAATGTGACAGTTCAGTTACCACATTCTCCGTCATAACTTTGTAACATTTATCTGCATAGTTTGTACGTATATACCTATTATGTAGGTGTATGTATAGCAAACGTAAGTTTGCATGAAAGTAATAAAATTTATAAAAATTTACATATTTAGCTTTTCTGTTCAAAATAAAGAATGAAACACAAACACAATCCTAACCTAATGATACAAAGAGAAGAAGTGAAAGTGGTTCCTAGTTCAAATAATATGACCACTTTTCGTTGTCATTGTTAAGAACTTGATGGAGTAGATACGCTTTTAACTTCCTCCAGTTCCTCCGTTTTCCTGTAAAGTTTCCATGCCAAACGAGCTATCAGCTAAGGATGCCGTTAATTTCTGGACAGATAATACATATAAATGGAACGTTGATGCTTAACCCGTGGTAGATAATTTAAGGTAATGTTCCCGAAGCAATCTCCTGAACGTCAACTTAGTTGGAGCTTGTCTGACGGTATTTGGCAGGGCGTTCCAAAGCTGTATAGCCTGAACTGTGAAGGAATAATGGAAAAAAACACTTTTATGTGATGGGAAATGAATCTTTAGATTTCGAGATGAACGTAGTTCCCTGTCACCAGTGGAGTAGTGGAACTGAAAATTTTCCTTGAGGTATGAAGGAGAAGTTGGATCAAGCAAAATTGAATACAGAACCAAAAGAATCCTAGAATTACGCCTCTGTCGAATAGTAAGCCATTTTAGTTGGCTGCGATAGCTGGAGATATGGTCGTATTTTCGTAGATTGAAGATAAATCGAATGCAGTTATTGAGTAGGCGATCTAGTTTATCAAGAAGTGCTTCTGTGAGGTCTGGGTAGCAGACGTCTGCATAATCTATGATAGGCAACACAAGACTGTAAATAAGCAGCAATTTAGTCTTAAAAGGAAGAAAATTTTTAAGTTTATACAATGACTGTAGTGAGGCATTTACTTTACGGCTTATTTCCGTGACATGTGTTAGCCAGGTCATACGACTATCCATGAGAAGGCCAAGATTTCTTACAGCATCGCACCACGGAATTAAAACATTGTTATAAAATATGCCTGGTAAACTAACCGTGTCAATTTTAGAAAGTAATCTTGGACTTCCCACCATAATCGCCTGGCATTTTAAGGGATTAACCGTTACACCATACAGCTTCGACCACATTTGCACAGCCCTCAAATTCTGATTCAATATATCGATGGATCTTCTGAGTTCGTCTACGTCAGACTGTACATATAATTGCAAGTCATCGGCATAGAGATGACGCGAACAGGTAATATAAGAGGTGATAGAGTTGATGAACAACGAAAATAATAACGGTGAAAGTAATCCGCCTTGAGGAACGTCAGTCAGAAGATCGGTCCAGTCAGAGCACTTCCTATCTAGACGAACAGCCTGCCGGCGCCCCCGAAGATAGCTGGAAAACCAATTAATGGCAATGGAGTCAAACTTGAGGTGGGAGAGGACAGCGAGGAGAATATCGTGGTCGACAGTATTAAAGGCATTGGAAAAGTCAATTAGCACCACCAAAGTGACCTTTCTGGCATCCATGGCCATCCGGATGTCATCGGTAACTTTGATTAGTGATGTGGTGGTGCTATGACCAGGCCGAAAACTAGACTGAAATTGACTCAGTAGGTTATGTTTATAGACGAAGGTGGATACTTGCCTATGAACACAGGCTTCCAGGATTTTAGAAAGGAACGGGAGAATAGAAATAGGGCGGTATGTTTATGTTACCGGCAAAACCCGATTTTAGGTCAAACTAGACTCCGACTACAAACTAGACTCCCGACTACAAACCAGACTCCCAAACGACTCCAGGTAAATGAGAAAATTAACAATTTCAGCGTCTCCTTGCGATCAAGCCGTTTTGGTAATACATGGGAAGGCGGGTAAAAAGCCCTTTGACCTCTCATGCATAGAGTTAAAGAGCTCAATAATCTGGCTCCAACCTATTAATGGCCCACTACTGAGCACGGATCGGAAGCCTGTACGGGCACTCCGAAGCACGGAAGAGCTCAGTAACTTGAGATAAGTGGTGACCCACCTTTAACTTAACTGGCCGATCTTACTACAGGATCGAAACAAACCACCGGGCTATGAGGTTTTAAATACAAATGTGTCGAAAAAATTTAATCCATAACAATTCGGTTCTAATCAGTTTTAGACTGATGAAAACTAGTTTTGCCTAATCGTTTCGGGACAAACTAGTCTAGCCTAGGCCAAACTAGTTTGGACTAGGCCAAATTAGTTTTACCTGACATGAGTAGGATAAACTGGTTTGGCCTGAAATCGGGTTTTGCCGGTAACATATATATAATGTACCACACACTAACCGATCATCCTGTATATTTCTAATTCTACGTAAGTGCCAGTCATCTTGACAGAATGCAAAATAACTATGTGTCTGATCGTTTATTGTAATCAGTTGTACTAAATTTAATTAGGTAAATACATAATTGCATTCAATGCATCCATATCATTGTAAAGTGTTAATTTAAATAATAAATTATTCATCAATTTAAATAGTAGAAACCACGTGTAGTATTGTAACACTTAGAACACTTCACTTCTTCGTAGAATTAGTCAATATAAAGTATAATTGGAGTCACTTTTATTTGCGCTGTTATCATAGCACCTCAATGATTTTACATTATAGAGTTAATGTATGCATCATACGTGATTTATACGCACGTATCAGCGTAGCACGTGTAAACTTGCGGTCTTGGGTTGCGCGGGGAGGGGGTGAAGCGCGGGCGAGAGGAGGGGGGGCGGCTCGTGGGAGAAATGCGCGGACGCAGCGTCAGCGTGGTATGGTGTTATCAACAACGAACGACGCTTATCGCAAGGCTACGGCGGCGTCGCGGCCACGTGTCGGTAACCGTTCCACACGCACCCTATTTGACCTTCAGCCTCAAACCTCGCATTTATTACCGCACACTTTACATTAATATCAACCGTAAACAGCTTAATGGTGCAACGTGCAACGCAAAATACTTTCAATAATTTAGCATAGATCGTAGAATCAATAGAATCATTTATGTGATTTTGATTTCGGAAAAATGTAAAGTATGATTTTTTAACGGATTTGATTTTTTAACTGGCGACAGCGCAGTAGTTTTCGAATCTCACACATAATTTCTGAAATCAATAATTCCCCATATGGTATAAAAACTAGTTTCCGCCCCCGAGTTTGCTCGCGGAAATCTGGTTTAAGAAAAAGAAAACACAAACATTTGATTGGCCTAATAATCCCTGGAAAACATACTCGTACGAACGCGAACGGGATAAAATTATGTTTTCTAATGCTCAGTGGCGTAGAGTGGGCTCCGCCGCCCGGGGCCGACCGAAAATTTGCCGCCCTCATATTATTTAAATATATTTTTTATTAATCAAAAATGCACTTTCCTTCTTTCTTTTCATAGCACAATTTACATTAAAATTTTAATAAAAAATATGTAATTTTAATGTACCTATATATTTTTTTTTATTTAAAAATCTAGTTGGCTTGCCGCCCTCTCTTCATGTGCCGCCCGGGGCCATGGCCCCCCGGCCCCCCCCCACGCTACGCCACTGCTACGTGATGGAAAAGTTTCAATCAATAAGAAGTTTCACCATCGCAATCGCGGAAAACTAACGGGTAGGTAGGTTTGCAGGTTTCTTTACGATGTTTTTCATGAGGTTCAGGAGGAATATAAATAATTATATACCTACATTATTAAGATTATTATATAGTAAGTAATTCAGTAACAGTACAGTACGGGCTACGGCACCCTATCCCTCTCAAGCCTGATTAGCTCTTGACTAGTTTTTTTTAATTGACATACATTTGAAACGGCCGGGCCTTAACACGTCGACCTTCTTGAAGAATAGAGGCCTTGGCATGAACTTGGCTAGAACATTCTAAGGTTAACTTGCTGTGTCGTTTATTACGAATGTGCTATTAATGTTACTTTTGCAAGCATTAACCGACTAAATATCTATGCTTTTATTACGTTTTTTTTAAATCATAAATTGCCTTTTCATGGCCTCCTATATTTAAGTCTATGGCCTCCAATACAAATTTAACATTTTTTTAATTTCGACCTGGAAGGGGTTGAAAATGGTTAGTTAGTAGTACGAACGTAAGTACCTAATACTCGTAAATAACGTTTATACTTAGGTACTACGTATACTATATTTTTGAAGTAAAACTTTAGAGGCGCGACTTGAGAGTAAGTTAGATTACTTTTCGGACAGAAGTATTCGGACGGAAATGAACGCTCTATAGTGTAGTTTTTTGGTGCAGTTTTTAAAAACAGAAACTAATAGAATGTTGTGAGTATAACATGTGATACATAATAGTAGGTACACTTTCTAACCCCCGACGCAAAAACGAGGGGTGTTACGTGTTTGACGTTAAAAAAAGCGGCCAAGTGCGAGTTGGACTCGCCCATGAAGGGTTCCGTAGCAGCAAGTAACATAATATAAAAGTTCTTGTAGTTCGTTGTAACTTTGATCAATGTTTTTTGCGGTTTACGATTTATGACGTATTAAAAAAAAAAACTACTTACTGGATCTCATTCAAACCAATTATCGTTGGAAGTTTGTTTGGTAATGTACATCATATATTTTTTTTAGTTTTATCATTCCCTTATTTTAGAAGTTACAGGGGGGGGGGGGGACACATTTTACCACTTTGGAAGTGTCTCTCGCGCAAACTATTCAGTTTAGGAAAAAATGATATAAAAAACCTCAATATCATTTTTGAAGACCTATCCATAGATACCCCACACGTATGGGTTTGATGAAAAAAACATTTTTGAGTTTCAGTTCTAAGTATGGGGAACCCCCAATTTTTTTTTCTATTTTTGTGTGAAAATCTTAATGCGGTTCACAGAATACATCTATTTACCAAGTTTCAATGGTATAGCTCTTATAGTTTCGGAAAAAAGTGGCTGTGACATACGGACGGACGGACGGACGGACGGACGGACGGACGGACGGACGGACGGACGGACAGACAGACAGACAGACAGACAGACAGACAGACAGACAGACAGACAGACAGACAGACAGACATGACGAATCCATAAGGGTTCCGTTTTTTGCCATTCGGCTACGGAACCCTAAAAAAGTCAAAAATATTTTATTGATAAAAACACATTACATTCACAAGTAGCAAGGGCCCTGCACGTGGTTCAGCACCTGTGTTACAGGTACCCCGCTCATCCACCTAGACAATATACTAATTTTATCTGCTATATTGGAGAGAAAAACCGAAACTTACAGACCTTTCAGATTCCTCATAATTTAATTCTATTAAATGTGATGTTATTAATTATTTTAAATGTTAATGTTTGTGATGTTATTTAATGTTATTAATTGTTATAGGAAAGAGGATCAAATGAAAGGATTTGATTTGTATTACAAAATTGGCTGTTTGAATGGGGGGGGAGGTAGTTATGGGGCGAGGGGATGAATTTACTGAATTCCGCTAACATACCCTAGTGGGGTATCAAATTAAAGGGTTTGATTTGTGTATTAGTTTGAAGGGGGGGGGGGACAGTTATGGGGCAGGGGATGAATTTACTAATTTCAGCGAACATACGCGAGTGGGGTATTAAGTGAAAAAGTTTCATTTGTGTATTATAAAATTGGCTGTTTGAGGGGGTGGGGGGGTGCGTAGTTATCGTCAGATCACAATCCTATGTGTATCCATAAATATGGCTTGGTGTAGATAGGAAATAAAATTTTAATAATTTTTAAGACAACGGAAATAACCGTTTCATAATATCTAGTCATCTTAATAATTTAAGCTTTTTGGATGATGTGATGAGTGATGACTAATAATATTGTCTCCACACCGAGTAGGTAGGACACGTCAGTCCGTGTCGTCATGTGTTATATAGTTTGGTTATAGTGACCTTAAACCTTAACAAAATAATAGACACTAAACAGTGTGTTTGAGTCACACAATGACCAATTTATTTAAGTTAGGTAGGTTGATTCTTACGTACAGTACGGCCGCTGTATCTTGGCGCGTCTCTTTGATTAAAGAAAAAGAGAGGATAGGAAATAAGGTCACGTGATCTGAAGCCAAAAGTTTCTCAAATATGGCGTCGACTCCGCCCACAAATTAGTGTTGTATTTTACACATATCGATATAATATTTTAAGAAAAAAATATATGATGATATGAATTTATTTGATTAATTAGTTTATAAAACACAAGAGTTCTAAATCAAATATACTGTTATAGAGTGAGATATTATTATTTATATGATGTTCCTACAACATACCACATTGTTTTAAAAAACCTTAAGTAACTTTTTCAGTATTTAATTAAACAATATTTTGAATAAAATTAAATCTAATATAAAATTTAATCTAAAACGATTAACCTTAATACTGGCTTAAAGATATATATATTTATTTAGAATTCGAGATTTTTATTTGATTATGAATCGATACAAAACATCGTATTAAATTATAAGTATTAAATATTAATAAAATATAAAATATGTATCATGTTTCATTTATTAACATATTTCTTTCTTTTTTTCTCTTTCTTGGCTGACAACGCTTTGGTCGCTGATATTCATTGGCCGCGATACCCACCTTACAGGTATATTTAATTATATGAATCGATATTTGGACTATTTATTGAGATATTCATGACGAACCGGACTATCGATACATAAAACACCCGGATTAAACATTCCTATTTAAAATTTTATTTTCTTCTTTTTCTCTCTTTCTTAGCCGGCAACGCATCAGTGATGCCTTTGATGTTGCTGATATCCATGGGCGACGATAGCCACTCACCATCAGGTGGATCGTCAGCTCGTTTGCCGCCTATTTCCATTAAAAAAAAATCATTCGATACTGGATCGATCAGTATCAAATCACTAGGATCGATACCTGGATCGATACACTGCGATACGATCCACATCGATCTATACTCTAGTAATTTTGCAGCCGACACAAATGTAAACTAAAGATTATTATTAATAATAAAAATAATAATATTAATAATTTTATTTCGGAAATACATCCATAATAAATATTAACTATATTAAAATAGATTTCTAGGGTTTTCACCAACTGACATGAATTTGTACACCAAATGCGTTTATTTAGACAAACTACTCATTAGGGCAAAATAGTACATTATGTTAAACGTTTCAAATCTCTTCTTGGAAATAAGATTGTCATTGCAAAGTGTTTGAATGATGACGGTGTTATTTAATTTTGTTTATTTCTACATTTACTTGGAGTTTATAATTGTTATCGATCAATATGTATTTATTGAAGAATTCACAAATACCTTAATGGGAGTTTGTCTAAATAAAACGCATTTGGTGTACAAATTCATGTCAGTTGGTGAAAAACCCTATAAAACGAGTTTAATGGTTTGTTGACATTTGTTTCGGCTGTATAGAGTATCGATACAAGGTACCTGGATCGAACATCCCTAGAAGCAACTGTTTTCATAAAATGGCGTCCGAAAACAGGCTTCAAGGCGGAGCTTAGATAGATTTCTTTAAAATGTTGCCAGAAAATTGAAATATGCTACATGTATTGTACTCTTTCTTTAAGTTTACATTGTCGCGTGTAAGAACAGGACAGATGTATTTTTGGTATTTCGGGTCATATTTGCATAATATATGTATAATGAAAAAATGTATATGCAATTTAGGGCATATCCTCTACTTATTCTTTAATCAATGGCGCGTCTGAACATAGGCTTTGCGAACTTTACGCATGTAAGACAGAGATGGCAACACGAACATGCTAACGTATGACTGAGACATAATACACCGCGTATCGAGTATTGGCGAATTATGTTACTGCGCAGCCTTCTGCGCGAAGTTCAGACGCGCCAAGATACAGCGGCCGTACTGTACTTGTTCATATTGTTATTTTATATACACTTGAAAATTTTAATCAGATAGTAGACAAACTAGGCTAAAATTTTCTTATTACATTAGACTAAAGTCGTCTAAATCGGTCCAATACATTATAGGTAAGAAGACAGGTTTTTTTTTCGAGGGGGAAATCTTCCAAAGATACCCGAAACCACAGGTTACGGGTGATGTGGGATTTGTACTAAACTAAAACCCCCTCGGCAGCCATCCTGTGCATATGGTGAGACTCCGGGATCTCAAGTGAACACACCGGAGCCCTTCCTGCGTACTGACTGTGTCGTCCTTCCCGTTTGTGAAACTCACTCAGTGCCGATGTCGTCTACGAGCAGGATCAGCCCCCTCCCGATCCCGCTCGGCGGACTCCTTCTTCACCATAACGGTTTCACATGAGACCACAGCTTTCCACGCATCTTTCTCCGCCAGCATCGAAGATGACAGGTACCTACCTACCTATCCCTAAATAAAATCAGCCAGGTGCGTGTCCAGACCTCGCGCCATGTAGGGTTCCGTAGTTCATCGACTTTTATGCGTTTTCCTTTTAAATCCACCAAATAGGTAATACCTATGTAGGTATATTCCTACCGTGATTTATTTATTTCACGGGTACAACACCTATCCTCGAGCTACAAGTAGGTGGGTATTTGATCTCGGCAATCCGCATAATAACCGATATTATTGCAATCCTAAATTTCGACAGGTGCGATGCTGCAACGATCAATAAATATGACAAGTATCAGCCTGAGTGACTAATAAATAAATTGCCCGTGTAATGGTGTAGTTAGCGACCGAGCGACCGAGCGACCGAGCGATAGGTGTCGTTTGTTCTGGTCGCCACGAGGGCGCGCGCGGTCGTCTCAAGATCAAGGTTGCGCGGCAGACGCTCGGCAAGGTCACCTGTCCACCGCCCCCCCGCCCCCGCGCGGCCCCGCACCGCTCTGCACCGCACCCCTCGTGCGCCTTCACTGCGCGCAAATATTTGCGACCGTCTGTCCTCCGCGACCGATATGCCGAGGTCAGCCCGTCAAGTAGACCTTGAAGTAATATTATCCGACCTCTCCTGCATGAAAGACGAGCGGTTAACTGGTGATATGGGGTTTTGTCGGTCATTCAGGTACCCACTGCGATACCTACCACCACTCTTTGTACCGGGAATTGATGTTTGTGTACGACGTATCTACCAGTACCTACGTAATGTCTGCTGATACACAAGGTTAAAAAACAAAATTATAAATAGCAGCTTGAGACACTTATTATTAATTGTACAAATATAAGGTTTGTTATTTTCCATCTTTTAAAGTAGGATCCATGTTTCTGTCTTAAATACTTCACTATGTTCAATGGAGAATGGGAGTAGGTAACTAAAGTTCTCAGCCTTATTCATTTTTATTAATCTAAATCTTTGTATATATGTAGGTACTCGTACCTACCTAATATCCAACTTCATTTTAAACCTAAATGTATAAAAGTACGTTCATTCATATTGATTTTTGAAATTTCAATTAACGTAAACTAAAATACATACGTAACTAAAATACTTACTGATACTGACTCTTCTAGAAGAAGAAGGGTGTCGGGAATAAATTAGACTACGAATGTCACCTCCCTATAACAGGGGAAACTTCGCGAAATATCTTCGATCATTGCTAAGCAGGATAATGACCCTATACAATAAGATTGCTTGGACCCAAGAATGGATAAAGGCTCAAAGCTGAAAGCTCATAATACATATATTATTTATTTTATACACAGTATACTGACTTGTGCAACATGCAACACATCTGTAGGTAAATAAACCAAAAGCAAAAAAGAATGATGTTTCTAAACTAATAGGCAATTACTCTGGTAAGTGTTGCGCTTAAAAAATTGAAAATGTATGTTCAGCCCTAGATTCTTGCCTGCTTTTATTTTCAGATTTCATTTAACTTCTTTTTTGACACTTAAAAAAATTTATGAGTTAAAAATTCAAGGTTTTCTATGACAAACATTTTATTAATATCTAAACTTTTTACCTATAAACGCAATAGGGATGTACTCGTAAGTCTGTTTGTCTAAGCCCTGTTGTTCCCGTTTACATCAGAAACCGCTTTTGGATGCGGTTTTCGTGCTATCATTCTGTTATAACGTATGTTTTGAAGCATTGCTTGATACTACAAGCCCTATCTTCAGAAACGCTACACCTTAGTCGTTTCGTTACGAAAAGAACTATTGTATAATATAAAAGTAATAAACAATGAATTAATTTTTCATTTTAAGCCCATGTGACAGTCAAGCCATACGTGGCTATAACGTTTGTGAAGATAGACTTGTGTAGTTAAGGCGTGTCGAGTAAGAAGCTTGGCTCTACATGAGATCTGATACCTTTTTGATGTAGAGCCATATGTCTCGTCTTGGCAAAGTTTTACATGAAATGTTTTTTAATGGGATTTCACTTCTTTTAATAAGTTGCTTATGGCAATATACGAAAACCCATACAAACTTCCATCCCCAAATTTAAAGGGTGGGGGTGTGGGGGGGGGGGTATTTACTAAGTAAAAATCCTGAAATGTATATTTTATTATTTATAACAAGGAGTCCCTATATCAATTTTCAGACTTCTAGCATCAAAATTTGCGACTGTCTCATACAAACTTCCATCCCCTAGTTTAAGGGGTTGAGGGTAAAAATCCCAAGTTTTAGAATTTTATTGTTTTTGTGTATAAATAATTAGTTCACATACCAAATTCCAGCTTTCAAGGGCTTCAAGAAGTACGAATGAATCGTGATGATCATGAGGGAGTGACGAAATCGGGGTTTTTTAAATATCAGTAAAATCTAAAGTTAAAACTATGCCATTGAAACTTTACATGTTTGATAAGTTCACCATTGATATCATATCCCGCGAATTTTGTTTATTTAATCCAAACCCAAGCTATGAGGGTTCAAAAAAACGACGAAGCGCTTTGAGAAAAGGTAGGTAGTGCCCTCCTCACGGCGGGTGCACGACCGTTCCCCCAGATACCTGATAAGTTTACCGGAGTCTTGTATAGGTCACAAAACATATTTTATGTAACCTTCTGAACAATAAATATTAGCTTATCTCGGTAGCTACATACAATAACACGAGGTACTCAAACTCATAGCCGTATATTTGGTGCATCAGAAAAAATAATGTGGTCCAAAAGAACTACAATTTTGTCAACAAACAACCAGGTGGTCATTACTGACGACGGATTCTTAAACTTGTAGCAACTGGCAAGGACTCCAGAATAAACCTCGCTCCATAATATTTTAAGTAATTACAAATACCACAAGTTTAAGATATCTTAATCAACGTGAACAATTTATCAAAGGAACCTAACAACATCTTCACAAAGAACTTGGTTCAAGATATGATACAAGAAATTATGTATTTTTGGCAGATCCGATATTACTCATCTCAATTTCGTATATAATGGTTTTGTTCTTATTCTAAGTCAGGTCAAGGTAACTTTGAAGGCGCAAATGTCCTTGCCGTCTGTGTCATAAAAACATATCTAAGTGACTTTAATATCCAAGCCGAGCAAAAAAGGTATTGTTATAAGGAATATTTGTATACTGAATTGAAACTAGACTCGTACAAAAATACGCCACGCGCAATGTAGGGTTCCGAAGTTGTAAGTTTAAACATAGCTGTTATTGTTTTCATTTTAATTTCATCATAATAACGTATTTTTGAGAATTTTTTTGCTTGTTGAACTTCAACCGTTTAGCCAGCAAGGGGCGACACTTGACTCTAACCAAAATTAGTATTAAAAAGCCAAATATTTCGCAAACGGACCCCTAATTCCAAAAATGGAGGGAGAGGGAGAGATTGAAAGGCGGTACAAAGTTTGCGGGTCAGCTAGTTTGAAATAAAAATGTCTAAATCTAAATCTAACATTAATACAACAAATACCTATGATGCATAATAATTCAGTGATATAACTTTTCGTTAACTATCTGTAGAAATGCCTACATAATTATTGCGTGTACAAAAGTAATAAATATTGGAATTTTGGTACCCATTTTATAATTGCGGAATGATGAACAGAATAATGCAATTTATATATATATTTTAATTACACCATCAATTAAATTAAATAAATATTTATAAGGAGGTTCTCCGTATTTTGCTGTCCTTGTATTCTCCAACTTTTTATGGATATTAAGCAAAACTGACACTTCAAGGAGTTTCCGATTACATTTCATTCCATACACAAGACGGTGCCCTTGCTTCGTCTAGCTAAATTTACGTTCGTACGTCTACAATTCAATTCTTTGTTTATACAACTGTTCACTCGTAAGGACACCGACCATTATTCACAAGGATTTCGAGAAAAAAATCCAGGTTTGTATTTGTGTACTCACGTAAGTTTAGGTGCCTGAGCAAATGAAGTACTTTTTATATTATTAAATTGTAAATACAAACTAAGCGTATACTCGTAGTAGTGGTTTGTTTGTAGTCGTTTCAGTTTATTGGCTTCAGAATTCAGAGTGACGAAAAGAATATTATTACAAATTTGTTCAACCCATTAATAGCTCATTACAGACCATGGCCTGGTTACTTCCTTAAAACTTGAACAGACCTAGAGCATACTCCACTATGCTGCTCCAAAGCGTATTGCTGGAGGCCAACCCCAATATCAGAAACTTTTATACTGCTCGAAGGCCTCCGATATAGCTTATCGAGTGATGTATGTATATTGAGGATAACCGAGATCGACTACTTTACGTGCCCTCTGAAGCACGGAAGTGCTTAAGAAATTTTTGAACCTGAAAAACTTTATTTACATTTTGGCAAGAGTTTACAAACACTTTACAAACGTTACAAACACTTTCAATAAAAGGTAGAGTTAAAGCTAGTAGAGTCGGGCCTTGTGGAGGCTTGTCTCTACATGAGTTCTGATTATTTTTTAAGAGTGAAAGAGTTATAAGCTTGTAAGCTTAGGTAACGTAAATAAAAAAAATTCATTAATAATCATTAATAGTCCCTATCCCATCAAAGTTTTGACCAAAATTTTAATGGGATAGGGATTGATTGGAAATTCGTTTGGTAAACATTTCACACTGTGTAACTGCAACACAATAAAAAAAGAGTTACTAATGTTTATGTTACAATCATAGCCAAATAACTTTGTGTAATCTCTTGGACCTGTTCTCCCAAACGATAATTAAGTATAACTTCAATTTATTATCAAACAAATAACAATTAAATAAACAAAAAATCGTTTCAAATAATGTCAAATTATATCAAATAATGGAGTTACACAAAAACATAACACTCCTATCTGAAATTAGGTTTTACATTCTAGCAAAATTTTTTTTTTTTTAATTTTTAAACCGGCTCCGTCCCTACAGCTTACTTACTGGCTGCCCATGCGCGACGGGCAGCTTAACCGACACGAGGCATCGAGGCCAAGGTCTCTATGAATTATGGAGTATATGGTGTTATTTGGATGTGTGTCAGTGTTCCGATTTCGCGGCCGAAACGTTAATAATAGCGGCTGAAGGTCCCATTCGGTACAGGAGGTCGCTTCCCAGTGAACCATTTCCGGGAGAATAGTAACCCTGTAACGCAGTTTCATATTACCAACGGAATTTTTGTTCATTGCCTACAGTAAATATTTACGTTAAAACTTTAACTATTGAAAATAAAAATAAAAATCCACGCAACTTTTCCTTGTTTTCGTCCAGTTTATTGCAGATGTTGTTTGAGATTTCGAGGAAAGTTTATTGTTATAGGTAAGTAAGTAATAATAATTACTTGTAGGTAGTGTGAAAATAATAATGTTTATAACTTGATCGATTGCGCTATTGATGCATTTATAATTATAGACTGATGTTATTTGTAAGATTTTCATACATAAAAATAATCATCTGTTACTTATACATCGTAAAGAACTATTAATATGGATATTATTTAAAGCATAATCAAGAACCTCAGAACATTAAAAAATTCATGTACCTCGAAAATAAAAGCTTAAAAGTAAAAGAGAAACCAACTTTCCATCATTTTTGTAGCAATTTATTTGCGTTGTCATACAGTGGCTCATTCAAAGCAGTCCGAACAATAGATGCGACCAAATAATAAATGTAGGGTAACGGAAACTGATACACTATTGTATGAAAGTCAAACAAAAACGCACGCGGCAGAGACGCTGGCGGTCGCTCGGCGGCCGACGCTAAATGAGGTCAGTGGAACACGAAGCATTACACTTGACCTCTTTCGGAGTCCTTACCTCCGCCAGACCTTCACACTTTTTACAACGCTTTTACGAGCTAGGTCGGACCAATTAAGTTTCGTCCAACGGACTCGCACAGCAACGCCCCCGTTCCGGCAGATGCGGCGCATGAGTTACGCTGCTTCGTCCAACTCGCACTCTTGACACACATTCGCTTCTCAATTCAATGTCTATTGGTATTTTTGTCGATTACAATCTACAAAGTCAATGTCTTACTCGCTGCTATCAGCATGCTTAAGGTTATTGTTATTAATTATCCTTTAATATTAATAATTAATTATAATTAAATAGCAACTTTATGAATAGGATTCGACTGTATAAAAAATTAAAACTTATTGTTAGTTTGTTAGTTTATTTTAATATAGCGTTTCCCCGAAACTTTAAATTTTACTCACGACTCCACATATTTTTCATACCTAAGTAATTCTCAGTATCTTCTACCAGTGACTACAAGTACTAAAACCACTATTCTATTATGATTATTGCCACGGATATTATTAGACACATGTACAAATATTTTATGACTGAAAATTATATTTTATACGAAAAACAACTTGGTATTAGTTATTTTATCCTAAGTCACAAGTAAACTTACGGTTTAATGTGGAATTATGAAAGGAAAATATTATGTACAGATTCTTAGTTTGTAGTAGACTATTTATTTGTAAGTCAATGTTTATTTCTTTAAATTACAATACTCAAAAATATATTAATATAAGACAGTTTTATTATTAGACACAAATTTGCTACAAATAAGTCCACATACAAATTATAATACAAGTCTCTGCGTCGCAAAAATTGTTTTAAATTCTTATTGTTGAGAACAATGTTTAAAACAAGTAACCATTGTTGTGTATGTTACCGGAAATCTGTATAATTCAGTATTCTACACAATACCTAAAAGTGATACGGAAAGCAGTGATAGCCTAGCGGTTAGAACGTTGGACTCCCGAACGCAGGGACCCGAGTTCAAATCCTGGCACGCACCTCTAATTTTCAAATATTATGTGCTTATTACAAGTTAATTATCACTTGCTTCGGTGAAGGAAAACATCGTGAGGAAACCTGCACAGCGGAGAGTTCTCCATAAAGTTCTCAAAGGTGTGTGAAGTCTACCAATCCGCACTTGGCCAGCGTGGTAGACTACGGCCTGTACCCTCACATTGGGAGAGGAGACCTCGAGCCCAGCAATGGGACGATTATGGGCTGTTGCTACACAATACCTGGTAATGTATAAAAATACCCAAAACGTTCAGGTGACGTATGAAATATTATTTATTTCATACTTCACCCAGGCATTCCATGCAATACTCCATGCGTAGTCAGTAATGTGTGTAAAAAGACAATAACAAGGAAGTGGGAGAGGGGCGAGACGTGAGGGCAGGCAGTAAAATTTACTTACCACATAGGGTTTGGCTGCCAAGCCCAAACTTTGGCCTACTTACATTTTAAGCAAGCTTTCAGCTCACGAAATATCCTCTGCCCTTATCGGCTAGGTTTGGGACTTCTTCTTGATACATAGTAATGACCCGCTCATGCCTGTTATCAGGCCCGGATCTGAGGGGAGTGAACCGGGGCGCTCGCCCCGGGCGCCAGTTTAAGGGGGCGCCAAAATACGCCTGATGACCTTTTTTCTTTGAGTCCACGCGCTGAACCGATTTTGCTGCTTTGTATTTTATGAACGGGTAGACGCCCGATGACCTTTTTTTAGTGAGCGCCTGAACCGTAACCATTAATAGTACAATACTCCGTAGGCGCCACTATCAAGTTTCTGCCCCGGTTCGAAAAAATCGTAGATCCGGGCCTGGCCTGTTATTTAGGGGTACGCAGACGATAGCAGAGTGATGGTGGAACATATAAATCTCACAATTTGGGCTGTGTCCGAGTGGGGCACGGTCAGTGTCTGAGCTGATTTCTGCGGCACATTCCTGCTAATTCCAACCTCAATCATTAAAAAATATTTTTATTGATTATTCTAATTAGTTTATTAAAAAAGCTGATTTTCAACAAATAATTTATCGTGTTTTATTTGTCTATCATTTTATAGGTAGATCTAGATTGATAATGAAATAATGTTGACCACACATACCCAAGTCTATTAACTGTATTCATTGCCAGTGGACCTGCAGGTATTCTGTACAGTAATTGGGAAACGTATACATTACCTAGGTAAAGTATGTTATGGTGAATAATATTCATATCATTTCATACATTGCCCAAACGACCCAGGTATTATACACATTGCCTAGGAATTGTGTCGAATACCTACATTATACAGATATCCGGTAACATACACAAATATTTTAAACCCGATGTCTAGAAAATAAAAAGACCATATCTAATTGCAACAAAAGTGTCTGTCTGCGTAGTAGACAACGCTAGATATACTTGTATGTATATTACTAGTATTTAAATACACACTGACACATCGGTTCCTAGTAGTAAACAAGGTCAGGGTGACCTTGGTGGTAAATTGTATTTTTATTACTATTCTTCAGCAGTAAAGGTAAACTACAATAAACGAGGAAGTGGTTGGATATTTTGCGAGTCAATTAATTGAACTTTGTTTTAAAGATGCAAGCTGTATTTCCCAGTATTGTGAGGGCCACCTTGACGCTTCTCGTAGTGAGCGTCTGTCCGTCCGACCATTCAACCGTCCAATTGACCGTCCGTCCAATCATCCGACCGTCCGACCGTACGATCGACCGATCAGAGCCAGTATGCTGAGCATGAATCAGGAACTGGATCGCTCGACCAGCCGTTATCTCAGCCATTGACGTGCGCACTATGATTCAGTGCCCAGCGGCAGATGTTTGTCATTATTAACTCCTGATAGTGTAACAGATGGAGTACGTGAATAACATTTGCATTGCGTCGCATATGAGTAACGTTCGATATTCGAAGAAATTCTAAAAAAATATATAACACGCTTAATGGAATTAAGGTTTCCCATATAGTCAGGGGGCGTCCATTAATTATATGGGGCTTTCAGGGGAGGAGAGAGGGGTCAGAGTAAAATTGCGAGAACATAGTGTTAAATTAAGTAAAACATGTTGATCGGAACCCTTAGTTTCGTCATGTCCGTCCGTCCGTCTGTCCGAAGCCGAAGCATAGCGCCCTGAGACCATTAGTGCTAGAAAGCTGGAATTTGGCTATAAAGTGCTAATTTTGGTTAGAGTCAAGTCTCCCCCCGCCTGCCGGCTAAACGGTTGGAGTTGTTGTAATAAATTCCTGGAGTTGGTGTTTTCATTGTTGACTTTTATTTGAACTTTATTCGAAGCTGCTATTTTCTTCAAAATGTATATCGTATGTAATTGGGTCGATAGCGATAAGAAAAACATTTATTAAACAAATACGGAAAGGCTATGTTCCTAGAATGAGATTTATTTAAACAGTAAACAATAAACACTTTGTTCATGTAGGAAACGTAAGTTTTAATTCACAAGAAATATTTTTTCAACATACGAGTAACTTGTTAAATATTTGCCGAATTGACTTTGTTGGAACAGATAATAAAATGATAGGATTGCTTTGTTGTGTATTTCATGTGAAATGTGGGAAAATTTAGACTACAGTGTTATACTACATTGTACCTACTATTAAGGAATAATTAAGAGATATTGAAAAACAGTAAGTGGGTTCCACGCTTGCTTCTTGGCCAGCAGTGTAAGATTATGCCTTTGGTTGCTTCTTTATTGGACGACACGACAACAACATCTTATGTAATGGGTAAACATCAGTTGTGTAACTGTAAACATACAATATGTGTACGTGCGCGTCGCATGGAGCTTTTAAAGCTGCTGCCACACCAGTCAATATATAATAATAGTGATGTAATGTTTTAAAACATTTTATAACGAGAGTGTGGCAGCACCCTTGAATCATAAAGCTGTGTCGTTAGTGCGTTACTATGTCGACTGCCGCCCAATGAAGCATTTGGTGTTACGAATGTCTATGGGCGTCAGAGACCTCCTACTGTTAGTATCATTGCAAAACCTGCTATGAAGTTGAACTCTTTTTGAACCTTTTTTGAAGAACCCTCCATGGTCAGAAGGAAACTAATTCCACAGTTTTATTTTTACAAGTTGCTCATATACATACATAGATGCAGTGAACGAATATATTAGTTCATTGCATAGATGACATTATGGAACACCGAGCCTGTTCAATTCATACTTGAAAATCAGTTATGATCAAACCTTGTACCGCGTAACCTACATTATAATTATAATAACCTATACCTATATTACATTTTATAACTAACGGTTATTACTTCCAAAGAAAAATAATTTATTTAATTAATTGCACAACTAATTTCCAACGTCCGCTCGTTCTTGTCCTAAAAAATTGTCTGACCTTTATATTAATCAAATGTTTATAAGGTTAAGTGACATCGATCGTGAGTGCGTTGGTAAGAAGGACAATATATGTAACATGCAATATTATAAAATGTTTTATTTGCTTCTGTTTCGCACAGTCATCCAGAAAGAAATTTATGGCATAAAAATATCTATAAAAAATGATACACGTTTAAAAACATTATGCACCACTTGTTTTAATTTAGTGACATATTCAGTGAGATCTCGTCATGTAAAGTTGTTGTCTTTTATTCATTTATTCATGATTATTTCGTTCCGTCCTTCATCCATTAATTCATTCATTCATCATTTCTTCGTTTCATTTGTTCATTTTGGCGTTATAAATCGCACGTGTGCCTTAATAAAATGATTTATCGTCTGGAAAGTAAGTAGTAATTAAAAGTTAGTTAAAAGATTCCATACTGGTCAGTAGTACAGCAGAAGTGAAATTATGAATAAATTGACACAATTTATGTAACATGTGGAAATTCTGTAACAACACACTTTGTTAAAGAAAAAAAGAAGCTTCGAGAAGACACGAGTCTGCACAAGGTACAAATATGTAATAAGTAACATCGCGAGTGCATCGACGTAGTGGGGCGAGCAACAAGTGTCTGATAAGGCGAGGGCGCCGCTCGCTCTATCGTTCAAGATTAAGGTCGCGCGATCCACATCATCCTAAGATCGTGTGGTTCATGCTTGCGATACGCGCATTACATTACCAACAACGTATCATAATTATTATTAGACGTAGTAAGGCGAACTAGTTAGCGATTTGATTTTAACGATAAAAATGGACACGTCCTATTATTAAGATGCATAGGTTTTTAATGTAATTATAGTCTATTCGTTTAAGGGTTTTAGGATCATCATCCATCTTTAAGTTCTAGGTAGCTCGTGGAACGTTTTATGATCTTTATCTATCCTTCTATCCAATCTTCCCTGCTCACAGAACACCCTGCTGAACAATGAGGTGTGCGATCAGTTCTTTCTGAACTGTTTGTTCTAGCTTATCTTGACCTAGACTTACTAGTAGGTACATGTTGGTAGGTTTGTTTACCAGGCTGACTAGCTACCAGCCTCCTTCTAAATAAACTCTTTTATAGTAACAAATAACAAATCATCACATAAGATGGAGGGCTCCTATTAAGTAAGAGAAAAAGGGAATATTGAACTTCATCTGTAATATTTCACCAAGAACTTACCCAATAACATTCTTAGAGGAAATCCGAGCACAATAATGGAATAATTATGATATGTGTAATAGGTACGTATTCCAGGGATTTCAACTTTCGCAACGACAGCTTCCTACTAGGTAGATAGACAAAAATAATAAATATAAATAGAAAAAAAAAACGTACTGATAAAAAGGTGACACAAACTGACTGCATAAAGACATTGACTTATTTTGAATTATGTATACGAGTTATCTACATTACCTTTATTAATATGTAAACTATGTAAGTATTGAATAACGATTTAACGGAATCATACAGACATACACAGGTACACGTGCAAATTTTATTGTTCATTTAAATACGTACCTATAACCCGAGGTGTACGTCGTTACGACTACGTAGACCTTCGGAGTGATGTTTATAGAACAACGGTAACAATGGAGTGGGCTGCTAATGTTTAGCAAACATCGCTCCGCTCCACATCAGAACAATGGTGGCAATGGAGTTATGTTGCTATAACATTACATTGGCCGACAGCTTCATGCGCACTTGCACTGAAACGCAGATGTTTAAAAAAATATAAGTACAACGATTTATTATGTCTTACGTTTATGATTTAATCTTCGGTTTATCGGCTTTCATAGGCCCGTAATATCAATAGCAGTTTAATTTATGATTCTGAGTTTAAATTGTCTTTGTTGAACCAACAAAGACAGTTTAAACTCAGAATCATAGATTAAACTGCTATTGATATTACGGGCCATAATCTCTTCACCCATGAAGAGTGTAAAAGTTATACTACATATATTAATGTGTACAAAAAATGCAGGAAATCATTTGTACGAGCTATATATACTTATTGTTAGTTCACTGCTATAGTGCGCCAGATAAATGTGAGAACATGTAATATTTATATTAACTTTATGAAATTTGATACGGCAACAATCTATCTGTACCTGTATTAGGTTAACGTGGGGATGGGGAACAACATGACACAAACATATATACTTAATGTACATTTACTATACAATATACCAAATTAAAGTGATAAATGCTTAATTACACGTTTATCATACTGCTACGTTCAATTGAAATTATCAAAAATTGTAATTTCCGCACTATGGGATTTACGTTTATTTGTCTATACGTCACATTATTCTTTAAAAATCTTTGCCTGTTTGCTACGTCGCGTCGTAGCTGCGTAGTAACATTTTTACTATTTTTACTACGAATGTTATCGAATCGCACTTTGGAAGACGCCCATGTGTGTATAGGTGACGTGTGATGAGAAAAGGTTTTATATCGCTTACTTTTGTCTTAATATAATTTAAGCTTTGTTACGCATGGGCTGTACGAGGTCAATCATTTTAACACGCAATGATTAAACAGATTAGGCAGGATGTAAAGAGACATTTAAATATTTACCAATTAATTGCGTGTCCAATTAAAACAAAATACAACACAAGGTATGTGACATTTGCGCAAATTTTTAATACTAGGAATTTTATTTCTTCCAAACAACTTAAGGTGAAGGAAAAATTGTGGAAGAATATGGAGGTTTAAAAATAAAAATAGGAAGATTGAAAATTTCATAGAAAGGAAAAATCACTAAGTAGGAGAATTTGAAAGGTAACAATTTATAGACAAAGTGATCCATAATTTATTAAAGCGTTCACTTGTTAGTTGTTTGTTTGTTCACAGGACTGAACTTGTTCTATAAACTCAATAAAATCAGGCAAGGTAATTTTTTAATAAATATTTTTAGATGTTTTTTATAAGTAGGTAGACGTGTGCAATTGGTGCAATGCAACTACACTATATTCACATTCGAATCAGAATTTACATAAGCACTGTGTTGCCTAGCAACCACAAACAAACAGGTGCCTGAAACTTTTGGTCGTATAAAGTGCGTTTGAACTAAATCTGAAGTTCGCAAGTCGCGTTCCGTTCCACTCTTTATAATTTAATTTTATTTTTAAACATAATATTTATTTTGCAAAAGTTTAAAATAACACGGAATACTTACGTATAAAATCGATATAGACTGTTTTAAAATACATAAACATAAATATAAAATGTTATTCGGCTTTGTTTAATGAAATTTAACTTATAAATAATTTTATGCTCATGCATATTGAGTGGAATGAAATATCTGTATAATCTGTACAGTGCCATCTCTCAAGAACTTATTTGTGACGTGGCGAAAATTGGAACTAATGCCATCCCATTCATAAATTACTACTATGCGCACTATGATTGGTCCAATGCGTCCGGCAGCGCCCTCCTGATAGTCACAGATAAGTTGATTTCACTGTATTTCGAAATATAATACGACCAAGTTGCAAAGCATGTAAGCGCCATTATAGCTGTGAGGTTTTCGTAGTCATTTCTATTTATAGTCATAGGTAGGCCGGCCTCAAAACAATAAGTTTCTACAAAGGTTTGAAGTCGCTTCACGAAATTAAGGATGTGCGAGCGTGAGTTATTCATGACGAAAATTGTTTTAAGATGTTGGTTTTTACGTCGTTTTCTCTTAGTGTGTTGTTATTATAGGTCAATATTAAAATAATGAAGTTGTCACAAACGTTATAATGATTATTTCGTTCTTTAATAGTTATTTGGTGTGCGAAATACAAATCAGTTTGTGAAAACCCTATAAAGGAATTTTTACGATTTGTTGTCAAGTATTCTGATACGAGTTTGACTCAAGTATAGTTATAGTGTGTCGATTAAATGTTAGTAAACTTCTATTTTCAAATTGATAATACATTTTTATAACTTTACTAGCTGACCGGGCAAACGTTGTTCTGCGAAAAATTTTTTAGGGGTAGGGGGATGAAAAATAGATGTTGTCCGATTCTCAACCCTAGCCGATATGCACGCAAGGATTCACGAAAATCGGTCGAGCCGTTTCGGAGGAGTTCAACTTCTAACACCGTGACACGAGAATTTTATATGTATATAAGAATTAAAAGGAGGTGGCCAACATGTGCCCCGGAAATAGTTAAAATACGTTTATTTGTACAAGGTTTTAGTCCTCAGAAAATACATGTTTTCCGTTTATTATAATATAACTAGAATTTTAATTTTCTTCTGAACTCCGCAGTGAGTAGTTATAATAAATTAACAATAATAATAAGTTGTGTTGTATACACTGCCCTGGAAATGGTTAAAATACGTTTATTTGTACAAGGTTTTAGTCCTCTGAAAAGACATGTTTTCCGTTTATAATAACATAACTAGAATTTTAATTTTCTTCTGAACTCTGCAGTGAGTAGTTATAATAAATTAACAATAATAATAAGTTGTGTTGTATACACTTAATCTTCTACACCTCCATTGCTATCACTGGAGGTTGACAATTGACTGACAGAAATACGAATATATGCTATATTGCCATTTGTCAAATGCCAAAAGAAGATTTTTGAGTTTGATTTCTACAAAATAATAATTGTGTTTGATTTTTTGTCATGAGGTGCATTATTTGTGCGGTTGATATTGAGCGCATGGCACGTCACTCAATATCTTCGCTCGCAAGAAACCTTCAATCCATATTGGTAGAATGGATCACTGCAGTACAGGTACTTATGGCATTTTCATGTGATTACATTAGTTTGGTATTTGGGGTGGGCACGTCATAATTAAAGTAAAATAAATAAATGAATTATCCAAAAGATAAATAGTTTGTATTTAATATAAAAATCTCTCTTTAAAACACTTTTCCACGATTACTTATGTTTATCAAACTGTCAACCTACAAGAGCTAAAACTGCTCGTAAAAGGAGAATCCCGAGTTTTACAGATTTTTATTGATAAAATTATCAAAGTAGATATTGTAAGCTTTAATGTAAGGTAAAAATAAAATGTGTACATTATACTTCACAAGTGGGGCAAACGCCCATACAGATGTTGGCCACCTCCTTTGGCATGTCTTTACATTAATGCGACGTACTATTTTCAATATTATTTTAAAACACTCTGAGCCGCGCGTCTATTTAACATTATAAGCTTATTTGTTCTTGAGTACTTATATCGCAAAACCAGTTATTTTTTTCTGCAAATATCAATAACCTTCGTTCTTTTCCGTAATTATAGTTACTGTTGGAAGTCTTGATGGCAAAGATTTTTGTGTGTTTTTTATCATCCGTGTATGTAGATAGACACACATACGGAATTTGGCGATAAATATGCGCGACAGAAGTTAAATAATATTACAGAAATGTCAAACTATAATTTTTGTCGGTTCTTTGTTATATTTTTATATCTAACAAGTAACCGCCCTCGCTTTGCTTCGGTTTTCTTATTTTTTACACCTTGGGTAACCCAAGATTATTATTGGAGTTTTATTAAGGATCCCTAATTTTTTTGAAAATATAATATAGCCTATGTCACCCGGGGATAGTGTAGCTTCCCAACAGTGAAAGATTTTTAAAATCGGTTCAGTAGTTTCGGAGCCTATTCAATGCAAACAAACAATCAAATCTTTCCTCTTTATAATATTAGTATAGATAATAACTTTACAACATAAATTGAAATAGGTAGTAGGTAAGTAGTAACACATGATTATAATTTTACGTATGCCAGTAAAACAATTTATTTACAATTATTAAATATGTAGGTATACCTAGTTATAACATGTTTTCCCTCTGTAGAATAGAAATCCCAATTAAATAAACATTATATTTCTCATTTTACCGTTATAAATTCGATAAGTCCACAGTGGTCAATATCAGGTACGTACAAATATATACAATTTATCCTCAATACAATCTCTACTCTGACCTTTGCGACTCCATTAAATGGAGCATCGAACACGTGGGGCCTAGAAACCGAGCTTCCTCGCTTAGCAGATACCATACCGTACTAACCAAGGATTTTATTATAGAACGTATTATTTCTAATAGGTGATATTGAGTAGCAAACACGTGCAATACTAATGTGTACTGTACTCATTGTCTCGACTGTAGGTATAGTTTATCATCACAACAATTATAGAGTAGGATCTGCTTACTACATTACTATGGAAAACCGGGCAAGAACGTGTCAGGCCACGCGCAATGTAGAGTTCTGAAGTTAGTAAGTTTATCGACTAGCCGTGACAGTTTTCATTGTAAAATCATTTTTGAGAATTTTTTCACGTGTCCAACTCCAATCGTTTAGCCGGCAGAGTGAGGGGGGCACACTTGACTAACCAAAATTAAGACCTTTTCAACGGTACCCCACACGCTTATTCTTTATTCTAAGGGGATAAACTAGTTTGGCCTAGGACAAACTAGTTTGGCCTAGGCCAAACTAGTTTGTCCGGAAATCGGGTTTGACCGGTAACATAGACGTAGAATAAACACTGACTTTGAATAGGTACAATATTTTATTTGCACCCTGTAGCTGACATTGAGGACAAGTGTAGGTACTTCACGGGAAGGAACTGTCCGTTGATCAGAGTGGTCACAGGTACCTGGTACCTGTCCTATGTACTTACTGTAATGTAAGTAGATATGTAATGTAAAGTATTATGAGCGTTTGAATCAGAAGCACATAGCTAAGAGTGAGCGTAGGCGGCGGGCGGCGGGCGGCGGCGGGAAGCGAGAGGGAGGGGGGAGGCGAGCGGCTGCCGAATATTTTTTCGCACACACAAGGTCGAGGTCGAAACGTTTGACTTCCTAGATCGGTGCGACCTCGCCACGCCCGCCCCTCGTTTCTTGTCTCCATGTTAAGCATTATACTGTACCTAAGTAGGTACTGTATGGATCTCACTGAGCTGTGATATTATTATAGGTATACCTACGTATATTACATAGGAAAAATTAACAAGGAAAAGTAAATTCTCAACTCAGAGCAGTGATAGAGTTATCAAACGACTATCGTACGAGATTGTGAGTGATATCTCACATTAGGTACATATGTATCCATATCTACGCACATACCAGTACATTGCGAAATATCCGGATAAAAATATTCAGGGTCAGCCTCAAGGTCCTACCGCTTTTCTGATTACAACGATGGCGATAAGAAAATTTCTGACGCACTGGAAACTGAATCTATTGTATGGGTGTTAGAGCTCACATTTCTTCCGCGTACACTATATTTACATAAACATAAAAAAACAATAACTGTAAGCTTGCTGATTTGTAGGTTTTGCAAGGCTACAGATTACATGGGTATTATGATTCGGTACGTCACGTTGCTACATAAAAATAGTTTAAGTATACATTATTGTGTAAAACTTTGTAAAGACACTAAAGATAAAGATGATGAAATTGTCGCTCAATTTCGTAATAAGGATGACAAGGACAAGGACGGGGGTATTTTAAGCTGAAGGATGAGCGGGCATGGGGTGCACGGGGCGGCGGCAGCGGGTAGCGGGTAGCGGGCGCGTGGCCGGTGGCCGTGAGGCGCGGCGACCTTGTCGGCTGACATTGTCGTCGGACGCTTCCTGTTATCTCACTCGCGATACTCCTCGACACTCGCGGCCGGCATTAATCATTATTGGAACAAAGAATGTCCACTCACGGTAATTGTAATTAGCACGCGTCGCCCTTGACGCGTTCATTATCTCGGCCGGCGCACGGCGGCGGCGGTCACCATAGCGTGCTGACTGCTGCCTGCGTCACAAAGGACTTCATTGGCTATATACGCAAACTGGAATGTTTTCCTCGATTGTTGTTTTTATTTTTTAGGGTTCCGTACGAAAAAACAAAAAACAGAACCCTTATAGTATCACTCATGCGTCTGGGCGACCGCCGTTCACAGCCAATTTACTCCGAAACTACTGGACCGAATGAGTTGAAAGGTACTCATGTACTTTTTTGTGACCCAAAGACTAAGGTATAAAGTAAACAACTAAATTTAAAAAAAGTAGTTCTACAATGGATAGTTTTAAAATTATTCAAGAATGAACAAAATTTAAAGCCTAAATTGACCATTCCGGGGGGAATCTCCGAAACTACTGATGCTAGAATTTTGAAAAAAATACAGAGAATAGTTCTTTACTCAAGCATTACAGGAAAACCTATAAGAAGTCTCTGGTCTTAAAAAAACGGCAAAAATAAATAAAATAGAAAAATAACTGTAAATACATAATCAACGGAACTCTCTCCAAGCAAGTTTAACTCGCACTTGTCAAGTTTATTATTTCTACAAGCAGCGGAAAACTAGGAAGTCGTTATGATATAAAATATGGATATATTATAACTAGACACTAATGTAAATGGTATTTAGATACATTGCATAGGCACCTTGTTTGTTTCCAATGGTATACGTATGTTACGTACTTACTAGATCATTTAATTTAATCTATACTAATATATAAAGAGGAAAGATTTGATTTTTTGTTTGCATTGAATAGGCTCCGAAACTACTGAACCGATTTGAAAAATTCTTTCACTGTTAGGAAGCTACACTATACCCGAGTAACATAGGCTATATTATATTTTCAAAAAAATTAGGGATCCGTAATAAAAGTCCAATAATGTAACCCAAGGTGTAAAAAAAATAAGAAAACCGAAGCAAAGCGAGGGCGGTTACTCGTGGTAAATAAGTTTACTAGGAGCACATAGAATGCGCAATAGTTTAGCGTGGTTTAGTTATGCTGAACAGTAGCCGTTGCATTATTCTCATATAATTATTTTATTTGGGCCTGGTCTGGCTGACCTATAGCCAAATAAGTTGGAGTTAGGGATTGCAAGGTCAATACTATCTAAATGTAATGCAATTTGACGCAATGCAAATGTAATTTTATTTACTTACAATTGTTATACTATTCATAATATAGCTAGAAATCAGTGATGTTGTGGAGCTCCGTAAAGGTTATCGAAATTATTAGATACCTATCCGAAAGATAAATTATTAAAATTGAAATTGTTAAAATAAAAAATTGGGCAAACAAATAATTTTTAAGGTTTTTAAGGGGAACGTTGTCAAGGTCGCTTGTACATCACTTTCTGCGGTAAGTACCTATAGCTTGCAAGAATTTGCGTATCGATGTGAGGTAGCAATTTAAGACATTTGTGATGCAGTTTTCTTAGGATAAGACCCAGAATTTCAGTAAGTAATCTAGTAATAGATAAAAAATAAATAAATAATATTGAGATATTAGACATAAAATCGAATAAATTTAATGTGTTAAATAAAATCTGAATATAAAAGAAAATAATGAATAGAAAATAAATGTATAAGGGACGAATACATCGTACAATATCAGTCATAATTTAATTTAATTTATAATTAAGTAAGTACTGAATATAAATATATTAGCTATTGTCCGCAGAACATCACAGCTCGAAACTAGTTTTGATAGAGTCGCACTTATTTTATTTGTCCGTTTCGGTTTGTCAAGGTAATCCGGTAATTTTGCATAGACAGGTATAAAATAGAAAAAATATAACATTATATTATTTGGTACACCTACTAAGTCTTTTATGATAATTGTTAGAAAACGTTCAGACAGCATTAAGGTAGTCACTGCCACATTGCACGTTATGTCGTTATGTACCAACCAAGACGGAGAAGCGCACCACTTTTATTTTAATTAACTCTCCCTTCAGCTGTACAGCACAACTCCAAGAACTATTCAAATTATTTATGATGAGTAACCGCCCTCGCTTTGCTTCGGTTTTCTTATTTTTTTACACCTTGGGTTACGTTATTTGAGTTTTATTAAGGATCCCTAATTTTTTTGAAAATATAATATAGCCTATGTTACTCAGGGATAGTGTAGCTTCCCAACAGTGAAAGAATTTTTGAAATCGGTTCAGTAGTTTCAGAGCCTATTCAATGCAAACAAAAAATCAAATCTTTCCTCTTTATATATTAGTATAGATTACGAGTAATCGCCCTCGCTTTGCTTCGGTTTTTTTTTTTATTTTTTACACCTTGGGTTACATTATTGGAGTTTTATTAAGGATCCCTAATTTTTTTGAAAATATAATATAGCCTATGTTACTTGGCAATAGTGTAGCTTTCCAACAGTGAAAGAATTTTTCAAATCGGTTCAGTAGTTTCGGAGCCTATTCAATGCAAACAAAAAATCAAATCTTTCCTCTTTATATATTAGTATAGATTAAATAATTTGAAATACAATAGTAAGTATACAGTTAGTTGTACTGTACAGTTACAGGGTATTAGAATGTGCCTCACATTACAAGATTGGGACGTCACAGTATCGAGTGCGCAGTACACAATGCGCAAACATGTTTACCGACGTGGCGACGCGCACTCAAAGTTCAAGGCCCTGGCCGCGACCACTGCGGAACAATGTACTTTCATGTGGAGGTTGTGGAGGTTGCGGAGGTTCCCTCGAGGACAAATAATAACAAGTCAACACGAAACGGTTATTTTCCGACTATTCTTAGACTTAACACTAGCACGTACATTAATATCTAGCGATAAATCGTTGCGTCACAACGTCACGAAGATCAGCGATACATATTTCTAAATATAGATAGGAATACTGATAAATACAGTTTTATCAGCGTTAAAGAAAAAAATTGTGAAATTATTTAATTTATTAATTATTTCTGTTAATTTTGTTTCGATGTAGCGGAAGAAAATATTGCTTTGGACGTCAACTACACATGTAGTATAATAACTCTTATGTATTTTTATTATTGTCATTTATTTATCTTCATTATCATAAGGACTGTCTAATGCAGTCAAAGCCTCTTCCATAATTCTTCAATCAAATCTATCCCCCTCTTTTCTCCCCAGCGACCCCAGCTCTGTTCAAATCAAACTACGTGCTACTTAATGTCGTTTTCCCGCCGCTTAAATAGCGTAGTTATCTAGCAACTGTAAAAATGCCAAAACATTATCCAGTATGTTTCATCTGAGGTTGAGGTATGTTTCGCTGAACTTTTTACATAAACTAATAAAATACGCAATTCATTTTAAATATGTATTATGAAACGAACAAGTATTGCACAAAAATATTTTCAAGCACATCTAAGCGCAATGACATCGAGCTTTGAATGCCGGTCAAAATATTATATTTATTTTGATATTCACGACGAAGAATGAAACTGAATTAACCTTATTTGCCTAATGTGACAGTTTTGATTTATTAGTAACTTGAGCTTAATGCAAGATATGCATTTGAGACATAAGTTTTATTCCAACTTTACCAATGGACAATTATTTTATGTATCACCTGGACGGCCACCGAGACGTTTAAATATGTTATTAGGATTTATGTAGTTTATTCTACCTTGGCCCTCTAAAGCGGCCTTGCATTTTCTAAGCAATAACAATATTTAATGTAAGACATTTAAATGTATAGAGAATATTACGGAACAATAAAATGTGGTTGTTTCAAATGTTACATTGACCTTTCAACCGGCTATGTACTGAATATCCATCATATTACCACAGAAGGTTACACATTTAAAGTATGTAACAAATAATGAATAATTGATTATCGCGGTCCCGTTTAAAAGTTACGTTCTTATTTCTTTTGTTAATTCGAACTTGTTATTTAAGCTTCTGATAACTTTTCTATATCTTATGGGACTTACTTACTACTTCGGGAACATAACTAGATAATATTTTCTAGAGATCCGCTCTGCAGTCAAAATTCGACAGTTTTTAATGTTCTATGTATCTCTAATAATGTGTTTGTAATTTAAACCTACTTATTTTATAAAAAAATTGCTTTCTGCACTTCTTCTCCTTGTAAACTTTAACTATACCAAGCCTCAGATTCTTTCCAATGATAAATGTACTTGGTATACGTAAGCTAAGCAAACCATCTCATTGTTAGAATCTTTGTCAGTCTTATTTCAACAAAATGTATTAAATTATATTAAGAAGCAAGTAAAATCTGTGTTTATTTAAACAAAATAAATGATTGGAGAACAATAGATTCCACTTGTAACATTGTAATAGGACTATATTTTTTTTTTTATTTTACTGTGTACATTTATGACTTTTGACCTCGATGATGTAAAAACGATCTAAATAACCCTACTTGTCACTTTATAAATTAGTCCTACCTCAATATTTACGTTCTCTCTCTCATTTCATTGCACACGTTGCACACATTGCCGAATAGATTCTGAAAAAAATCTAAGGTCATAATGGCATTGGCAATCCTTGGATTCATTATCGAACTCGAGGTGATCCCAGGCAAATAAGCCTGTTTTAAATTACAATAGATTATTCTTTTGTAATGTAAAATGAGACCTTACTACAGAAGACATAATAGTACATGAATGTAACCTTACATACACAATTCACAACGAACCTAACTAGGAAATAATTTGTACAAATCTCGAAATAACGTTTGGTCTAAAATTATATTAGACAGTAATTCACGATACAGTCCATAAGATAAGTGAAACTTAGTACATATACCTATGGGTTTGTATATTAAACTTTTTATTTATTCGATGGTATTGATAAATATGTGCATAGAATCTAAATCTACATTTTTAGTTGAAAAAAAAGAAGTATTTTATGTAGATAGGCAAATGAACAGTAGGTTAATCATTGTTTAGTAAAAATTGAATGCCACGAGCCACGAACAAGAGCGAGATTGTTCATGCGGTTGGTCTCCTGACATTGGCTGGGTTTCCTGTCTATTTACACTGCCACGGTGCTATAGGTTGCCTTCACACAAGCAGGTTAAGGCCGGCGGAACACACTTTGGTTTACAAAACATCAATATTATTTGTTATTTTACTGCCAGCCCGAAATTAAAGGTATTATTAATGTTTTAATGAATATATGGATTAACCAATTACGGTCAGAAACGTAGGAATTTTAATGAATAACGACACAAAAACCTTCAACATGTTTATGAAGGTATAAGGGAAATATACGAATAAAATAACACATTGATAAAATACTCGAATTTGGTGCAATCTGGCGCGCATCTGACTATCGCATCACACGACGCAGAGCTTTTACTAATCTGTCAAAAAAATAACTCGTTCCTAGCATTCATTTGGATGTTAAGGGCGACGACAAGTAAAAGTATGTTTCGTTTTTTCTTATCGACAAGTGTTTTGTGCAAACGTAAAATTTTAAGCAAATAACTTCTCTATTTATTTTGCATTTATTTAAATTTTCAATGTGTTACTGACCTCAAATAACGTTTTCGTAAGTCATTCAATGCAATGTTAGAGGGAATTTGTAACAAATCTTATTATGTAAAACTTTATAACAATAGGTACCTACGCACCAAAATAAATATTCGTTTAACAAAACAGCTCCAAATATAGAAACGATAACGTCAGAGAAACCTGCGGAGTTGAGTTTTTTTAAAGATGAAACAAATATTGCTGTGGCGAAATTTATTCAAAGAGTAGTACTACTTTAATATACTATATAACACGCCCCTTCTATAAAAAGTATGCAAAAATACGGTATGTAAGTAAGTAATAAGAAAGCTTATTTAACCTGCAACCTATGAACTTGACTTATAAATGTAAACAATAATTGAATAAAAGAGTTTATAAATAAAAGAGCGCCTATAGGGTTGTCAACTCTCAGAAGAACCTAAAAGATAAGATCTGTTTACACAACAGACTTACATGTAAACGCGCGATGGTTCGAGATTTTTGTTTTGTTATTGACAATTAATATATTTTAAAAAACTACCGGAGAAGTTGTTGGGGCCCGTGAGTTCTGTACCTTGAACTTTACCGGAATGCTGGCGGCATTTCGGAAGAGTTGGGAACCTTAGGCCCATCAACCATCAGCCGTCAGTGCAGTGGTAACTCGACACTGGTACGTCACGGCTCAGCCGCGTGGCCCGCGGGTGACGGGCGCCGGCCCGACCCTGACTCTTGAAATAGTCTTCCGCATTAACGCCGAGAGCGAAAATATCGCATGATGCTGCTACAAGGCCGCGCACAACACCCCGCCCCCGGCGCTCCTTTTAAGGAATTAAAACGACATCATCACTCAAATACGACCAACAAGGGTGCCGTCGACTTTATTCACCTGAATTAATTCACCCAGGTGTCTTAAGTCTACTTTTAGTGTACTTTATTCACCTATGCAACCAGGTGATTTAAATCTACGGACCGAGGTGAACTGATATAAGTAGACTTAATTCACCTATCATTTGAGTCAATGCAATTAGTGATGTTGGAATGCAGTCACACTAAACAATTATTATATTACACTTTAATTCCATGTAAAATGTGGCGAAACCGTCCTAACATAAAACAAAGTAGTTACGAAGATGTTTCTGTCTTTACTAGAATAATAAAAATAACAAGATTGGTTTCCGACGTAATAACATTTGCGTTAATATGTATTTAAATGTTGTTGTCCTTTATTCTTCATACATCAACAATCAACATTGATCACGACCTAAAAATAGAGCGTTCGTTTATAAAATCCAAAAAAAAAAATCACAAACAATATCGATATCAAAAAATAATAAAATCTAAGTGACTCGTTATATCATGAACACATACAATGTTTGCTTCAAGATTCTTCCTAGTATCTAGACAACAAGGTCTATCTGATCTCATTATGTATTTACATAGCTGTGTATTATGAATATGATAACGACTTAAGTGAATGGGTTCCTCGTTTGCATGATCTGCATTGTATTTTGTTGACTTTATAGCCAGGAAATTTAATGCTGTATAAATATATTTAAATAGCATAATAGGTCTATAATTTTATTGTGTGTATTGTTCACAAAATATTGAATTTTAGCCTTTTTTTCTCCCTCTCTGTGTGAGTGGAAAATTCGAATGAAAGTTGTTCCAAAAATTAAAACTTCAACAATGTTTGAAATATGACACATTTCCGGTTGCGTGCTAATTAGTGATTTTCTTAACTGCTGACCTACGTAGATATTGTATTTGTTTGCAATAGTGTCTGAGAAACATTAATGGAATGAAGTTCCTTAACACGGCTTGCGTTGGGAGTGAAACGAGGGAAATCGTCTACTGTCTATGTTGGAAATGTGAAGTAAAGGAACCTAGGAAATGCAAAAAAATTAAAACTTGATTTTGTTTAATGGTAATAGCCGGCAAACGAGCTGATGATCCACCTGATGGTAAGTGGCTATTGTCGCCCATGGACATTAGCAATACCATAGGCATCACCGATGCGTTGCCGGCCAAGAAAATAGAAGAAAAAAAAGAAAGAACTGGCTCTCAAGCCCCCAGCCGGAACACGACGAGTCCTTTGGCGGCTGACTCATGCTCGAGGGTGGTAGCTATCCAGGCGAACCCAATCGAGAAATAATAATAGTAATAATGGTTTTAATTAACAATTAAAATCAATATTACCAATATAATCCCTCGAGGAGCCCTACCACCAGTGTGCCGGATTTAGTCGCCTCTTACGACACCCATACTGCGTGGGATTGGGGTTAGTATTCTAAGCCGCCCCAGTACGGCGTAAAATTTATAGAAAACATTAACATTAACAGAAAATAACTCAAAATTTGCAAGGGCTGTAAGGGCACGAAATAGGGTTCTAGCTCATGATATCGAACCATAGACCCTAAAAGGCCGTCCCACGTCGCGTCGCGGCGTCGCATCTTTCGGTTGGAGAGACACGTTGTGGGACCGTGAATCGAACACGCAGCACGCCACGTGTCTGATAACCAATTTCGTGGCGTACGTAGCAATCAGCATAATTCGCCATACAAAACATCTATCACTCAACTTGTTAGACACTAGCGGAAAATCTGTGCCCGATTTTGTGAGTATCGGAATATCTTATAACACTCTGTGGCCTCCAACGGAGCTGCACGACTATTTAATGAACCAGCTTCAACGGCTTAACATGCCCCTGTAATACGAAATTTTGCTGCTAGCGTCACAACAACAACAATAAAATCCTCTTATGTATAGGTAATTATTATTAGGTATATTAGGTAGGTATTATTAGGTATATTATAAATAATATATGGATATTTTTTATAATATCCTCACTTATCCGACTTCCGAGCGCACCTTTATTAGTATTAAAACAACAGCCAAATACGCAGTTAATCTAAAATAAACGTTACGAAGGGAACGAAATTAAAAATATACGCAAATCCCTATTTTGTTCCAAATAATATAATTAATTTGGGTTAGGTTTAGGCCTGATCCGTAGGTACTGTCCGAGGAAAAATAGCCATATTTTTAGGGTTTTTGAAATTAATCAAAATCTGATACAGTCATTATTTATCAAGCTACTAGTGGATACCCGGCGTGTGCTTACAAGGGTAAAAAAAGAAATACATAAATTTGGGATTTTTTTATGGGAAAAGTCGACTTCATGAATGGACCGTGTGCCTGATGCATAGTTTTAGTAGTCTAAAACCATTTTCTCACTATTACCTTTTAAATGAAACCGGTTTGGGGTATATGTTATATCGGTTGGATGGTTTCAAGGATGCTTATAATAAATTTAAAAAATAGATAGGTATCTGACTAGGTATTCTATACTTCATAGTGGACGCAGTGTTTTCAATAAACCTTACTTTTTTCGTGTAAGTTGCAATAAAAATATTAGGTAAATTAATATCAGGGTCGCAGTGAAAACAAAAATGGAAATGCGCAACAATATAAAAAATGCCTGACGGAATTTCATATTGCGCTGCAATGTAACATGAGATATGAAGCATTGAATTACACCACAGAAGAAATAATAGTACTTATGTTACACTAAACAATCTGTAGAAGTATGAAGTATCTATGTTGCCATCTTAGCAGGTCGGTAACCTGTACTCGCGCCTCATTGAGAACACACCCACTCGGCCAGTTCAATTGACGAAGGATAAGATAATTAAATGCATTTATATTATAAAGGAAGGCTTCGTATGAAGTCAGCGACGCGTGGCTGCGCGGCCCACTGCCCTGACCCACATCGATGATGATTGTATGTAGATTTTGCAAGACATAACTCACGAGCCGAGAGTACGATGACAGCTTCCATCCGTTTTCTCCGCCCATTGTACTAGTAATGTCCTCGTCTCCGTCGCGCTGGCTGGTCGCCGCACCCTCGCCACGTCATGGAGAAATTGAGGTGATATTACTTGTAACACGACCACATGGGCTTACTGCCCTAGTGGCCAACAAAGATGATATCATTTTGAAACGTGCCTTACACTATCACAGATTGCACGACCGAGTTAGATCCACAAAAATACATAGGTTTGTAAGGATATAACACTACAACCGTATTTTTACTTCTACAAAAAATCAGTACAAATTGATCCAAGAATTCCGAGGCATGTAATACATAATGTCACATACGACGTTAAATCCTTGGTGAGCGAGAGATTCCGGGTTCGATAACCAGAAGGAACTGATTTTTAATGATTCCTTTTCGAGGCTTCGGTATTTGTAACATTTTTTGATTTGATGCCACCTGTGACCACCTGCCCTAAAGGACTTTATAGAGGACAGTAGCCTCGATTCAGCTATACGCATTTATGTATTTGCTCCGGTTTGGTTTTAATTTAAAAGTGTTACCCAAGTAGGAAAGTGGGCTACAATGCTACAACCGCGCGATAATATCGAAAGTGTCTACGGTTGCCTGTGACTCAAAGAGATGAGAAAGTGACAGTGTGACGTTCTTCAGACTACAGACACTCACCAATTACAGCTTGTGTTGCTAACTTACACACTTACTGTAACGTAATGTGTGTTAGAATGTGAAAAACTATTTTGCTATGTATTATGTTATTCGTTTGAATGGAGATGTAGCAGTGTTAAATAAATTTCGTATTCATTAATTTTAGTGTACGGATAAAATGAATGCTATATCGTAAATGTGGATGCAATTGCAATATGTCTGGTTCAATAGCCGATTTAGGAGCAGATGGTCACCGATGACCATAGAAAATGCGTAAATATCCATACCACCAAATGTAGCACACATTTTTGTACTTTTTTAGTTTCCAATACATAATTATTGTGATTGAATATAAATATTGATCTGAAATATCTAATTTCCTTTTTAAGTAATCTTACAAATATAACAGTATAATAATTGCTCTGTGATCTTAACAACGATATAATACAGGTAGCTACCGTATTCAGTCTCAGGTGCTCTAAGCCGCTGCCACATGCCAGTTTCGCAGCATCCGCGATGCTAAGATTTCTCTTGCGTCCGTATTGGGATTCAGGTCGTGCTCACCTCGCCCAAACACACTCTGGTTTACTTAAAGTACAATTACTCACTGATATGCAGGCGAAACTCGAGTTGTTTCTCGGCCGATTGGTACATTTTCTTGAAAGCTCCACCCGGTATACGCTTGTGATACTTGCCGTAGGACATAAATACTATAACTATCTAATACTGTTCTACCTTTGGAAAGTATTTTACTCTATATATTTAATTTAATATATTTAAGTGACTAACGCCCCAACTCAGAGTCACTAACGGTTACTTAAATCGCTCCTTAGTACAGAATTTGTATGTATGAATTCTGTACTATGGAGCGATTAAAGTAACCGTTAGTGACTCTGAGTTGGGGCTTAAAGCACCTATTCCAATAAGTATAATCACAAGTATAATGAGTGTATGTTACACGTATAATCTTTCTTAACTTATGGTTTATCCGGATCCCGCCCTAATACGTATTATATTCTGCACGCTATTATTGATAAAGTCTAGGTCTAAACGCTACTGCAGTGTAAATAAGCAATACTTTTGAATTGTAATTTTGGAAAGAGAGAGGCACAAAAGTAAGTATGACACGAAAGTTATAATATCCGGATGTGTGTAGTCAATGACACAGATATTCACACATCAACTTGACACGAAATGCATAGGGTAAACAATATTAATTTATTATTGACGAGTAACCGCCCTCACATTGCTTCGGTTTTTTTATTTTTTTACACCTTGGGTTACATTTTTTTACTTTTATTAAGGATCCCTATTTTTTTTATATAATATAGCCTATATCACCCGGGGATATTGTAACTTCCCAACAGTGAAAGAATTTTTCAAATCGGTTCAATAATTTCGGAGCCTATTCAATGCAAACGAACAATCAAATCTTTCCTCTTTATACTATTAGTATAGATTACTGACAGTGCGAACGACGGTGACACCAAAGGTCATGAAATTAATTTAGCAGATTATGATTATTTATATAAGTATTATAGTAGAAATAGCATTACATGGAGTTTTTTACGTGATGGCTTTTGTTAGAGGATTTACCGGAAACATTTATCAATTTTAAAATGAAGGATAAAACTTCAATTGGGAATGTAGAGTACGCGCAATTTTAGTAATCTGGGTTATCTCTAGGAATTAAGTAATCTATGCACGTAATTAACCTTACATTTTTTACTACGAATGTTATCGAAAAATTTTAATTATTTAAGATTTTTAAAATGTTAAATTGATTTTTACAATTTTTAACTGTTTGTCTGTGCGTTTGTTCCGGCTAATATCAAAAACTGATTCAAATTGAAATGTTCATAACCTCACCTAACATAGCGATAGCTCTGTCAGCCACACGACTTGTTTTAAACCTACACTGACCTCGGGGATCGAGTTCAGTAGCTTCCTGGTTAGCCACTCAAAGATAGGGAAACGTTTAGAATGTCAAGTTGATATTTTTGCACGGCCATGAATATACAAGGTCGTGAATATTTTTGCAGTCAGTAACGATAAGTACGTAGAAAGTAAATTTAATCAACCATATATATTTTTGGCTGTTTTCCAACGCGTGATAGCCGAAGCGTCTTCTCTCTCTTGATAACTATTTTTTTGTATAAATGTACTTCATGATATTTCGCATGTATAGGGTCGTTTCGCCTGTTCGCGTCCATTTAGTGCAGTTGGCAAGTTTGACGGCGATCGTAAAAATGTCCCAGCACTAATTTCTATGAAAAATTTATGTAATGTATTCATTATATAGTCTATTTTAAGATTAACTTTCAGTTTTATTAGAAACATCTTGTGTTTTCTTTTTAAATAGATAAACTTCAGAATTAGGCGTTTTACCCACTTTGCGTCCACAAAATCCAAATTGCGTCTACCCGTGGACCATTTAGCGTCCAGCAGCTTAGAAAAGGAATATAGGGGTGAATTTTTAATAATTTGTAAAGAAAGATTGTATTTTAATAATTTATTTATTTAAGAATATAAATATTAAAAAATCAACATTATTATCATTAAAAAAGCACTTAAAAAAATAAAAAAAAATTCTTCTCAACATTGGTTGTATCGATTTATTAATCTCTCGAATTTCATTTAACGCTTTCTTTAAATCTTCTTCTGTGTATGTTTTTTAAGCTTATTGCATAGCTTTTATCGCGGGCTTGAGCGCGGCGAGCGAATCAAGAAAAACCGTAACGAAATAAAAGGTTACACCGCCCACTTGCACTCAGTACTAGGATAGGAAAAACATGCAAGCAAGTGTGCCAAAACAAAGCTGGGGTATTAAATTTCTCATTGGATTTGTTCACCTAGTAGCTTAAAGCGAGTACTAGGAGCACAGAAGTCTTCGAGGATGCGACATCAGTGATACTGTACAGGCCATAGTATAGTGCGGTCTTATTTACTCTTCGGTATTTTACATAAGGCACAACAGTGATGTCTATATTACGATCATGCACATTATGTTATTATTGCTGTTTCTCTTGTCATGCCGATTAATATGCGGAGGAGCGACAGTGATAGAGTGAATCTATCACTGTCGCTCTGACAAGTTGTCAGAGCGCTCTGACATCACTTGTCAGAGCAGCAGTGATGGATTTGTTCTATCACTGTCGCTCTTCCGCATATTGATTGGCATGACGGGCGAAATGGCAATAATAGCTTAATGTGCATGATCGTGATATTGACGTCCCTGTTGTGCCTATGCTAAATATCGAAGAGTGAATAAGATCGCACTAACGTCGCATCCTCTAAGACTTCTGTGCGCCTAGTACTCGCTTTAATTAATTGCTACTAGGTGAACAAATCCGATGAGAAATTTAATAACCCCAGTTTTGTTTTGGCATACTTGCTTGTATGTTCTTGATATCCTAGTACTGACTGCAAGTGGGGGGTATGAGGTTTTATTTTGCAACAAATGATATGCAATAGCTTTACCGCGGCAGTCCCCGAGTGCCACACGTTTTTTTTTCCTTCTTCTTTCTTGTCTCCGAAGAACTCATCTTAAATGATAAAAAATAAGAATGAAAGAAATTACTCATTTCAATAAAAAAAATAGAATTATAAATACGTAGTCTTAATAAAAAAATGTACAATAATAAAAAATACATTTTAAATTATTTTTACAAGCAAGTATTTAACGAAAACTTTGGACGCAATTTGGTTTATTATTATCCCCTGTAGGTATAGTTTGCGTCCATTGCGGACGCAAAGTGGAAGTTTTGTAAAATTCGATGTAGTAATTCGCGTCCACCTTATTTTATTCGTTAAATATAAAAAACATAAGGAAATTCATAATTAATATTATTCCTTTTTTCATCATAAAAGTGTAGAAACAGCTATGTATCCTAAAATTCACATAAAACAATAAAAAACTTACCATCAAACGCACCGCTGCACACTAATTTTTATCTAAATATCCTGCCCATACGCGCTTCCTTGTTGAACAGCCGAGACTAACCATTTTTTCTAAACGGGATTGGTTTGACGCACAGAACTTTTGTCCATGTGTGCGTGCCTCTTATACATTGAAGTATAAGCGGTAATGACTTTTCGTTTGATTGGTATGTTAGTTGACTTATTTTCGAGGATTTTTAAAGGGAGATCCGCAAAATGGACGCGAATTGGGCGATGGACGCGAACAGGCGAACTTACCCTACACTTTCGTGGAAGTTTAACTATTATACAATCGGAATGGAACTACATCGACATTCGGCAGTAACAATTAACTGTATTTTTTTAAATTAATAAACATCCGTCCCAATGGTCTTCGTAATTAACAAAATTAAGGACAAACTTAAATAATTTTTATTATTGCAGACGAGTTGCTATCGTTATTACTAGGAAATGAGATTTGGTTGGCGCGCACGGCGATGCTCGCGGACTCGGGGGCGGAGGGGTTCGCGCTATCGGTCGCCATCGGTATCTGGTCGCGTTATCGCACGGGCACCTCAGCGAAGGTCTCGCGGAGGTCACGCGCTGACGTCATCCTGATAACGATTTGCGCGGTGACCTTGTCGCGCGCCGAATCTCAAGGTTGCCGGTATTTGTACAGTCAGATAAGCCTGCCGCAGCCGCCCGCGCCCGCGCACTGCCCGAACTCGCCACTTCACACATCTGGCGCTTTTCCGCGATACCCATAAACATTTACTAGACGAAGCTACTGTTATGGCAAAAAGTAATAAATTGATCAGTTAAACTAGACACGCATATCCGTGATACACGGACGTCACCGAAATGTTGCGGGCCACGACGATCACTGCAATTACTATTTACTGGAAACAACACAATTGACTTTAGGAGAAGGTGGTAGATATTTAATCAGATACTCTTACCACCGTATTTGTGACTGCCCTTGAAAAAATGTGATGTCCTTATAAACCTTGGATTGTACTAGCTGTATGTAATCATAAGGTAGTTTACACCGCGCCATTAACCGCACACTATATATAAATAACCACAACTGTAACTACATGGTATTTTCCAAAGTTAACAAAACAAGTTAAGTATCTAAAATCAAATTTATATTTGAACACTTTAGTATGTATGAAATAAAATCGTTAATGATATTATACAATTTTTATCATCAAAACGTTAAACGATAACCTTCGCAAAAAACATGAGTCTCTCTGTTATTCATTTTGTTTATTTATTAATAAAAATATGGTCTGGTTAAGCAGATTTCCGATTTAATTTGATCAAGGAAGGATTGATAGACATCGCTATAATTATGCAGAAACCAATGACATAGTAGCCACGTAGCCGTTGGATCAAGGCGTCAATAAAATAAACTGCTACGAGTATAAGGCTGTGTTTCAATGGGGAACTTTTATTAAGGCCTAGAGATACCTATTATTAATCCTTACGAGTAGTGTAGTACTAATCCTACTAATAGTATAATTAATTAATGTTTGGTTGTGAAGATATTATGGATTGCGTGTTCTCTTACACGCTAAAAATTCTGAAAGGATTTTCATAGACCTATATGTATACTATACTAGACAGTACTAAAAGTTTCGACACCTACGTTGACACCATATGGTGCGAACCCATTTTAGTCAGCTGCGAGCAAGCGAGAAAAGTAGATGTCATTTTTGAAAAACCCCGATATTGTTTATAGTGCATAGTTAAAACGTCTTCATTATTTACGTTTAAACTTTATTTGAGTTTATTTAAATCATAATTGGTAAATAACTATACTTTTACTTACATTAAAAAAAATATTTAGTGCAAAATATTTGATATCCGTCATCTTGAACCGAACTTGACCGAACGAAGCGCTGTCACTAAGTATGAAAAAAAAGCGGCCAAGGGCGAGTCGGACTCGCCCATGAAGGGTTCCGTAGCAGCAAGTACAATAATATAAAAGTTCTTTTAGTTCGTTGTAACTTTGATCAATGTTTTTTGTGGTTCACGATTTATGACGTATTAAAAAAAAACTACTTACTAGATCTCGTTCAAACCAATTTTCGTTGGAAGTTTGCATGGTAATGTACATCATATATTTTTTTTAGTTTTATCATTCTCTTATTTTAGAAGTTACAGGGGGGGGGGACACACATTTTACCACTTTGGAAGTGTCTCTCGCGCAAACTATTCAGTTTAGAAAAAAATTATATTAAAAACCTCAATATCATTTTTGAAGACCTATCCATAGATACCCCACACGTATGGGTTTGATGAAAAAAAACATTTTTGAGTTTCAGTTCTAAGTATGGGGAACCCCCAAAATTTATTGTTTTCTTTCTATTTTTGTGTGAAAATCTTAATGCGGTTCACAGAATACATCTACTTACCAAGTTTCAACAGTATAGCTCTTATAGTTTCGGAAAAAAGTGGCTGTGACATACGGACGGACAGACAGACAGACAGACAGACAGACAGACAGACAGACAGACAGACAGACAGACAGACAGACAGACATGACGAATCTATAAGGGTTCCGTTTTTTGCCATTCGGCTACGGAACCCTAAAAATGCTTGAAAAATATGACACGGATTTTGTTCGGAACAGCCCGTCTATATATTTAAGTCTTTGTGGATTTTCATGAAATTTTGCACACAGGTAGACCAAGGGTTTGGATTTTTGTAATAACATACAGGATTCTTATTATCCCGGAAAATGCGGGCAAAACCACAGGCAGAGCGTTAGTATCGAATAATATCGTCAACAGTAATTATTCTTAGATTTTTTTTTCCTATTAGTTTTCCTGTAATTACACTAGTAAATTATATAAATAAATATAAGTAAATTATAGAAATTAAAAAATTCTATGGTAAAAGCATAACTTGTTGTAATTCCAATCTTTGAAATTAAATACTTGTAATGACATTGTTAAGAATAACAAAATTGGCTCATATAAGTAGTATTTAATTATTTTATAATACTGTATCGTCTCCATAGGTTTTCTTTTATGATATGGAAGTTATAAATACAACTTACCTTATTACCACTAACTACACTTCATTTACAAGTGGTTTATAATCCCATTTCATGTTAGTCATAGAACCGTTCATCACTGCTATTAGGCTACTTAGCTTTAGTAGACTAGAATTACACCCATCCTGATAATACGTTAATATATTATAGATATTCATAGGTATATATTGACAGGTATACTATGCCACTTTACTGTGTTTATTCGATCTATTTTTGTCCTTAATTATTCTTAGATTTTCTTGCAATTTCCATAAAATTGTTGTCTGTAAAGTCGGTTTACGGACGGTAGTTTAACGTGACAACGTCATGACAAAGCTCCGCTCCGCCCCGCTCCGCTCCGCTCCACTCAACTACGATCGCCTACGGCATCAGCTACGATACGCCGATCGTAGCCGATCGTGCCTCTCTCTCGCTTTTGCCGTTCTCGCTCGCGGAACGCTACATTTTTTCGTGCGCGCGCCTGGCGTTCATCGTTTTAATAGACGTTATCACGTCAAAAGCTATTTCCTCTGATAAGAAATATCGCCGTTGATTATTACCCCAAATTATAAACTCCGTTTCCATTGTAGTGCTTTGTTTTTACTTACACAATCTTCCTTTCCCTAAGAAACTCACTTTCTTCATCGTCACCATGAGCTTAGGCAACACCAGAGGAGTAGCACTATAACGCTGGGTCTAAAAATAATCATGATTCCAATGATGTTTGCATGATTCCGAATAATAATGTACGACAAAAATAAAATTAGGCTATTAGGTACGAGATTGCCATTGAAGTATAATGACATAGAACAGACATCTCGAACAAAATGTGTGTCCCACCGCCGCAGCGCCGGCTTGCCCTCCGTTCTCTTTTCAAACTAGAAGGCCCGTTTACACACTTGCCATAGAGTAACTTTGTATATGATACTTGCCGAACCAAGACAAGCAGTCACCGACTCCAAATCCTTATGCCCCATTTACATGCGCGCGCGAGCCACGAGACGATCCGCGAGACGCGCATGTAAATGAGCGGTTACAAGCTCTTACTCCAACTTTATTTAACGTGCAAAAGCGTTTGAACGATTTTCAAACGTTTACCATTGAATATTGATCCGTGTCAAAAATCCAACACCTTAAATTTTTCACAAGCGTCGCGCGCGTCGGCAAGCCTATTTAGTACATTAACACGCTTGTGGCTTCCCAAGTATGTCAACGAGAAAAATGGCGGAAACATTCCACAATAAATTTGTTTTGGTTAAGTTAATGTTTTGTTTCCTTACCGATGATAAGTAACACAACTATCTTTTTTTCGTAGTTGACTGATTTTTACAGCTTCATAAAACGTACTACAGTGATTTTTGAAATGTGCACTTTTGAAATGTTATTTTGTCACAATTTTGACATGTGGCCGCCATGAACGCAGTCGCACTGAAATGAAGCCGGCTGGCTGCAATGCGTACCCCCGAACCCGATGTTTGCGGTGTCTGTTCTATACGCTAGTAATAATACTTCAACGGAGATTACCTTCCTATTTCAACTGTTACAAGTACTTCATTACCATTATTTTGTACTGAACTTTTCAATGCCCAGAAATTGTAATGGACGTTGTGTCTGTAATGAATTATTTAGTACTACGTATGGGTAAAGTTAGGTGAGAGTCTGAACAAGTTCAGTGCAAATGCAGCCTAAGCACCATTACAACGTGGCGGCGCGGCCGGGTGGCCTCGCGAGTCCGACGCCGCGACGCGACGCGGAAGCCCCGCTTCGCGAATTACTATGTGACCAAGGACATACAGCACTTACGCGACAAACACTCGTAGCTATACAATATGATTACAATATTGCAGGTTACGTAAATCCGTAAATCATGTTGACACTTGACGCAATGTTAAACGTTTTATTCCTAATTTATTGATAGCGTTATTAGGTACTTATCATAAAAAAATTCACTCGTACAATTAAATATTTGTTCTAAGATTTAAATTTATTTTTGCGCACTACTTATCACGTTTTTTATTTTATGTTTCAGATAAAACTGTTGATTTATAATCCTTGAAGAACAGTGAGTATAAAAGTATAAAGCTCGTCGAGTTTCCTGGTGCGGTGTGCTCTTCGCTCCGGTGAAGCATCGAGGCTCAATGTCAATGTCAATGTCAATGTCAAAATTGCTACAAGTCACTGGCTCACGTGCGTAGACGGCGACCTAGATTGATTGCCAGCACGTGTTCGTTGATAGACTATTTAGCAGATATTAAAAATTAATAAAATTCTCATTAGTAGAGATTTAGTACTATTAATATTAAAAAAATAACATCTTCGGATGTGTATGTACATAAGAGACTCGAACGTTGTCTTGCGCATTCCAAGAACGTCTTGGAGGCTGGAACTTGTATGTCGCTGACGCACCCAGGGCAATGCTGTGAATTGATTACGCAACTCGTGCGCCGCCGCGTGAAGAGTGAAGTTCAATGTCACACATTCGCACACATACACAGTCCACGAGTCTCCGATAGACGATTCGAGATAGTGTGTGTTTGCTATATCTGAATAATCGCAGCCAACCCGTTACTCGCCTCTATCAGCACTTCCCGGAATAATTCACGAAAACACGATACTCCTTTGTACCGCGCAACACTGTCGATAGTCGTAGGTATTTTTGCGCAAGGTCATGGTACAGCCACACTGATATATTCAGCACACCGTTCACAAATATGCGTAAACTAGCTGACCCGGCGAACTTCGTATCGCCTTACAATCAATGAAATTAGTGATACTTTTAACTAAACATTTATAATTGTGGTTGGTTTAACAAATCAGAGACCATTAAAATCGCTACAGCCGTTATAGTTTGTGTGCGTATCTCCTCTCCCTCTCCACCTCCCCCTCCTTCTCCCTCTCCCCCTCCCTCTCGCTCGCCCTTTCCCTCTCCCTCATGTTTTGTTCCTAACTATTATAAGCTTACATATTGATTTTCACATTTCTCAGTTCAAAAATGATGAAGTATTGTACGAACTTAAAACCCTTTAGTTTTATCCCTTAGGGGATGAATTTCGAGAAAACCGTAATACAGTTATTTTTTGTGTCCTTTATATGCTTGTATAAAATTTTTCACCCTTTTTACTTCAAAACTGACGAAGTTGCCATACTAATACACACACTTATTTAACCCTTTCGGGTTGATTTTCCAAAAATACATAACTTTTGAATTTTGTTTTTGATCTTGAGCTAATATTTAAATTTTCATGTTTTTTACTTCGAAAATGACGAAGTTGTGTACTAAGTTCCATCCCCTAAATTAACCCTTTAAGGGATGATTTTCCAAAAAAAGTGTTAAAGTTAACTTTTGTTTATTACTATAAACTTACATAAAAAAAATTATATTTATAACTCTAAAACTGACGAAGTTGGTTTGTATGAAACTGACATCCAACCCCTATTTTTACCCCTTAGGGGATGAATTTCCAAAAATCCGTTCTTAGCTGATGTCTCCTTAGCATAAACTATCTCCCTGCAAAATTTCATCTTAATCGGTTTGGTAGTTTCTAAGATTTTTTGTTTAATCAGCGGTGTGTCGCTTTTCAATTTTATATATATAGACATAGTCAAAGATTACCACAGTCGTGCCACGAAATTCAGTAAGTATTATTTTATGTACTTAATTATAACTTAATATATGTATTACTTTTCATGACAGTGTATACTCAAACTTGAAACACATGGAGCAAGTGTTATCTTAAGTCTTCGGAATAATTTGAATATCTTTTGTATTTCGGACTAAGTAGAACTAAGTTCCATCCCCTAAGGGGTAAACATAGGGGATGTTTACCCCTTAGGGGATGAATTTCCAAAAATCCGTTCTTAGGCTGATGTCTCCTTAGGATAAACTATCTCCCTGCAAAATTTCATCTTAATCGGTTTGGTAGTTTCTAAGATTTTTTGTTTAATCAGCGGTGTGTCGCTTTTCAATTTTATATATATATAGACATAGTCAAAGATTACCACAGTCATGCCACGAAATTCAGTAAGTATTATTTTATGTACTTAATTATAGCTTAATATATGTATTACTTTTCATGTCAGTGTATACTCAAACTTGAAACACATGGAGCAAGTGTTATCTTAAGTCTTTGGAATAATTTGAATATCTTTTGTATTTCGGACTAAGTAGAGTTCCTGGTTTTAAGGATGTATTGTAACCAAATAAACTAACAGTCATCAGATGTGATCTTCGGAAGATTTATGGGATTTTTAATTAATATCAGATTAGTTGGTGTGTTGTTGATTTAAGCTAAATCTTCCACGATATTTTTGGGTGTGAGAATAGTCCCGCTCTAGGGAAACTACACTTTTGACTCTTACGCCCCAACTCAGAGTCACTAACGGTTACTTTAATCGCTCCTTACTAAAGAATCATCATACAAATTCTCTAGTAAGGAGTGATTTAAGTAATTGTTAGTGACTCTGAGTTGGGGCATTAGACAGTGGTAACGTTGAGTGGGGGTGAGGATGTTAACTGATGTAGAAGAAAAACCGCTTTTCTCGACATGTTTCGCCGAGAAATAATATAGCCTCTCCCAGATTCTAAAAGGAGGATGATAAGGAAAAAGACAAGACCATGTGTATCGGTTTGATCGATGCTCTACAAATGTTTTTGAAGTGAAAACTTCTTTAGCCGCATTGAGCGGTTTTTTGTAGGGGAAAAACTTGTGTTAGTGTCACCGATGACCTCGACATGGTCATGACGTATTGCGCTTGCGTTATACTAGCGAACGACGCGCAGTATAGCGGCCGGTGTACATTGTACACATACACTTAATACATTGCATATATAAATAATTATGTACTCGACTGTATCATATGCGTGTTTAATTGTGTTTTTGGGTGGGTCAAATCTTGTAACTTCGCGTCACCGACATGCTGTAATAGCAGTAAGGGTGAAGCCAAACGAGCGTATTTTTTTGAGCTGTCACTCACACGGTGCATTCAGTTTCATACTAAAGTAATGTTAGTACCACACGGCGACGCAAAAGTTGGACGTTAGTATGAGGGTGAATTTTCAAAACTGCCATTTATGCATGTTATTCAATTTTCTGTCTTGGAATATAAATGTGATCACTCAAAATGTTTACTAAAACCTTAATTATGTATTTACTTAAAAGTCGTATTAAGTTAAATAATAAAATTCTGATGTTAGAGTGTTAAAAAATTTAAAATAATGCTCGGAAAGTCATTAACCTCCCTGTTATTTAACGGTATGTTTCATTAATGTCACAAGGAACTCAAAATACCGCCCTAAATAATGCTTTTTTACTCTCTATACGTAAGAATTAATGTTTAAGCTGAATATTCATAAATGTTTTTCAAGCGTAAATTATCTGTAATACCATTATTTGACCGTTTAAAATTTTGTCACGAGATTATCGTCATTAACATCCGCGGTTTTTGTTTCGTGAAATTTGTTCAACGAAATTATTATTTAAAATTTTAAAAGCAATTCAAAGTGTTCCTTACACCCGCTTCTCTCAGTTGAAATCAAGATTTGGATGAAAAATGCATTGTGAATATGATAAAGTACGCGAAAGTTAATGATAAGTATAGTTTGTCAGAAAATCTCGTCATCAAACTCCTGAATATATTTTTGATAAAAAAATATATAATTCAACAATAAGTACCCATGAATATCGCCTAATGGTATTTAATAAAAAATAACTTAATTCCATTATAAGTGATATAAAATTGAGCAAGTTTTGGTATGTTTTGTACCGTTTCGTCATAAATCGCTACATCATTTACCGCAAAATTCTAATGACGTGAATGATTCCTGTAGAGGAAAATGACGAATCTAAATAATATTAACAACCTGATTGAGTGTAGCCACCAAGAACTTAACTCAAAAGATGCCGTTAATCCATAAAATCAACCCAAAAGTGCGTATATACTTGATAAATATGCAATTTTCTTTGCATTTTATACTTGTAAATAGATCTGATTCGCTTTTAAAGATCCGTCGATTTGAAAGGATGCTGTAAACGAAGTGGTTCGTCAAGGACTATTTCATCCCTTTTTCTAACGGTCCTAATGTTGGTGAAACTTGTCTATGGGTTATTGTCGAAAGCATTTAAGCTGAGAAGCGCAAACATTTCTCATATGTTGCCTGGGTCTATGCTCGAAGCTAGAAAGCTCCGGATATTAGATGTAAGAAGAAAGCTTTTAACTTTTATTTCTTCATGGGGTTCGCCTGGATAGCTACCACCTACTACCACCTACCCTTGAGCATGAGTCAGCCACCAAACGACTCATCGTCTTCCAGCTGGGGACTTGAGAGCCAGTTCTTTCTTTTTCTTATCTCTTTCTTGGCCGGCAATGCATCGATGATGCCTTTGGTGTTGCTGATATCCATAGGCGACGATAGCCACTTACCATCAGGTGGATCGCCAGCTTATTTGCCGGCTATTCCCATAAAAAAAACCTATCTGCTTAGTCCTACAAAAAAGACATTCAAAAGAAAACTTACTATCTAATCGACCGTATTAAACAATGGCACAAAGCCTCTGGCCAACCAATCTGCCAATAGAGCTTTTGGATTCCTCATCAAAGCTAAGACTAACTAACGTTATGGCATACTTAGAACAGAATGACCTTCTCAGTGACTGGCAGTACGAGTTCCGCTGAAACCGTTCGACAGACCTTCTACCATATGCCACTCACACCTGAGGCGAAGTCCTCGTTTCTCTTGACATCTTTAAAGGCATCATCTTCATCATAGGGTTTGGCAAACTAGCCTTTCAGCTGAGTTGCTCGACATTAGCAATGACAACCTTTGCTGGAATTCCAGAGGTCTGTTCCCCCTCAACTCTATTCTTGCTGCACATCGAAATCAGCTCATGCTCAATGTGTATAGGTCCGCAGATGACAGTACAATTGTGGAGAGGTAATTGTCTACCGCTCGGACGGTCCAATAAAAACAGTTATGAAGAAGTGGTTTTGGTCGAGCGTGTGAATCTCACACTTCTGGCACTCAATGGAGCGATACCAACTCTTTGAGATTCAACGCCTCAAAAACATAAGCGTCTATATTTACTGCCAAAAAGGAGCCCGTTCATCTTCTTCTTCTTCGTTCTTCAGAAGGTATCTTTCGAATACATCGTCAGCCTTCGATTGTTAGAAGTGGAGATACACGCGAAAATATATTCTGGCCGGTTTATTGAATCCAAACTATGGCAGCTTCTAGAATTCTGGGTGTCCTAGAGACGAACGGAAGAAGAAGAACCAAATGCCATCTATCAGCGTGTGATTCCATGTAGGGGCATGCTTTAAAGGTGTATTGATGATCATTGAGACCAACTTAGAAAGCCTCAAGCACGTGTGTAGAGTAGCCAGTTTCTAGTTTTCTGTTTTTTTTTTTTGTACCATTTTGGAGAGTCTGCATGGGACAATATTATGACATAATCCGTCAATCTCCACAATCGAATGTCCAGATAAAACATCATTATCTTGCCTTCGCCATAAGCATCCCTAGGTCCTCTATGTGCAAACGATCCTTTGCTTGATCATTTATTATGCGAACCACGAAGGTCAGGAATAAAATTCCTGCGATTTTACCTTGGGTGTCTTCAAGTTAAGAGTAAATAGGCTTAATAAAGTAAGTGTGGCTTATCAATCAAGCAAGTCTTCATTATCACTTACCATTGATTGTAGTCATGCATTAAGTTATAAAAGTCATGTTGTTTTTATGATTGATAAAATCTATTAAAATACGTAATCAGTCATTAAAATACTACAATACGTTATGTTGATTTTATCAAATCAAACGAATATTGTTATTTTTCTTGATAAAAAAGTTGATTACACGTTGGGATTTAAATTTTCGTCATTACCCTCTACACCTCATCATTTACGTCAATGGGCTATATCATTTTCCTCTACACAACATCATTTACTTCAACAGGGCTTTTCCTTTTTTCTGGATTTTCTCCTGAATTTGCTGTTTAAATCATAGTTGCAATATATAACGAGCTTTCTCTATAAAAAACTAATCTAATTCAGTTGTTATTCCTTAATTTCTTGGACAAAATAAAAAGTTACCTAAAAAACGTCATAAAAATGGCAAAAATGAAAATTCACCCATGAAACCAATTCATTACACGCGACGCACAGCTCAAAAAATACGCTCGTTTGGCCTCACCTAATTGAAATTATGTTGACCACTTGATAAATTACAAATTTAAAAAACAAAACAGTTACCTATTCCATTGTTTTGAATGCAATGGTCCTTAACGAAAACGAAAAAGAGTTTCTATTATTTTATTTCGTTTATTTTTTTATGGAAATAGCCGGCAAACAAGCTGACGATCTACCTGATGGTAAGTGGTCATCGTCGCTCATGAACATCAGCAACACTGATGCGTTGCCGGCCAAGAAAGAGGGAAGAAAAAGAAAGAAAGAACTGGCTCTCAAGCCCCCAGCCCGGAACACGACGAGTCGTTTGACGGCTGACACATGCTCAAGGGTGGTAGCCGTCCAGGCGAACCCCAAGGAGAAATGATAATAGTAATAATGGTATTAATTAACAATTAAAATCAATTTTACCAATATAATCCCTCCGGGGCCCTACCACCAGCGGGCCGGATTTAGTCGCCTCTCACGACACCCATCCGGCGTGGGATTAGTTTTATAATCAACATAATAAATAAATATACATATAAAAAATAAAAACCTAAGCTTTAAAGAACGAAAATATGATATATGGCATAACAATATATTCTGGGTTGGAATCTCAGTTTCATGTTGGCAACGTTCACAATTTAGGCCGACAGTATCTCGAAGGGCGGGAGTGTGGGTCAAGGCCAGTCTGACGACCTATATCGCACCTACCACTCACCCTGACGATGACTATGACAACCCTCGCAACGTGTCCTAATAGGGCAGTCAACTGGTAAATGACAAGCACCTTTGCGAATCAGCTCATCTCCAAAAGAACATATATGTACTCCATTATCATGATTTTCAGGTATAATACCGAATTTGTCGTTCCTAAGGTAAGATAAGATCAGGTTTTTACTATATAATTAAACTATGACAACAGTTTATAATAACTTGTATTACTCACAACAACAGTCCGACTTACCTTACATCGTTTGGATATGGGTTTGAAAATTCATGTGGGTAATGCATATTTTTTATTGGTATAAAATATGGTTTTAAGTGACTACTAATAATAATGGACATTGATTAACTTTAGTGACCTGTAATCAAGATCAATAGAACTTGATTGGAATTTGTCGGTCTTCTTACTAAGATGAGCCCTAAGATGAGCCAGAATGATTATAGCATTAAGTCCGCCTTTTGTACCACTTAGCTTTAAGGGTATAATAAAGTGTAAGTAAATAAATAAATAAATGATTGCTACCCGGGATCGCCGCGGTTTGACGTGCTCTACGTTCCGTCTTAAACAAAATCTCTAATTTAATCAAAACAAATCAATAAAAAATAGTATTCACAAATTTTTGTGTGTCTTGACAGACAAACACATTAAAAGTAAAGTTTATTTTTTAGCAATAACTTAAGTTTGTGCTGTGTGAAATTCTAAGGTCTTCGAGGATTGTCGCTAACAGCTCGTTAATCTTTTCAATCAATCAATCATCCATCTTCCGTTTTCAAATCACGCCTGATTCCTCATTATAGATCGCTTAGAACTGACACAACACTTAACAACAACCTAACTTAACAACGACCTACAGTTAATTATTTACTTTTGAAATAGAATTATCTGCTAAATTTATTCCCTAAAGGAGACGCCGATTCCGTCTGCCAATGTCAGTAATAGAGGTTGGTGAAGGGCGGCCGAGTGTAGGTCAAGGGCAGGTCTTACTGACCTACAACGCGATAATAGGCCTTATAAATAACGAAATACGCCTGTAAAACCTACAGTTAGTGTATCATTATGGGCTTTATTGTTATGGGTAAAATTACTTACATCGTCAAACTTTTCAGTTAAAAAGAGCCGTAATTAACAACTTTTATGTTTTCGATAAGTCTATTATTGTCTATAATAGCTTAGAATACTTTACCATAATTATGTACCTCAGCTTTGTCGCCTTATGATAGAGTCAAGCTCTTTAGCTGTTTCTTCACAAAGATATTACTTTTAAGCTTTACCATTGCGAAACTGTAGTAAAAATTATAAGCAAAATTTATAATAAGTGTAGTTGTAAAATACCTACGTAATTTAATTATTTTCATTTTAAAAAAGAAAGTCCTTCATCTAAAAAGAGCAGCTAGCTACACTGTAGCAACTTCAATACATTGGATGTACATGTAAACAATGTAAACATGTAAACCTTTAATATATGCAATTTCATTGAAGTTTCCTCAAATAAACATCTCCAACAGAGTATGAAAAAATCAATAATAATCTAATTGGTAGGTACAGATAGTCACGTATCTATATACATATACGTATATTAATACGTGATCTACACCTATAATCTATATAATACGTGAAGGGAAATCCTATGTACCCCTTTTTGAAAACAATAGGGCACGTAGAAGTCTGATTTTTGGTCAAGTTCAAGTTTATATGGATAGGAAATGCAGAAAGCTAAATTTTGAGAATAATTTGTGTTGAAATTATAATAACATAGAACATTAAAAAATGTCATTGTGAAGCAACTTTTGACCGTAATTCAATCTGATTACGATCGAATTTTGAAGGACAGAAGAACTGAAACTCTAGAAGCCGATTTAAATACGGAGATCTAACGATAGAGCTTAGAAGTTGTAGAGCGTATTTCATCATGCTTAATAGTTATTAGATATGTGACCAACCCGGGGGTCGATCGACTTTCGATCATCGACGGAACATTTAGGGGAGCGGGGGGCACATTGTTACACGGGTAAGAAGTTACACGCCTTTTTTACCGGGATTTTAAACTCTTTGGTGGACATAATTGGACTCATTTGTTTTCTTATAACATCGTGCATTACATAAAAACGATCAGTGACCCGCCAAGCACCAAGCTGCTAGGTTGTGTGCATGTGTCTCGATTTCAACCAAGTAAGTAAAAAAATCCTTTACGAAATTTTTGATTCCTGATGTCTATATTTTTTATTTTCTCAAAATTTTAAACCGTGAACGTTCATAATATATCTACCTTTAATTTGCAATATTGTTTTTTTCTACTATCGATATCCATTAAGGGTGACTTCAATTTATATAAAAAAATGTGCCATGGGGCAGGTAGTTACAATTTCTTGGGGTAAGTTGTTACATGTAAAAAAAGAGTATGAAGAAAAACTGGCCAAGACCAAAAAAACGTGTGAAAAAAAAATAAAGGAAAAGGCAAAGGAAAGTCCTCGAAAATGAGCGAAGAAGGAAAAGATAAGGTGAGGAAAAAAATTTTGGTTTCCGATTCAGATTCTGATATTGATGGATGATGATATTGTTTAGTGTGTAGCGAAAGTTACAGCACCTCTAAAAAAGAAGATTGGGTAGAATGCTTAGAATGCAAAATGTGGGCCCATGTCAAATGTGTAACGGGAAACGTTCGCTCATTCATTTGCATTAATTGCAATTCTGATGAAGACTAATTTGTTTTATTATAAGTATGTGATATTGTTACCTACCTCTATATAAATAACTATACATTTCCTATAATATAAGTGCCTTAAAAAATCTTAGAATCCAAAGTATACGTATTTTAGTTTGCTAAAAGTTTATTAAAATAACTAATAAGTATAAATAATTTACTACAAGTTGTTATTTGCAGACGAAGTTTCTGTGTTTTTATATAAGATTTAATTTAAAAAAGTTCCTGCCTAAGTTGGTATTTTTCTACAAAAAAAATCTTTAAAATTACGATATAGATATTATAATTACTCATAAATGTTAGAAGACTGTTTAAAGTGATCTCTTTTGTTTATAACGTTTTGAAATAATAATAAAAATGATTTATCATTGATGATTTTGTTTATTTACCTACCGTAACATCGTGCCCCGAAGATGTAACAACTAGCCCCAAATGTGGGGTAAGTTGTTACAATCGACTTTTTTGGTCAAATTGTCTATTGTGAAAAAATTACATCAATTTTAATAACTTTTCAATCATGTTTTAATAGCTGAATAGACATACTAACGATAGAAGCAATCAAATGTATAAATTATTTGATAGGTTTTGTCGTATTGACAATTATCTAAAAATTGTAACAACCTGCCCCCCGCTCCCCTACATACCCACAGAAAAATAAAAGCTCTCAAAAAATTATTCCACTAGCGGTGACTGTACACTGTTACTACTGTCGCGACAAATAATTAGTTCGATCATATTATAGCTGCATTGACACAAGCGGTTGTGGGCATTCCAAGCCTATAATTATTCATTTATGCTATACGAGTAACCGCCCTCGCTTTGCTTCGGTTTTCTTATTTTTTTACACTTTGGGTTATATTATTGGAGTTTTATTAAGGATCCCTAATTTTATTGAAAATATTATATAGCCTATGTTACTCGGGGATAGTGTAGCTTCCCAACAGTGAAAGAATTTTTCAAATCGGTTCAGTAGTTTCGGAGCCTATTCAATGCAAACAAAAAATCAAATCTTTCCTCTTTATATATTAGTATTACTTAGTATAGATTATATATATTTATCCTGGAATAATTAATAACTTTATCAACATGCATCATAAACTAAATTATTATTCTGTTTTCCTTCTTTAAGAAAACAATTCATTTAATTTTTACTTAAATAAAAGTAAGTTGAAAGGCTTACTGACATTATAATATGTAGATAGATATAATGTAACAAACGACTTAACTGGAGTTCAATCTATTATACCTACAAAATGGGAATGATAGCCGTTGTGAAAAAACCACACTCCCATTCCCATTTGTTCCAGCTTCCAGTGTTATTTATTAGTTCACGAGTACTGTATCCAGTATAACTGTGTATAAGGGCGGTCGAGGCGCGACCCCGTGACCTTACCGCGACCTTTAGCCCACGCGCACTCCCTGCCCCCCCCCCCTCCCCCTCCGCAGGAGTAGGACACTGTATAAGTTATGCAATCGTCAAACAATCCAGAGAGCTGATTTGATTTAACTTCTAATTTACTTTTGCCTATTTACAATTCAGATAAGGCGCCACTAATTGGGTGCCTTAAAGACTTATACCCTAGCATTTGAATAAGAAAAGTCATTGTTAATTTTGATTAAACTACGTATGGAACTATAGGTATATTTTATGATTAGACAATGATTGTTTAAGTATTTCGTAACCTTGAATGTTTTAAAATAGAAATAAGAAAGATAAAGATTGAGATTTGAGACCCATTATAATTAATAACAAGGAAGATTTTGTTATTTAGGTTTACTTTATTTGTCTGTATTAAACCGATTAATAAATTAATAAGCTTACTTAATTTATACAATAAAATATCGCTGTGCCACGAATTTTTTTCATGTACATAATTTTATACCCTCAGTCCTTCTTACGATCTGCCTAACCTAGATTTTCCCAGAATGCCTATTACAGTACCAAGGCTGCAGCCGATATCATGGACAATTTATGTAGCACAATCCATGCCAATCTGTATAAAACATAACTGGCAGTCAGGGTCGTCCAATCTTCCAATGCTATATAATAATAATAACGTACGAAGAGGCTCAAGGAAAAGTCACGTACACAGACATCACTTATGTCTACTATCAGTCACTCATGCAATGGACAGTTGTTCGTATTTCTTGAGAAATCGAAACTTACTCAACGCGGTAGCATGCGTAGCTAAAATGCAAGCGTGTAGCGTTGAGGTCAGGGCGAGCGTTCGCAACACTTTGCACTGATAACGGGTACTTACACGCGTGTTACATAATAAGAAGATAATACATGGCTCTCCGCTATTGTCAACGAGCTCTAACAGGAACAAGGAAATACGCTGTAAATTAAATTTATATCAATTAGTCGTAGTGATGTTCTAGAATACACAATGTTATTGTTACATTTCTTGAGAATATGATGTATACGTTATTAATTATAAATGTTTTTTATCGTGCAATCGATCATCTTTCACTGTAAAAGTAAAATAAAGCCTACCATTATCCAATAGCTTTGTTCGATACATCCAGCCTTTCCTATTCGGCGTCGTTCCGACTTTTGAATCCCAAAGCTTCTCACATTTTTTTCTGATCAGACCTATAAATCAAGCTCTGCCCATTCAGTTAGATAACGTGACCTGTGTACAGTAGTGGTAGTATGTAGTAAAGAAAGTACCTACACTCTACCTATACCTACCTATACTCTACCTATAATGTGCACAAACAAAGGCAATCTTATCTGAGTGTAAATAGCGACCTCTCTTTGCTTTACCTAGGAAGAGCCTCGGAAAAATCGAAATTGTATTCCACATAATAATAAATAATAGTTAAAAAAAAAACAACTAAAAAACACGCTTTTATAGAAAAACCAAATAAAAAATAGAAAATAAATTTGAATCGTGTAATTGTAAAAACAAGCGTGGGGTGCTTTTTAAGCATTATCAAAATAATAATCCCTACTCATTGACACCATGCACCCTACGCTTTTACTACAATTACATGATTCTTAATTCAAATTTATTTTCTATTTTTTTGTTGGATTTTCGATTAAATCGTATTTTTTTTTAACTATTATTTTATTTTTTAGTTTGATTTTTTGAAATTAAATTTAGGTTTTTTTTCTTTCTTTCTTACTCTTTTTTTAAATATTGAATTGTCATCGATAAGTCTACAAAGTTTAAATGAAATCTGACCGTTTGAAGTCGGTCAAAATCAAGTCCTAAGGAGTCGGTTAGAAACATACAAATGAAGCTAATATAAAGCGTGTAATTATATCTAATCGAGCATTGTGTAATATTTACAATCTTTATTCCAGTCGACGAACTAATTCTGGAGAAATAACTAACATCTCAGTACGTTAAGTGCTCGAAGTATGCCGCTCTTGTAAATTCAGCAACATTTACTCGTATGTTATGGTCGCCTACTACCAAGTAGGGGCTTCTGTCGCCTGTGTCGCATCTTACGACACCCTGTTGTGCCAGCACGGGACCAATCCAGTATGTATAGCAAATAATAGCAATACACAATAGATGCAATAAGGTATGGTAGCGTTTTAACCTAATCGATTGCGCAATTTGCGCTCTTTCTTTCTTTTTCTTGTCTGTCTATAAGTGTGTGATGTTATGTCGGTATTCAATCGAGATGACATAATAACATAATAACATTATTCAAATAAACAGAATATTTGAAATGTAGTTAAAAAGCCGTGACTCAGATGTGACATTGTAAGCAAGAGCGCTCTACAATACAAGGAAACTATGTAGTTAATCTATACCTACTATGGTAATCTTGTGGGAAATTCTGAAGGTCGGGAATGGATGTCAAGCGGGGCTCCCGACAAGCTCGTGCTATCAGTTCCTGAAGCTTCGTATCGACCAACCAACGTACCTAACATCTTCGCAAATTATATACTAAGATCTTCAACGTACCACCAGCCCACGCGGTGGGCGATGTCGAACTGTGACGTCAAATTTTTTTTGTAGCAATTCTCTACGTAATTATTCTTTACAGTTACACGACCTTATCGGTCACGTAACAATATGCAACGGTGCCAGATTATGACTAATCCCGTCGTGGCATATTTTCCAATATGTTGGACAGTGTCGATTAAACTAGTTTCCGTGTCACGAATAGTTAAAAACCCTGAGAATAGCTGGTATTCCAAGAAGCAATGCAGGTCTTTAATAGAATGGATTTCAATAACAAGTGTTATTATACTAGTATTAAGTACATAGGTATAGGCACAGAAGAAATAATAGTACTTATGTATATAGGTAATAACACTATTTGTAACAAAGCAAGTTTATGGTTCATGTGAAGTACGACTCGTCAGATAACAAAGTCAGTCCGCAACATAGTGTGATTTTATCGGGTTCGTCAAGGAACGTTTAAACAAAGATTTTTCTTTAATTAGATTTACATACGTTATAGAGAAGGAAATAGCCATGTGAGCGTGTGGTCGATGGCCCCAAAGTCCCTCATATAGCATTTCCGTCAGCGTGACCCTATCACAAAATTTCCGTGTTCCGGAAATAGAATCAGGGTTAACACTTTTTGCTTCCTTACAGATACCATAAATACTAGTAGTAACAACAATAAACATGTTTTTAATTGATTCACGTCACTAGTTACGTCAAAATCAAGTGCGCTATAAAATCTTCATAGTTTTCACAAGATGTTTTCACGAGCACGACGCAGTCTCTACAATATACAATATGCAGTCTCTACAATACTACGATAATCCAGTTCTGTCCACCGATCGTAAATTTTGTCAATAGTTACCGTTAATCTGCTGTTTAAAGTATATTCGAGTAGATAAGGATATAAAAGTTTTTGATTTCTCTTCGGCCACCACAATCGCGTAGAATCTGCTTAAGCGTGACGGTGACGCCCCTCGACTAGGATGCAACGTCATGCTCATAGCCTTTAAATCATTAACCATGTCTGATGGCGGATTGAGCGTTGGCTGCTGCGAGTAGACCAAACACCAGTGAGAAACTGTAAGGCTATTGGGACTCGTCAAGAAAACTGATACATCATTGTAAGACTTTGTTGCTTAATATGAAGTAAGGATCCGCAATTCTTGTAACATACTTCACCTTGTTGCTCGAGAGCAGGTTGATTGAGGTTTTCCTAGATAAATTGTCTCTTTGTCTGTATTATTGCTGTTGCAAAATTTCCATAGAACGTTCGCTCACTTCATGAGTTTTATTTATTGATTTAGTGAATCTTTAATGACACATTCCTTCCTACTTATCTTTAAACATAATCAGTCTTAGGCTAGGTCTCAGGTAAGCTAAAATAGCCAGCTTATTATTTTTAAATCATAATTAGAGATGGGCGACTACAACCGACTAGTCGGGAAAACCGACTATTCGGCACGTTTTCTAGTCGCCGACTATTCGCCGAATAGTCGGTAAAAAAGGCCGAATAGTCGGCATTTACTTTCACTACTAAAAAAAAGCAAATAAACAAAAGTACAAAATTATACAATATATATAAAATTATACAATCAACATAACTAGATTATACAATCAACATAACTAGATTTATTATTTTAAAAAACCAAAAAACATTAATTAAAGTACATATGTAGCAACATTAATTATAATTAACAAGTTTGTACTTTTATTTTTAATCATATTTTAAATTACATTTAACGATCGTGTTTTTACTTTATTTGATTAAGCAAAGGTAAATTATGATGAAGGAACGGACTTTCAGCTGATCGGGAAGTAATCGGTGCCTTTTATTGTCTTAAATATTCCCAGCCTCATACGAGCCATTTCTGGGTATCTGTCATCATCTTCTCTATAACGTATGTAAAGCAGTTCGCAGTATTCGCACTTGAGAAAATTCAACATCTGGCGCTTCCCTGTCGAGTGTCGACATTGAATCATGAATGGCACAACCTGTAGCACAACCACCGTTAATCTAAAAGATTAGTCGTAGGTACATTTTCCAGAAACCAGTATCCTTCCACGGCACGTTACGTAATCTTGAACTAGACAAGTATTGGATGCGCACGTACAGTATGCGTATTGATTCCGTATATAGTTATCTCACAGTTTAATTACCTACACTCAATATATCTTTTATTGTTGTTGTTATATTTGTAAATTTATTTATTTACACTTTATTAATACCCTTAAAGCTGAGTGTTACATAATTTAACTTTCATTTAATGCTACGAGCATTCTTTACCAGTCGACCTTTGGAAATCAAACATGTACATACCATATCTGAACATGAACTAAAATAATTGTCATCGTGAGGACGTGAGATCTATATTATCTAACATAAAAAAAATTGCTAAAGTTGTACTGTACCTTATTTGGCCAAAACTTTTCACTTACTAAAGGATTTTAAAAGGTACCGTAGGTACCTACCTTACTCGTAGTTTGTGAAAGGCATTGAAAAAGACGAGACTGACAGCACATTAATAGGGTTCTGATTTGTTCCTTTCAGGCGCGGAATCCTAAAGACATTAAGAATTTATGTATGTATACAATTATTTCTCCGGAGCGTGGATAAAGGTCGCGTCCCACGCAAATCTAGGGTGTTGTCGGGTGTGTGGGTATCGGGGAGGGGGGCGAAGGCACGCGCGGGCATGGCGACCTTGCCCGGCTGTGACTCTGCGACCTTGGAGCCGCCGCCCGCACGCTGCCCCACCCCCCTCCCGCGACTCCCGCGCCCCGCAACCTGCCACCCCGCCACCCTCGCCCACACAACCACGCTTACCCAGGCGCCCCCTTTTCCGCCTACCACCTTGTGCAAAATTTAATATCCCTTTAAACTTCAAGTCAGAGCGAAGAACAGAATACGAATCATTGACCGAACTAATCACCGATGGCCTAGTGTTTCTCAAGTGGGGCATTACCTAATAATCATTTTTGTAGTTCATTATCTAAATAACCGTCGATGTCAAACAATTTTAATCTAATTATTAATACTTATAGAATTTCAAGTAATATTAAGCTAAAATAAAGAGAAAGTCAAATAATATTAATCTAAATTATTATTATAGTATTAATAATAACAAAACAATACACAATTGATTTTACCCTTAATTGCTTTCTTGATTTGGTAACTAGGTACTAGGTCACTCCGAGGAATTCGTCTAATTCCGGATCGCCGCACCGAGGGTTCTGGGTTCGATTCCCAGCGAGGCGGAAATTTGAATGATGAGTTTGAATTTCTGTTCTCGGTCTGGATGTGAATGTCCTTGTCTAGTGTGTTGTCCATGGCACCCACGACACAGGGAATCCTAGTGTGGGGCTATGAGTTTGAAGCGTTATTTATTATTATTATTTATTAATTCATAATAACATTGGGTTAGGTATGAGGAAATTTTTCAATTCATTTGTAAATGTAGTTCCTACGGCTCTATAATACTAGATACAAACTACACTCACTACACTAAATTTAATATATTATCTGATTCATGATTGTCATTGAGTGACCTAGAGTCAAGGACTCGACAACATCGATAGTAAAATTATGTACCTACCTACCTATTAGAGATGTATTACTTAGTTATTAATTTACGTATATTATTATTATGCTAGCTGATATCTATAATATCGATGAAACGTAAAATTTGCTATCTACTCGTAGTTTCATTACCGCTCATTTACACGCGCGTGTAGCGGATCGTCTCGTGGCGCGTCCGTAAGCCACGCCCCCTACGCGCGTGTGAACACCACGCGAGCGCTCGCGCGAGCCCCTTTGGCCGCGCCTAACAAACCGCTGCCGCCGCGAGCTCGCGAGCCACGAGACGCGCCGCTGTCTGGTCCGCGAGCGCCCTGTTCACACGCGCGCGCACGCGCGCGTCTCGCGGATTGTCTCGTGGCTCGCGCGCGCGTGTAAATGGGGTATTAGATTTCAGTGACCTTGTCGAATGAAGAGGTCAGTGTTGAATGTCATCATGTTTAATTCTATCGTACTGATCCTACTAAGGTATGTCATAAATGTTGTTGTGTTAAAAGTTTGTGAAGATAGGTATTTGGATGTTTGGGTTAGCGGTTAGAGCCAAAAAACACAGACATGTATCAAGAATGTCTGTTCTGTGGGGTAGAGCGTCACCCGGTCACCGTTGTACGTATTAGGGGCCATCCATAAATTTCGTCACACTAACTTCAAGACTTTTGACCCATCCCCCCTTCTTGTCACAGCTGGTCACATTTGTGAGACCTCCCCCCTAGTGTGACGTCACATATTATGAAATTTTACATCTAAAAATTATTAAATTAAAACAGCAGTTCCGAAATAAGTTTTATTTTCATTAATAGTTTTTTAATATTTACCTATACATACCAATTACTCGATTTTGAAATGTGACGTCACGAAATTTATGACCCCCCTTCCACCCCTTGTCACACAATGTCACACTACATCGACCCCCCACCCCCCTCCTAACGTGTGACGTAATTTATGGATTGCCCCTTAGGTTGAAACTTGGCACACAGACAGACCATGTTCATACTTAAAAAGCGGCCAAGTGCGAGTCGGACTCGCCCATGAAGGGTTCCGTAGCAGCAAGTAACATAATATAAAAGTTCTTGTAGTTCGTTGTAATTTTGATCAATATTTTTTGCGGTTTACGATTTATGACGTATTAAAAAAACTACTTACTAGATCTCATTCAAACCAATTTTCGTTGGAAGTTTGCATGGTAAAGTACATCATATATTTTTTTTAGTTTTATCATTCTCTTATTTTAGGAGTTACAGGGGGGGGGGACACATTGTACCACGCGCAAACTATTCAGTTTAGAAAAAAATGATATTAGAAACCTCATATCATTTTTGAAGACCTATCCATAGATAGATACCCCACACGTATATGGGTTTGATGAAAAAAACATTTTTGAGTTTCAGTTCTAAGTATAGGGAACCCCCAAAATTTATTGTTTCTTTTTATTTTTGTGTGAAAATCTTAATGCGGTTCACAGAATACATCTACTTACCAAGTTTCAACAGTATAGCTCTTATAGTTTCGGAAAAAAGTGGCTGTGACATACGGACGGACAGACAGACAGACAGACAGACAGACAGACAGATAGACAGACAGACAGACAGACAGACAGACAGACAGACAGACATGACGAATCCATAAGGGTTCCGTTTTTTGCCATTCGGCTACGGAACCCTAAAAATAAGGTAGATATTATCCCGGTTATAAGTTCCTGTGGGATGATTTGGAAATTATGTTTGTGAAACCACTCTTCCGCAAGCTAAGCCGTGGGCGGAATGTAGTCTGCCATAAATTATTGGTTATTAAACTGATTCGATGAATAAAGTCTATTGTCATCGTTCATATATAACACAATGTTATTAAAATATCCTGTTTCCGCGTGAACCGTCGGCCAGGCGCGACCTCGTCTCTCAAGGTCGAACCTCGTTCGGGGTTTTCCGTATGTCGCCTGAAGGTCTCCATCACAGGCTATTTACACTTCGCACTCATAATTTTATGAGTGTGTCGCGACAATGTTACAGAAACAATCGGTACTGTATTAATCCATATTGTTCATTATTCGCCACACAATGGAATCGTTGTCAAGGATGATGGTGCCATAGCGGTCACCGGCCTAATACCTACCGCGTATCGACTCAGTACATTGTAATTATAAATAACTCTTTTCATATCATTCCATATACATTTATCGTCATTTTAAACTAAAGTGACGGCTCCAGCTTCACAAGAAGCTGAATTCCAAGAAGCAATGCTAATAACATAAAAATGCACATTTTTAATAGCAATCCGCATGTTTAGTAAAAACTAGTAAGTAGTTTTTATTTTCATTCAGCAACAGAAATTATTGATTTATACGACGCTTCGAAACTTTACCCAAATAAACGGGATGGATATAGTCATCTATGAACATTAAAATCACATCTAAATAACCATGGCGTGCTTTGTAAGCATTGGATAATTCGGGAAGAGATTCTCATGAGATACCTTTGGCATAAGAAAAGGTCAAAGGTTAAACAAAATGCTAACCACGAAAAGCTCTGAGAATCTCATGAAATAATTAAAGCTCAGCTAAAACATCAATAACCGATAAAGTTAGCTAGTAATCCGATAAAAAAGCGTTTCTACTCTATAATGGACCAAATTCAGTCGAAACAAAGTCATTATGAAAATAAAAGTCTTGTAAATGTATTTTTGTATGTCGTTATTTTATGCGCTAATGAAATTATTTATCATCATGTACTGGGATCAGACCCTTCTTTCCCACTGGGAACTCTGGGCACGTCATCGATAGGGCCCCCCTAGTTCTTGCCAGAACACTAAACGATAACTGATATTTATTACCGAAAAACTTTTTTAATTCGAATAAATCGAACCTAAATTACTGACTACAATACCAATTTGCTTATTAGCTTTTGCATGAATCTAGAGGCTTGCTTATCTACTTTCTTTGTTTATTCTAATAAAATAGTGTTCTGACAAACTCATTGGGGCCCTAATTATCCTAATATGCCCAGGGCCTCCAGTAGGTTAAAGACGGCCTTGACTGGGATAGAGGAATTTACTTAGCATAAAGATTTAATGTACGAGGAAATGAATCGTTACAAATTAAGAGACTCCTTACAAGTTTATTAAAGGCTTTATATAAAGATAATCGCGTAGAATCTGCTTAAGCGTGACGGTGACGCCCCTCGACTAGGATGCAACGTCATGCTCATAGCCTTTAAATCATTAACCATGTCTGATGGCGGATTGAGCGTTGGCTGCTGCGAGTAGACCAAACACCAGTGAGAAACTGTAAGGCTATTGGGACTCGTCAAGAAAACTGATACATCATTGTAAGACTTTGTTGCTTAATATGAAGTAAGGATCCGCAATTCTTGTAACATACTTCACCTTGTTGCTCGAGAGCAGGTTGATTGAGGTTTTCCTAGATAAATTGTCTCTTTGTCTGTATTATTGCTGTTGCAAAATTTCCATAGAACGTTCGCTCACTTCATGAGTTTTATTTATTGATTTAGTGAATCTTTAATGACACATTCCTTCCTACTTATCTTTAAACATAATCAGTCTTAGGCTAGGTCTCAGGTAAGCTAAAATAGCCAGCTTATTATTTTTAAATCATAATTAGAGATGGGCCGACTACAACCGACTAGTCGGGAAAACCGACTATTCGGCACGTTTTCTAGTCGCCGACTATTCGCCGAATAGTCGGTAAAAAAGGCCGAATAGTCGGCATTTACTTTCACTACTAAAAAAAAGCAAATAAACAAAAGTACAAAATTATACAATATATATAAAATTATACAATCAACATAACTAGATTATACAATCAACATAACTAGATTTATTATTTTAAAAAACCAAAAAACATTAATTAAAGTACATATGTAGCAACATTAATTATAATTAACAAGTTTGTACTTTTATTTTTAATCATATTTTAAATTACATTTAACGATCGTGTTTTTACTTTATTTGATTAAGCAAAGGTAAATTATGATGAAGGAACGGACTTTCAGCTGATCGGGAAGTAATCGGTGCCTTTTATTGTCTTAAATATTCCCAGCCTCATACGAGCCATTTCTGGGTATCTGTCATCATCATGGGTCGCTGTCATCATCATTTCAATTATTTTTTAGGGCTTCCAATATAAACTGCGATCTGACGGTGGACATTTTTAGCCTCAAAAAACTGTAGTCTGTGCCTAGAATCGAGCAAAGTTGCCAGTGGGAACTTTATCATTTTCTATTGAGTTAAATCGACTTCTCAAGTCGTTTTGCGATACACCTTTCATTTGCATTACTTCATCTTCGGCAACATAGATGAGCAGACTAATTATTTTAGTAACTTCTTCAAAGAGTTTCAGTAAATCAATGAATGACTGAAGCTTGATTTTACTTCATCGCCTCTTTGATTGATAATTCCAATGTATGTATTAAACAGGGTACTACTTTAAAACAGGAGTCATCGATAGCTTTTGCAACATTTCTGCCGTTATCGCGCACAATAGAATGAATTATGGTGGCATTAATATCCCAAAGAGTGGGAATTTGATCGAAGTAAGGATGATCAGCATTGCCGACTAGTCGGCCGAATAGTCGGCAATTTTCTTGCCGACTAGTCGGCTAGTCGGCTGATCGGCAAAATCCATAGTCGGCCCATCACTAATCATAATAAAAAAAATGATAATTTTAGTCAGTGATGTAACAGAGCATTGTAAGATACCTTGTTTATATTCGTTGTCTACAAGCTGACGCAATGACATTTAAAATTAGCGAGGCGAGTTCAATTAGATTGAAATTGCGCCGTGAAGGAAATCCCGTTAAATGACATTTGAGTAGCGAGATGACCTTTCAGAAGGATTAGTTGGGTAGTGTGAGGAGGCTGCGCCCCGGTGGAAGGAGGGGGCGGGGGCGGCGGGTGCAGAGGGCGCGCACGGGCGATGCACCGGCCGCTGAGTCAAGTGCACGGCCGCGCAGTGCGCCGCGCCGGTGGGGCGCCCGGGGCGAGGGGCGACATGCGCCGGACGCCGGTCAATACCCGCTCTTCAACATCCTTCCGATCCCACCAACAACAACAAACTGCATTAAATTTTTCAATGACTATTTACGCCAGTTACACAAAAATGCCACTTTGGTGTGTACCTACTGTGCACGGTGTACCTATTGCATCTTGAATAGTTAGGAAATTGTAACTGAAGAAAATACTTTAAAAAAGTTTTAAAAATTACATAATCATTAAACTATCTTGTTTCAATTTCTTAGCATGATCTTTAACCTAATACCTACTAAAGATAGAAGCTATTCGAACATTGATGTGATGCGATAACATTGCTAAGGATGTGATGGGATGGCATCGAAAAAGAAAAAGCTCTTAATTGAGAAGAAAACTGTACAATATATCATTTGAACTCCCTACATTGAACACAAACACACTTACCTACATAAAGAAACTTACCTACTAGATCCTTCCACTAGGTAATCGTACCAGATAGGTACGATTATAGTACTATTAGTACCAGTGCTCTCAATTTTCAAAATATATTTTTTTATGGAAATAGCCGGCAAACAAGCTGACGATCCACCTGATGGTAAGTGGCTATCGTCGTACATGGACATTTCAGTAGCTTGGCGGCCGAGTCATGCTCAAGGGTGATGGTAGCTATCCAGGCGAACCCCATGGAGAAATAATAATAAATGGTATTAATTACCAATTAAAATCAATATTAATATAATCCCTCGAAGGCCCTACCACCAGCGGGCCGGATTTAGTCGCCTCTTACGACACCCATCCGGCGTGGGATCGGGGTTAGTATTCTAAGCCGCCCCAGTAAATAATAATAGTATAACCCTAATCCCTATGGTTTTCATTAAGTACCTAGGTATTTTTATAAATATCTCAAAATGCAGCCAACCGGACCTGCTCATATTGTTGCATTTGTAGCCTTATTTACAAAAGACATTCAACCATTTCAAGGTTAAATATTCATGATTATTATTATGGATTGGTAAGGTGTCAAAGGGTCACTAAACTCTATATTTTTCAAATTTTCATGAAATACTAAACTTAGTCGTAACGTAGAAATGAAAACGCGAGTGATAACATACATACCTAAGCCTTCATCCAAGTTCCCTTAATATCTCTACTGATTGTATCGCTTCTAAAAACTCTTAAGGCATTTAAAATTACGTTCCTCTTTACTCTACTTATTTATATTGTCTATAAATAATCGTAGAGCATTTCATTCTTTGAATAATGGAAATATTAGAGACTAAACTTTTACTAAAAATTGAAACTAATTTGTACGATTACATCAATAAAAATCATATTTTCTATAAAAAAATATGTTGCAGCATCCAGTAGCATAAGGAAAAACCATTGCAGTGTAATTAATATAGGTACAGAGGAAATTATTGTTCGATAAGGCCAAGTAAATTAGTAAATTAAACAATGTTAATCATTCTAGATTATTCTCGCCGACATAAGATGAATGAATGATGAGAAGAGATGAGACTAACGGTTTCACAACGCAATCGGGAGTAAAATTGTGGTCAGTGTAATTCGAGAATTATCTTTACTGTACAGTTATTGCAACAATTGGTGTTTGACTCTGTCTAGACTAGTCAATTGATAAAATTGTGGTGGCCGAAGAGAAATCAAAAACTTTTATATCCTTATCTACTCGAATATACTTTAAACAGCAGATTAACGGTAACTATTGACAAAATTTACGATCGGTGGACAGAACTGGATTATCGTAGTATTGTAGAGACTGCATATTGTATATTGTAGAGACTGCGTCGTGCTCGTGAAAACATCTTGTGAAAACTATGAAGATTTTATAGCGCACTTGATTTTGACGTAACTAGTGACGTGAATCAATTAAAAACATGTTTATTGTTGTTACTACTAGTATTTATGGTATCTGTAAGGAAGCAAAAAGTGTTAACCCTGATTCTATTTCCGGAACACGGAAATTTTGTGATAGGGTCACGCTGACGGAAATGCTATATGAGGGACTTTGGGGCCATCGACCACACGCTCACATGGCTATTTCCTTCTCTTTAACGTATGTAAATCTATAAGTATGTAAATAACCTTGTGGATATAAAAATCAGATTTATATAAAAATTGCGTCCCATTGACAGTCGATACGTCGATAGTCGATAAATATCTCGATATATATACTACATACTTCAATTTTTAATTTATTTTGAGGTAGTGACTTTTTTAAAATGTTTAACTCTTTGACGTGCCATTTCAGCAAGGTTTTCCAAATAATATATTGTATTGGAGCATTAATCAGTTAATGTATTAGTGGAGCAGCGTACTGTCGTAGGACTCTTTTAAGTATTGCATACTCAATATTCCATAGTGTTAATGTGTATAAGGTTTTCTTTCAATATTATTGAGTGTACTTATTATAATCTTGTATGTCCTTAACATCTTTCAGGTTGCAGAGAGGTAATAAAAATCTCAAATAAATTTTTACAAGTTTGTTTTTATTTTAATTCGACAACCTGTCATTATATTAACAAACAAATGACTGAGCACGCTCACATACGCACATACGTTACACACACAAACACACCGCGACCGGCGCTCCATTGCATTATAAATTATACTTATATAGTCTTAAATTATTTTTCAGTCTATTGCGCTCTCCTCGTCGCGCGCCGGCCGCGCACCCGCGCTTCTTAAACAAATTATCACATATAATATATTAACCGATTCGCGAACGATCATTTACTACACAGTTTATTTAATTTAAAGTAGGTCGGGGTGGGGCGGCGGAGACGTCATGCTCCGCGGGCCGGCCTCACGCCTCCAGCATGCGCGGCATGTAGGAGCGCGGGGGCGACGGGGACTTCTTGGACAGGTTGAGCGGCGCGTCCGCCACGTCCACCTGCAGCTCCAGCACCGGCTCGGGCGCCGGCGACGGCGACGCACCGCGGTAGCACGCCAGCAGCCCGCCCGCGCGCATCGGACACCCGGCACCCTCCACCACGCTGACACCGGCACCGGCGCCTCCCGCCACGGCCGCCGCCGCTGCCTCGCCGCGCCGCATGTACTGCTGGATGATGTCTGTGCGCTTCAGCTGCTCGGGCGTCATGCGGGGACCCTCCATCAGGCTTTTGGCGAGCACTGAGTGCGTCGAGGACAACGAGGTGCGCAGGCGCGGCGAGTGCGCCGGGTGGGCGGGGCTCGCGGGGTGCGGGTGCTGCGGCTGCGGCGACGGCGTCGGCGGTATGGGTCGCGCTTCCGCCTCGCCGGTGTCCCGACGCATCGCTCGGAACTTCTTATGAGGCTTGTACGCCTCGTCCATCAGCGACGGGGTGCCGCCGTACAGCGGGGGCGCCTGCAGGGCGCGCTTCAGCACCGGCATGTCGTCGGCGGGGCCGGGCGGCCGGCGGTCCTCGGAGTGCTCCTCCAGCGAAGATCTCGGACTCGAGCAGCCCGAGCCGGGGCCGACGATGCGCTCGTGCTTCTCATTGCCGGACTCGATGCCCGAATCTGTCGGCGAATCCAACTTGCGATAGCGCGGCGGCGGGCGCACCGGCGTCACCGTGAGACCGTTATGCGCTAGGTGCGCTACGCCGAGAGCCTCCTCATCCACGGAGCCCCGTGAGTCGAGGCGCCGCCGGCCTGCCAGGGTGGCGGCCAGCAGAGGTGTGCCGCAGTCCCCGGCGGCCTCGCCGGACTCGCTGCTCGACACGGAGCCGATCGGGCTCCGTGCAGAGTCGTCCGCTACGGAATCGACCCATGGGCAGCCTTCCTCTTCACCCCACATCTGCTGCCGCAACAACTCCTTGTGTTCGGTGCGGAACACGACCAACTTCTCCGTGTGGAGAGTGCTCAAGGTGCGCAGGTCCGGAAGGGTATCCATCAGCTCTCTGAGAAAACCGGGCCTGTCGGGCCTGTTCTGTGAAACAACAGTCTGCAGGCACGCTTTTAGTCTGGCGTGCATCTTTTCAACTAGGTCCACGTTGCGGAGGCCCGGTCGGTCCGGCGTGATTAAAACTATGGCGCAGAATAGTCCGATTTCCGCATCGGTGAGGTTCATGGAATTCATGCGCTCCGCAAACTTAAAAGTAGAATCGACGAGGAATCTCGCGTTCGCACCGCTCTGGATAGAGTCCCGTTTCATGAGCTGTCCGTTCAGACAGATGATGCTATTTAACGGAGCATCAAACATACAAATTAGTCGCACAAACAGGGCATCAAATAGTCCACTTTTTAGCAACGTAAACTTGTCATCTTGCGTGAGTAACTGGAACCCGGGAATTAGTCCGGCGAAATCGATCACGCCACGGATCACGTGGGCGAATCGTTGGGAGAATTCCTTCTCCGACTGCAACTCGGGGGCCGGGTTCAGGGGGCAAGCCTATAACAAAGGAGAAAAGATATAAATTTCCTGTTCCATTTCATGTTAAATGATGTGAAAGCGGTAAACTGATATCGGGAACTACAAGAAAGTCAGGGGTATGTGAAACTTACCAAAGTAGGTTGCGAGTACGTGGGACAGTCGCGAGCGCGCGCGCGCATCGCGGCGACACGGTCGCGGGTGAACTCGCAGGTGTCGAGGTGCGCGCGCACCACCCGCGCCAGCAGCCGCGGCCCGTCGTCCAGCTCGGCCGCGGCTGCTTGCTCGTGCGCGCGCGACGACGACGATTGCTGCATGGCCGCCAGGATGCGCGCCTTCTCGCGCTTCGGCACTCGCCCAAATCGCACAGCTGCAACAATACAAAATAAAGTTTATTATAAGCTCGAGTGACATGACGATCTAGATATAATTAGTATTATACTAAAGGCCTACTAAAGGCCCTAGCGATTGCGAACGAGAGCAAAAGCGGGAGCGAGCGAGGTCGACCGACTTTTACATACGGCGACTTTTACATGCAGCTGTCGCCGAGTGCGCTCGTATGCGCCGCGAGACATGTGCGCGCACAGCTGACGAAGGAGGGTAGAGGTCATCGGCCGTCGCGACGAGCCACCCTCGTCTGGCGCAGCGAGCCAACGAGCACCCCGCGGCTCGTTGCGATTCGGTGAACTAGTTCCAGTGACGAGTGACAAAAGCGCGAACCGCGAGGTCATACTAAAAAGTGTTACAACTTTCTCGCGGAGAGCGCGCCGCGGACCGAAAGGCGGTATGCGCCGGGGGCGTGCGCGCCGCTTGCGGCGGTCGTGCGCGAGCGTCAGTGAAAGTGTTTGCGCGCTTGGCGTACGATTGAAAATGAAAGCGGAGAGCGCCCTCTCGCCATTTCTCCCGACTTTCCCTGCGCTATGTAGGCCGCACCAGATGCGTGGCCTATTGTTCGACGATGCTCGATACAATCTATTTGTTTGATGCTGCCCACGACCCGCAACCCGCTGCGCTACTTTGTACTCCAGTATTTGGGAGACGTCGTTTTATTTCATTGGATTTATTTTGTATTGATTTTATAAAGTAGTCGTTTGTAGACTTACAATAAATTTGCTGCTTATTGACCGAGTGGTTTATAAATAAATAATTAAAATTATTATTAAATTTCAAAAAATGATTACTTTTTGAGAAACTGGTTTACTTTTTGATATAGGTATCTGTTGTATTTTTATTTACTTTAAATTAGTTGTAGCTTTCATTGTAAATATTTTGTATTTGTAGTACGTAAGTTTAATGTTTATATCTAAATGGCGTATTAGTTAAGTATTGATACTAAAATATATGGTTAGGCTATTTCTAAATGAAGGTAAATTATTTAAAAAGTTAAGAAATAACACTTGTTGACAGTAAACATTGATTAAAGGTAGTAACATAATGTTCAAAGAATACGTACGAGCATTGTGATATTTCACAACACCATTCAAGATCCCCTTCAATATTGGTAAATCTTCACCCATGTCGGAGACCATTAGAGTTCACTTATATCTAGGATATTCACAGCCGATAGCCACTGATAACTAATTTGGTAACTACAGTAATTAGGACTAATTTAAATAAAGTGTCACATAGCACTAATAACAGTATTATTTCACACCGTCACTGTAATCCATAAATGCACAGATATGATCCAAAGATGAGCAGAACGAAATCTGCGTAGTCAGCGAACAGCGACGAAAACACGTATGTGAGTTAGCTTCGCGATCTCGTAGCGAACTGCGGAGCGACGCACTAACATAGCGGTAATGTGAGGGCTGACGACCGGTGCGCGGGCCGGACTCCCTCGCACTGCGCCGTGGCGCGCGGCGCGCGCCGCGCCAACCTTGAACTTGAAGCGCGCGGGAGGGGGAGGGGGCGCCGTCAATAAACTCCGCGCAGGCCCCTATCCCCGCTCCCCCCGCGCACTCCGGATCGCCGCGAGCGCCACCTAGCTCCTATAAACTGAACTGTCACGCTCTGCCTCTACAACCTTGTCGATTTACCTTCGTGAATCTTAAATTAATTGTACTCATACTACTCATTGTCTAAACGGGCTCTATTTTTACTTATCTGACTACATACATTTATAGTTTTATAATTAAGTGACATAGTGCAATCGTTCCCGTTTGTTGCACTATACATATACATACATAGTATTATAATATAAGTCACAATTATTACTAATAGTATTTTGTATATATGTAATATAGTAATAATGTTATTAAAATTATAGATACTTTCTTACTACTTATTTATGGTTATTTGATAGAATTACTGTGCTTTGTAGGTACATAGGTTGTTTCTATTTATTTTTTAATTTATTTGTAAATTAAGCATAAACTGATAATAATTATGTAGGTGTATTATTTTTATATAGAGTTTGTTTATATGTGATAACTTCTTACAAAATTTCAATGAAGACTTTTAATTTTAATTGAGAATCAATGTAATTAGTTGTTCATAATTACTTGTATTCTTTGAAAGTATCATCTAAAGTTCTTTATTATTATCAGTAATGTAGATTAGTAGCGACCTTCTACCTATTGTAGCTATGTGCGATTTTGTGTTGCACGCCATCTGGTATCGAGCGGCTGAACTACAAATCGGGGTCGCATGAAAAAAACATAATTTAAAAAAAAAACCGTAATTTGTGACATGATAAGGTATGCATGTTTTTATTGTATATCGTGTTGTAATTGAATAAGTTTTGATTTAATTACGTTTAGTACGGTAGCGATTTTCTTCGAAGTTGATAATATCATAAGTTTAATAGTGAAGTGTAATTGGTAAGTGTCATCTCACTGAAAGTTGCATTTAATTTATTTATGGTTGGTATGACCGCATACAAGTAAGTTCCCAAATACATTCTAGAACTATTACGATGACAACAAATGCGGAGAAACCGCACGAGAGCGATGAACCGCATTACGAAAGTGAAAATACAAATTTCACTCTCGCTCTTACGAAATTCACCTTTCTCCGCTTTCACCGCGCGCTGCGAGCGCGGGCGAGCGGCGAGCGCGGGGCGAGCGCGATGCGATGTCGCAACGATCGCGCGGCGACTGCGGCCGTTGACCCGCTTAGCGTGCGATCACCCGCGCTTGCATAACCACGACCTCCCACACCGCTGACACCGCTTGCGTCCCGCATCCCGCGACCCGCTTCCCCTCCGCCGTAAAATAGGATCTGCGGCCTTACCATGATGTTTTTGATCCGATTCGGAAAATACCTATTGGTCGATAGGACAGCAGAATTCAATTTGTAATTTTCTTTACATAATTTTAATAATGTGTATTAAAGTTACTCATAGTTATGTAACTTATAAAATGTAGAATAGTTGCAGCTATTAATTTTGATAAATATTTTTACTATTTTTTACTTGTGTCGAAAGGTAATAAATATCATGGTAAGGCTGGTAATATACGGAGCGGCACGCGCGCGTCCCACTTGGCGTGCAGATGACAGAATATTGCCGCGAGATTGCGAGAACGACCTTCCTATGCTAATTGCGTATGCGTACCGCGGCCCGCTCTACGCACACACACACACACACATACATGCACCGCCGTAACATCAATTAGCGACACATTCCTCTTAGCGCTATTGCATAATTTGCACGGATTTTGATCTCAAGGCATTTATTTAGATAATTAATTTATGTGTGCAGATAAAATAATAAATATTAATTTATCGTATTGTGAATGAATACTATACCGATAGTTAAGCTGTTTACCGATACAAAAACATGATTCCATTTTTACTATTTAACAATGATTTTCAATAATGTATTTGATTTTAGACTAAAATTTTAGTTATGAAAATTAAAGAAAAAACAATATTTTTCGTGAAATTTATAACAATTTTTGTATGCAAAAATACTTATTACAGTGAAGAAAAAGGTCACGAAAAATTTTTTTCATTTTCTGCTAAAAATCAATGTAAAAAATATTTGATAACTCACCATCTCTGCTCATGCCGACGGCGATGCATTTTTTCAACCGGCAATATTGGCACCGGTTTCTGTTGATTCTTAAGATGGAGCACTGCTGATTCTTGGTGCAGGGCCTGTACTGGATCTTCTGCTGGATGGACCGCCGGAAGAAACCCTGAGGATCACAGCGGCATTTAGTGTCGCGGTCCAGGTCCGAGCTCTCGTCGCTGGAGCAGCCCGAGTCGCTGGAGTCGCGGCGAGCCTCCAGCATGCTCACCAGCACCGAATGCCGCTCGCGCAGCTCCGCGCCACATGCCATCTCACGCACCATTCACTAGCAAACACTCACTCGCCGAATCCACTACCGTCTACCGCGCCCTAACGTTCCGATACCGACTACAGTGACCGAGGTGAACGTGCGAGAGGTGCGCTGCACCGACGCGAATGATGGTCGACGGCGAACTGTGCGGGCGCTGCGGCGCGCGGCTCACAGTTACCCGCGCGACCCACTTACCGGCCGCCGACCCGCGAGAAAGTGAGAGTGCCCCCGGCCCCCGCGCCGCTCCCGCAAGCGCTCCTAACGGTTCACGCCGCTCTAGAATGCGCCGTCGCCGCTGCACCGGTGCGCCGGATATAGGCCGGGCGCATCCCGGCGGGCGTCGCGGCGCGCGGTCGTTCACCCCGGGTCGACGACCGTTCGATTGCACAACGGCCGCGGGAACCCCCCCCCCCCCCCCCCTACCCGCGTTGCCCGGGAGCTAGGGCGCGGGCTGCCGCGATGCCGGGCCGACGACCGCCTCAGCCCGGTGACGTCGGCCGCACGTCACGGCCTACCTCAATGCGCGTGCGCTCCTCTTCGGGCTGGGGGTGCAGCGGTCCAATTAATTACCGAATCGATGCGCGTGCCCTACTATTGCTGCCGCTGAATTAGATAGGCGCGGAAGCATAAGCCCTGATTTTCTACAGACGTTTCTCGACGCGATCGCACTGTACCGTTAACGAGTAGACTCGAGGGAAAATCTATTTCATCTATTTGAAAGATACGAAACCGACGTGTTGTTACAATACATGGTTATTAAAAGTCGATTAAGAGATATGAGCAGGTTGAGAAGGAGCGTAGCGAACGACGGAGGCTGCGTTCGAGGCGGAGCTGCGGGGCGTGGGGTGCGGGGCGCGGGTCGGTGGCCCAATTTCCCGCTGCCATCGATCCATTGTGCGCTGTGCGAGTGGCCCATAATTGGTCGCAGCGGGCACTGACCGCCCGACGGGTCAATGACCTGCTGCCGCGAAAACAAAACGTTCCTTGCTGCATATTCTACTTTGTCGTGTGTATTTTGTCATACGACATAATTTATGACATAAATATTGATGATTGTTAATTTTTAGTTTGGAATAACTTTATTGAGACCTAGTTAAAGGTTGCATAAATAAGTTGCTTACATCTAAGTACATACATCACTGATACGTAGATATATTGTTTTTCGAGATCGATGCAGTGGCCGAGTAACAAGCGATTTACAGATGTCAATGGCCGCTACGAGTATATAATTAACACGGTTACTTCGATTTGTATTCTGAAAAATATTTTGTTCCACTTATACGAGTTCCAGATTTATGTAGGTACCTACATTATTATTGACATTTGATTTACGTGTACGGAATAATAACAAATAATCTTACTGTCATGCAATACAATTATAATTAGAAATGTTTTTGAGTCGCTTCACCTACTACATATTATTCATTATGTATGCATGAGTGAATTAATATCGATGCGGTTATGTTGCAGTCACGTGCATTCCTCTATGATATAACAGATTTATTTTACGCAGTTTTATGCAGTTCTTTGTTACGTGGTGCATTGTATTCATAACGGTATTAGAGGTAATCCTCGCTTTGCTAGTACGAATTACCGAATGCATTGTAGGTAGAGATAATGAGTTCTCTGTATCAGTATTTAGGTATTAGAACACAGATCATTCATGTTGATTCAATGCAAAAAATTGGCATAAAGTGTGGCATGAAGCTATGAGATGTTAGACGTCGGTGAGTCATATGATATTTTGTAATATCGTGTATAAGTGACTTCGTTGATTGATGATACATAAGTTGGTAACTGGCGGTAACTCTAACTACGAGTTGTATCTAGCTGTGACGAAGGTTTCGTCAGTAAGCGAAGTGGGTCGGCCGCGTCTAGATTTTTCGACATAGCTCCGTCGCGTCGTTGCTTACCCAGCGCCCGCAATAAGCGCCGCGCTCCGACTTTTTGTCGTTTATTATTGATGACACAGTTTTGTCTTTTTGTTCCTCCCATATCGCCACTACACGGACAAATTAAAGCTACAAATTAATTATTATTGCTTTTATTGGTACCTACCTTTTTAAACTATTTGGTATTTTATTACGAGTTACAGTATCTGCTAAGTCGAGTGGTATTTATATACTTAGTTAGGTGTGGCTTCAACCCATTAATGGCCCACTACTGAACACGAGTCTCTCCTCTTGAGGTCTAGAGCATACTCCACCACGCTGCTCCAGTGTGGGTTGGTGGAGTTAGGTAGTGTTTCTTAATTCAATATAAAATATTTTTTTCATTTTATTGAATTATACTATTTTACTTACAAATAGTTTTTAACTTTTAAACTAAACTACACAACTAAAGGTGTATTGACAACGTGCCAAAAACTTGCCAGTTTCGTTCCAGATTCAATTCCTATTTCTACTTCAGAGTTATGTTTAAATGAAGAATTGAAAATAAATATCGCTTCCTGAGATAAACTGTAGTAAGAGTATTGTTTGTGTGTATTACTGGTTGTGAGCATTTGATTTGAGCAATACAAATTTTTATTCATGTAGATATACCTACTTGTTTTCTCTTAAATCTCAACAAAACAATTGTCAAATCATCTTAATCATAATTTTCACGGAAGACATTGATAAAGAAATGATTCAAAATACTGTGATTAGATAGGTATATCTTCGAGTAAATCGTATAAAGGAAATTTGTCCGAAAGGAAATCATAACAGCTGTTTAGCCGACAGATTAGCTCCAGAACATTCGGCCTCAAAGCTGGCTGGCCTTACGGCTAACGGTCCGCGGACAATGACTGCCACGGACCGCGGACGACGGCTCCGAAAACACGCTGACGCATCGGTGTTTTCCGAACCGCCACTAGCCACCTCGGTCCTACGGCCACCGCCGCTACGTGCAGATGGTGCGATAACGTTGACTCATATTGCCCCTGATTCACTCCGAGTTCCCGCTATCGTTTATGTATTTTTAGACATAAACCTAAATAGACGGTATCGCCAACGAGGATAACGAACGTAGTAAACTGTCTTGATATTTATGACACATAGGCAATTCGCCATAACTGATAGTTTTCGGTCGGATGACTGTATGATTTTTAGGGTTCCGTAGCCGAATGGCAAAAAACGGAACCCTTATAGATTCGTCATGTCTGTCTGTCTGTCTGTCTGTCTGTCTGTCTGTCTGTCTGTCTGTCTGTCTGTCTGTCCGTCCGTATGTCACAGCCACTTTTCTCCCAAACTATAAGAGCTATACTGTTGAAACTTGGTAAGTAGATGTATTCTGTGAACCGCATTAAGATTTTCACACAAAAATAGAAAGAAAACAATAAATTTTGGGGGTTCCCCATACTTAGAACTGAAACTCAAAAATGTTTTTTTCATCGAACCCATACGTGTGGGGTATCTATGGATAGGTCTTTAAAAATGATATTGAGGTTTCTAAGATCATTTTTTTCTAAACTGAATAGTTTGCGCGAGAGACACTTCCAAAGTGGTAAAATGTGTGTCCCCCCCCCCTGTAACTTCTAAAATAAGAGAATGATAAAACTAAAAAAAATATATGATGTACATTAGCATGCAAACTTCCAACGAAAATTGGTTTGAACGAGATCTAGTAAGTAGTTTTTTTTTAATACGTCATAAATCGTAAACCACAAAAAACATTGATCAAAGTTACAACGAACTAAAAGAACTTTTATATTATGTTACTTGCTGCTACGGAACCCTTCATGGGCGAGTCCGACTCGCACTTGGCCGCTTTTTTTATTGACTAAAATATGAATGGTAGAAATTATGCTAACATTGAAAAGAATAGTTACATAATTAAGTAATGAGTAATGACTTATAGAAGATGACCTACAATCACTGATAAATAAAATTGGATCGAAAGCTTTATTTACCTATTAATATTTCTTAAAATTAGGACAAAGTACTAAATTCGATCATAAACAAGGTATAATTATTATTTGCGCCAACTAGATACCTACCTAACCGTTGAAGGCGGCTTCAATACCTACCACAACGAAGAGATTTATCTTTAAAATGAAACATAATATCTAATGACGGTGTACGTTTTAAATATTGTCGATAAAAGGTGTTTTAACCTTTAAGCACAAAGCGTTAACTTCGTAACAGGATAATTTTGTTGTTTCTCGAGCTTAATGTGTTGGGTGGCGAACTGGCGACCGCGGCCAGTGTTGCGGAAATCGTAAGCGCATGACGTGGGACGGTCCTGATGGGTATGCGGTAAACATGCGCGGCGGGGCAACGAACTTTGTGCTGACAGTTCAAAATAATGTGGGTTACGTTCTTGCGTACATACACTCCAACGTGAACGGTGCGAGGAGGCTGGGCTAGGGCTGCCCCGATTGACGTTTGTTTATTTTACCCAGAATGTGTTCTCATACTAATCTATTGTTTTCCATAAACTTGATAATTATGTACTCCGTTATTATATAACCGTTATTGAGGTATGTATGTAGTATTGATAGGTATTTTTAGATATGATTGTACTAAAGTTGTAGGGTTAACGTCTACCAGTACTACCTATAACTTTAGAGGTAACGTACCTAGTACCTACTACTTTATAAAATGTTCAGTGAAATGGTTGTTTATATAATAAAAAAGAAAATAATTTGTTTATTTATTTAAACTTTACTGAATTCATACATTGAATTACAATGGGCGGACTTAATGCCTACTGACATTTTCTACCAGTCAACCCTGGTGATGATGAAAAATTGTGGAAAAATTGTTTACGCTTTTCATTAAATGACATCACTTTTATTTTCACCAAAGAGGTATTGTTTTATTACAAAAACTAAAAGACAAAAGGACTTAATTTACGTAAAATGACTAGATATTAATATTCTTAAAGAATGGATTTGATTACGCGTTCTGTATTTAAATTAAGTACGTATTTCACAAAAAAAGAGATAACATTTAATTTATTTGTTAGTCCCACGTTATAGTCTAGTAGTCCACATAACACGAAACATTAATAGATGTATTTATCGCTTTAATTAATATGTAAAATAACAAAAAGCATTAATACAATAGGTATTAATAAAGTAAAAATACAAACGTATAAATTGAAATTTGGCAACCCTGCATTGAAAGGCGCTAGCGTGAGAGGTCGACGACCGCGCCCTGCACAGATCGGTGCCGAAAAAATAAGCGACCTACTTCGGAATTATGTCGGCCACCGAACAAAGCACCCGCTCGCCGCGATAGTGTAGCTGCGGCTTTAGGTAAACAACTGACCGCATAATAATACACTTAGCTGCTTATTTGTGAGTTATATGTTAATGTGACACACTTAAGTATTATTTAAAGACTAATTGTGAGCAATTTACAAAGTTACCTATAAAATTGTTATTTTCAATCTAACCTCATGAAAGGATGGTCCGATTAATCTAGCTGGAAGGTTCTATTTGAGAAATCAGTAAAAACTACAAAAAGATAAAATTAACGATGAAAACCAGGTCTTCCCCGAACAAAGAACTCGCGGCCATTCACTTCGCGGTTTTTTGCTGTTACTTAATAATAAAATTATATTTACCGTCATCATAATACTCTAGAAAATACTATCTAAGCTAATTCTTAATAGAATACCTACTACTCGTATAAAGTTATGCTAATTAGGTATATTTGATTGCAATTATGGTGAATTTGTTTTTTCACAAGTAAGATGTAATAATAATATTCCGCGTTAGTATGTGGAAAAAACTAACTATTAAAATATATGATGTTATATAGCATATAGCCTTCCTCGATAAATGGACTCTCTAACACAATTTTTTTTTAATATTATCATGAAAGAGATCAACGGTAGGTAAGTTAGGTAGGTATATCATATTTTCAAAGTAGTTGTCTTAAAAGTGTTATAGGTATACTTAAATTATACTTTCAAAAGTTTGAGGCATTGTCGCGTTATACTTCGAAATACTAAATTTAATCTGATAAAAAGCTAAGGTTATTTATTACAATGTTGAGAACGTGTAGTAATAAACACGGGTTCGTTGACACCGGTGCGTACGGATATACGCCCCGCACCTCGTAGTGAGCCGTAAAAACCATTCATTCAAGTTGCTGTCGAGACCAGCCGCGGGTCGAGCAGCACTGTCGCGACTTTACGTATAGCGCCATCTCGCGGCGAATAGCTGAACTTCTGGACGAATTTAACATTGTTGCCGCTAGTTGGCGTACTGATACCACGGATTTATATGCCCGTGTGTGCGCTGATACTTTGTTACTAGTATAAAAAAAAATAAGAATTACATAAGACAACATCGCGAATTATTGAAAAATTATTATTTTACTTTAAAGTATGATCTTTTATTACTGTTTCATAAATTTATTGCCTTTTAGATGCATAGTTATAATTCACTTTCATAAAAGGGTTCCTTCATATTAAGTTTTAGGTGCAATTTTAAAATGTGAACTTGGTTAAATCAACTGCAGTCAAAAGTGCATATGAATGAATAGAGGTCTCCGTCTCAAGGTGGTTGATGTCGTGTCGCGTCATTCGCTGCACAATGCACCAGACGACCGACCCCGAAGGACATGCTTTGTTGCGATAAACGAGCAGACTCGTATCGCATAAAGTATAAACCAGTTTTGCATACACTTGCACAATTCCCGATCGTTTCCCAGTCACACTTTTACGCTTATGAAAACGACCTTTTTGAGGTCAGACTGCTTTATTAAGATACGATTATGCAGAACGTTTCAATAGTGCCTACTTGTAGGCTACTTTAAAAGTTTGCGAATTGGTCGTGAGAATCAGAATGTAGTACTCGTATATCAGGAAGCAATCGTATAGAAGGCAGCCATGCACTTCTTGGACGTTCACCGAGTTGGTTCATTATTCGCTACTTTCGACAGCAACCTTCTACGTACGTGGACTTAATACGGAAAAGTTTCTCAAGGTAATCGTTTATCAACAGGTAGGCGTCTCTACGTTTCCTGCAATCATCATGACAAAACTGAATGCGTTGAATCGCTAGTTTTGAGTAGGCAGAAGGTTGTTTCTTTTTGAGTTTCAGGTAGGCCAAGTTGCAATGTTTAATATTTAAGTAACCAAATTATTTATTTTACGATTTTTATAGGTAATTTTTTGTACGAGTAAATTGCTGATGGTAGAGATTTGAAGGTAGTAGTAAATAGGGTACATAGGGTGGTAGTGCACTGAGGTTTTAGTGTCTTAGACGACAATAAATGTCATTAAACAATGAAAGGATTATTACATTCTCAAATCACCTGGAGGTACTTACTGCCTACGCTTCTGTTTCTAATTGTAAACTGAAATGTTTTAGAGCAATTTATATAAGCCTAACAAAAAAATATATAAGTACCTATCTAAACACGTTTTCTAATATTGACCTACACCTATCATAATTAGAAGTTTAACCTTGTTTATTTCTATTGACCCCAAGCCCCGAAGATATCAAAGGATGGAACGTGAAAAGACTTCTTTAGCCGGGTCGTTCCCGTGTGATTGTCCCGAAACAGGTATCCAAGAAAAATATAATATAAAGGGGCTGTCGGTCGGTGTCTAGCGGAGGCCGACGCGCTGGCCGGCAGGTACCTTGGGCCTACCCGTCGACCCAAAAACCGCTTTTGTAACAAGTTCACACGATGCCTTTTTTGTACTCGGACATTAGTAACGTCATCGTGGACACAAAATTTAATCATAAATGGGTCATAGCAAGGTCGGTGCAAATGCGATACGATACTTGAATCGAACGTTTGATATTAAAACACCCATGGCCAACCTTTGTTCATCGAGTTCACAGAGATTGTCTTCCGTGTATCGCGGCCTTGTCGCCGCTCAGGACACCCAGAAACCTGCCACTTGTAATGTTTACCGAATAGCTTACTGTATATCGAAATAGCAAACGGTATTTTATATCAAACATTAACTAATACAAAATAATTATGAGAATTTTGTTATGCAATAATTAAGTTTAAATGTGTTCTGTATTAAGTGTAGCAGCTACAGAAATGTTTGTATTCATTCTAAAGTCTCGAAGTGAGTAACTTTCTATGCCGGTGAAAGTTCAGCGTAGTTCGCGTTATGAAAACGAAATATCCGTTTAATATGGTGAGTTTATTAATACCGTAATTGTATCGTGCACATTCGATCGTCGTTGCTAATTACGTAGCTTTACACTTCTCAGTATGTAGAAATGATATCGAAAGTGATTGCTACGAGTTCAGTCGACGCAACGGGGACAGAGAAAGGCAATCACTCTAAGCTACTTCCCACTATTGGCGAAAAGAAACCTATTAGGTAGGTAGTTACACCGTTTTCATCTAATAAAATTATGTCATCATGAGTACAACGACTACGCAATAATAACCGTTTTTCCCATTAATTGCTAAGGCGAGTGGCATTCAAGCGATATTATGACGTTACGGAGATGACACTTGATTTATGGCTGTCGGTGCTGGTGAGCATTTTAGAGCGTTAATAAATTAACTTCATTAACTTGCTACAATATGAGGAAAATACGTAAATTATTTGAAAATATAACATGACTTAATAAATAAAGCAGGTATTATAATGACTTTCTTAAAGAGATAATTTACGTATGTTCGATATAAACACAAAAATACTATTTACCTTGCAGCCTTCACAGGAATGCACACCGTAATGGAATCCACTAGCTTTATCACCGCAGACGCGGCATAGGACGGTGGTTCCGTCGAACTCTGTAACAAACAAAAATAAACGTTAACGTTAACGTTCAATTGTGTAGTCATAGGACTGAAATTCATACACAGTTGTAATGATTTTAGTTTGTACGGTCACATCTTAAACTAAAAAGAAGTATTATGACGTAACTTTGATTCTTTTATCTGTTACGCCCCGACTCAGAGTCACTAACGGTTACTTAAATCACTACTCAGTACAGAATTTGTATGGAAATTCCTTACTAAGGAGCGATTAAAGTAACCGTTAGTGACTCTGAGTTGAGTTGGGTTGTTACATTAATGTTCGCGATGGTATAAGAGTTCTTTGACGTTTGCAAATACATACATAGCAATGATAATAACACATCGCGCGGGCTTTAGCAGTTTAGACCCATTTCCCTACTGACTTAGGTACTAGAAAGAGAAACCCACGACAACAAGAAAAGTGAAGCCGATACCGTTCATACAAAATACACACCGCTAGTCACAACTGTTTTAAGTCACTTTAAGGCACTTCGAGGTAATTAATGCAAAGGTATTGTAGTGTTAAGTAAATCGGTATGAAGATTACGGTAGTGTGATTACCACAGACATGTATACCTGATATAATTACGTATGTATGTCTGTGGTGATTACTGATTAGTAGTGCACTGTGGTCGTTAAAACACAAAACATCCTGAGCTCGTTCGGTATGTTTAGACTGTAGTGTAACAACATTCGCGGACACACGTGACGACTACATATCGCGGTGACCTTGCGGAGCAACGAACGTTCAACTTTGATTACAGGCTTCGTTATTTATTACCAACCACAGAAACGTCTTATTAAATGAAAATGTGTTATAATTATATGTACGCCAAACACAGATGTTGTAAACTTATGACTATAAAGTGTGTCTATACTTGCTGTTAATCAGGTTCTGTATTTACGCGTTTTAAACATTTACTGAACAATTATGTGCTTAATTATATGAAGTGATTGAAAAGTATCTTCTTATATTACAATAAGAACATTACTTTTACCCATACATCCAAAACTATTGTTAGCTGATGTTATTATGCAGTAAAACAAATTCCGAGCATAAATAAAAATTACGTAACAAACGAATTGCGTGTGTAGATGACACTGAATAGTTATTTTAGAAAGCGCAGTCTTTCGATTACATTACGGCTGTGTCATTGACCTCTCAAGTGTCTTTTCACTCGAACAGAACACTTTCTTTATCACTTTATTCCATAATAAAATGTATGACAGTGTTATGTTTAAAAATGTTATACCAACATACAATTTCTTATCCATGTCTCGATTATGTATTAGTATCGACATTAGTGCGTGATAAAATACCGAAAAGTCGTTAAACTCATGTTTCAGTTGGAGAAACTAATGATTGAATCAATTTAGTTAGTAGGTCAGCGATGACGATTAAAAAAGGTCCTGGCATCTACACAACAGATGTAGCGTAGGCGTGGAACTAGAGGGGCAGGCAGGCAAGCAGGGCGCGGGGCCGATCAGGAAACAGGTTCGTGCGCTCGGCGCCCCCGACTGCTCTCACTTTCCCCTTGCCTTGCTTGCAGTCATTTGTTTATTTGTTAAGGGAGCGGGCCCGGCTTTTGGAAGACTTTCTATTTCTGGCGTGCACCACTCGCTGCGGGTCGACGTTCGGTTCGATCGCTTTCTATGGTGTTACTTTCTTTTTTAAGCGGCGCATATGGTCGATGCAGCGTACCGTCGGGCTCATCTCCACATCTCTAGTGAGACGCGATGGCAACTCGACGCGGTGGGGATCACGAACCCACAATAGAGCAGAGAAAGCTAGCTAAGCAAGACGTAACTGGTGCAGTTGCAAAAGAATCGGTAGCGTGCAGCCATTTCTCCTCGTGTGATGCAACTCGAGCGTTTTTCTAAGGCGCGCGTGTGAGAGTCGCTCGTTCGTTACGTCAATTAAAGAGACGAGGAAAGTGCACGAGAAAGTCTTGCGCACGCATAACTCGAGCGCCGACCAACCGTGCAGATACAGACGCGGCGCTGTGTGGATCTGTGTCAGGGCGATGTTTGTTTATAAATAATTGGACCACCACAACACAATCACGTTTCTTCCTTCACCCGACCAACCGTGCAACACGTTTAGTTGTCGATATTCGAGCGCGCGCAAAACGAAAGAGGTTTAGTACGTGTCTACGTGACATCTCCTTAAATAAAGTGAAGGTTATAACATGTTATGTTAATAAATCTGTTAATTTATTTGTCAGTTCCAGGACTTCTAGGTGACTATATTATATTAGCTAGAAGACTTCCTAATGTCTAGTAGAATGTCAACCGTTAACGTTAATAGATATGATTGTCTAGTCTAGTCGTAAGAGGACCGTGAAACAAGCGCCGAGAGAAAAGTAAAAGTGGTACGGCAAGGCGGAAGCTTGCTCCGAGCCGACGCTGCAACACACACACTCGCCCACTGCTCCATTACAAACTATTAAGTGTTCCATTTCATCGTTCCGGTAATACCTAACAACATTTTCCCATAAAAAGAAAATCATTAATAAAAATATTTCACGGGAGGCGAACGGAACAACAGTTAACTCTTTTGTTAATGTTTGAGAAATGGTAAGGACTTAAAAGTGATCGTTATTATTCGATATGATCATTAGGAATCGATCGATCCAGGGTTCCCTGGAGGGCTCACCGGGTACCTACCGTACCCCATCGATTTGCAGTTGTCCCGAACAATATTATTCGTGAAGTGCGCATGTTTTGTACAACGCTGCTAATTGTTTTTTGGCGAGGCCTGGCAACAAGCCCCACTGACGACATTGTTCAACAATTCATTTATCAAAATTCGTTTCGCAATAGACTGTGAAATTTATATAAAATTATACGTTACTTTTGTAACCCTTTTTTGTATTGTACGGAAACGTAAATATGTCATTAATCAATTTTGCAGTAATATGATAAAGCTATTGAAGTATGACGAAATAATATTAATTTTATAAATCTTATGTTTCTTTATCTCATAATATTTTTATACAAAATAATAATAAGATTTTAGGTACAATTTTTTGATGTTGAACTTGAGAGGTAGGTATTTTGTATTACCTACTTACATAGGTATATACTTACATTTATATGTTACAGGTGCAATAAGGTTTTTGAATTTTTTATACATAATTGGTATGTATATAATATTATTTTTTTATGTCATTATGACTTGAACTCTGGATTTTCACTTTAAGTAATTCAAATTAAAAAGAAATCTTTAAAAAAAAGCAACTAAATCAAAATCGGTTCATCCGTTCGAGAGCTAAGATGTAAGATAAACAGACAGAGTTACAGACACACGTCAAACCTACAACAGCCCTCGTTTTTACGTCGGGGGTTAATGAGTAGATAGCTACCAGGTACTTGTATGTTTCAATAAAATGAAAGTATGTGACTGTTATCTAGCACCTGATAAAATTTTGGGATACCTATGTTGGTAGGTACCTAACTAATCTTAAGGATTTTGTAGTCCTAGGATTTAGACAACTCACTTTTACACTCGGTTATAAATAGCTACTTACTGGGACATGATATGAAATGAAACGCTAGATTTCAAAAATAATTTTCACTTGCAATAATACCTACCTACCTTTTACGAAAGAAATAGCATTTACCAAAAGCCATAACCCATTAAAAATTATTACTGCATAGCTAACTAGAACTACCTATGACAAAATTCGTTTTAATTAATCTCTTACAAAATTGCCGAAAAAAATTTCACCACTAAAAATAATCGCTTCTTATTTCTAAAAATATTTTTTATTATTGTCATAAAAACTGCAGCTTATCAAATTCTGAAATCATTATGATGATGTGGACTGTTCTAGTTTAAAATTAATTAACTGATAGTATGATGAAGTAGTATGGAGATAGGTCGCGAACTGTGACCGGTAGTGGTAAACAAACAGCACTGGAATCAGAAGGAGGTACCTATATGCAGCTCTGGCTCCCGCTCCTTGTGCGCCGAGCTCATGATATCCACCGGCGTGGCGGTGTCGTAGCGCCCGTAGCTGCTGTCCGGAGACATCACTTCAAAGTCATATGATTAAAACTAAACAATTCCCGTCTATCGCACTTCACTACACGTAAGCCACATCCGAGCCCCTGGGCTCGAAGACACAAGCGATCCTTGCTCCCCGTTCTTGTACTATATGGAACAGGAGTGCATGGGCACGACGCGAGGGATGAAGGTTGCTCGTCCGCGATAACACTGTTGCACGCGCGGCGTGCGACTCACTCGAGCTCGATCGACGAACTGAACTCGAATCGCGCGCACTCGTCCACGGAGCCGCGCGAGCCTTCCCTTAAGAGTGAAAGTCTGCAAAATGATCGGCGCTCCGTGCGATACAATCGGTTCCACGGCGAAGCGAAGACCGTCGAGCGAAACTCGCCCCTATAAGCCCGCGGAGCCTGGCGGTTTGCGCTTCGAAGCGAACCTCGGCGCGCTACGAACTCCGGTCTCCGAGGTCATTGCCGCGCTGGTCGCGGACCAATGGGAAGCGCGCGCAGCCGAGCGCGGCCAGCTATTGGAGGAGCCGAAGCCCTCGTCCCGCGACTCCGCTCGCTCGCTCGAGTTCGAAGACCCGAACCTTGCGGGCGCACGGCGGCCAAGGTCGCGCGAGAGCGGGCCGGAATGAGCGCGGGCCCAGCCGTTCGAGCGGGATGCAGCCGAAGCCGTGCTGGTTGCGTCACAGTACTAAAATATTTTTGGTGATGGAACGCGAGTGAACTTGAACACGAAATCGAGCTAATGGATGGCGAACGCTGTGTAGGTCGCCGCGTGACGGAGTGACCCGCTGCCGCCATGCCGCCCGGCCCGCTTGCCTGCTTCCCTCCTAGCATACACTTCCGGGACTCACTCTCACCTACCATTTATTTTTAATGAGGACCAATAAAATTATTAAAATTCCAGGCTGCATGTGGCCAGTACAATGTATAGTATAAGAGTAAGTTAGTATCTACCTAATTAATCAGGTATACCTTAATCTTAAGGTTACTAAAAGCTACTATACTAGGATAGCTTTACTACGTCTCCACGTAGTTTGGCTATAAAAAATTAAAAATATAAACCGTGTAGGTAAATTAAAGCAATTTAATTTGCCTCCAGCATTATTACATTTAACATACCTAATCTAAACTGACAAAAAGGCAACGTTATGTCATATTTCCCTATTTACCCTTAAGGTTCGAAACGACGCATTAATAGTTCCACAACTTCCACAAGTCAGGAGCTTATTGACAAACAAGTTTCTTTAAGCGATAGGTACATATACTTACATGATTTAATTTTATATAACAAAGCGTAACCGTCATCGGATTAAAAGCCTTGTTACTTGGGCAGTAGAGTCGCTAGCGCGTCGCAGAGGTTATTTATGTGAGATAAAGACGAGTGGCGGTGGGCGCGGGTGAATGACCGGGAAATTTTGGCGCAGGCCGGTCAAGGCCGCCACCCGCGCAGGCGCCTCGTCACATTTCCAGTCTAAATACATAACCACCAATGCTTCGTGGTTTTATTTTATTATTTGTGCAAATTATCGTATTAATTCAATACAGAAATAATTGAAAAAATTCTGGCAACATCACTTTTTTAACAATCGCCGACCTACCTACTTTCATACTGAAATTCGTGGCATAATACTGATATGGGTTTCCTATTTCTAATGTAGGTAATACATGTTACGTTAAATATTCTACTACAGCTGCTCTACTCTACTGAAACGATAGCCTGTTTTCGGCCATCTTTAGAAACAATAAGATCGTATCGCCTCTATTTTTATCACAAAATCAAAATTGACAGACTTAGTTGTAACACTTGTAATGTAATTAAGTAATATTTATTTTGTTTTAGGCTCAGATCAATAAAAAAGTTAGATAACGCATTCCGGACAAAAAAGTGAGGAAAGTTTTTGCGTAATCATGTCTTGTGTGCGTAAATGAAATGTTGCCTTTGCCAAGTTCAGTTAAAATCTCCCTACAAAATGTTAGGAATAGTATAGAATGTTAAATTTATTATTATGTCCGTCTTAATATTTGTTTCTCAAAACGGTACAATTCAATGTGAATTACATTTTTTTTGCAGTTGCATTGCAGTGTTACGTATCTTTAACGCTCATATGACAATAAAACGTTATTAAGAAAGTTAGTTGGTACTTACTGGGTACGTTTATTCTGTGATGATACCTAGCAGCATGAGTTAGTTAGGAAAAAATAAAATAATATTTAATGGGAGTCGGAAACATATATTATTATTAAGACAGGAGAGCTCAATCGAGGCAGTAGGTAGGTAGGTATGTAGGTACTTTGACAACAAGATTATAGTTTCTCGCGGATACCTTATGTTTTGGTTTATAGACTTGACAATTAGATTAGATTACTTAGGTACGTTTTTTCGTATAAATTATAACACGACGGCCGGGCGGCCCGAGAGGTACTTGCAGAAATCGGCTTGGTTTTAACGTAGATATGTGTAGGCGTGGTTGCTTGTAAATACACGAATTGTGTAAACCGGCTTGGTATTTGTCTTCCTCACTCAAATACAAGGGGGTGAGTTATCTACCTTTTTTATTGATCTGAGGTTTTAGGCGGTGTTATGTTCAACGAACCACGAGTATTGTTATTTATACGAGTATTAATACTTATAATAAATCAATATTATAAGTATAATAATATTCACTGTAAGTACGCACAACACTCCGCGGACACAGCCGTCTGCCCCGAGATCCTCGTGTAGACTGACTATCTTGTACCGAGTTCGGTCCGGTATAATCGATTAATCGAATAATACAATAATCGAATAGATGATCGAATGACTAGTTCATTCGATCATCAAGCGAGGCGTCATCTAGCGACACCAGCGCACAACTCTGTACATAACATCTCTTCCTTTTTTTTAATTTATTTTGTTTATAATACATGTGACTATATTTATGTGTAATTAATTTATTGACACAATTGAGCAAACATATAGTAGATCTAATTTCGACAGATTTAAACAATACACAGCTTTATAATTTATTTTTCCAACGTTCCAAATTGCGTTGCTTTTCTACTCTATAATATTATGTACAATATTCTTCCTCGATCTTGTGCCAGTTATATTAATCCTTATATTGATGTTAGTTCGCTAGAAAGCCTGAAACTAATTTTCATTTATTAGATATTTTCAAATACCTGACGGTAGTGTTCCCTGATCATATTATCTTCTTTTTTTTCTTTTTTTTTGGTAGTAGTAACAAGGTAGTAATAAAAATTAACTATAAACAGCTGCTTTGGTGGAAAGCTTAATGGACGCTTTTTAATGATATATATATTTATATATATATATTACAAAAAGGTTTTGACCAAGGACTAATGCACATTGGTGTCCGTAATTTAATGATAATAATATCATTGTCTACATCATTTCATATTAAAAAAACACTTTTATACTGCTCGAAACCTGTAACATAGAAAGTTATTAGATTACGAAGTAAGATCGCCTGTTTAGAACGTCTAGTGATCTAAGGCACGTAGATGAAAAGTGGAAGATCACCTGCTCGATGGAAAGATGCTGTTAGATCTGCCACACGATGTTCCATTGTGAGGTTTTCACTTATTGTCACAAGTCCATACCTGGAAACACATCGTAACTGCTGCTGTTACCAAGGACGTGTACCATCATCAAGACGCCACATCCACAGGTGCTAAGTGGGAAGCGGTGCGCAATGGAGGACAAACGGCCAGGAGACTGACAGTTTTTAGTGTAATTTATGTAATTAATAAGAATAATGTTATCATTATTTTGATCCATTAACATAGCACACTGAAATATAGAATTTTTACACCGAGTTGCTCCTTTGCAATTTTATTGTGTCTTACGAAACCATGCAAGCTTCTCTTTTGGAGTGAACCTGGTGGAATCCTGATGCTGACCTAGTCTGTTTTTTATTTTACTTAACAGTTATTTATTAGGAAATTAAAGTGGCTTTTAAATCACACAATCACAAAAACACAGCCTAGATATATCCCACTTGATGTTCGGTTAATCTGTTTTCGTAGATGGTGAAATTTCAAACCATAATGTGGATGAATAACTAAGGTAACCCACAATTAACATTTTCGTCTCGAATGACTGAGTAAATTAATCTGTTGACCGCCCAGCATTCTCATACTGGTCCCCACAGAATGGCTGAAGATATATTTATCCCAATACCCAATTAAATTATCAATTCAGCAAACTTGATTACTCTGCTTACCATTTTTTGCTTGTTTACTTGATTGCCTTGTGAGCAACGCCACTTCATTCACTTCAACGTCCGTTCATCTTGACTGCTACTCTTCAGAATGTATCCCTGAAATACCTCGGCCACCTTCAGTTATTGGGCGTTGAGATATCCTCGAACCTTGGCTTTAGCGGTTCATTGAATTCTAAGCTATGGTCCTGCTAGGAAATAGGCTGCTTTTACCCTTATATAAAGCACATGTTCGGCGTTGTGTGGCGTACTGCTGTCACTTTTGGCTGGTGCTGCCAAAGCCATATGTCAGCATTGGATTCAATGACGAGGCATGCCGAAATGCCTTTCGCTGACCTTAAAATTGGTTGAGACCAAATTACAAAGCTTAAAGCACAGGTGCAGAGTTGGTATCTCAGTGTTCATAGATTAAAACCTACGTTAAGTCGTCGTCACCACACCAGCTTCACCAGCGTCAGAAATTCAAACTTGAATGGAATCGTGACGATCCGGCATGGCAACAATTGCGCCATACGGATCGCAGAGTTAAAATTTGTATGTGATTAAAGATATTTCAATCGCTGGAACATATAACAATTTACTTGCACTTAGAAGGCTAGTAGGCAAGGATATGATATATCATACAATATTTTGTTATAAGGATATATCCTTATAACAAAATATTATTTTGTTAATGTTTCTTCTGGATTACCCATATTTCGGTCATTGGATTAAGGATATTAGATCGTTGGAACTTCGTGGGAACTTGGAACAATTGACTTGCATCGAGTGCAGTAGGAATTTATTTTGTTGATATTTGTTTTTGATTGACAATTGCCTTTTAATATATTAATATTTGTGTTTATTGGACCACTAGATTATATAATATGTTCTTTTTTTTAATATAATCTTCAAAAATAGGAAACATACGTTTTATTGAAAACACGATCTGCGTAGCAACAATTAAAATTAGATTGGTTTTCTAATGTATGTAAATATTTTGAGCAATATAGGTATTTGTATCAATCAAGGCTTAGTTTAGACACAAGATCTCTCACAGGTTACTTAGCATTTATCTTTTCCTTTATTCATATTTTAAAATAAATGTAATAAAATAATAGATAGTTACCAAATTTTTGTATTTTGTTAGTAGATACTACTGAGCTCGATGTAGTGTCTCATTGTCTCTTTAAAATGGAGACAAAATCATAACCTCACATATTTTCCTTTATTTTTCGGCAGCTCAAAAAGATTAACTATTGCAAGATATAAGATGAAAATACTACGATCTTCTGAGTCTGTTAGTGCTCATTGCCACATGGATGAATCGTTATTTTTCCAATAATAACGTATCCAATAAATTATGGTGGATGATACTGTATAAGAATTGTAATTGTTTTTTAAATAATTATCATAAAAGTCGAGTCCGTTATCATGAACTCATTACTGCTGTCGTTTGTCATACTTTATCATAATTTCACTCGAATATGTGAACATATACCTACTCTTCTGTAACGAATCATTATAAAACAGATTTACAGATTCTTTACATCTGTGATTCATATTGATTGGGGTAACTTCCTGAAAACCTGAAATTTGTTATTTCATGCCGCGATTTCATATCGGTGAAATGTGGTCGATTATGATGGGAATTATCTTCACATCGTACTACCACAGCTACCACTGACGTGGGCTATTTTAATGTTTTCTTATAGTATCTCGTTAGTACCAGCACCAACTGACATTGTCATATTAGTGCAATAACCAGGAAAGAGAGATTACTATTACTTTAAACTTTGTTAAACAGTCAGCTTTTGTCATATTTTAATATTTACGTCGGTTCCACGGAAGGAAATGCTGTTTTAGCATTAATTGAGTAATGTTGGAGTGCAATAAAGTTATAATTTTCCTTATTTTTGTTTTATTTTACAAAACAAACTAATCAAAATATTTATTCAATATAATTTGTCTCATTATGATATTGTTCCAAATGATGTCGTATCCCATTATGTCCCATTTTGTGGTTTGACAACGATGAGCATTACAATATTAATGTGGCACTGTTTACTGTGACATTGATTTCGGAAGTAGTTGGATCCTATAAAAGATCTCTTTTATGATAGGTCACACTGTAGTACTGTTGAATACTTCAGTGTGTCAATTCCTTTTTATTGTCCCTTATTTCTTAGGCTTATGTCACTTTTTCACCATTGGCCTTTACCATAAAGTGGGAAACAACTATTATTTCTTGTGATGTTACTGTCACACCAGTTGCATGTACACAGGAAACAGATACTATCTTTCAGCACATTTTTTGTCACTCTGTTAATACTAGCAATTATATTTTTTAATACACTCTTTATAGTGAAAGTCGATTAATGTTAAAATAAATAGATCTTGAACTGTCAAGTGAATTAACTCGTGTGAATTTTTGGATTTAATTTTTTACCAATAATTCCCACCAACAGATGTTCAAGCAGTTTTAACATGAAGATGATTGTGAAATAGCTTCGAAAAATCAACACTTTTTTTTTTTCAGTCTTAATTAAAGTACTTGCTAGTTTTAACAGGAATATATTAGCACACATCGCATCTTTAGGAAGCGAATTGACGCTTTCTTTGAGTTATTCGAATTATTGTGTGTTTCTACATGTTTTGTTGATGTTGTTCAGTGACTAGACATTAATGAAGTTTAGGGCACTTGTTAGTTTCAACCGGAGTTAACTGTACTTTCTTCGCATATTCCTCTTTAAAAATGCGTGTCTTCGAATTATCGAAGTGGTACATTATATGATGTATATATAATGATGTCATGTGATGTGTATGATGTAATTTGTTAATTTCTTGGTGCTTGACCTTTTATGCCGTGCATTTTGCCAGACTTCAAACATTATATCATTTTGTAGCAGAAGTAGGTATCTGTGCGTCATCGGAACACTTTTATTCCTTTAGATAAATGTTTATGAGAATAACTTCTATTTAAAGGATATTTACAATAGCGTAGTCATGGTTTGGTGTGGAATAACAACAAATGATAATTATCTGATTCCATTGATAGGCATTTTATGCATACCCTCCCTTTTCAGTGAGTAAAATAGGTCGAGGGCAATATAGACGAAATATTGTGATATATTACTGCACTCTTGCACAATGATGTGCTCTATAATTTTGTTTATCTCAATTACAATTTAATAACGTGTTTAATGTTATTTGTATTTTGTAAAGCCATTAGAATATATGGTATTTTTATGATGCACAGTGTACTGATTTGTATAGACCTCTTGTCTCCAAGATTATATTATTATTATCTATAATTTGTTATAATAGGCCCTACTTTATGAGACCTTAAAAGTACATTAATTTGCATTTACTGAATACCAAGAATGTTATTCAGGTGAATATAAATGTAGTGTAACGCAAATAACACAAAAATAATATGGATAACTCACTTTTTATCTTATTATTCCTTTGTTTTCCTAGACTAATGCATACAGGTATATTTTGCTGTTCGAAATCTAGTAGGCGTTATTTAAAATATTTTTGTGTACATATACACCTATACACGTGCAACGAATAATATTATCTTTGTCCTTATAAAAGTGTATTTCAGACGTAATAAAAATTTAATGGTGATCCTTACATCCAAGCAATACTTATATTTGTTTTGGGAGGTATGCATTACTCGGGAAGCAATAATTAGAAAATGTATTATTTCAGTAATAAATATTTTATTATTAAATAAATACCAGTAAACAATTGCAACAGTTTACACTTTTTAGCATTAATTGTTTGCTGTAAACTTGATAAAGGTTAGACTGTTACATTGTAATAATGAACGCTGTAGAAGTTTAGATTTTTTTATAAAAATATTCCAGGTACTTACATGTTTGTGGCTCGTATCTGCGCTATCACATAATCACTCACGTTCACACGCTAATATTATTATTCTTTGATTACATTGTATACCTTAGGTATTTCAACAGCGAATCGAATTTAATCCACTGGTCGTTCTTCAACCTCGTCGCCAATGTTATGTTCAACGAACCACGAGTATTGTTATTTATACGAGTATTAATACTTATAATAAATCAATATTATAAGTATAATAATATTCACTGTAAGTACGCACAACACTCCGCGGACACAGCCGTCTGCCCCGAGATCCTCGTGTAGACTGACTATCTTGTACCGAGTTCGGTCCGGTATAATCGATTAATCGAATAATACAATAATCGAATAGATGATCGAATGACTAGTTCATTCGATCATCAAGCGAGGCGTCATCTAGCGACACCAGCGCACAACTCTGTACATAACAGGCGGAAAGAAATTAGATGACACCCGAAAAGCCTGCTTCTTTGCGACGGAAATGCCACCTGTAGATACCTACTTATTTCGTTATCTAAAATATTTATTCTCATCTCATTACCCGTAGCAAAGTAAATAAAATTATTGGTGTAGGTATAAATTATGATTTATGATGACGAAACAAAACAAATATTGCATTGCCAACAAATGCCATCAAAAATCTACGACGTTTTATTTTATATTTGAAAGTGACTCAAATACAAACAATACTATAAAACATTGCATGTGCACTTCGAATAAAGTTACGTGAAAGTAGACGCATATAGGAGCGCAATTTTTTTACTTCCTTCCGCTGCCCTCACTTTTAATATTGGGACGATGGTATTAAATTACGTTAGTAGCATGCACTTTACAATTGAAAATAGATTTTTAACCGTATTGTGATAGATGTAAAAGTCATTTTAGCTTGTTATTTGAGTATAATAAACGGGTGTCGCCCGTCAGTCGGTAGCCACATGTATTTGTAGTGCATTGTTCGCTGTGACCGCAGTCAATGGGGTCGATTCACTTTTGATGATCGAGATCGGACGCATTTTTTTATCATATAAAAAAGCTAGCCGAGTGCCATATTGTTTGCAATTTATGGCTTCCGCTTTTTCCACTTCCGAATTAATGGAATGCCAAAAACCGGGCAAGTGCGTATCAGGCCACGCGCAATGTAGGGTTCCGAAGTAGTAAGTTTATCGACTTACTCATTAACTATTTATGCTACATAGCCGTGATTGTTTTCCTTGTAAATTCATCATATAACCTATTTCTGAGAATTTTTGACTTGTCTAACTTCAACCATTTAGCCAGCAGAGGGGGGGGGGGACACTTGACTCTAACCAAAATTTGCCATTTGGAAGACCTTTGTCCTCATGTTACCTGTAGGGGAGGTACCCTGAAAAAAAATGTTTTTGAATATTTTATTTTACAATTCTAGCGTTTTAATAAATATGTATGTCCATGCCAAATTACAGCTTTTTAGCACTAAGGGTCAGACAGACGGACGGACAAACGGACAGACAGACGGACAGACGAACAGATGGACAGACAGACGGACGGACATGACGAAACTATAAGGGTCCCGATTTTACTTCGGTACCCTAAAAATTGTAGGCAAAAAGATAAATTACAATGATTCCTGCTGAAACTTACTTCGGTACAGTTTCCTTAATCTATATCAGCCTGTTCTCTCATCCTGTCCAGGTTACAAAACATACAAAAAAGTACTTATTACAAATGTGGTGAACCAGTAATAAAACCATTTAGTATAGTACTTTTTATAATATTTGAAGAAACTAACAGAAAAACGGATCAGCTCAGGTACTCCGTAAAAAGAGATAATGACTTTGAAATTATGCAGGGTCATTACAGCGTCCTTTGTGAAGGTAATAAAGTGGCGAGGCGGTCGGCCTTCCCACTGGACCAAGGACACGGGAACAATAGCTGGTGCTCACAGCACACCGCACACTACACCAACCACTTTGTAACAGGGTTACTAGGCAGCGCTAGTTAAATATTGGGACACCAAAAGAGATTCACCTGAATGCTAAATTCTTAATCGTTGAACGTTGTAAACTAGTTATTTATGTACTTTTATTCATATATGCATAGTTTATATATAAACATGATTTTATATAAGATTTTATGATTTTATGTAACCAAAATTTTAAATATTTTTAAAAATTATATACTTTCTTTACCATTCTTTTCTAAAGAGTCGAACGTAATCCGTGTTTAAGAAGAAAAAGATTAAGCACTCAATCCTAACGTATAATCTATAACCAGAAACTCAACATGTTGTTGATTGCTAGGTTTTCAAAGTATTCAAATTTAAAACCTGTATAAATCCGATTAAACGCTTGGCGTTTGGCTACTCTACATATCTTACTCACCACAATTTACAACCTGCATTATCGCACTCATAAATCACTAACAATGTTACAGTTTGAATACTTTGAATTTATTTATTCAACGTCATTTTACCGTCGGTTTTAGTAGTTTTATGTTTTGCAAATAATAAAAACAACCTTTCTGTACTTATTAAAATTGTAATGTAATAATCAGCTGAAGCCCGCTACTGTAAATCCTAAGTACCTAATACTCAATTTGTTCACAGTTTACAAATATGTATATTTTTTAGACATCTTATGTTATTGCTAGATAATATATGTTTATATTTATGTATAATTAACAGATGAATAACATCAACAGGACAGGGTAACAAACAATGTTTAGTTTGTAGTAATGTAGAAGAAAAAGTAGATATGTAATGTATTCGAATCATATGTGTTTGGAGTTAAATATTACTAAGCATTTGTTATGCAAGCATAAAGACAGGTATTCACGTGCCCTATAAACAAACATTACCTAAGACGCAATAGCCGTGTAATCGGAGGACGGCGGCGGCAGTCTCGATTCGTTCGCAAATTCCGAGAAGCGCCGCGTCGCAGTCGTCGGAACTCGGATGTCTGGCGAAATGTAGCGAATTGTATCTCTAAAGACGGCATTTGGGGCAAGATAGCGTCTACCAAAAATACAAATACAGCAGGCCAAGGCATTGCAGACTGTAAGGCCAGGATTTCGTTGATTTTGGATTACCTTTCATTTATTTATAGGATTGTCAATAGTTTTTGTTGCTTCCTATTTTTAATGTAAATGTTTTTTTAACAAACTGGATATGAAATAGATCCAAATACTTATCTAATACTGTACTCTCCACAGTCTCCAAACATCAAAAAAATCCTTTGCTACTAGGTAATCTAAAATTCTCGCAACCACGAGTATTATCGCTTGTCGCACTAGCGAAAGCCACCCTTAATAGTGGTAGGGTAGTGGAGCTGTCCGGGGCGCGGACTGGGCGGTGCGGACGGCTCGCGGTCAAGGCCTTGCTGAGACAAGCGGTTACATGACGCGCTCTTGAAACACGATCCGATCGATTGTTATTGTTGTTGTACCATTTATAATGTTCTACGTTGTTACTAAACTTGTTGTGCGCAACTGTCCAGTGCTCATGTAAACATTCGAGTCAAAGCCGGTCAAGTTGACAAATATCCGGTGGATTGCACAACTGAAAATTTTCCTATCAATTGACTATCTACTAGGTGGTAGTTAGCTCTGATCACAAAAGCTAAAAAGGTTGTATCTAGTAATACGAGTAGTAGAGTATGCATAGGGGCCATTCATTAATTACGTAAGGACGATTTTGCTTATTATTGACCCCCCCCCCCTACCTTCATGTAAGAACACGTAAGATTTTTAGGAACCCCCTCCCCCTTCTTACGTAAGACTTTTTCTGGTTTTAAAAAAGGATCAATTACACTAAAACTTATTATATATTTTTTTCCAATATTTTTAGTCTACATTACTAGAATTTTGACTTGTAAAATATTACGTATACGGCTTTACCCCCCCCCCCCCCCGCATAGTAAGGACATGTAGAGATTTCGAGGACCCCCCTCCCCCTCGGGACCCTTACATAATTAATTAATGCCCCCATATTTCATACTGTTATTACATTTAACATATGAAATAAAATAAAACAAATGTCATGCTAACTCTACTACATAATATGATTAGTGATTTTGACCATGAAGACTAACATTGCGTGTTTTCTAATAGGTAGTATAGGTACCTAGTACTTCTACCTACTTAATTTAAAAAAGGAACGGCTTTAAAAATCTGTGAATTTCATGAAATTCATTGATTAGGCATATATATGGAATTAATGTAGAGCATAGGCTCGAAATAACTTATATTTAAGTAACTTACGCCCCAACTCAGAGTCACTAACGATTCATTAAATCGCTCCTTAGAATTTGTATGGTGATTCTTTACTAAGGAGCGATTTAAGTAACCGTTAATGACTCTGAGTTGGGGCGTTAGCGAACAGCAAACAATTTAATACCTACTTCGTAAACCCAAAAGTAATATCTTAATAATATTTAGGCAAGAAGATTATTGAAGCGCACAACGTGGAACAGCGAAGAGTTCCGAGCTCGGGCGAGTTTTTCCGAAGCAGCGCGAGGTCAGCACGAGTCAATTACCCCGGGAATTGCGGCGCTGACGACATGCGCCTGCGCACCACTTCTACATACGTTACCAACTGTCAATGCGCCACGGCGCGGCGACGGCACACGTTCACATCACAAATAGAGGCACAATAGAGGATCTATAATAAGATAGATAGTAGGTACATACTTATCTGATATTCTGTCCGTATCAAACGTTGAAATCCTCAAAGTAGTAAAAATCATTGTAGTGAAATTTGTAGAGTCAATAAATACAAAATTCTAAAGTTGCTTTACATGCTTTTCAATTTTTTTGGTATTAAGCAATGAACTAATATTAAGTAATTGTAAAATTAGGTAGGTCAATTGGAGTAGGTCTTGAAATGGAATAGGTATTTTCCTTACGGCAAGTAGAGCTACGGCAACAGTGCTGCAGTGGATCGAGATTCATGTGAATAGGTTTTCTGTATTCATATTTTAAATTTGAAAAAAATACCTATCCAACTTTTCTTATCTCAGGCATTTTAGTTGAAACACAAGTTTAGCAGATTCTAAAAACCACGGTTAAAATTAAATCATTACATAACATAATTAGTGCCTTTAAGAATGATTTATGATTATGTCACCGAGCTGACATCTGGTTGTGGTGACATTTGGTTGTGGTGACGTGTCGTCGTGACCCGACGATCCGAGCCGCGTCGGTGTCGGTGTCGGTATGTGATAGAGCGTGCGATCCGGACGAGCTCAATCGGTCGACCTCGGGTGATTCGGCAACCCGTGCCAAGGCCAAGGTCGGTTGAGTGTGCTCAATTAATAGCTACATGGCGAATGGCGATGGCGCGCCGGTACTGGTGGCGGCCGCGGGGCTGGGGCCCCATGTAATGCGCCGTAACTACACCTGGATTCGAATTGTGCTATTAATAATTAGGATACCAAACGTTTTATGACCATCATTGATTCATAATTGAATAAATCTCAACTTTTTTATACTACTGTAAATTTACCTAAGCTATGTCTGGGACGTAGGTATATTTCAGATGTCAATGAAAGGACGCATTTTGTTTTCATTTATAGCTATGAGATACAAGATTTTTTGCCATCTAGTATCTTAATACATAAATGCTTCAACATGTAAGAAACAAAATATAATAATAATAAATTACGAATGTTTTGATTCAACTTCGAATCATGTCAAAATTTCCCAGAAAATTGTGTCTCATTATCAATTTATTTGACGAGTCGAAATGGCTAATATGTTTATTGTATGTAACCGTGGACGGAATTTCCTGGTACTCCCAACTATCGGGGCGTCAATGTCGAATAAATAGCGAATTACCGCAGCACTGATTTCAAGGCAATGTCAAACAAATGAGGAAATGTGTCGTAGGGATTGGTCGTAGGTAGGTGATTTGGATTTAAACTAGGTTATTTTTGGAAATTTTTAAATTAGTAATTTTAATAGGCACGAAGTGACAATTTGGATTCGAATAAGGTCAATATTATAGACTATTATATCACGGAATAATATACGAGGAAAAATTATTTTACTTATTTAAAAATAGATCTGAGTCAATTTGGCTACTGTATGATTGGTATGTCTGTAAAAAAATTAATTCAATACTTGTAAGATATCATATGAAATACGTCGGTAATTTAATAATCCATAGGTACTTCCTCGTATCGAAATAGGTATGTAGTTATAAAAATTTGAGGTATACATATGTATATTTAATTGTCATAAATCATAATACGATCATTTCCTCGTATAAGGTATTCATGAGAATTAAAACAATCCCTTTCTCTCTTCTTTTGGATCTCAAGTTGCCTTGATATTTACTCTGAAGACTTCCTGCTCGATATCAAGTACAACAGCGTACGACATATAAGTTGACTAGTATTAAAATGTAAAACAAATTACTGGAATACAAAGGCTTATCCTAATCCGAGCGAAACGCGAGTTAAAGAGAATATGCCAATTGGAGCATTGAAATCGGCTATTGGCACAAGATGGCAGTGGATCTGTAGCACAGTGGTGGATGAGGTGCGGTGGCCCGGCGCGGTGGTGGCGTGTGCGTAATCAGAGCGTCGCGGGTGGCGGGCGGGGCGGGGAGCGGGGAGCGGAGCGGCGCGGGCGCATGGTGATGCACCGCGGTTGTATAACTCGTTCGCTGTGCGCAAGTTACGTTGCATTACTCACTTCTACACAACAGGGACAAGAATGAGGAAGTGAGCCGTGTTCGTTTCCTACTGTTACATTTACTTGCCCTCGTTAATCAGACAAGTGATTGGTTTTATACGTCGATAGTGTCGCTGAGTATTCTATGTGTTATCTATCTTAACACGTTTCATTTTACTATAGGTATTTTAAAAAGCTGGTAAAAGTAATTTTAATATTTTTGGTGCCAGAGTTACACGTAGCTAACACCAAGAAAACAGATAGGTATATTTCGTATTTCTGAAAACAAAGCATTAGTAAACTTCAAAATTTGAAGTTTGTGCTAAATACATTTTTATGACATACGTCTCAGACAAACATCTTTCACTGAAAGGAATAACAAAACTATACCGAAAAAAAGTAGTGTAGTAGCCCCGTATTTACTTTATACAGTCTACAAATCTACCTACAACGATTGGTCTGAAATTCTATTGAAAAAGAAATTATTCTCGTTATTCCAGTTACGTCAAATAAGTTCTGTTATGATATTATGATTAGAAAATTCGCGAATTCGGTGTGACGGAGCGACGCGCGGAGAGGAGCTTATCAGCTTAGGCAGGCTGTGGCGGTGTATTGCGCAGCATCGTTCCTGAAAACGTGTCCGAAGAAAGTTCACGGCCGCGCGTTGACGCCACCACCTGCCGCCGCCCGCGCCCGCCTCGAGCCCTCTCCCCGCGCTCGCCCGCGTCCCTCCCCGCGCCTGCCCGCTTCCGCCCCCGCCGCTCTCTCCACGCGCGGGCCGCCGGCCGCGGCCCACACTCATCAACATTCAACACATCAATCTACGCTCCCAAATTTTAATGTTATTGGCAAATTAGGTACAGCTATTCTTGCGCTTTGAAGAAATTGTTATGCCACAGTATTGTAATACAATGTAATTATGCCGAACTGGTTCATCAAGAAATGTAATAATAGCATCGTATCCGTTTTATTATTTTTATAAATCCAATCGTTCTAAAACACTTCAGCGAATAGGCAGATTGTTTGAAAACATTCTGACTGCTAATTGTTATTCGTCACTTGACGAATAAATTTTATATAAATGGTTTAGAAATGATTAGGTAGGTAGTTAGTTATTACTTAGTAGGGCTTGTTTCACAATCTTCAAGTAAGTCCGAAGTAAGCTATTCGTTGATTAAGTTGACATTTCGTGTATGGAAAATGACACTTTAACGTCACTTTAACCGGCGAATAGCTTATTCAGGACTCTACTTGAAGATGGTGAAACAAGCCCTTAGTATCAACTATACATACTGGGTACCTACCACGACGCAACAACCCGCAATAGACCCCGATATCCAAAAAATTCGCATGTGTCAGATCCATTATTTTTTATTTCGGAAAAACAGTCGGTGACATGGTTACATGCCTTTAGATGAACGCGCGAGATTTCCTTAACCATGTAAATGAGGCTTCTGGGTGCGGGTACTGAAGTCTGAAGCTGGAGAGTGGTTGAGACGCGGGTCTGTGAGGGGCTGAGGGGCGGGAGGGGCGCGGGCGGCACACCATGGCCTTGGCGCGTTCGTTGGCCGCGCGGCGCGTGTACGGCCCGCGATAATTTCGGCGGTTGCGCGGAGTTACTGACCCCGTCGTTGTTTGCGACGCAAATCATCCTTGACTTTATTTAAATCACCTATTCTGAACTCCGCCTTCCAAAATAGATATGGATATGATTTGCACAAGGTCTCAAATCTATAGTAGGTATCTATTTGTACCTATTGTACATCAAACACGATCAGCCTCAGACAGTCAGCAAAAACTTTTCGTCAGTGTCTGTAACTCTGCAGCTACCTATTGACTAGGTTGTCTTTAATAAAACTATTTGCATTAAAGGTATTTGATCTAAATTTAAAGTAGGTAAAATTTGGTCGTCATCGAAATTAGTTACACGAGAATTCAATGCCAGTCAACTATGTAACGAAGTTTCACTGCAGTTTTTTAGGTACATTGTAATTAAATTTGATTTTAGATATCGATTTGACAACAGCAACGTAGACAAACAGTAGACGAAATAATATCCAAGTTTTATTTTGATACCGCGGAGGTTAAATTCTATTAATATTATGAATGTGAAAGTTAGTGAAGATGTTTGTTCCTGCATCACGCCATAACTACTTAAATGATTTAGCTGAAGGAATGGAGATAGCCTATACCCGTGCCTATACCCTGGATTAACACACAGGCTATTTTTATGTTCCCGCGGGTATTATGTAAAAAATCGATTCTTCGTCTGATAATCGATCTTCTGAAATCTGAAGATCATCTGAAGATCCTCTGAAATCTGATGAAGATCGTCTGAAAATTTATTTTGGGATTCCTTGTCATAGATAATAAAATACATATTTCAAGATTTTTAGTAAATCACCCCCCCCCCCTTTAAAATTAGAGGATGTAAGTTTGTATGTGAAACCCGTACAAACTTACATCCCCTAATTTTAAAGTTTGTACGGGTTTCCCATACAAACTTAATTTTATGCTACCGATCTAAAGATCATTCAAGTAGACTTCTTATTATAGTTTCTTATTAAATTAAAAAATAAGTGTTCGGGTTTTTTAAAAAAATCTCCCTCAAACCCTTAAAATATATTGTCATTAGCAACTTACAAAAAGAAAAGAAATCCCACAAAAATCATTTTCATGTAAAATGTTGCCAAGACGAGACTATAATGGCTCACTCTGTCAAAAAGGTACTATCAGATCTCCTGAAAAGGCAAGCTTCTAACTCTACACGCCCTAACTTCACAAACTCTACACCTTAGTCAAAATATGTGGCTTGGCCGTTTCGCGACTGGGCGTAAGATGAAAAATTTTCTGTTATGCAATAATTTTTGTACTAACGAAAAGGCACACATTTTGACTAAATTGTAGAGTTTGTGAAGTTAGGGCGTGTAGAGTTAGAAGCTTGCCTCTGCATGACATCTGATAACTTTTTGACAGTGCCAGCCATTATGGTCTCGTTTTGGGAACATTTTACATGAAAATATTTTTGGTGGGTTTAAAATTTTAAATATTCATCATGATACTAATGAATGTACCCACCTACCGAGATTAGTAACTAAGTCTTAGGTAAGTGGCTAAGTGAATATTTTCACGCCTATCGTTTATTCTGCCTGACCTTAAGGTTAGCGCCAAGGAAGTTGCTAATATTCAAATGGTTCAAACTTCTTTTTAGCAAAGAATATGAGAAATTACAAGACTATTTCGTCATTGTAATATTATGACACCAAGTCATCGTTTCTTACTCTTTATTGACTTAAGTCTTCAATAAGCACTTAATTAAAAAATAGTAAGAGAAAGTAACGAGTATTACCTATAAGTGATAACCAACTTTCGTTTCGACACAGACCGGTTTCAATGTTTTTTTTCCGCGTAGCGCTCCTGTACACCAATGCCCAACTCCTCAGTAGGTAAGTGACTTACAAAATCACTCATCAAATATTCACGTCAAATAAGTCGTATTCTACAACAATGGCGTCACGACATATCAAACTTTATATTATACAGTGGCTTCATTATTTGTATTAGGTTCATCAAACTCTACGTCGCGTCGGTAATACAGTCGTGCGTAGGAACTAGGACCTGATTACCATTTAAGGCATAGTTATTAAATAGTTGATGGACTAATCAGCGATCTAATTTCAGCTTTAACAGTAGATGTCAGAGTGGATTATCGGTGGTAATAATAACATGGCTCACATGTAAAAAATGACAATAAAGCAGTCGTTCAACTTCGAATATGTATTATTATGGGCACTTCGGAGTGGGCTGAAGTTTCGTTAACCGAACTTAAATATTGGTTTATTATCGAAGCGGTTTAAAATTTGGCAATCGGTAATTATTTTGGGTCGTGCGGCATTATGTGCACACTTCCTCATTCACCAGCTGGTGGTGAAACGCAGCGACAGAAGGTATCTTGTTATTAGTAAAAAGTGGATAGGTCGATTTGAATTTTTTGAATCTTTTGTGGTAAGTTTTTTATCATGACAAGGTGTAATTATCATACGCGTGGCGTAAACATGTGTTCGCGTGCCGTTTTTGGGGAGGTTTTCGAAAACGCACATGCCGATTTCACTTTCAAACAAATGTGTTTTTTCTTTTGCATTATGAAAGAGAAACCTTATATGTACCTATTACTTTTTCCGTTGAATTTGTCAAAGACCATCAATCGAAAATGGATATACCTACCTACAGTCCGACTTTAGGCCGCCGTGTCGCATATGTAACAAGCGTACTTATAAACTTTTTATAAAATAGTATTTCCACTACACAATATCAATTATTTAATATGTAATATAAACACTAAAATAATAAACAAATTCTTTAAATCCTACATGGTTAGGTACCTAACTAAGCATGTAGGTAACAACTATCATATCTAAATATTCTCCTAAATTAAACAATGTAGGTAAAGCCAGTAATGTACCTAGTCAGTGATGGATATTTACTTTTTAAGTCGGGAATAACGTGTTTTATGTGTTTTATGTGTTTTATTCGGGAATATCATGTTTTTGTAATGACTTATGATGGATGGTCTATCAGTCTAATCTATTCGAAGTCCTTTGATTGCTCGGAGGTATAGTCTTCGACCTATTTATGAAACTTACTTCTGAAACTGAATTTGACCACTAGCTCTTTCATCAAAGGTACAATAAACAGTACCCAGTTACAAGTTAGTTACAAAAATTGCTTCCGGTGATGAAGAACACAACACAAGCACCTATGTAGCGAGAAAAGAAAAAAAAAACTGCGCGAAGCGACTAATAACCTATTTGACTATCTGTTCTATTGTTATGTGATAAAATAAACATGTACTTATGTACGCGCGTGAGAAGTTATACTTCTTTGGCTTAAAAAATTTGTTTTTTTTTTCAAAAAAAAAAATTCAAAAAAATTCAATTTTTTTTTCAAAAAACAATATAAAAAACAATATTCAAAAACAATATTCTAACAATATTAAAAAAAAATATATATAATTAATAAATATAAAAATAATAATTTTTCAAAACGAGCGTTTTTAAAAACGCGCGTGACGTTTTTCGTGACCGTCGTTTTTTCCATTTATTTCATAGCGCGCCTAAAGAAGTATAACTTCAAAAACAAGGTGAAGAACACGTATAGAATTAGCCATGGGTCGGTGAGAAGTTGTGGACGGTAATAGATGGTGGTAGTGTGGTGTGCGGTAGTGTGGTAGTGTCGGCGACCGCGGACCCGTGCACTCAACTCTGCGAGTGCGTGTAACGGTCGCGGTGCTCACTGCTCTCGCGTACCACTTTACCACAGACCTTGAAAAATAAATAAAATAGACTAAACATTACATAACTATATTATTGTCTCATGAGATTCATTTATGTTCCTACTTGATCTATTGATAATTTGTTAAGTGTCGAGTTTTAGGTTAAAAATTAAATGGGGTTGTCTGTCTATCGCTGACTTTAAAAATCTGAAAAAAAAAATCTGTTTGCTTTCACTGTATACATTTTTTCCTAGTCTTCAGACTATATTACTTTCCGTTTATCTATCTATCCATTCGTATACCTACTAGGTATTATCTCTTTAACTATTATTTCAAACAAAACAGAATTAAAGTGAACAGCACAATACAGTGATTTATTGATCCACTGGAGAAATGTGAAACGAAATAAGTGAAAAGATTTTTTCTTAAAAACATTACCACTTTTTTGTATTGTCGGTTACAAATGTTACAATGATGGTTTTAGGATTGAGAATTGTTTTGTTTTCATAATTTCTTTTGTCTTTGTTAGCTGAAGCGAAGAAACAATTTTGTATTCGTAAGTTTTGGATAAAAGGAGAATGTTATGACCAGTTGGTAGTGACCCACAGGCCACATTATGTAGGGAGGGACGCAGAGCAATAAAGCATGGCAGTTCTATGCCATCTGCTGAACTCAGGATGCAACAATAGAAATTTGCTAACCCTTACTTCAACTTCCTTTCAATTTCGATTCCAATTTTAACCTTTTTTAAGAAAAAAGTCAGGTAAAATCAAATTCGCTCATTGTTAAAAAAAGCCGATGCGAACCCGCGTACCCTTTCTTTTCTTCTCGGATTTCAAGAACAGGTAAAGTCCACCTTTTTGCCCAAACGTGTATCTTTGTGCAAGTTTGCGATATCTAACTCTTCTGTGATCGTGTAAAAAATTTAAATGACTGTTTAATCTAAACTTTTTGGCGACAAAAAAATAGGGATGGAGGATTTTAAAAGATTCGTTTTTTAACTTCCTTTTGTTAAGTCGGGACGGTAACCGACATTCCCAGATAGTCTACAGCATTGTGTTTTCGCTAAACGATATCGCGAAGAGGGATCTTCTTTCAAATCAGTTTCATAATGATAAAATATCAGCGGGAAGTCTCAATATATTTTCAAAATATGCTATTCACATATATTAGGTATTTTATACAGTCGTTGACATTAAATCGATAAATACACGTTCGACACTAGGAAATAAATGTGTGATTGTTTTTTGCCATTCGAGAGTATGATTTTTTTTTAAGACTGCATTGAAGTGTTCATTGCCGTATATGGCGGAAACGGATTTAAGAGTAATACAGTTCCTAAAGTTATAATTTGTACAGATTTTTTTAAATATCCTGAACCTAAAGGTCGGTTCCCAGGCAGTACTAAAAGCGATAAGTGATAAGATTCGGTACTTTTAATGAACTCGCTTTCGTCATGTTTTGAAAACCATCCAGCATATTTGATTTAGAATGCCCTCTTTCTTTTGGCCTTGCTTAGTATTGGTATTGGGTTATTAAACCACGAATAAAATAAAAGCAGAGTGGAACCATTTGAATAACGTTGCAGCACATATTTAGGAAGATAGATTAGTTTAAAACTTTCAATACTTGCAATTTACGATATTGCATTTCCTTCCTACATAATAAAGAAACCCTTTAGGGAAGTAAGTAGATAAGTAAATAAAGTACCTATTCCCTGGAATTAGGCTTGAAAACGTTGGTCCAAAAGAATGTGCGTGTAAAATTTATAAAATGTTAATAGAAAACGAATTCCACGTTCTATTTTAGTTAGAGCGGCGGCGACTCCGTGGCGCTAGGAGTCAACGGAGGCGAACTATTACGCATGCATTATGAATACAGTTGCAGTTGCATTAGTAAGCGATTTCACGACAATTGCCGCACGGCTGACGACTGTTCGCGAGTCGCGAGCAGTTATAGGGCGAGCCCCGTTAGAACGGGGTGACTGACACCATACCACCACTGGAGCCTGGTGCATTGTGCTCTAACGAGAACGCATTACGTGCAATCATAACTTGTGAGCCAACAACACTTTACCCATGCTATGCCACTCGAGGAAACTCGCAAACCATTCCGACGCTTACCTGTAACAAAGGATAAATATTATAAATTTAGTTTTATTTAAAATAATTACGCAAGGAAACGTTCCCTAGGAATCCTAGGATCGCATTGCAGTACCTACCTACTAATGTTCGACATTCATACCACATAATACCTATATTGTATATAATTTTGTTATTTTGGATACATTTCTAATAATAATATAAGTTCACATTTAAATTAGTAGTGCTGGCATACCTGTCTCATTACTATAGTTTTATGACTGAATTACGCTCTGTCGTATCTATCTTAACATATCGACAAACCATCGTGCTTTGGAATAATGAAATGAAATGAAATGAAATGAATTTTTATTCGAAGTAGGTTTGTTACAAACACTTTTCGAAAGTCAATTAATAAGTAAATAATTATGAACCATCAATTTGGCATACCTACTTAATAGGTATAAAAGTAATGCGCGAATATGACCACAATCAGTCAAATATGAGTAAGAATCTAGTGAAAAAGTAACAGCTTACACAGTGAAGTCAGTGACTCTCGTTAATAAGGCTTAATTTTCTTTTTTTCCCACATGTTTTTCAGCGAAAAGCATAGTAATAATATGAAAATCCTTGAAGTAGTTTTGTGTAGAGTTAAGTAGTAGGTGTGTAGTGAAGATAAGTATCTAAAACTACCTCAATATATATTCAATATATGTATTACAAATCTATACAACTCTACTATAAACTCTTCTATTTATTACAGTCTATTGGCGAAAAATGTATGAGTGTAATAACCACACCAGTCACATCACTACGAGCTATGTGTGAAACCTGCAAATTCTTACGAAAATCCAGGTGTATTCGACAGACTAGATATGACGGGAGATAATAATATGACCCATCCTAAGTATTCTGAATCTAACGGATATCCGTTTTCCTTAGGTTAAGTTATTATCGCATAAACCCACTCGTATTATGTATTATTTATTATGTGTTCAGGTTAGCATTTGTGTACGCCTCAACGCATGCACCTATTGAGGTTATATCCACGACATCTGTAGGTCATAAATGGGACCCGAATGAGGACAATGAAATTAATTTATTAAAAACTCTACATTTTTGGTATTTATAATTCTATGGCTTAGGTGTAGGTATAAACATAAATGACATACCTATTATAGTCGATTGCTGAAAAATATCTATCAGGCCTGTTAGTCTGATTATAAAAATTTAAACGACTCTATTTTTAAACTATCACTTTAGTTTAAATAGTTTTAAGAAACCACCTTTCAACTTTGTTTTATAGTATGTAGATGCACTCCCCCTTGCCAAGTATTTATGTAAAATAAAATTTTAAATAAGTAGGAGACAAGAATAATTACACAAAAAATCGAGAGAAAAACACCATAAGTAGGTAAATAACCTTCACTAATTGAACAGATCGTTAGTGATAAGGCATTGACTTACGTAAGTAATTAAGTATGGACTGATGTGCGAATGCATTATGTTATATTGAATGTTCAATTTCAATGAGAGAGTATTGACCCGCGCTACATAATTAATTTTATGCAAATTCGTGTATTGTTTCTAAGTCAAAGTCAATTAAGTTGCTTTGTGTACCACGCACAATCATGTAAAGTATTTCAACTGATCCCCAGTCGGTATTATTCGAGGAGGCAAAGGCAACTTAAGGTCAACGCTCGTAATGGTGTCATTCACTGTCGATAGTGGCTACTGAACTCGAACTGGTCGTCCTTGGGCACCAAAATCGCCAATCACCAACACAGCCAAGAATTTGGGGTCTTACAACAAACACACACGCAACTGCCGGCGATAATAAGCTCACGAACTTGCCAACTCGGTATTCGAGCCACTGAAAATTGAGCGTCGATTGTACTCAGTATATACAGACATTCACGCTGACGACAACCAATAATAAACACCTTTATTTATTCTTCGGAAAATAGTTATTGCTCAGAAATCAGGTCGTGCGTTGGCCGAAAATATATAGGCATCAAATTGTTAGCAGTTTGCATTTATTGCTTCTAATCATTCACAAATTTCATTGGCCAAATGAAAATTAGGTAAGCTTAAAGCTTTTTAAAAGTAAATGGCAATTTTATCCCTGTTTCTTTGCAGAATTGATATGACTTAAATAAAATTTGGCTGTTCACCGAGCCGCCATCCGGGGTCAATTATAATAAAATGTATGATATTCGAGTCAGCGAGGCCTCGGGCCAGTGACCTCCGCCGAATTCAAGGTCTGCTTGGTCGCGGTAAACAAGTGCCAATGTAGATAACACGTCCATCTACATACGTTACACACACTACCGCCTAGGTAATAGGTGTGTGGGCTTGGATGTTTGCTTGTAGCTATTTGTAGCAATGTAGGAATATAAAACAAAAAGGTTACCAGGTTTTTCTAAGAACCAATTGGCTAAACTTTTTATTGCTCTTCCTGTAAAATGTGAGAAGATACGGGCTAACTCTTCTGACCTCTTTAAATTATCATTAGAACAGGAAAACCAAAAGAATTCTTGAATAAAAAAATAAGCTGGTTTTCGACAAAAATTTTGTAAATGCATGCAAATCAAGTGTCATGCGTTGGCCACGGGCATTCGATAAAATATCGTTATTATTATTTATTTATAACTTATCTACAAACAAATATTTGAATTTCTCATATTGAATTTAAATGGAAATATAAATTTGGTTTATACAAATAAAAATATAATCAGAAATGTATTTAACGAGCACTAAGTAAGTAGTAGAATGAAACAGGTTTGTGTACGTAATCGGAGGCAAACGGAAATGTGCGTTCATCTCGGAGTGCGGTCGCTGCCGGTCACTAAACCAGGCACAGCAGTAATTTAGGCAAAGGCTTCAACCCATTAATGGCCCACTACTGGGCACGGTTCTCTCCTCTTGAGGAGGCCTGGAGCATACTCCACCACGCTGCTCCAGTGCGGATTGGTGGAGGGGTTAGTGGCCAACCCGAGTGTCGGAAGTTTTCAAACCGCCCGAGGGCCTCCGACATGGCTTAACGACTGTTATCTAATGATAACAACCGGGACCGGCGGCTTTACGTGCCCTCCGAAGCACGGAAACGCTCAAGAAATTTTGCCACTAGCGGTCACCCATCCAACTACCGACCGCGCCCGCTGTTGCTTAACTGTGTCGATCACATAGGATCGACGCAAGCCGCCGGGCTATGAGCGCTTCAAGGCAAAGGGCTCAAATCTTAATAAGATGACAATGACTGATGATGATGACACTGCAGCCTAGTAGAGACTGTAGACAGTTCCCCAGACAGACCCTGTTTGGGGAAAACCACGGGCGTAAAAAAAGAACGGACGTAACCTTGTCTAATCGAGAGTGAAGCTGACAGCTGACAGCTCGCTTACCATGTGTGCGTAATTTTGTAATTTTTGATTCGCGATGGTGTCAATGTCATATCAGGATGGTGTCAATGTGTGGGTGTGTGTACTTGTACGAATACAGAGTTGGTATTACTCTGGGTGCTTCACTGAATTTGTTCTTAGAATTACGTCCGTCTTTTATTTACGTCCGTGGGGAAAACATATTTTACCTGCGATTCTCTTGTCGTGGGTATTTGTGGTGGATGTCTAATGTGTGATGTGTTTGTCCACGTTAACAGTGACGTCCGTGACACAGAGCATTCCATACGGTGGTAAAGTTTGTTAGCATTTATTTTATATTCATTTTAATTATTCAATGTAGGAATATAAATGTGTGTGTGTGAATATTTTTCGCTTTCTGTGAAATTCCAAGACTTATTGTGAATTTCAGCTTCAAGAGGTTTTCTTGTAGGTTTTCCTCTAACTGTTCTCTTGCAAACAATTCCAGTCTGCATTATCGAATATTTATATCACAGTAACATTAATATAATCATCCATATGGACTACAGACCTACGTGACATTATATTACATTTTATCAAGTTCAACGACATTATATCTCTTTACCTTGAAATTATCGCTTTTGTCTGCTAAATTATTAACGTGAAATCAAGTGTTTCATTGTATCAAGTAAAATAATAAATAATAGGTATTTTCGGGTTTATTCTGAGCACAAAGCTTGTTATTGAATTTTTGTTGATTACCCGCCGTTTTGTATGAGCCCTGCTCGAAAGGACGGGTAAACATCTATGAAACATTATCCCCAGCTAATCTTCCTGGTTCGAGGGCAGTCAGTGTACATCTTAGCCTCAGCCCCCCAGTCACCAGTCGCCAGTCCCCACGCAATCAAGTGTCATGCGAATTAACGCGATTTTCTAGCGAGTGAACGACAAAGCGCCGCCGAGCGCCACTTTGTTGATGTCGATGTCCTCTTTGAACTTTCCACTCGTTAAACTTGATTATTGGCGCATGGTTGGATATCGTGAGCTAAGCTAAACATAATTACGTAATGTGCTTTTCCTAATACTGCAGAGGAAATCACGTGACTTGCAAGTTTAGTAGATAAGCAAGTATCTGCTGTTTAAAATTAAGTATCGAACATTTTCCTTCCTTGTGACCCGTATGAATGGTCAACTGGTTGACGACTTCGTATTAGGGAGAGCTCAACTACTATGGCCACTTTGAGTCTAGATGTTAAAGCGTCAATGGAACGCAGAAGAAGCCACTTTGAATTGCATTATTTTACCGTGTGGGCACACATTGAAACATAGATGCTAGATACTAGTAGATCATGTCATACGCATGCGTGTCGCGTGATCGGACAGGATTTGCACATTCGCACGACGAGGCGTGCGGGCGATGCATCGCGGTGCACTGTGCACTGTGCAGTGTGCGAGGAAGACGACGCGAGTTCAATGGTATTTGATATAGTGCACGGGAGTTCTTTAACCCCTTAGCCTACCTGCAATTCCTGCGAACGAGGCGGCCCGGCCGTTGTCCCTGACTACCTCTATCAAGCACGTCGCTTTTTAGGTCGCCATTGCTAGCTGTAGCGACAGCATAATAGTTCAATTATTTTTTTCATAAATTACTACAATTGTTAAAATTAACTTAAATGTTTCAGAAGATGTTCCAAATACTAAATGTAATATTGATACAGCTAATTCGTTACCTATATTCCGCCAAAACAGCTTTTCGTTAATGGTTTCTAATCATGAATATTGAGGTTAAGAAACTTTAAATGCAATAAAAAATGTCACGGACGTTCGAATAAGCAATTCAAGACCATTTACATTTCAATTACTAATTAATAAGTCGGTTTTAATGGATTATACTCTTATAAAATTAACAGAATAATTTCTTTAAAAGTGTTTAATGAACACAAATGATAATAAATTAATTATCAGGAGGATAATAAGTGCACCGAGGAAAGACCACATAGCTAGTGATGTAAGCGGTATTAAATTATGCGAATCACGTGTTATGAGAGTTGACAGCATGTCAACTATAATCTAGGATTTTAAAAATTCGCAGCAGGTGTAGAGGAGTCGGCGAGCGGGGCGCGCTGGACTGGTTTCCGTTGTTTCGCAATAACATGGGTTCAATGACGCCTCCATACTTATAATTGCTGGTGTGTCACGAACGTACCTACGCCCCTTCACTTCTGCGTGCAGTACTCTTAATCTTCAAGATTCGTAGCACGTTCCTGTTCCGCTGTGAAAATTCGAAGCGGTAGCGAATGCAGTTTGTGAAACTACATTTAGTATTAGGTAACGTAATAATTAACACTACGTATATACTGTCACTATGTAGATAATTATTGAGCTTTGTTCAATTGCTTCTATTGTCCTCAGATAACGCAACGATAGTTACGAAAGGACAACCGACATCCGAATAATTATATTATTATCTAGTGACCTACAAAATAATATGGAAGAAAGCAAACAACAAAAATCAATAAATAATTCATGTCTAGAATAGGTAAATACTAATATTGTTTTGATATTGACCTCTTTAGGATTTATAGATTCGATGTTTTTATGTTTTGGTGATAGTTTTCATCGTGGAAAATATTTAAGATGTTTATTATTTTATTATGTTATTATGTTAGATTATGATTTTCGAATTGTGTCGATTTAAAATTATTACACATACTTGTGTAATTATGTAAAGTAAGCAACGATTAGATACTTTAAAGTTTTTGCTGCCCGTACTTTGCGTGCGATAATATGGTTTAGAAATCGCATTAAATAGAAGGCGAGTCTAATGGGTGTGGATTAATGAATACCTAGTTTACACAGGAGATGTTAATACTCGTGCTAACGCGAACGTCTGGCGATAGCGCCGTTGACCTCTCGACGAGCGACCAGTGGCCTACCGACAGTCGGGTGCCAGCTATCATTATCCAATAATTAATATATTGATTTATTTCTGGAACACCCTAAAATTATATTGTATAAAAAATTCTGTGATTTAACCTAAAAATTTAGCTATTATGTAGCTGTTATTAAGTGGTGAAGCTTAAGTTGAAACTTTATGTAACATAGGTATTACTTAAGTAGCTTAGATATTCCTCAAACGCATTAATTGGGTACGCATTTATGATTTTTTTTGTAAAAAAATATGTAGCTATAAATAAGTAAAATATAGTAGAAAACCATTTATGTCTGTTGCATTCTGTTTCTAGTGTGCTATTGAAATTGTGATCGACTTTATTTTAAAGTTTTCGTTTTTATAATTAATACAATACAATATACCTATAACAAATGTATTTTACACTAACGCATAGGTATATAAAAAACTTTCCAGTTAATAGGATTATAATATTAATCAGAGTGGCCATAAAAGAGAAATTTCCAATCATTGAAACGAATTGAAATTATCTATCATGCAGCTAACGATAAGAAAGTGCAAGCGAGGTGCATTTAACTAAACTAGTATAATGATCGGTACAAAAATTCTCCAAATGACTAGGAGGTGTAGTGTAGCAGTGAATGTCGCAACGCAAGCGGCCGTGGTCGATGACACCGAATGTTCTAGTACATCTCTCCGCGAGCGTTACGTAAGTGCGAGAAAGTTGACATCAGTCCGTACGGCTCGCAGCGATTTCAGCCGCTGATATGTCAATGAACTTAAAACCTTATGAACAATTTTATTTAAAACACATTTAAAAATCTTAATTTCTTTTTGTCTTGGATACCAGTAATCATTAATTGTTATACTACCTAGAAAATAAAATTCTAAACCTAGCAGACAGGACCCAATTATAAATGAGATAGGTAAAGAAATTTTACCAGTCTATGCAATTTTTGTAAACGTAAATTAAATATTTTTTCATATTGTGATACACGTTATTGTAAAAAAACGACCTCAATGCGTAGATCTTTTTAGATTGATTATGGAAATGTTGTTGTTGAAGAATTGATATATGATATAATTATGATATATGTTAATGTTTTGAATAAGAATACATGATAAAAACTAAGGAAAACAAACGTGAAATATTTGTTAAAAAAAACTGAATGCTAATAAATTAGGAGAGGAGTACTGGGTACCTACACTAGTTTATTTCTCGAAAGTATCGATACGAAATGTCATTGTCAAAGCGTTATCACAACCGATGAGGACTTTTTATATAATTCTGGGTCATTGTACCGAAGCGATGTTTTGTTCAGCTTATCGTAGCTCCGCTATCGAGTAAGCTATGTATGTCACTGATAGCTCAGTTATTCTATCGGCTGTTTGTACGAAACAAAGGGCCTATTTACACCCCTTTTAGGGTCTGTGGAGCTCGTAATGGGTGTTCCACGAAATATTTTCTACTATTGTAATATTGATGTCATCAGTCATCACACTTGCGAACCGTTGAATATGTAAGTGGTACTCTACTGCATGCAAGGCATGGGTCTATATTTAAGCGAGGAGCCCTGGATGTACCTACTCCAAAATGCTGCTATAATAGTTTACGACTAATGGATGGATTTATTGAAGCTAAAGTTACTTGATAACTTACCGTATGCAAATATAAAGAGTGCTTGGTATAACGTAAACACGTGTATATAACTACCGAAGCCACGAAAGCGGAGAGATCATTTCAAAAGCTCCGTGTCAACGTACTCACTGACAAATGACGACGAATGAGTCAGTCACTGACTTGTAATCGACAAACAGTTGAAATCTTCAGTCGATACTGTGCCGGTTATGATGAAAAACAAACCCCAAATGACGTGGTTTGTTGGCAACAAAAATCAGTTCACCTTTAAAAGCAAAACGTGACTCACGTGTTGATTATAAACAAAGTCGGTATTATTAGTTATGTAAATATTACGTGTCGTATTACATTATTATGTTCGCACAATCAATCATGTTATGTCCTATGAGTTCCATGATCCGTTAACAACATAATATATTAATATAATGCTAAATTGCAGATGGCGTTTAATAATTTAAATAATTAAAGGAAAAACACAGGTTAGGTCATTTTAAAAGGTAAAAATTTTTTAACAAAGAAACAATGTACGAAACGAAAAACAATACTCACTTTAAAAGTTTTATGATTGTAAGTGGCACATTAATATCTGCAAAACAAAAGCGTTTCATGTGGCCAACCAAGATTTCTTGCAACGAAATCGCGCTTCTTTATTAGCTCTCACTTCGACACCGAAACTAGAAAATGTTGCATGGTTCGAGAACGTATTTTAACACCCGTATTTTAACCCCATTTTTATTTTAAATAAGATATTCGTATTACTACCAATATAAAATAAAAAACTTTGCGTGCATTAGATTTGGATTGGGTAAATCGTAAATTTTATTGTTTTAACTCCTTATTATGCATGCATATATTAATACGTATATGTATTAAGTATATCTATAAGTATAGGGGCTTGTTTCACCATCTTCAAGTAGAGTCCTGAATAAGCTATTCGCCGGTCAAAGTGACGTTAAAGTGTCATTTTCCATACACGAAATGTCAACTTAACCAACGAATAGCTTACTTCGGACTTACTTGAAGATTGTGAAACAAGCCCTAGGTGTAATAAAACTGAGTGACATTTAAATGCAATCGGTCGCTATTTGATAATTATGATTAATGTGATATACCTACCTCCATAATACATATTGTATGCGAATATTGTTTTATCAGATAATAATGAAAGATGTTCGCGATATTGGCAGGATCTACCGTTGATCGATAACAATGTTGGGGGTGAGTGACCCTCCGTTTTAGATATTTGCACGGTTGTGTTTGTCGCTCGGCTCAAGGACAGTATTTACGTCATTAGATTAACGAGCGTCTTTCTTATCTGTGTCTCAAATATATTTCATCAAAACGTCCTCAATATTTTAATGTTGATATTTAACATTAGGTACTTGCCGGGGGTTTGAGTGCTAAAAAATTAATTGTTCAAAGACTTCAAAGTTATGTAATAATTTTATTTCATTATCATTTATTTTGGTAAAGGATGATAGAATCATGAAGATTGCATAACAGATAGATATGCCTTATTTTCTCGAAGGTGTATGAAGTGTATCAATCCGCATTTGTTAAGTGCAGTAAGTATAGTGTACGTACATTACAGGCTTTTACCCTTCTCGTTATGATAGAGACACGAGTCCAAAAATATGATGGATTTGTTATATGAATGAAGAAGGGAATGAATGGACAAATACTGAGCAAGTGAATGATGATACCTTTTATTTAAGTACGTTACAAACGTTGGATAGTACTGAGTTTCTCTTTTAACGTGATATTTTTTACAACAGAAAAAATATTTTTCTTAGGTACCTACCTAACGAAGAAGAGAGAGAATTTTAATGTGAAGTAAGTAATTTAAAAGATTAAGTAACAGATTTTATCAGATATATTCATTAAACATCAGGATTTTTGTACAAATGGCTTCAAAGTGTAAACAAAACATGTAGAGTCTACTCTACATAGGTTGATGCGGGAAAATCTTATTATAGTCGTTAAGTAACCACTGTAGACCATCATATTATAAATAGTTCAAAGGTTAATTTCAAAATATTTCCTTTAAAATTGGTAGAACTGTGAATGAAAGAGGCTGTCGTGTGAATAAATTCATAGAGACGGCTGAAATAGATTCTATGGCGGGCGAAGCTTACGACGAAACGAGGGCTGTACGTTCGGTCACTCACCCCTCGCCACCCCTTACTTTCTTGTGAAGCTCCTACACAACGTCTTTATGGCTTTACTTTTTCGCTTTTTCGTCATGCAAGGTATGACATATACTTTTTGCCATACTTTAAATTCTTGATACTCGTAAGTGCGAAATGATGTAAATTCATTTCACTTGAGTATTAAGTAGGTAATACTTACGAGTAAGGGGGCATCCATAAATTACGTGAGGTGTTTTTTTTAATTTTCTATTACTCCCTCCCGCCCTGGTGAAATGTCGTGAGATTTTATTCAATCCCCTCCCTCATCCCCCAATCTCACGTGAGATATTTCAAAATGTGGGTTTCTTACGTAAACGCGTTGGATTGTTATTGTAAAAAGAAAAAAAAAATTGCTTCGTGCTTTTATTTACAACTAGTTAAGACTAGTAATCAATATTGCTGAAAGTTTAATTATAAGTATAATAAAAATTTAACTTATGCATGTACAATCTGGATTAAATGGACCAAAATAGTATATTTTTTTTTGTTTCAATCAGAAAAAAAATTGCGTGATATATGCCGAGACCCCCTCTCTCCAACGTAAGATTAGATGAGATTTGACTCGACCCCCTCCCCCCCTTAAACATCTCACGTAATTTATGGACGCCCCCTAATTGAAAATTTCTAATGTGTATTTTATATTATAGTTATGATGTTCCACGGATATTTGATTTCTGTTATAAATATGTTTGGGTTTCGTTCCAAAAACAGTAGGTAGATGTCAGTCTACTTGACGTGTTCCAATTTAAAATGGTAACGCATCAATGACAGAACATAACTGTGTTGTGGTGTAAAATAAGTACCTAATAAGTAACATTTCAAAGTGATTGCTAAGTTTATTATCATTTCCGTATAACAACTGGAAGTGCTTGAAAACCTCATTTTTGGGAACCTGCTAAAAATAAATAATTTTCGTCGTGTAAAAACGTTGTATTTCAAGAGCTTGCTCATCAATTCAGGACGTGTCGCCCGATCCTATCGTCGGCGGGCCCGCACAGGATTGTTCTAGACTAGACCTATACAGTTAAGTAACGGCACCAAACCGTTTCCGCGTTAACGCATTCGGCCTGCATTATTATTACATATTAATATTTTGGCTATTGGACCCTAACCTAATACTTCACGAGATTACGTCCACGTGCGTAATCGAGACATCGATTGAAATGAGCTACTCGGAGTGCAGACGCTAACGTAGCAGTTGGAGTATTCACAAGCAGTTGCGTTGCGAGTGATGTGTCATAAAGTCAGGCGGCAGGCGGCGCGGGTGGCGGGTGGCTACTCGTTCAGCGGGACGGGCGCGAGAATTAGTTTCCGCGCCACAGTTAGCCGATATAGGGGAGTCGCGCACGCATCGCGCGGCCAACGACCGCGGGAACTTGTAACTACATCCGCGGTTCCAACTACACAACGATGTAACTGCCCGAGCACGCGCGGCACTTACGACGTTCTGTTCGCCACGCTGTCACTGAGCGCTTTGAACTCGTGCTCTGTTCAGAACACATGACTGTATTCTTTGCCATACCGACAAACTTACCGCGTGATTAACGATCTCAAATTTAGAAGACATGATAGTATTACTATATGGTTTTATTCTACAAGTTACATATGGGATGTTAAATTACTGATTTATAATTTTTCCAAATGGTACAATTTCTTAATTATGTCACCTCAGTTACCAATAAGTTCCTAGCCCTATCCCTAGAGATGAAATCTTAAAAGAGCGCCACGCCCGCGGCACCTTCACACGAGGATCACATTGTCATAACTAATTTGTGACAAGTGAATTAGAATGTGAGGTCGAAGCGAAGTGCAATGAAATTAGCGTGCGGGACCCGCGTTGGAAATGGAAAATCGCGAGGTGCATCGGGGGGCGCAGGCGGGGAGGGGGGGGGGGTCCGGGCATTCGCGTGCACTGGCCTATATGCAGTGCGACGACTCGGCGCCCGGGAGCGATGCACTCTAAGTACCTACATAGAGTCGCGTACTAGGCGCATACTCAGTCACACACTTTTTGCCTTCTGCAGTTGTGTAGGGCGACGTCGAGTCTCGCTTTACAATTTCTTGAAAGAAACCCTTTCAAGATGCTGGCGGAGATTGAAATACCATCGTCTTTAAAGTGCGTTTTTAAATAAGCGTGCCTTGTGTATTAGGATATTTTGTGCATATAAGCTATTTATGAACAAAATATAGAGCTATGTACAAACTCTACTTCACTTAGTATGTCTATTGTATGTATGTATTTTAAACGAAAGAAAAATGTTAACGTTTCATCCTAGCACACTACGCTTTATCAGAAAATAGTGCTTTTATATAAGTTTTTCCAAATATCAAAAAGGGAGCGATCAGCGATATGCCTCCTTATTTTTAAAAATTAATTGTAACTGTAGATCTCTACATAATAACAGAACTGTATTAGTCAGTAATGAATGAATTTTATGTAATTCACACATTAAGGGTAGCACGGAATATACAGAAAACTAACAAAATGATCGAGTTGAAATTCATCCTTTCTGAAATCTGGAATGTAATTCCTTTCTTTAATTTCTCCAAGCACCAAGTATTGAAATTCATTTCAGAATGCAGCACAAAAGGCTTTACATTTAAAGCGTGGCCTTATGCGCGGTCGTTGATATGTGGGAGGATGTGAACGAAAGTGGAACGGATATCGCTGCACCACAATGGAATATGCATGGATGCAATGGAGCGGGGTGACCGTCGTAGGGCCCTGGTGAGGTAACCGCTTGAGCTCGGGTTCCGCTCTGAATGACTCTTGCATGAGTTGCATGCTTGCATGACACCGCGCTCGAATCACTTCCAGTCACGATTAATGTGAATGAATCTGAAGGACGGCATGGAACGCAGGTGCATGGATGTGCAATGTCTATTGAAGTCAGTATAAGCACCGAATAGATTTTACTACGTTGACTAATTTTACTTTTATTACGTTGTATTGAATTATCGTATTAGGAAAGATTAGAAAGTTATTTTAGATAGAGTCAAAAGTTCATAACGAATTACTTTTTAAACAGGATAAGTGTTTTGTAAACAATAAAATTATTTATGTAAATATGTAAGTAGTTCTGTAAAATGCAAATTTTAATAGTTGTAAAAAATAACATTTAATTAAAAATTATAATTTAGTGTCATTTACATACAACCAATTGGTGCACCTCGCACATACATTGCTATATTATCTAAGAAGTTAAATAAAAATAATAATGTTAAACTATATACCTAGTATGTACCTACTATGATACCTCATAAACCGAAAAATGTCAAAGTTCATCACGGGCGATTTCTAGAAACGTTGCAATATAATCTACTAGGTACGTAGATAGTAATTATTGGTATCTTTAATTGTGAAAGTCGCTCACCTGTTATTCGATTTGACGGCGGTGACATTTCATCACTGTTTGTTTCCATATTGACAGGAGTAAGTAAGCGCTGGAGGGTTGAGGTATCGTAAAGTTAGGTTATAACCGGCGCGCGACCGACGACAGTTTGGCGCGAAACCGCAGCGAGTCGCGGTGTGGACGCGTAGGCGAATCGCGCGCATGCGCCCTGCACACGTAACGTCAATCTAGCCCCCTGACTCCCACCAGCCAACCTTAATTTATAATTAGCTACTTGTCATTTAGTACCATAACTCATAAGCTCCACTTCCTCGACTATTGTTATTTTTATTACGGGTAAAAATACACTTCTTTCCAATCTCAACGATGACGCATTCTGTTGTTGTGGCTAGCCGTTGTTAACAAGTTAATGTTTGTCAACAATAGTTATCGATTGTTATGCTGGCTTAGTTTGAGTTTAGTAGGTTGTAGGTAGGTACCTAGATTTTCTTGGTTAATCATAGATGCCAAATGGGCGTTTATCTCATGTGAAGCGAATTAGTTACATTATAAAAGTACCTAATAACAATGTAAAAAACAAACGTCTAGGTAAATTAGACAATGTAAGATTTTGCTACTGATGATGACATTATTTTGAAAACAGTAATACATTTAATTAAAGGTTGTCGGAATTATGTAATATAAAATTATGTAGTTAATATACCTATTCTCAAACTGTAGATTCTATATCGTTTTCTCTAGAACCACTGATACCGTGTAGGTAATATTTCTTTTACTAATATTAACTACCTAATACCTTAGTCATTTTGCGGTAATAGGCTTTCAATATAACTAAAAGCTTATCTAATGTCACAGGTCAACGTGTCGGAAGAAGCAACGTCGGATTGTGGCGGGGGCGCGGGCCGGGGTCGGCGCAGTTCACGGTCGCCGTCGCCCCTCACCGCCCCTCCCCGCCCCTCCCCTCCTCTCCTCGCACCCCTCGCCAACCCTCAACCGCCGATCAGAACCCGCCAGGGCTTAGCTAGCCGCCTATTTTTAGATGCGGATTTAAAAATGAATTTACTTCGGCAGAAAAACAAATGAATCCCGATTATTATATTTTAAGTATTAATAATAATCGAATAATTGACAAAAGCGTTTTAACTAATAACTTTTGTGTTAAACAGTTACGTTCGAAAATAACTAAATGACCCTATAACAATTTTATATTTTTCAATTCAATTCAATTCTTTATTTGCTTTTATTTCGTATTTTGCTATTTCTCTAAAAGTATGCGCTAAATTTACACATATGAAACGACTTGTATTAGTTGTATAATGAATTTTTAAACTATTTTAAGAGATCATCTGAATAAGTTTTAGTGGCATTTTTTAATCTCAATCAAATCAAATACCAACAAAACAAAGCAAAAATATAATTATTCTAACATTCAAAATGAAATAACCTGCAACTAGTGACATCTGTTGGGTGGATTGAATTTTAAGTAACCGAAATGAAAAAGTGTTAAGGTACTTATTAAAATTTTATTTCGATTTAACCATTTCATTATGTTAAAAATACAAGAAATATACAGTACAAATACAGGCGTCTTCATGGTAAGAGTATTAAATAACTTCACTTTGAAATATATTTAGGGTACCTACTACCTACTTATCGTTTGGTTGCACATATTTTTTTTAAATTAATATTTATATGTAGCTAAATGTTATAGTAAGTGCACGTAATATTTGTCTTGTCCATTTTATGTCCTACTTATACATTCCGTTGCGTTTATAGTGGTGTTAATATAAATCATCACTTAATATAATTTCAACAATTAGGGTGATTACGTATTAGCAATTATATGCTAATACTAAAAGAATCATGCTATTATAAAATCATAAATAAACAAGTCACGCCAGAGGACTAAGGGCGACATCTGTCACTTTTGTTTAGAATATTCTACTCGCTGCTAGATGGCGCTACACTGCCGTTTGTTCTTCCTAAGACTGCTTTTGGTTGAGATTTGTTTTATTTTGTTTGAGATTATTTTAGTTAAAATTAGTTCAAGTGGTTATTAGAATTGGTATTTTTAAACAATTTTGTAACGCGAATCAAAGCAGGGTATATTAATTTAATTATATTATTATTATTTTTGTTTGTTAAATATTTTTATCTATTGTTACAGTTAATATGAAATTTAAATTGATTATAGCTTTTGCTTAAGGAAAATAAAATATTGTAGTAATTTTTCAGCAGGAATCATAGAAGTATTATTACTAGCATATAGAACCGACAGCGCGAACACAATGTATGTCCCAATTAATTGACGCCGATCGGCTTCAATTTTCAATGGATTCGTTTGATTTTGAAAGGAGAACGGGGGCTCAATTTTGAAAATAGACCTCCCGGACATACATTTTGTTCGAGATGTCTGTATAATGTCAATGACATTATATTTCAATGGCAGGAATGAATTATATCAGGAATAATAGTCTTAATTTTTTTTGACATACGAACACATTGATAAATATAAAGCAAATCAGAGATCATTATAACATATTATAATATCTACAGATAACTAAAACTTTTATTAAAACATCGAATCTTCAATCTTCAAAACTTGATTACAGAGGAAATATTCGAATGTTAAAACATTGGGGATTCGATCCGTAAGGGTAGCGCGCCGAGTTCGTTGACCTCGCACCCTAACCTACTCTGCGTATTTAGAGCACATAGGCTCCCTCAGACCGTCATCACCACATCTGGGTCAGCGCTGACTCAACCTGACTTAATCATCAACCTCAGTTCACGTAAGCGAGTAAGCGTTACTGTTGCGTACTCATCCTTATACCTACAATACGTAATGTTATGTAGGTACTTTTTACACTATGTATATCTATTGTAAATGTAACTATATACACTAGATATAATTATTACGATGCTTCTAACATCTTAAAATATAGATTTTTATGGGGAGGAAAAGTTGTGCGATAATTATTGCACTAGATTTAAACCTGACTCTATGCTATTTTAAAAGATGGTATAATTGTAGTTTAAAGTTTAAAAATATTTGGAAACAATAGTAATCGATTTATTAACTTATTACCGATTAAAAATAAGTTGTGGTTGAAGTGAAGTGGAATTGAAATTATAGTGAACTATTTGCGTGTACCCATATCCGCGATAGTTACATATGGTAACAAGTGACAACACAAAACGAACGTCTTGATGCCATAATTATTTAATATCTGTATTTAAGAGACTATTACAAACAGGACTTTGATTCTTTTACCTTTTTAAATAATTTAATATCACAAAGTTTTTAATTTGATTATAATTATAGTAATTAACAGAATTTTCTAAAACACTAATACCTATATTTTTTACTATAATATGGCCCGTAATCCACCTGTCAACGCTTCAGTCTAACAAAACAATAACGTTTATAATTAAACACACAATTATTTAATCAAAAGCAACTTCAATTGCCAACTTAACTATCTGTTCTATAAAAACTGTAATAAATATTTTAAAAAACATCCGTATTCTACTTTTAATTTGATCACCTTCTCGTAGCCTGAATACTGCGGAATTATTTCAAAAGTACCAAAAGTAGACCAAGTATTTGTTCCATAATAACATTGCACAAAAAATGAGGTAACGTAGTGCGATACGTCGGTTCTTCACAACGTGTTGGCGGATATTTTGTGAACGGTGATTAGGTTAGCGGGTTAATAGGGAACTATCACACGAAGAAATGTCATCCATTACTCATCGTTGATCGTGCGGCTATTGGGAGATACAATGTCGGAGATAGTAGTCCACTATGATTAACTTGTCCTAGTAACGAACGTTACAGTTTGAGTGGTTAAATCGTCTTCATAGTTACTTCATTCATTCATAGTTACTGTAAGTTAGTAGTTGCGATTGAAAATGAAAACATAATGCGTTACTACAAAATATATTGAAAGCTGACTCGTGGCAACCTAATAGGATGTTGGCTCATTTACCATTGTAAATAGTAAATCTCCAGTTATTCTGTATTTGTGCAATAATACTTTCATGAAGTAGTGTTGTAACTATCAATGGGTTTTTTCCGCTTGGTGTGCCTGGACGAGAGGTCCGCTCCGCATGACGCGAGCGCAGATCAAATTGGGGTCAGGGCGTCGCGGCCGTCGACCTGCAACCTCGCGCTACCCCCCCTCCCCCTCCCGCCCGCCGCCCGCCACCCCGCACCTACGATCGCCTACAATATGGTTCATACCTATCACGACAATATAATCTGGCTATTCGGGAATCATATCTGTTTTGTATCTTAATGTAGGTACGCTTTTCCCCATTTCTTTTTCAAAAATATTTGTATGTAGATTTGGAAGGGGTTTGAAACTTTATCTAACTGAGTAGAAGGTAGATGTAATTTTGAATTAGATATTGATTATTTATCGTTTGAAGGTGAACTATGTACCTACGAATATGTTACTATACGTGTTGATATTGATGATGATTGAAGACAATTTTATTATGATGAATATGTTACATGTTCGTATATCTCATATCTATCAATAGTTTTCCTCGACGACTTTCGTTGAAACCGATGACAGATCATACATCAATGCTGTCGGTTATCCTACTGCTGTTCTAGATAAATATTAAAGGCCGTTAAGAATTGTGCTCATAAATTACTGATCTAACTGATCTTATTAAAATAATTCTTGTTGTAGTACCCAGTTTACACTACTACATAATGTTTTAATATTGTCACTACACGAACTAATGCAAATATAATGTACAATAAATATCGTGACTTTTTGTACAGCACTGACCTACCGCTTGATTACTTAAAGCAATCAACTGAAATAGGTAATCGAATGGACAATACAAAGACGCTTCAATTGAATAATTGGCTATAAATATATTTCATCATTGTTCTGTGCCCCTTATCAAATTTTAATTCTAATGGATTCTTTACTATTTTTTATCTTTCTTTAAATTGTTAATTGATTAACCTGTAACTAGTCAGTCCATGGAATTTGATCGAAAAATCGGCGTTGTAAAATGTGTATCTATAGATACTTAAACAAGAACAAAATGAATATATTATAATCAATAAAATGACCTTTAGTGTTTAAAATTGATTATACGTAATAAAAATAAAAACCGAAGTATAAAAAAAGGTCATGTTAAATATGATATGGAAAAAGTGAGATATTTTGGTGGCCCAAAAGTAGGTATTTAGTGAGTGGGCCAGATATTTGCGTGTGGCGAGGGGTGCGGGGGGTGGGGTGCGGGTTGCGGGGTCTGCGTGACCCAAATGCGGCGGGTGAACGAACTGGAGGCCTTGATCGCAATACCGCCGCCGCGCCGCGCCGCGCCGCGCCGCGCCGCGCCGTACGTCACACCGATTCTACCATTGTTTCACTATTTTTTAGTGTTTCAAATCATTGACGATTGCATATTTATAACAAAGCTTGCATGTCACACGGAGTCAATGAGTTAATTTACACCTGAAGCTTTGTAGCGCAATATTCGCAACTTTAAGACTTACATTTAACAGACTAATTGTCATAATTAACAACGCTTTGCGTTGTTTTTAAAGCATATATTTATGTAAAAGTAATCTTAAGTTGTATCTGAGTTCATGTTCTACCCGAACTAATTTTTAAATACAATCTTTAACAAAACTCTTATAAAATATTTACATTGTGTCAAATGCTCACAAAAAGTTTAAACTTTTTATGTAAAGGTTACAATAAATTATGACTGTCTAGTAGACTATCTAGTAACCATTAGATACATAATAATATCGACGTTCAGAATCAGGAGATAGTTTCGTGCTTATCACACTAAATTATTACGTGTTTAAATTTTCGTTCTTAAAATTGAAATTTACTAGGATTCAATTTGTGAACCTGAATTAATACATCTATGAGCAGTGTGTAAATATAATAAATCTAATTTTGGTGCAAATCATGAAGTAATCGCGTGAAAATAATGTTGTTACGTATACAGTAAAATATTAATAAAGATATAGTGCGAGACGAATTATAGAACTTGTATTAACTTCTGTGCGAAGTTCTCTTTGAAGAGAAAAAGAGACAGTGGAACCTTGTTACCGACTGTGAGTGCAGAATATGTAGTAGATATTGCGAAATGAGCGTTGTCGCCTACCGTGCGTGCTGATGTTTAGCGCGCAAGAGCGGGACGGAGGTAGGTACCGAGGTTCTAATAGATTATTATTAGACTATCGGCACTAGGTTATTCCGAGGCGACCTAGATAGCGTGGGGCCGTTGACCGCGGGCCCTCGCGCGCGGCCTCCAAAATAAAATGGCATTCAGCGATGGGCTTCGCTTGCGAAACACGGTTTGTAGCTTACTCGTAGCACTTGTAGCCTGTCGTGCGCTGCTCTGCGGTGCGCCTGACCCGACCACCCGACTATCGAAGCAGCCTGAGCGCACACTCGCTCTATTATTGCAATATAGTCTTGCTACTATTGCAAAAAATTTGATGGAATCCTCTAATTATCATACATATTTATGTTACTTGTGTGCAGTGCGACATTTTTTATAATTTATAGAAAATCGAATAGAGCTCTCGATTATTAGAATTGTTCATAAAGACAAATAACTTTATTGTTTACTTTTCTGATCCCAGGAAGTTTCTATGTAATTTTTTTTATCAAATGTTGACATAATATTTGAGATAACATTATTAAATGAGAGTAGGTCTATGTTAATGTTAGATTAAAAAACTATTAAGATTATAATATATTATTGTGTTAGCATTTAGCATAAATAGTGATGGTGGGTGCGTAGCCGCGCCGCGAACAGCGGTGATTAGCGAGCCGCGAGCCGCGAGCCACGGGTAGCGAGCGACTTCGAATATAGCCGGGAAGGCCGAGGGCAACGAACTCTGCTTGACCCAGATCCGCGGCCGCCCCGCACTCCGTCCCGCCCCGCGCTCGCCCCGCGCGCCGCGCAGGAAAGTGAAAAGAACATTATCTTGTCCTCCCTATAGTTTCATAGGACACTCAGGAGTTAATCCGAAATAGAGACTTAGCTCCTAACACTTGACTCTCGTCGTGTCATCCTTGCACTAAAATTCCGAGTGCGACGCTTCACCGTCACACACATACATTATACATGTCATGCATCATACCAATACAATGAAATGGCTTACTGCATGGAAAAATAACACTCGATTATGTTAATAACCTATAGACTGCCTTTTGTTGAATGTCAACAAAACATGTTGATTGAGGATCTTGGGTTTTGTTGAGCTTAGCGTCTTATGAATGAAACAGCTGATCGTGCATGAGCTCACCTGCTAGCACTCTGCCGAGGAGGACGTCAGCGTCGCTGGGGGGCTGGTCTTCGGGCTGGTGGCGGGTCTGCCGGTGGCACTCGGTCACAGTCATGGCGGGAAGGTGCATCCGCGCGAATGGGGCGCGTGCGACCGGCGGCGGCGTCCACGCGAATGGCGCGCGCTCGCTACGCCGACGCCGCGGGGGCGCTCGTAGACGTCGCTACGAGCCGCCCGCCCCTACGGCTGGCTACGGGGGCGACGTGCTACGAACGTCCCTTAACTTCGAAGCCCCGAGGATGGTAGTGGCGGCGGGAAATCGTCTATCGCAAGATGCCAACTTTATACCGCGGCGCCGGATGTAGACTGACAACAGATGGGACTTTCCATCGGGAAAGTTGATATCGATCGAAGTTGATATTGGGATTGTTGATATCGATCAACGTCGTATCACATTCACATAGCATAATAGAGTAACTTCAGTAAAGTAGGCGTTATCTTTTTAAATAAAAACAAAAAAAAATTTGACGTGCACTTTAACAACAAGTTAAGCTTAAAATGATAAACTTCTTGACGTTTATCTAGCTAGTTCGCACAAAGTATCTAGATGATAAAGAAAGATTTTAGATAATTTCGGATAAAATCGTTAACAGTATACAGCATTTGGTACTGAAAAAACGTAGGTAGAGTAAGCAGTACAATGATAGGTCCTTTAAGGTCATCATCGACTTTGATAATTTCTTGTTACAAAGTGAGTTTCCTAATTATGAAACATTTTATATTAGCTAATAATTTTAAAAACTGCAAATTACGTTTGAGAATATTATAAAATAATTTTAACAACTGCGAATTACGTTTGAGAATATTATAAACACAGAAAAGTAAGAATATTTTTTCATGCCTCGTAAACCAATACAAATAATTCGAAGGGCCGATTAATTGGAGGGGGCCAGGATTACTATTATTATTGATAAGAATTCGCTAGAACCGAAGCTTACTGAAAATAGATTAAATTGAAATCCTTGATACTTAAAACAAGTGATTTAATACTGCGTCACTAAAGGTAGTGATTGCCATCATTATTGTGTCTTTGGACGCGATAATGTCCAAAAGTTTGCAGAAAACATGTGTTCTTTTTCACAACACACAATGTGATTTACGAGGAGGCTTAAGAGAAGATAAATGTGAAAAATGTATAAAATGACTGATAAGATGAATTTAAATTCAAATATTTTATTCAAAATTGGTTTGGTTTACAAACACTTTTTGAAAGTGATGCAAGCTTCGTCAATGCTTTCAACAAGGCCCTACTGAGAGCAGCAGAAAACTATCGAGGTATTTTTTTCCTACTCACAGTTACAGATAGCACTTATTACCTACTACAGTCTATATTTATAAAACTCATGTCCAAACAGTCTCGGCTTTAAAATAATCATCTAAATTTTAATACCCTTTCATCATAAGAATGCATTTGTTTTAAAAAAGTATGTCATTTCCGTCAATGGAATTTTATTATAAATTTTTACACAATATGTATCCATGAGTATAAATATTTAGAGTAGGTACAGTTTCTATTAGTGCACGGTTGGATTAGTTTGCCATCAGTTACTATCGGATGAATGCATGGTAAACGAAAAGTATTTACTCTAACTCTGTAATAATTAGTTTTCAGCACTGGATTAAACTTATACAAGTTTGGTCGATTCTGCCTTTATTATAGAAGGATGTGCATTGTGCATATTATGTCACAGGGAAAAGATGAAAACTGAAATTTGATCAAATCCCTTAGGGATTTATAAGATCTAATACATAGTAGCAGATTTATTTCGAAATCATAAACTGAACGACAAAAAGAGTAGGTTAATGGAATCTTGGATGCCAGTCAGCCAGATCAGTATCGCTATTTTTACATCACTACGACACGACATCAAACAATCAATCGGTTTCAATGACGATTCAGTCGAAACATTCTCGCCTGTGCTCGGAAGCGTCCAGTTCAACCCACTGAACTGAAAACCTAAATCTAGAATTGGCGAATCAGTGAGTGAGTGGTGGCGACTTTATAGGCCAAGGCGACTGATTTGCCTCCAAGCGTACCCGGGAATTACTGCTGCCGTAAATATTTGACATTTTTATGACCGTCGATATTTTATGTTGTAGTTTAAATACGTTGACGGTAGCCACGTAAATATTGTAGGTATTCATTAGCTTTTGTGAGATGAGGCGGCAAGCGTCCGGAAGCAGGCGTAGCCAACGGTTTGCCAACTCTTGCAAACAGTTTGCCTGCAGGACCTACAAGTCTCAACGTCGCGCGTCGCTCGTAAATCAATTGTGATAAATTTTGTAATGCTGTCAACTAACATTAAAACTGCAAACAAATGGCCAATATATTTTAAGGTTGTCCCTGAACAGTCTCTCAGCAATCATGAAACATGATAGCAGCTAAAATGCACTTTTTTTGCTACCTACTAAACTTATGATTGACACGAAAACGTATACTTGTTTTTATTAAAATCAGAATCACTTATAGTATGTAAAGTAAGCTGAACGATTTAGCCATCTATTCGGTCAGATGGTGAAGAAATGCAAAGTCACTAGTACTAACCAACGATTATAAAATGAATATGATTATGAAAATGATTATTAAATATTCACGTATGTATCTATTCTTTAAAACTTTTAAACTAATTAAAATTAATTTGCATAACATGTGAAGTATTTAATAAAATCAATAAAATGATCTAGATTTTTTTAAGTGTAAGTAAGTGATGATGTATATCTAGTATAGTATTCTATAGTGCATTATCCCAGATCATTGTACACCACATAGGGAAGAGGGGACTTTCCAAACACAAGTTTTATATACTTAAATGGAAAGGTCCCACGCATATGGTAATTAATGTAAACTCTGGAATAATAAACGATTTTTGTTTTTTTTTTTTTTTTTGATTTTTTGATGAAGTCTTGGGTGGTAAGACGCATTAACCACCATCGTGGGCAATTTATACCATTTCTTTCCAGTACGTACGAGTATAATAAATGACGAAGCAAAGCATGTCGACCGTATAGGAGGGATGTTAAAGACTTAGGGATGAATATCCTCCATTCGTCGGGATGTTCGATGGTGGAAAAGGCATGGGGAAATTAAATCGTGTAATTCCTGCGCACACTCTCCAATGTATCCTGTAGAGTGTAGAATATCGAGATTCTGGCAACTTCGAGGCTTTGTAAATTGATCTTAACCAATTTACTTAAGTTCATTAATAAGCTTCTTAGCGCGCCTCTCCATTGAATCTAATTCTGATAGGTGACATTTGGAAATACCAGCCCAAATGTGACAGCAGTGTATGATAAAAACCACAAACTACCACAAACATTTTAGTAGAATAAAGTAGCATTATACGGATCATAAGATTTTCATGAATGTTTCAATGGAACAAAAAACATCGCTCTCAAAATTAAAATGTAGAGCAGCAGTCTATTAAGAACTTGCTGAACCAAAATCGTGTTCAATTTGTATGGTAATTTCTGATATTGGTTATACATACTATGTATACGTAAGGGTCAACCCCAGGTCACAGTTCGGGTTAAGCTGGAGCCGGGCAGCATCAGGTCGCGCTGACGTCATTGGAGTTCAATAACCTCGTTCCCTCGCCGCCCTCGCTCCATATACAAAATGCAATGATACTGAAGGTTTCAGTTTGCCTCAAGTTGGAAAATTTTCAAACTATTCCATTTTTAGTTTGTATTAATACATTAATTTTCTCTTAAATGCTTTAAACAAGTAGAATTAATATTTGAGCGATATTTATGTTTCATATAAATACTTGTTTATTTTTTAATACTTCAACTAAATATATTAAATAAAGGTAATCGTGAAATTCGTGTCTGTAACTATTCTCATTTTGTATAGACTAGAATAGACTTCGAGACTTACCTTGAAAGATTTATTTAGCAACTGTTTTCGATATTACAGAGCTAATTATACCTAAACACGCTATACGTATATAGCTACTACGACAAACATATTTAAAGTTGTTCAACAATGACTTATCAGGTTATTCACATACGAAATTAGATAGTTTCGCGGTTGCACGCATGATAGTATGTAAGTATGGGAATCATTATTTTTGTCATCGAAGATGTAATGAAACAGTTTGGACTAAACTTGTGTAAGTCTTACCATACTAATAGGATTACTAATTATTCTACAATTCCTGGAATATATTCGATATATATCAAATGGTGGCCGTTTTATTTTACCATTTGATTGTCATATCTTTACGTTAAGCTTGGTCATAAACCAAACATTAGTAAAACAATGAAATCTAACTGTATGTAACTCTGAATTTATAATATTTTTGGGGCGTAAACAAATTTTCTCTTACCAGTCCCCGCCACCTATTTACGGAAATACGTACCTACACTACCTACTCAGATTATAATTTCCTAATTATTGTAGCTGCTAGTCTGTGAATCATATTGCCTATTTGAATATTACATAAAATCTGTTATAATAACTAGACATCTTGGTCAGTAAACATAACATCTTTAATCACTATTTCTAATACTAGCGTGAGGTGTTTGACCCCAGCGTGGAAAGTGGACCATAATGGCACACCACTTTCATTTTCGCGCAACTCTCACCGACGCGTTGAGATCGAAAGTGTACCACTTTTGGCTGCGTGCGCGCATGCCCCTCCACCTCCCCGCTATTCCCTCCCCTCGATTTAACTTTCCTACGTCGTTGAACGCGCTTTCTTCTGATAGGCTGCGAGCACTTGTGCAATTCGCTTTCTAATTGCATTGTAATCGCACTGTGACGCCTACTAAACATAATCTTGCTGGTCCACTTTCATGCACGTATTGATTGACGGGAGACACACTGATGTTTCAGTGAACTACATACTGTGACGTCTAGACATTGGCTGTAATAAAACAGAAAGTTGTTGCTAATTTCACTTTTTATAACATAATTACTAAGATCAGATGTGTTAGTAATTTAATTGTCACGAAATCTATACGAAAAACCGGGCAAGTGCGTGTCAGGCCACGCGCAATGTAGGGTTCTGAAGTAGTAAGTTTATCCACTATTTCTCATTAACTACTTATGCTAACATATAGCCGTGGTAGTTTTCATTGTAAATTCATCATATAATCTATTTTTGGGAATTTTTTCACTTGTCCAACTGTAACCGTTTAGCCAGCAAGGGGAGGGGACACTTGACTCTAACCAAAATTAGCACCTTAAAGCCAAATATTTCGCAAACGGACTTCTAAATCCAAAAATGGTCTTAAATGGCCCATAATATTTTCGAAAGAGTTTTTCAACGATACCCCACACTATAGGGTACGCGATGAATAATAAATTCATCCTTACGTTACCCTGAAAAAAAGCGGCCAAGTGCGAGTCAGACTCGCCCATGAAGGGTTCCGTAGCAGCAAGTAACATAATATAAAAGTTCTTGTAGTTCGTTGTAACTTTGATCGATGTTTTTTGCGGTTTACGATTTATGACGTATTAAAAAAAACTACTAATTAGATCACGTTCAAATCAATTTTCGTTGGAAGTTTGCATGGTAATATACATCATATATTTTTTTTAGTGTTATCATTCTCTTATTTTAGAAGTTACAGGGGGGGGGGGACACACATTTTACTACTTTGGAAGTGTCTCTCGCGCAAACTATTCAGTTTAGAAAAAAATGATATTAGAAACCTCAATATCATTTTTGAAGACCTATCCATAGATACCCCACACGTACGGGTTTGATGAAAAAAAGATTTTTGAGTTTCAGTTCTATGTATGGGGACCCCAAAATTTATTGTTTTTTTTTCTATTTTTGTGTAAAAATCTTAACGCGGTTAACAGAATACATCTACTTACCAAGTTTCAACAGTATAGCTCTTATAGTTTTGGAGAAAAGTGGCTGTGACATACGGACGGACAGACAGACAGACAGACAGACAGACAGACAGACAGACAGACAGACATGACGAATTTATAAGGGTTCCGTTTTTTGCCATTTGGCTACGGAACCCTAAAAATGTTTTTCAATATATTATTCTATGATACTGAAATTTTAATAAATATATCCATGTCAAAGAGCTTTCTAGCATTAAGGGTCTCAGATGTTTCGGACAGACGGACGGACGGACATGACGAAACTATAAGGGTTCCGATTTAACTTCAGAACCCTAAAAATGGGTTTTACAATAAAATTTATTTTTGGAAACAGCTTCCTATTTCTATTATTTCAGTACGTCTAACAATAGTACCTACCTATGTGTATTACTATGGTACTAAAGCCATTCAGGATATAATCATGCCATCACACACAGGGAATATTGAAACAATATTAAAAGAAAATGAAAAGCCATGAAGCGTACTTCTTACTGATTATTACCTAGTAGGTATAAACTTTATTAATAATAAGAAGTTCCTTGTGCTGACAAATGGCAAATGACAATACACACCACAGATGATATTTAGGATTGTACACTTCGGCCGCTGTATCTTGGCGCGTCTGAACTTCGCGCAGAAGGCTGCGCAGTAACATAATTCGCCAATACTCGATACGCGGTGTATTGTGTCTCAGTCATACGTTAGCATGTTCGTGTTGCCATCTCTGTCTTACATGCGCTAAAGTTCGCAAGGCCTATGTTCAGACGCGCCAAGATACAGCGGCCGAACTGTACTAAGATATAAAATAATCGAGGATACTCGAGGATAAAATAAACACCTTATATTGCAAAACACAACCATAATAGTAACTTGTATGTATGTTGGCTGGAAAAATAGAACACTTTTTCTAGACTATTAATGATCTAGATAAAAAAATATACTCAGATGTTGAATGCATAAGAATAACAAGTGAAAACTAGAAATTTTATTGGTTTACAACGTCAGAAAGTCATGCCAACTATGCACGCGAATGACAAAAGCAATTATAATTTTATTATAACCCAGTATTTCGTTTACCTTTATGTATAATTTTTTTAACATGTATTAGGAAGAACAACAAATATAACAAACATAACCATTATTATAATTTTCAGTATAATGTTTTAACTTAATAAAGATTTTACAGAGTTTAAAAAAATCTATTTTTTTTTATTAATTTCAGTCATTGGTTTGAAATGAATAAAGCACATTTCAAGTTTTATGTTTATATGACCAGTATTTTAGATGTGTTGTTACATAATTATATTACCTATTCATAGTAAAAAAAATATTTTCATAGTAATTTTATTTTTTAAAGAGTGGGGAGAATCTACGCAAATCTATGTGTCAAACATGTCACAATTCTAGTCGTTGGTAATTGCGGTTGGAATTGAAGGTTCTCGTTCTAGTGACTGCGTATACACCTAACACGTCTATATCGGGTAAATGAACTCAACTAAACTTTATCTCATTAAGCCTTTCAGAACTAATGAAGCAAAGCAAAACAGAAACGACTTGATTCGAGAATATTACTCTATTACTAACACCCCAACTCAGAGTCACTAACGGTTACTTAATCCGCTCTTTAGTACAGAATCACCGTATTCATTCTGTATATAAGGAGCTATTTAAGTAACCGTTAGTGACTCTGAGTTGGGGCGTAAGACAAATTGATTAATGAATGTTTGAATTACGCAATTCCACTGAGGTACATTGATATGTAATACTTACATTATTAAACACCATCGATGTTTCTCAATAGCTCAAAAAGAGTGCTATTCAATGTAAATTAAGTATTTTTGTATTTCCCGACTTTGCATATGCATCACTCGTTGTGTCAGAGGAAATGACTTTAAAGCAGTGATCTATATACATAGGTAAGAGGGCGCTTTTGTCTTTAATCAGGTAACGGGACTCGTCGTCCACTTTGTTTAGCATTCAGGGTCGAACTGGAATAAAAAATTTACACCGTTCCTCGTAAAACCTTACAGACTAGAATAGTTTAACGTAATTTATGACCTTTGTTCTCATATATTACAATTCCACAAATATACGAGCTAAAAGCAGTTTAAAATAGTTTGTACGGTACATCCATCAATGATATAGCAATCAATAAAGTTACAGGAGTTTAACATGGTAGTGAACAAATGACTCGAAAAGCAGTGGTTAGAGTTTGCAGAAATGTTAATAAAAAATTATGACCCCATTCCCTGTTGACTTGATATAAACTTATACATAAACGAACAAATTATTATAACATTATAGCAATAACTCGTATGATCAAAATTTATATTCAGCTAAACAGATGTTAAAAATAAACGAGTCGTTACGTTTTTATAGCTGCTTTCATAATCAAATATTAAATCATCTGTCATCTACGAAATAATATGTTGCCTACAAAAAACATTCAGTATGTTTATGTTCCAATTTGTTTATATTATTATATTGATAACTTATTTGAATTATTCTCAATTACATACAGGCTCACAGAGTTTCAGCCTTCAGGGCAACAGTAATGAATCTGAAATCTATATTTATAATATATATTATCATTAATTAAGTAAAAGGTACACGATTAAATCAATTATTTTTTTCGGTGATTTCATTTACTATTGAGTACAATCAATACATCACACTTTCACCTCTATTGTATGTAGACTTCACCTTAAGGTAAATCAATTAAGTTCAATGTATACTCATTCATAAAAAATCCAGTATTTCACCTTCCGTTCATTGTTCCACGTAACATTTAGACTACCTCTTTTGGGCCAATTACTTAATAATAATATAGTTAAAGTACCTACTATTATCATGGTATTATATATTATTATACGGTACTACGATTATGATATTTTTTACATAGTTGGTACGCAAAGGATCAAACTTTTCAAGCCAAGTATCAATAAAACATTAAGCCCAGGATTATTAAAAGACAATGATTATAAAGCACAGTTAAAGATTTTATGTGCATAGAATTTTGTCAGATTATAAATATGTCAACCGTCGTTACCATGACAGCATTTAAACCAAGAATAGGACAATAGGACAATCATAATTATGTCATATTTTTATGTATACAGTTTGGTTGCATTCGCCTTATGTAATACAAATCCATTACTCGTATACAGAATTTACAGATAACTTGTACTTTTCCTCTTCGTAAAGTTGTGAGCTAAAAATATGTATTAAACTAACATGGAAATATCGTTAGCCGGATAGCAAATTCATTACTGCAATTTATATACCGTATAGAAATGGGTTTTGGTTTGTGGATTCAACCCATTATCGTTTACATACAGCATGAGTATTGTAGTAATTTGAGGAGGCATGAAATGTACTCCATCGCTCTGCTCCAATGCAAAGGTTTTTTTTATATAATTAACTGACCTGATGGTAAGTGGCCATCGTTGTCCATGGACATCAGCAACACCACCATCGACTCGTTGCCGACCAAGAAAAAAGAGAGAGAAAGAGAAACAGTTTGTAATTTTTCACGTTTTGTGGATTTGCATCCTGAATCACGAATATGTTGGCAGTGTTTAAGGTGTTTTCCTAATTTCAGCATTAACTTAATAATTTTATACATTATATTTGGAAATTCATATTTCAAAGTAAATTTATGTAGTTTTTGCGTAAACTTTTCCTTCATCTACTTGAAAAGTTTCTTGATATCAAAAGGAAAGACAAATAAAACATCTCTGCGATGTTTCATATTATATCTTTACGTTCATCTACTTACACATATTGATTAGTGGACTCAAATTTAATACCATTTGCCTACCCAAATGCTTGGCCACTTCGTGAAACCATTCGAGCCACGTGGAATAATGACGGTCGACAGAATAAATGTAATCGTGATAGATAAAACTAACCGTGTTGTTGCTCAAGATCTAGGTTTTCAGCACGATACTTTGTGGCTATACTCAAATGGATGTGTGTGTTCAAAATGTATCGAGGGCACCTCTGTTCCACCGTTTTTGTGGTACAGTAGAGTCCCGGACTAATGAATTATTGGGTATTCTCGAAGTACCCAGCCTGTTCTAAATGCTGCTCTACTTATTATTTTGTGTTTTTTTTTTACTTCCAATAAGTTAATGCTTTATCACAATCCCACCTGATGGTAAGTGTAGTTATGGTCCAGGATGGTGAGCGCATTAACTTAGTAAAAGTCTATTCACTCTTTTCTTGAAGACATTCAAGTCATAGGCGGGTGGGAACATGGACGCAGGCAGGCTATTTCAATTCTTCGCGGTTCGCATAACAAATTACGAGGCAAACCGCGTCGTTCGTATCGGCGGGATGTTCACGATGTAAGGATGGATACTTGCTGTGCGTCGCGTTCGATGGAGAAACGGGGATGCGGGAATTATCTCAAACAATTCCTTTGCACTCTCCGAAAACCGAGAAGCTAGCTACTCTGCGCCTGTGCTCGAGGCTTTGCAGATTGATCTTAACCAGATCTGGGTCACCAATGAACCTCTTCGCATGCCTCTCCATTAAATCCAAGGCAGAGAGGTGACATTTTGCTGCACCTGCCCAGATGTGAGAACAGTACTCCACATACGGCCGAACCTGAGCTTTGTACGAGGTTAAGAGTTGCCTCGGTGTGAAGTACTGCCGCACCTTTGCAAGGACACCAAGTTTCCTTGCAGCAGCTTTAGCCTTGGACTCAATGAACTGTCCAAAGTTGAGTTTCGAGGATAGATATCTCTACTCCTAGCAACTGAAGGCAGTCTGTATAGTGACTTATTTTGTTTACTTTTATTCCTTTTAATAAAATTAATACCTTTGAATACACGAACGAATAGTGTATTTAAAACTTTTTATGTAACAATAAATAAAAAGTCACTATGCATTAATAAAAGCAACCTTTTTTGTTTGAGAAAAGAAAGCACTTATGTTATTGTTTTATGATTACAACTACTACGTTTTAAGTGGGTCAAGTAACACTGTGGGTTAGGTAATACTTTTCGATTCTAGAATATGACAATAGAAAGTCACAAACCCCCTTGACACTAAGAAGTTGTGCAGCGTTTTCCCGCGATGAAACAAAAAGTAAGAGGCTGGTTGGCCCGGACAGCGCAGCCTTGAAGCGCTGAACAAAATTGGCAATATCCTGGAGCCGCGAGAAGTCCGATTGGCGAAACCTTGCGACGCGCAAACTCGGTCGACGAACTCCCCAAGGCCGGGCCGCTGCCGCTTTCTTTGTTAGCCTGTCGCAACACCGGCTTCCAATTCAACCTCGACACAGCTGAACAACGCTCAGTACCCCAACTCTACGTACGAGACTACGTACAAAACCAACACTTTAGGACGACTCGACGTACGCAAATACGTATCACGACTAAACTGAATAGATTCCGATGATTGAGTAAAAACAATTTGATTTATAACACTTAGTTGTAATTCTACTGGAGATACTAGCGTAAAATCTTCGAAAAGCTTTATGATTATTTGAAAAACTCTAGATCAAAATAGAAGAAAACTGATCAAAAAGAGTCATTTAATAAATACATGGTATACTATAAATCGCTAAAATAAGTATTAAGGTATTCATTCTAAATTTAGTCCATAAATGTATTTATAAACAGTTCATTATAATAATTTTTAGATAAGCTATATTGGAACGTGCACATGAGTGCCAAAATAATCAGCACGTGTTTGATATGGCAAACATTTATTTCATAAAGTTTGTACAGTCGACGTGAAAAACTCTGTATTAGGGAAAGTATTTAATCCGTATGTTACATAAGCTTCTAGTAACATACGTAAGTACGTTACGTTTACGTAAGATGGATCTATTCAATCACTTACTATCGTCTGCCAGTTACGTAAATTACTTTCTGTTTTTCTATTCTTTAGTTAAAGTGGAACAGTTAATGAATGTCCTGTAATATATAAGGTATATAAATAAAATACACTTAATAAAACCAGTAGAGTTGTTTATTTAGATGCGTTTACTGTCTTGAATAAAGAATACAAATACATATACGCTAAGTTATGTCAATTCTTTGAACCTTCGCTTGCTTAATAGTCCAGTGCCGATAGCTCTAAAAACGGTAAAAAGTGGAAGAAAATTATAGTAGAATGAAACCTATTGCAAAAGGAAGAGAATATAACGAAGATTATAGGAAAAATAAATTACGGGCGATCTGAGGTCGGGAAGGGGGGGGGGAGGGGGGGTTTAAGGGAAAAAATGGTTTATCTCGATTTCCGGAAAAACTACAAGTCCTATTGAAAAAAGTTGAATGGCAAAGTTGTAGGTAATAAAAAGATCTACAACTTTTGTATTTACACTTTTTTACATAACTTCAAAATTTATGTGAAAAATTCAAAAAAGCACGTTTTTGGTTTTTTATTTTTATCTTTTACAAAAAAAAATTTGTTTCACGAAATTTGGTGAAAACTTACCTTTGTATGTCCTTGACATACTGTAATTTTTTTGATTCAAAAATATATTTTTTTTCACCTTATTTTGACCTTCTATCGAAAAAGCACCCTTATTTTCAGTCGAAAAATCTCACGTCAAAAAATCTGATTTTTTAAAAAATTCGGTGTTCTTTTTGTTCGTTGTAATCTCTACTTTCTAATGGTATATAAAAAATATACACTGCTATGGTAAATGTTCTCAGAAAATGCAATGAAACGACAACTATCCCCTTCCCTCCCCCCTTCCCGACATCAGATTGCCCGTAATTTATTTTTCCTATAATCTTTGTTATATTCTCTTCCTTTTGCAATAGGTTTCATTCTACTATAATTTTTTATCGTTTCAAAAATTATCAGCACTGGACTATAAAATATATAACGGTAATTGAATTGCTTGGATTAGGCATTGATCAGAACAGGATTAGGAACAGGACTAGTTTATTGCTATTATTTGTTAAGTGTACAATGCAAGTGCAACTGAATTTATGTTTGAAAGGAATTCGTTTTGTTATATTACAAATTACAATATAAATCGTCGCTCTGAGATTGACAATGGAGGTCATACGTATTCATGTTTTACAGCTGGAGCGTTGTTTCGCAGGTATCGTAATAGGACCCATGGCCAAGTTGCAAAAAGCAGGCGCGTGCGCCGGTAAGTTGCCAACGCGCCTTACCAATGGAGGCGGGGAGGGCGAGGAGGGCCACTTTCACCTGGCGAGGCTGCGCGGGCGTCGACCCCCGATGCCCTACTCCACTAACCCACTATAAACTAACCGAAATACTAGGTACACTCTCGTTCCTGCTGAGGTCGTTATTAGGCACGAGGATGCAACTTGCGTCGATTCGTAGACTAGTTGCACCACTGTTGCGAGAACCGCGTCCTCATCTTGCGCTAAGTGGTGGGGTTGGATGACGCGGAGATAGTGGCCGAGAGCAAGTAGAGAGTTGCCCGAGTCACTGACTTGCGTAAGACTTGTTATTGGCGAGAGTGAAAGTGGTGAGGCGCTGTCTCCATATTAATGAGTGCGAAACGGGTGCGTTGGACTAGCCGGCTCCGGAATTCACAGCACTGGGTTAAAGTGTCACCGAACTGCTTTCTGACAAACATTGCGTAATTTCACTTTTGCTTTTCGATGGTGATGCTATTGTCAATATTTACCAGTAGATATTTTTACTTTACATTATTTTCTCCTAAGCGGTGCTTTGAGGCGGTTAAGAGTCAACGGATTGATTGCGTAACTTTTCTTTGGGTGTTTGATGGTGCCGCTATTGTCAATTGGTTACGGGTCGATTTATATTCTAATATTATTTTCCCCTGCACCATTTTAGAGACGCACTGAAATCACTGGGTTAAAGTGTCACCGGATTGCTTTATGATGATTATTGCGTCACTTCACTTTTGCTTTTGATAGTACACTATTGTAAATATTGACTGAAACCATTTTTACTTTATTTGTTTATAATTTATCGCTTATTGCTTGTAAGTATAAAAGTTTATTAGTAATATTATTAGGTGGACTGACCAAATTCGTTCCAGCCTGGACACCAACCTACACGACGCACTACATGTGCCAAAGACAGGCATAAATGGCGTAAAACTGTCAGGCAGAAAATAATTTCACTCTTACTCACCTCACTCACCCTCAGTAATGAGGAAAACGACGCAAGGAGGGATAAACGTTTATAATGAATAACATAAAGGTAGTATATTATAGTTCTCTGATTGAAAAAGTTTTTAAATCCAATTTTGTATACTAAAAAAATTATCGAGTGGGTTGGCTAAAAATTCGTAGCCACTGTTTTCGGTCTTTGAGAGTAACATACATAACATAAATAAATTAATACTGAAATCCAGGCGTAGAGAATAAATAAATAAATCGTAGCTGAATCCGCTTCTGTATATTGTGGTTACGTAATTTGAATACGTAATTATGTTGAACATTCTAGGATCAAAACCGGGTTACATTGTATTAAATGATAAACAAAAACAACACGACAAACAAAGAAAAAATAAATTATCATAAATGTATTCGAGTTCAAGAAGACACGAACTGAACTTCTCAACTATTCGTTATCAATGGATATGGTCACACAAACATAATTTTCTTAAATTAAAAATATACTTTGACACTAAACCTGACTTAAGTTGGCTGATTAAATGTAATTATGTTTCTGGCAAATTAAGACCAGAATTTATGTAAAATATATAGATTTACGGTATTTGGTACGGTTTTATAAACAAAACAAAAGTTTTTCATGAAACAAAAGTTTTCTGTTCAAACATTATTTATTATAAAATAACGCTTTTATTGATAAAACAAGAAGACAAATATTATGTTTATCTTTCATTATAAAAGGTTTAGTTTCTGCATGTGAATTGTGCATACAAGTTGATATATAACTTGATACCATAATTAAATACTCATGGGGTCAATCACATTGATTTACACAAGTCAAAAGTGAAGAGTTCATTTGTTCTGTCTATAGTGGTGCCATCTATTGGATATATCCCACAAATCCCGCTGCAACTGCTACAACAAACGGATTTAAATTGAGCGGCAACTGATTCTATTATGGAATTTATGGATGATGTACACTGTTCGAGAAACTACTATCGTAACATGCAACAGGTCTATTATATTTGATTTATGCAGAGTAATTTACTTGAAGTGGGTTCGAAAATAAACTTATATTAATATACGCTTAATGAAAACTGTGATTTATTTATAGTGTTGAGTTATTTTCAACGTATGATGTTGAAATGTATTTATATTTATGTCTCCTGAATACAAGAATTCTTGAAATTTATTGCATTCTTGTTAATTTGCTAGTAGCATTGTGTATCTACAAAGTCACATAGGGACAAAGTTGAAATGTTTTGCGCGCGAATTGTAAAGTCCATTGGATATAGTCTCATATAGACAAAGTTGGAGTAACCCATTTCATTGCAGTGCTAATTGCATGTTGCTTGCATTCAAAAGCAAATCTCTTTTTAGGGTTCCGAAGTAAAATCGGAACCCTTATACATAGTTTCGTCATGTCCGTCCGTCCGTCTGTCCGTCTGTCCGTCTGTCCGTCTGTCCGTCTGTCCGTCTGTCCGTCCGTCCGTCCGTCTGTCCGAGACCCTTAGTGCTAGAAAGTTGTAATTTGGCACCGATATAGATATTTATTTAAACTCCAAAATCGTAGAATAAAATATTGAAAATTTTTTTTTTCAGGGTACCTCCGCTACAAATAACTTGAAGATGAATTTTTTTTCGTTGCGTACCCCATGGTGTGGGATATCGACGAAAAGGTCTTTGAAAAATATTATGGGTCTTCGAAGACTATTTTTGGATTTAGGGGTTCGTTTGCGAAACATTTGGCTTTACATTGCTAATTTTGGTTAGAGAATAGAGAGTCGGCTAAAAGGTTGGAGTTGGACAAGTGAAAAAATTCTTAAAAATAGGTTATATGATGAATTTACAAGGAAAACTATTACGGCTAATGTCTAAGTAATAATAATTAGTTAATGTTAATAAAATAAGTAGTTAATGAGTAATAGTCGATAAACTTACTACTTCGGAATTCTACATTGCCCGTGGCCTGACACGCACTTACCCGGTTTTTAGATGCAGAACTGCAAACGTTTAATTAGTTCACCTAATTTTAAGCAGCCGATTGACTACTGTATGTACTGTAGACATTTAAAGTTTGTTACAAAGTCATTTATTACGTGTATTGTTTTTAATGCTATCTCAATAAACAGACCTTATTTTTGATCAGTTTTTGTAACAATTTTGGATATTTTATTTCATTAGCCAGTTGCAGAAAGAACCATAAAAGCAACAACTAGAGATTGTGACCGCGACGGTGATACATAACACATAAAAAGTTTTAAACGATTATAACGATAACTTTAACAGGATCAAATAGATGTAATAGTTGAATGACGTAGCAAATAGTTTATCGGTTGAGCCTCGGCCGGTGTACATAGACTTTAAATTCCGCTGGTAGTGGCGCGATGGCGCGGCGCTCGCAGCGGCCTCGGGCGGGGGGCAACGAACGCTGACTAGGCCGAATGTATTACAGTCCGAGTCGACCGCGGCCGCTCCCTGCCATGAGTAGGGTTGGCGATATCCTGTGTGTATGTGAAGTATTGGGCATTTATAAATTAACTGTTGCGTTGTACTATTTTATTGTACATTAAATTGTTGGTTTATTTTAAACTCGAAGTGCGTTCATAGGTTTTAATTACTGCCTTAATATTTTAACTTGAACTTTTATAAATTTTAGCAACTTAAATAAAGAGCCGTATTTTAAATATTAAATACTATTATTTGTAAAAACTGAGCATGAAATATTTTTTCATATCCTTCTTCCGATTACACGTATGAAATACTTCTTAGTTAAACATCATTTATTTTTCAAATAAGATATACATACATAACATTGAACATACTTTGAAAAAATAATTTTGATTGTTGATACAGATTGTGCAATGTGTCAGCCCTAGTCTCTCTTAAAGATCCAGCCTAGGTTCGCCTCTTACCGCACGCCGATACCTAAGGCCTACCTTAACTCATTACGTCAAGGTGAAGCAAGCCTACAGCTCGAGCTTTGCAAGCGCCGCTCCATAGACCTAAGCTTTTATGTCATGCTTGACACATTAACATTCTATTTTGTTGTTGCAAAAATCTACAAAGGATTCGAGAGGATTCTTTGTTGATGACTTTCAATTATTTAAAACAAGAAGTCACAATATGTAGTTTTGTACAATATGTACCTTTATCACTCTGAATTTTTTTAGTAAGTGTTTGGTTGCGTTGACAGGCATCCTTCAGATTATAGATTGTTTTCTTTCACTTATGTATTGTTCACGGCGTAAGATACAAGTAACTTATACAATTCTACAAACTCACTCAGTATTAGCCCATATAATAAATTAAAAGTTTCCATGTTTATCCCGTAGGTATAACCTACAGAACCTAATACGTATAACCCCTTCTTGTTAATTATTTTTTATATTGTTAACATTGTTTGAAAATTTATATAGTAATTTTTGAGATTTCAGAAAAACTTCGTTACATGCTACATTGCTAGGGTTAACAAATTTATTTCTATTTTTTACATATACGTAGTAATCACAACCAATATGACGTGAAAATTTGAATTAAAAAAAAACGGGCAAGTGCGTGTCAGGCCACGCGCAATGTAGGTTACGGAAGTAGTAAGTTTATCGACTATTACTCATTAACTAATTATGCTAACATAGCCGTGATAGTTTTCTTTGTAAATTCATCATAATATAACCTATTTTAGAATTTTTTACTTGTCCAACTCCAACCGTCTAGGCAGCAGGGGAGGACACTTGACTGTAACCAAAATCATCACTTCAAGACAAATATTTTGCAAATGGACCCCTAATTCCAAAAATGGTCTTAGAAGACCCATAATATTTTTGAAAGACCTACCCAACCAACGATACCCCACACTATAGGGTACGCGACGAATAAAAATTCATCCTCACGTTATCTGTATAGACCAGTGCCGATAATTTTTGAAACGAAAAAAAATTATAGTAGGATGAAACCCATTGCAAAAGGAAGAAAATATAACGAAAATTATAGAAAAAATAATTTACGGGCGATCTGAGGTCGGGAAGTGGGGAGAGTGGGTTTAAGGGTAAAAAACGGTTTATCTCTATTTCTGGCAAAACTACAAAACCTATTGAAAAAAGTTAAATAGCAAAGTTGTAGGTAATAAAAAGATCTAGAACTTTCGTATTTGTGCTTTTTTACATAACCTCAAAATTTATGTGAAAAATTCAAAAAACCAAGTTTTTGTTTTTTTTTTATCTTTTACAATTTCTCTTTTTTTACGAAATTTAATGAAAACTTACCTTTGTATGTCCTTAACATACTGTAATTTTTTTGATTCAAAAAAATATTTTTTTTACCTTATTTTGTCCTTATATCGAAAAAGCACCCTTATTTTCAGTCGAAAAATCTCACGTCAAAATATCAGATTTTTTTAAAAAGTCGGTGCGCTTTTTGTTCGCTGAACTCTCTACTTTTTGATGGCATAAAAATATACACTACTATGGTAAATGTTCTCAAAAAATGAAATGTAGAGTAGTAGTAGTCATATTAAAAAACATGTTGCATCGAAGACTCTTATTAACTACACTGTGCGCGACTTGTACAGCGAGGGGTCCCGGATTAGATTCCTGCCTGGGGCAGATTATTATGTAACAGATGACTGTGTTCGTTCTCGAATCGTATAATTAATATAGGCGTTTGTCACTTCTTATTTTGTAAAGGTACTTTTTCATACTAGCTGCAACACTGGCAATCACTGATTGAGTTTATATTATGCGTTAATTTAAGGTATTTTTATTTATTAATATAAAAAAATATATCTATTATATTTTTATGTGTAACCAACCGAAATGCGTGATTACCCTATTTTTTACATGGCTTTTTTACTTACTTTTTCTTATTTTATATGGAGTGCACGTGAGCTTTTGATGCCTCATTGTCTAAGCACCTGCGAGTATCAGAAATGGCACGCAATATTATTGAGGTGCATAAATGTATTTCTTAGTGTACATGAATAAATGAATTTGAATATGAATACTATTGCTTCGGATTCTAATATTTGTGGACGTCAGATCATGTTTTTCGAAGTGAAGTAGAGTCTCTAACTAGCCCTATTAAAAGTTGTTAAAATATTACATTCGTGCAGCATTAAAATAGTTAATATGTGATAAAATAGCAGTCTAATTATCGTCTTCATAGTTGATGGGTCTCGTAAGCTTTACATTTTTACTTTCATACAGATAGATATGTTGCACGCTAGCCGTGTTAAAAATAAACTAGTGGACAGAATCAATCAGTTATTTTTATCGACCATATAAAAGGGAATATAATGATTAAAATAATGTATGAATAGGTATTATTTACGAGTTGTTAGGTATATTTAAGTTTGTAACAGCCGACAAATGACTGTAAAAGTGATTTTAATTGGTCACAGAATAAGCACATCTGCAGCTCTAGTAGCGTCAAAGAAACGTACCAAAGAGAAGGTAAAGTCGTTTTTAGGGTCCGTCGTCGGCAAAGCGCCGAAACCCCTAATGCTAGAAAGCTGTAATTTGGCATGGCATAACATATATATTAAAACTCCAGAATCCTAGTGTAAAATGTTGAAAAACATTTTTAAACTGAAACTTTTATTTTTAAAGGTACCTACCTCCCCTACAGGTAACGTGAGGATGAATTTTTTATTCGTCGCGTACCGTTTAGTGTGTGGTATCGTTGAAAACGTCTTTTAAAAATATTATGGGTATTCAAACACTATTTTTAGATTTAGGGGTGCGTTTACGAAATAATTGGCTTTAAAGTGCTAATTTTGGTTAGAGTCAAGTGTCCCCCCTGCCGGCTAAACGGTTGAATTTGGACAAGTGAAAAAATTCTCAGAAATAGGTTATATGATGAATATACATGGAAAACTATCACGGAAATGTTAGCATAAGTAGTTAGTGAGTTATAGTCGATAAACCTACTACTTCGGAACCTTACATTGCGCGGGACCTGACACGCACTTGACCGGTATTTTTTATCATCAGTATTTTATACTAATTTAGAAATTATATTTATTCAGCAATAAAAAGTATGACTTACAGTTTGACGTTAGCTTAGATTATAGTATGATTTTAATCCAAAAAAATTAAAAGTTGCTTTAATTTTTCTTTACATTTTCTCTACGTTAAATAACAATATTAGCTATTAACTTGATAAGACGTAATTTACGGGTGTGTCTTAGTATTCAGATTTATTCCGTACATTTTTATGTGGAATAGTAAATAATTCGCTGTTAAATTCGCCAGCATTAGAATGCGAATTTGCGCGCGACTCACGTTCGCAAGATAAGTCAGTCAGGGTCGGCGCGGGGCCGACGGCCGGCCGTGCACCCGCTTGCGACAGCGCCCCCCGCCGCCCCGCACCGCCCCCTCCCCCTCCCTCGCCCCTCTTAACGCCGCTCCATCCGAGCCAGCACACCATAGGGAAAACAACAACACCCACGTTCTACATGAGCTGACGAGCTCGTCACAAACATGTTTGTCACTTTGTCACCCACCGGCCACCACCATTTCAATCAACATTTACTTCACTAAATCTGTCAACGGTGAACGCCAGTTAGATTTTTTACTCTACTTTTGAAGATTTCGTAAAGCTTATTAAACAAGAATGCAAAGTACCTAAGAGTTTAAAATGAAGTCTACAGTTTATCTTTGCCGTAACATAAAGATGAACTAGATTTCGCAGACGTCCACTTTTTCAAGATAAATATCGCTACAATCGTTATGACCGAAGGATGCCGTCAGTAAACTTGAAATATAGTCAGTGGTAGATACATTTTTAGTACAGTCAGGGAGTACTGAACACGGTGGGACTTTTAGTAAGCCGATACAATGTATGTAGGTACTTTCTTCCCTATTCTTTCTTAGCCGACAAGAAATCGGGATGCCTATGTGTTACAGATATGGCAGATGGTGACCACTAAAGAACTGATCGCCCGTCGCGTCGGCTCGCTTGTCGTTTATTTACATAAAGAAACCAATACTCGTGTTATACCAAACCCTAACTTCACATTTTTATTTTTTATTTAAGACCAATGCATACGTAACGGGTTTTTTCCCGTACGGGACGGGACGTTAAGTTTTGGAAACATCGTTTCATTGAAAATTTATAGGATAATGCGATAAACGCAGCGGAATCCCGTACGGGAAGTGGCACGTACGGGACGGGAAAAAACCCGTTACGTATGCATTGGCCTTAAATTAAATATGTTATTTGCTCCATTAGTTGAGGTAACATTTTCTGATCTTGTATCTGAATTTTGTATTGTTGTTTATATCCTTGTACGTACTAGTGTGTACTTTGTTGGTGCAATAAATAAATAAATAAAGTTTGAAATAATATAAAATAAACAGCATAAAAATGAAAAGCATATCTTAGGAGAAAATTTATCTCCTAATTATGGTCTTTCTTGTTTCAACTTTTAGCCCAAAGCCCAACACATATCTAATCGTAATCTGGTCGATAGATGTGCACTTAATTCCCTCCCTGTATCCCCTTGGCACTTGTCCTAGTAATACTTCCTTCTTTCACGCTTAGTAATTATGAAAATTGATTACGTAGGTAGTAAGGGATTGGTAATATATTGTTTTACTCTAGTTAGTTTCAGAACTAAAACCATGTTCAGTAAGGAGCATTGTTACTAAAAGCTAAATGGTACAATAGCTTTAAAAAATCTCAGTAATTGCAATTGTGTTTATTTATTAAGTATTTAACATTGTTATTATATTGCACATTTAAATGATAAAGTAGAATATAAATATAATTAATAATTACTTTAATTTACTATTTTTAATTTGTTTTTAATTGACAATAAAAAAATAACCTTATTTAATATTTTGCTTAAGAATATTTACGTAATTAACAATAGTAATTAATACCTACTTATAAAATATTTAATAAATTGGCCTTATTACACGTAAAGATATAAATTTAACGTATCCAAAAGTTCATTCATGAATATACTTCATCATAGACGTATTGCTTCAGATAAGCTTTATTTTTTTTAATTCATTAAAATATTTGAAACATGTATAAGAAGCTATGCACCTCAAAATGAAGTAATTTTACTTGTTTTCTTCTCATTTGCTAGAACATAATATTCTACTCCATGTTTTTGAGAAAATATTTTTTTATTATTAATTCCTTTTCACAATATTATTTGCCCAAATTCGAAGTTGAAACAGAAAATTAGGTTGAAGCAATTATTGCAACGTGGTTAATGAATGGTGCTAGAGGTTAATAATTTATTGAAAACGAGAACAAGTATTCAGGGCAACTGATATTTCAAATGAAGTAATTCGTTAACCCTAAACTGATGGGTGTTAGTTGTGCGAATGTAACTGGTAACACTCGATGAGGGAGGGTGGTAGCGTGGTGGTGAGCGGCGATGGCGGCGGCACAGGGAGCGACCTACTTACAGTACGATGACCGCGTTATATTTAGCCTCGGCTCCCAGTGTTCATTGCATCCTACACTTATTTTTCCGAGCATACGTTATCGCATACGAATGCAGTATTGCAGGGTAATCCCGAAACAAATGTGTAAAATTTGTTTGATTTAAATTATGGTGACTGTTTATTACACGTAGACAATAATGGGTTAAAAAGGTCCTTCCACACTGGGCGAATAATTCATCACCCTTCTCAAATTTTACATAATTAAATGCTTTGTAAACAATTGTAGGAAAGCAACATACCTACTGGAATTAACCTTTATTCTTCATAATCTTTTCAAGTGCGTGAAGTCTACTGAACCGCAGTTGGCAAGCGACGGAGACTATATCTTTATCACTCGCTGTGTGAGAGGAGATCTGAGCCTGGCTGACCTACTGTAGTTATGGTTGTGATGACAACGGTCATCAATTTAATCCTTCACACTGAGGTGATAACTCTTCGTTACGCAACCACAAAGCTGCACAAACGAACTTGGTAAATTCATTCATTAATCAATTATTTGTGATGACGGCAACCTATCATGTGATTGTTAGTTTTACCACAGAAGACATAATAGTGTTTTAATAACGCCGCGGCGCCGTGACTGAGGGTTGGGGCGATTTTTTTAAACGTTATAAATTTCAGTTTAATAAGTGGTCTCAACCACTGTTTCAATATTGTTATGTAACGGTAATAGACAAATAAAGATTTTTGTATTTTGTATTTTCTACATTTATTAATAATATAAAATGGTAGTAACTACAGGGTCGTCAATTGTGCCCATAAGTGCGCCTGAATATTTGTATTAAAATTAATCGGCTTATTGGTATCCACATTATTCAGTAAACAAACATTCAGGATTCGATGCCAATCAGGATCCCTCACGTTTGTAAAAGGGTTGTGTATCTGCACAAAAACTTTTAAACTTACCTTGCTTTACGACAAAATGCAAATATATTTTTGTAGACATGTTCCCGTAGCACTTACCTGCAACAATAAACAAATATGTATATTTATTAATATGCAAGAAAATAGCAAATAAATAAAAAAAATCTTCGAAAAATAATGCAAAATTTTATTTCAATCTAGAGAAATATTAAATAAATAATGTGTTATGTTCAAAAGTGTTTTGAGGTTTAAATTTTGATTTGTTTAATTTATACTTTAGTAATAAGATAAGGAACAGAGGAGTAATGACCAAAAATATATAGAGGTATCGTTTAAGTGTACCAAGTCACTGATGAACATCAACCAATCTATCAGACCAAACTATTTGAAATCGTCATAGTTGACTCGCTTCTTGCGAACACTTCCAAAGACTCGTCATTTAGTGAGAGCTAACATCCACAACCTTCAAATCGAATCACAAACCTGAGTAGTAAAACCAGCTGCAATATTTTTTTAAATCAACTCGTATTGGAAACAGTGATTTTATGATTATAATGGTAATCAAAAAATGTCTTGTGATATTGTAACATAATATAATTCGTATAATCAAGGCGAATCGACAAAATTTTCATGATTGATTGTTTTCTCAGTATGCCAGAATAAAACCTGAGAGTAGAGCGTTCCTTACTTACTAAACACGACATCCTCTTCTAAATTATCCTAACCAATGATGATTAAATAAAAGTTAAACTAAAACTCATTAAATAACACTTATATTGGGTATTGAATATTTGGTCGAGGAGAATGGATTTCAATGCAAAAAATGCAGTTTCTACTCTTGGATTAACACTACAAATTTACGACATTCACAGGTTTAGCGCAAACCTGAACCTATTATTATCTTATAGTGAAACACTTGAAGCTAGCTCACTGCTGTCAGACTCAGCATATTTGCCTAATTGATCAAATATATGGAGTTCAATCCTAGTGCACGGGGCATTAGCGATCATAAGCCTTGTGGCCAAAGTTGAAAGTTGTTTGCGATATGCTGGCGTTCGAGTCGTTACGTTGTCATCGTCCTAATTTTGCAGTGTCCTCGTTTTTGAGGTCAGCCTCTATCGGGGCAACGAACTCGTGCCCTTATCGCAGGGAGAGCGGTGGGGGGACGGCACGGCAACGAAGCGTTTCTCAGTAAGAACTTTTAGTTAACCTACTCTGCGACAGATGGCGCTATTTTATTCATGAGTGAAAGTTATTATTGGAATAAATCTGTCTTTAAATTCAATTGAATCCTTCTTTAAAATTTAATCCTAAAGGCATTATTTTAATAAATCATTTATTAAGATTTGTTTTAAATATTTCTTTTAATAAATTTGAAGTTTAACTATTGGCTCGTGAAATGGACGGTAACTAGGTACTTTTTGGGAAGTCTGAAGCAAATTGCTACAGTTCTCAGTTGTCAGTTGTCTAGTGTCAGTTCGGTCCCGCACGCACACAGATAAGCGCTCTCGCACGGCTACGCGGCTGCTAGCTGCGTAGCTATGTGTCGGTAGGTACGGGCCTGGGTCGACGAACGGCAACCAGGGCAGCCTTGCTCTGTCCTCCGCGCCCTATTTCTGTCGCCACAGCGCTCGCTCCCCGCTCCCCGCGCCTGCCGCTCCCCCCACAACCCTCCACTTTGGAAATTACTTACTCCAGATATGACTTTCACAGATTAGACTAAATGTCTTTATTTAGGCCAATGGGTTTGTTGTCACCATGGCGAGTGTTTTAGTTTTGCAATTGAGATCGAGGATACGTTCCCATTTGAAACCATGGAACACAATAGGAATACGAGAATTATATCTCAGTTCTATGTTTAAGTGGTATGACGAAAAAAAAAATTTGGTGACAAGTTTATTTCAAGATAAGAATCATAATCGATTTGATACGGTTTGTTTTGACCTCAAGACGTGTTATTTGACACTATTTTACAGAGCTGTATGTAAAACCATGACGATGAAGTTTTACTATAGAAGACTTATCCAATGGTGCTATGTGTCTTACCAATCGAAGGTCGGCAAACAACGGCAAGTCAATACCTTCAAGGTGCTAACGCAGGTATTGCCGCCTTAGTTATTAATTTTCACAGCACCCCGACCATGAGTTTGTTGAACGTATTCGATAGGACTAGGCAAATATTTATTCTATTCTATTCTATTCTATCACAATATCTATAAGTAGGTCGTGTTTAATTCATAACGCGGGCTGAAAATTTGATTTCGTTATAGGGATGTACTTACCTGAATAAATTAAAAATCTAATGCGGCTTTACATTTAAAAAACAAGGCAAAATTATAAATGAAAATATAATGTGAGCTAGTACCAATATCAATTGCCTAGTAACATACCTGATGTTACATAATAAGTACTTCTTTTGTAATTATTATTAAGGTAGTACAATAATCACTAGTACAACAATCTAGCATCAGTGCTTTTATTCTGTTAAGCCGCGACCACGATTTAAAGTAAATCAACTTTTTTACTTTTACTTTTAATTTCAAAGAATATAAATTCACATAATAATGTTTAAGCAATTCTATATGTAACGTAAAGGTATACAATACAAAACTATCGTATGACCTCTGAAAATACCGCTCTGTACTTAAAGTTGCGATGCCAAGGGGCTTTTAGTGCCCACTTTAATCACGCAATAAAAGTTATAAATTATTTTGGTAGCTAATCCTTGTGCAGTTTTGTAAAAAATATTCACTAATGGCTGAAGCTGAACTGTATGGGCTTTCAATATCTCCACATCATAATAAATAATTATAATAAATAAGTTTCTTAAGGTGATACAAAAAGTAAAAGGCAAATTTCAGCCTTCAAGTTTCCTGCCGCCTGTCACTTATGGCACTATTCGTTTATTTGTTTGTATGGGGACATACAGTTTTTCCCCCGATGAGTTTTCGCAATTCAAAACTTTGTCACAAGGTAAGGTTGTTTTGTTTTCACGTTTTATAGAATTTTAAACTTACAACCGCGAATAAATTCCTAGAGTGAAGCATGACAAACAATGATACACGATATTGAGGCCGGAAAACGTCAATGAATATAAATGCATCTTATGAAAGGGCAGACGACATTTGAATTGGTTGGGAACTTTGAGAGGTGACAGAATCCCAGTTCGTTGCGTGTCTAATATTCGATTTGAAACTATCGCCCACTCCTACGCTAAATCTAGTGTAATGTATAGTAACGTCTTCGTAACCGCCTTTATTATTAGAAGGTATTGTATAACGTTCAATTGTAATCGGGTGTCGTCAATGCATGACACGTTCTAGTGACAAGCACACATGCGAGGATGTGTTGGTGTGCGTGTGACGTGGCGGCGAACGGCTTGTGACGCTGGTTGCGTCAACTTTTACTCGCACTTTCTCGCCGGCGCTTGCGCAACCACCAGCGCAATACTGGTTCAGTGGACTCCATGGTGACAGCTTTTCTCTTCGCCGTGAATAAATTCAACCGCAATTGCGTCACGAATTAGAACTCGCACATAAATACATATGATAATAGAGGTACTAGTGTCATTGTGCATGAAAACTGATATCTAAACTAGGAATAAGGATTTTTCTCTATTTTACCAGATTTTTTTCCAGAGCTTACACAACTTCTTAGTTCTTATGTTATAAATATTACTACGATTGAACAAACAAAGAACATACTATGCATTTCGTAACCAATTGAGTACATCACCTGTGTATACACCTGATAAACCAGTGAGCTTATCACTACGAGATGACATTTTTCTTTCTAAATACAATAATATGATTATTGAGTGGAGTAATAGTAAAAATTCAATGAAAGCTAGTAGTGGTAACGGGACAACGAGGGGGCAGCGCAGGTGGAGGGGGGCGCACGAGGTACGTGCCCTAGTTTCGCACGGGTGCATGAACTCTAACGAGGTAAGGCCACCGACCGCTGCGCTCTACAACTGAAACTAAACCTTACTGCTAGTGGATTACGTAACAAATCGGTTTGCATGCGCCTCGAGCAGTATATCGTCACTGAGTAAGTATTGATATGACACGAAGGAGTCGAGCGTGTGACGCTAGATCCAGCTGCGACACGACCTTCGCAATTATCGTCCTCGTGAGATCCGGCCATAGCCATACTGTCACTATTATTGGTACCTGCACCTCTGAACACTGCACGATATGCCAAATGCCAATATTTAAAAATGTTAGCAGGAATCCTCAGTATGTAAAAGTATATTAAAACAAAAGTCATGTAGATGTCTTCAAGTCAATGCGCTTCACCATCTAACTACTTACCATCAGATGGAATGGTTATGTTTAATAGGATTTATTGTGAGTAAAAAGAACAGAAGAAAAGATCTATCAGTACATTTACTTTTTCTTGTCGTTAAATCAATTATATTTTTATTAGAAACAATACACAGACAAAACAACAAGAGTTTGCTTAATATTCTATGCGACACGATTTGTACACTGTTCAGCCGCTGGGTGCCGTGGTATGGCGTAAATAGGTCAGTCAAACTTTACTATAAAGGGAACCGGAGGAAATTTTTACATCGCGATCGTTCCGATTTATTATGAGGTAAATGTAGACAGAAATAAGTAGGTTGTGAAATTGTTTGTAAATACATTTAGTGATGGAATCGCATGTCTTAGAATGGGAGGGATTAAGGTAATAAATGTACCACGTTAGCTAAATAGGTTTAAATATTTTGATTGTGACACAAATCTGTCGTAAGAAAGATTTCAAAATTTCTCGAAACAATCCTTACTTTACTCCACTTTCAAGCGTCCACAAATAGGTACTCGTACCTCATTATCAAGGAGTCATTGCGTACATAAATATGAAAGGCAGCCCTTGTTTTATCAGTTCCATGATTCCATATATTTTTCCACAGCCGGTGACAAAGGCAGCTGGAGCGTCAAGCGACATGAATAATTCTATTGTTTTTGTATATGGGTCACGTCGTAGTTATGCGTAAACGGATGTGGCACGTAGAGATGGAACAATCTTCATAATTGTACGGGTCTTGTTATAATTAGAACAACGTTTTATGTGTGTGACTCAAACGGGTTGGACAATTCTCGCATCTACAAAAGTAACATTCACAAATATAACTGAAGAACTATATATAACCCTCAGCATTTACTGGGTTGAGAATTTAGATATGTCTTGTACCTACTACGTGACGTTTAATGGACCACATTTAATGTACCATAATAATTTATAGTAAACAATGATTAACGCTTCATCATTTGTTTCTTTTTAATAAATAGTGTTATAATAATAACTTGGTTATACAATATACATATATATGTATAATACAATTTTTTTACGAACAAAACCCCGATTCATAAAAGAAAAAAAAATGCTGACAATATTAAATTTAGCGTAATAACAGATTAAAATAGTAGATATACATATAAAAAGGTAGGTAAAGCATTCCTAACAACAAAGTGTACGGTCTAACGAATTTTTAAAGCGAGTGTGTGTTATAAATGAGGCGTTCGCGTTGCCAAGCTTCAGTTAAATTCCCCTGAAATTTTAGGAATACTTAGTTCAGTTTTAGAATTAAGTATTACTCGATAGAGACGAGATAGTTATAATAACTTATTTGGTTTCGTGATAACAGTTTTTTCAACATCTTAATAACAATTAATGCCTTTGGAATTTTATTATTAGCTTTGAATAAAAATAAAAGTCGTCAAAACACATGATAATTATGAATATAGTTGGACCTACTTAGGTATACGTAATTAAGTAAAACTACTTGATTCTGAAGATTTTGAAAACTTGAAATTCTGTTTTGTCTCTGTTCATAAAGTGCTTAACAAAACGTAATTCGTTTGCAAGAGACCAAATTCCAATAAAAATATAAGTAAAATACCCTCTGCATATATTACCCGCAGTAATCTAAACAATAATTGTAAAGGATACAGTTCCTTGAAAATCGATAAAACATACCCATCAATATGTAAGTGGGCTATCAAAAGGGAAACATCAAATGCTGAGGTTGAGAAATAATTAACAAAACAAAGCTGTATTTGGGAAATCCGGCCGTTTAAAACCGTTGTTCCGTTGTGTGTGCACGAGGTGCATTCAGTGTAAACAACCTACAACTGGAACGATAAACTGCATTAAGAGCAGCCGATGCTCGATAGTTAAATAGTTATCTAATTATGTTGTTGAACTGATAACTAATCGAACCTTTAGTAGAATCAAAGCCTATTCAACATTTTCGAGTACGAAATGATTCACAATACTAGAAGCATCAACGGCCATTACAAAGAGTCTATAGATTTTTAAGTCTCAGCGGGCTTTGTTTACTCAACCACGTTTACTCGTGATAGAAGCAAAGTTTTAAGTCATTCAAATCTTTTGACGGAGTTTACGACTGCGCTCAGGTGCACTTATTTCCCGACCGTTTACTTTTGTGACATAAAAAGTTATGTCACCCATCAATTTGTCATGTCTTGCAATCTTACTATGAACGTTTATATGTAACGTTAACTACACGAACGGTCGTAACAATGAAAGTAGATGACTTGTGAATAACAATTACCGCCTCCAGTAATCTTATAGTAAAAAATGTGTACAAACAAAAATACCACTGGTTCATTAGATGTGGCGTTATTATATTATACTTTAAGATATTAATTAATTACATTTATAAAATATAGAAACTCTCAATCGAATTTTAAATAAAATAGACGACAGCGCCACCTATAGGTTTCTTTCAAAGCAATGCCGCATCTTCTTGTCAAAACATAATTATGTATACTTAATATATTGTCAATTATGTCTCCTGTGGTATTGTGCAAATTTGTGCTCAATTTTTAGTCTTTCAAAAGTTACTAGATCACGAACAGGCGAACTCATCAACGTAGTAGGTTCAGTATACGAAACTTCTTAGAGCAAACGCTTTGACATTATTTCAAGTTATTCAATTTGAAAGACTACCAAACTTGTTTATTGTTTACAGTAAGAGGAGTTGCAGCGGTAATGTGAATATTTTTAGCGACAGAGCACAAAATATTGCGAATATTGCACACTCATGATTCTTGTGCCACACTGTGTTTACTCTAATATTTAGTATACTTGGTTAAACATAAAAATATATCTGAAATAATTATATCTATGAAGTTATAAATATTTAAAGTAAACAACATGTATCGCGGTGTAAGGCGGCTCCATCCAACCTCCCCTGTCTCTGGTGCACCTTGCTAAGTAAGGGTGTTACGGCACCAGGTTCCTTTTGTTGGAAGAATACCCATGGTTCTGTACCATTCAGTTTAATCCGACGGTGCACCTTGGTAGTGGATTTTACCCTTCTGGCTAGCTACCACTCTTGAATCCTTCTTGTATCGATTGTGGAATGTTTTACATCTTTTAACGGGCTCGTCGCGGCGTCGCAGAGTTGGATTTCCAATCTTAGTAATGTAACCCACATTACTAAAAAAAGATAAATTGGATTTGAATTGAATCATTAATTACTTTTTCTAATAATATTAATTTCTGTGATTAGAAAGAAAACATATAACGATTTAACCCCTGACATGATGTAGTATAGGCTTACTTTTAAAGTACTTTCTAATTTTATAATCTGCATCAAGCATTGTAGTCAGTTGTCCTACTATGTAATATGGCACACCAATAAAAAAAGAAAAGACTCAAAGTGCAGGAGAGGATGTAAAAATGCATAAACCTCGAATTACTAGAGTATGAATCGTGGCAGTAGTACTCGTAGTTTGTAGTTAATGCATCGTAGCCTATCGTAGCATGTCAGGAGCATGTTGGAGGTTAGCGGCCGGCCGGGCGCCCCCCGCGCCCCGCCGCCCCGGAGCAACAAACTCTGCAAGGTTGCAACTCCGCTATCGTCGACGTTGCCCACAATTACGATATCGCCCGCCCTTCTCCGACAAACTGTTTTATTTTATTACATTGCTATCATATCGATATTATGCGCGAAGGTCTCTCGGATTATTAACGTCGCAGTTTTACCGCTCGATCGAACTCTAGGTAAATTGTTTAACATCGCAATTTGTTTGCTTTTGAACTTAATGATCATTTTGTTTTAATCTATTTTGAACATTTACAATCTACGCAAACTGTAATTAATAAATCTGATGAATTATGCGAACATACCATTTACCTCAGTCGCAGGTAACAATCATAAAAATAATGTATAGTTACTGATACATTTATGAGTATTTAATACTATTTATACACTCTTAATGGCATTTTATAATATCGGTAATAAATTTAAATCGTTAATATAAGTACGTAATTTATTTTATATAATTAGATGAAGAGACAAGTGCATATATTATACTGGTAACGAACTGGCCAAATATTTCCTAACTTTTATCACACTCCTATTACGATGTATTAATTCCTATCTAATGAGATGAATGCCTTATTTATGTAATCACAATTAATCAAAATATTTATTTCAAATAAGATTTGAAACATACAAATGTATTCTTATTTTTAAGTACAATACTCTAAAGGGGTAACTCGTAGCGCCATCTGTCGTCGAGTAGCAGAATTATATACTATACTACAATGTATTTTCTTTTTATCGTTCTTAATTAAACTATATTGTAATAAGATTACGTATATTTTATTCTATATTTACGGAAATCCTGTACATAATAAAATTACTTTTGAAATATATATTTATATTCATGTTAAGTACTAATACGTACATAATGAAAACGATAAAAACCGATCACATTTAAATGAAGTTAAAAATATTTCATGACTTACACATTTTTATTTATTTATGTTATTTATTGAGGTACTTCACGATATATTTATTTAATTTAAAATTAGAGAGTAACTCATACCATTCGGAATTAACTTCCCCGTGATAAAGTTGCATCAATTTGTAAACACGCGTGCATTCCGCTCCGATGTTTTAGTTTTCTGTTTATCTTTTAATTTACGTGCGGAACCGAACACGTGCGTAAAAGATACGGATTAACATATATAAGGAGTGACGTAAACGTGGGTGAGTGTGTAATAAACAAAGTGAGTCAAGAACGTCATTTTTTCTGTTACGGGGAGCGTCGACCGCGTGAGGCTTGCGTGCGTCACCGCCACTCGCGAGGCCACGAATGTAGGGCTGCAACTTGTTAATAGTGGTACACCAAATAAATTAGTTTTTTGTACTTAAGACCTGACTGAGATGGAGTATCTAGTTGAAGTTATTATGCAGCATGATGTAATAATAGATCTTGTGTCGCAGTTCTGCTTAAAGTTGAAAGAATTGTAAGGTTTGTTGGTCGGATTTGTCACCATTGGTACGCAAAAAAATTTTTGTTACAATAAATCTTTGTTTGTAATACAATAGACATGATGATAGTAAGTAAAAAAATCAATAAAGTTATGTATTTATTTCATTAAAACCCTATTAATGGATTACAAAACACGCATTTATTGAGTTCAAATTGTATTATTATGAGCGAGATTAACAATATTTTGATAAAATAAAACTACAAAATACGGCAAGCCACCATGATGTCTTGAACACCAATCAGTCTCAGTCAGCGCGAATTACGTCACGTCTCAGTAAACAAACGACTATGACAATACTGACAATGACATCTTGTCTATTACTTTCCTGAGGCGTGACGTCACAAGCGACGCCATGACACGTTGCAAGTGTTTTGATGCTAATTTTAAACTTATAAATTGAAGTGTATTTATTTTATACTAAACCTTATTTTTTGCGGAAATATGACATACGTTGTAATTATAATATATTTCCCAACAATATAGAACAGTATTTTAAAATTTGTCATCATACCTATTCTAATACTGTTATTGTTACTAAATAATTTTGACAGCCCTATATGTAGTCAGAAAATAATAAATAAAAACCAGAAAATCAGAAATATATTTTATATAGGTAGTGTCATATTAACATAAAGTTTCAGTTTTTGTGTATGAATTATAGATTTGAATAACACCTATTATAAATACTATTATGTCTGTTGTGATAACACTTGATTGATCGAGTTCAAATTTTTGAAACAATACGAGAAAGGTTTGAAAATTTGATCTAAAAATATATATTTAGATCAGATAATAAAGAGTTTAACTCTTACGTATTAATTACTCATTTAATAGTACGTAGCAACGATCAGTTTGTAATAAGTTAGAAATTTTGCTAAGTTATAGGTATATTAAGATACTCGTATAAAATAGAAAACATCTTTCTAACTTAATTCAAAATGTTGTATCTAAATATGGATATCATAACCGTGTTAACATTATTCCAAGGAGGAGTTTAAAACATTTTATTTTACAAAATACTAACCTTAACATGTTATAAAAATAAGTCAATTTACTATTTTAGACATCCGATGGACGAAAGTATTATAATGTTACAGTAAAAAAGTATTTGCTGCCTGAAACTACATTTCTATATCATACAAGTAGCTCCATCTTACTCCCAACAGTTAAACTTTCGAGTGAAGGTAACAGAGAGCGGAGCCATCTAGCGGAATTTTCCTGAAGCGCGTAGGCTTCAAGGCTTGTAGGTGGTGATGAAATTTGCGAAAATGCTACTAGAGACCGCTTTTTCATCTTTTTAACTTTGTGACAGTTTTTGCAATATTATCATGGAGTACAGAGGTATATTAGTCGGGTTGTTAAATTAATTTTATTATTAAATTAATATTTTCCTCCTTATTAAGAGGGGAAAAAATTGACAATTTATGTAAAACTGATTGCATTTAATTTTTACACTTTCATAACAGTGTTTTATATTTTAACGATATCCCCCTTTTTGTTTAAGATAGACATATTAATATTATTTTATATACCTACCTATGTTTAAAAATTTAAATCATGTAATTTTGTGGTAGTTGCAATAAAAAATAAATAAGAAGAATAACGAATATTGAACATTTAATAGTAAAAATACGTCTTTAATCCAGACTAGTCGCCTCGCACTAAACGTATAGATAGACAACTAAACTGATTTTTATCAGGAAACTGTGAAACTAGCCAAGTATTCGGGAAATTTATCAAGGAGTAGGTTTTCAATAAATAAACGTAATGTTCAGTCTGAAGGGGAATTTTCAAGGTCTACTAGGAACATCTTCCTCATTCTATGCACTCATAAATAATTGAAGTATAAATAAATAACCGCATATGATATAACCTCCAATTGACTTTCTGACTATCGTCCGGAACAAATACACGACTGACCTACAAACAGACGCGTACACAGTAAGATTCCTTATCTGTCCTTTTCCTACCTGAACATTCCAGTATGGTGCGGTAGAGACGGGGCATCTCGTTACTGCTCTCAATGTCAAGTTCACCTATTATTATTAGTTCTCAATGCCACTAAACATACGCAACTGTAATAGCATAACGATCGTCAGGCAAAAATAATATTGTGGGAATGTTTCGTTGCATTAGTTGCATTAGTACACAAAAGTATATAATATAAAATATAATTAACAATAGGTACCATCAGTTATATCGGTACTCATAATCGCAATCGTATCGTCCTTTATTTTTGTATTATTACACAACGGCAATTTTCAAAACTGACTTTAATACTAGATAATGGTATTGTACGCTAGTAATAATACTTCAATGTGTTATTGCAGATTTTTCACATTAATAAATCCGAACGTAGGGCAGTACAATGATTGGCTCGGGTGCTATTGAACTTGTTGTAAGGATCTCCGATATATTTTTTTTATAGTTCTACAATGGATAGTTTTAAAATTGTTCGCAAAAGAACGAAAATTGAAGCCAAAAATTGACCATCCCCCCCTTATCTCCGAAACTACTGACGCTAGAATGTTGAAAAAAATACAGAGAATAGTTCTTTGCCTAAATATTACAGGAAAACCTATAAGAAGTCTATGGTCTTAAAAAACCGCAAAAATAAATAAAATAGAAAAATAACAGTAAATACATATTCAACGTACGGAACCCTCTAAAAGCGAGTTTAACTCGCACTTGTCAGTTTTTTACATGGAAGTATGCGTGCTGTGGATGCGTGCTATGGATTCCAGCTGGCCGCATGGACGCGCTCCCTGTGTTTTCCCAATTGTCTATACTTCGCATAGCTCGAACTGCGCATCTTCTTCGCACAGCTACGTTGCGGCGGCGCATCTTCATAGCACATCTTACTCGCTCCGTTACATAGCTTATCATCAGTGGAAACGGTCACATAGTTTCGTAGCTTAGCTTTTACATTTTCGCAGCATAGCTGCATAACATATCTTTGATGGAAAAGCACCCTTAAGGTGATCATGGACTTTGATAATTTCTTGTTACAAAATAAGGTTCCTAAACATGAAATATTTTCTGTTAAGTTGTTCCTTGGGAAGCTGGCAATTTAAATTGATTATAATTATATTTTACTTCATACAACTTAATTGCAATAAACTTAAAGAAGGGGCAAAACGTACCCTCGGTGTATAGCGATTGGCATACCCAAAGTATAAAGATTGGCATGCTAATCGTTGTACTTTGCGTCTATTGGCCCGGCCAATGTTTATACTATGTAGGTGCCAATCTTTATGCAAATTAATAAAATTTAACGATACATTTTACTATAATACGAGTGCTCACGATATTTATTTTGTATTCCGATATTTCGACCCATCTCATGTGCTTCATCGACTACTCTAAGGCGTTTGATTGCGTAAGATGGGATCGCCTATGGTCCATACTACTGGAAATGGAAGTACCTATACACCTCATAACTTTGATCGCAAGGTTGTATGTCAAAGGTGTCTCCATGATTAAGGCTAACAACGTCGTCTCAGGGTCTTTTAAACTAGAAAAAGGAGTGAGGCAAGAATGTGTTTTGTCTCCCATTCTCTTTATATAACATTTACGGCGAGTAAATCATGCGAAAAACTTTAGAGGGATGGGAGGGAAGCATTTCTGTCGGAGCCTCAAAGATCAACAACCTGAGATACGCAGATGACACCACTCTGTTTGTCTCAACTGAGACAGAACTTGCTGACCTTTTCCGCAGGGTAGAGTTCGTATTCTAAGTACTCTAAGTCGAAGACCAAAGTAATGGCCATCGACAGAACTAGTCAGCTTGCCAGGACCGGAGAACTCTCAAATCTCGAATTTGTCAGAGAATTTGTATACCTTGGTTCATTGCTTTCTGATTAAGGAGGATGCGAGAAGGAAATCTAGAGAAGAACACAAATGGCCAAAAACGCTATGAGCAAACTTACCCGCATACGGCAAGATCTCCAATGTCACGAAGACCATACTGCTTAGTACTCTGGTATTTTCCATCTTTCTCTATGCATCGGAATCATGGACGATTACGGCTAAGGACCAAAAGAAAATGGACGCTTTCGAGATGTGGTATTGGAGAAGGATGTTTCGAATACCATGAACCGCCAAGAGGACGAATAAGTCTATACTCGATCAGCTCCGAATCAAAACTAGACTCTCAACTGTATGCTACCAACGAATACTGGGGTATTTTGGTCACATTGCCCGTCGTCAACCAGACGATCTCGACAAGTTGATGGTGGTAGGCAATGTCGAAGGGAAACGACCCCGCGGCCGATCACCTAGCCGTTGGAGTGACCAAGTGACCGCACTCGCTGGTCTCTCTGTAACATCTGCTCTAAAGAAAGCCGAAGAACGAGGAGAATGGAGGCGTATCATAAGAACTTTGAAGGACTTTCATTCTGGAGACGACCTTCAGTAATGAAGAATACGACACAATAGGAATTTCGACCCAGTTACATGGATCGTGGTCACGGATGAACGGTGGTGGCGCGTAGAAACTTTTGACAGGATGACAGGTGACATTTGACACTAGTACATAAGTCTATCAACTTTCCGTCTAGTTCGTTTTTGCGTTTTGTTAAAAATATTACGACACATTACACTCACCACATTGAGCGAGATCAGTAGCTCGAGCACGAATATTTGCGAGAAAGTATTCGTATGGTTACCGTATTACCGCAATTTGTATGGCATTTTTTCAAAAGCGCCCCTATCGTACGTAAATGGTACTAAAATGCCATACAAATTTGACAAATTGCTTACGTTAACTATACGAATACTTTCTCGCAAATATTCGTGCTCGAGCTACTGACAAGTAGTTTTTGAGTTATCCCTAATTTGAAGTCGGTTATTTTTTGTCAAGAATTATGTTAACTAAGTATTTCATTTAAAGATTTTTATGATACCAAAATAAAGCACATACTAATAATATTAATTTTAACATTCGTTTAAAGACATGATTAATTGATTATGGCATAACGTTTTTATTAGATATTTTTTTCCTAGATTGTCTAATTATCGATATAATAAATAATTGCATTTTCATAAAAAATTAAACCACCGAAAAAAAAACTGAAAAGCGAAAAATAAAATAAATTAAATTAAGATCCTAAATTAACAGTAAATAAATAAATAATAAAACTATGACTAATGACTAATAGAGATCGTCTAGTTGAGCGTTATAATTAATTACTATATGTCATATTTTATTATAACGTGTAAGTAGCTAAGTATATTTAGGAAAATTTCTTTATTAAATAAATATAAATAAATGTTTCCACTTCAATGTTGTATTTAATATAATAGAAATAAATATTTCCCTTTCAGGTTGTAACAATAAAATTCTTAAAGTAGACGATCTCTACTTAGGTATGTAGAGTTCCGTAGTTTTAAGTTGGTCGATTATACTTCGTTAAATCGCGAGCCTTCCTGTCTTTATAGCCAGGAAAACTATCACTAGTTCTCTTGAAAACTTGACCTTCAAGGAGTCTCTAAGCTAAGACGTGGACAGAAAGAAGAATCGACAAACATGGCGAAAGTATAAAGCAATTTAATACTAGTTAAAATATTTTGCTGGCCAAAAAGAAAGCCCCTTGGTTTTGCCTAAATTCTTAGAATATTTAAAGTAAAGTATGAAGTAAACGATTATTTTTAACGAAGACGTAATAATAAACGACCTTGTAGTGTAGCCGAACAGTGACCTTACCTGCCGAGCGCGCAGATCCAGGATCGATCCCACGCCGCCACGCGCCGTGCATAACCATTATGTAGCTATAAGATAAATTAGTTTCTTCTCGGGTGATTAGTATTAGTTTTCCTCTTTTCTATTACCGAAAACTTGTAATAAGCGGTGTTTCCTCAATGTGTAATACAGTAAATGGCAAACTGATCAGTTAATGAAATCGAAGTGACCCGAGAAATTGTAGTCAGGTTAAAGTTGAATGCATGTGTTTCTTCGTTATCCAGAAAACATATAATTACAATTTAATATTGTAAAGAAGCGGAAAATTACAGTGTGTAGATCAATTTGTTTAGAGCAATAAAATTTTAGGCGAATTTTGTGCTTACACAATAAAATTATGCACTTAGTTTAAATTTGAAGGATTTTTGTATCACATTTTCATAACAGGTAACTCGACTAACTAATGTAGTTGAGTTAAACATAACGGATGATTACCTACCTTATATCTGTACACGCAGGAGCTTTTTAAGAAGACTGCGCAATTATTACCCGATTGCGAAGTTATTTTTTTCCACAATTAAACTCACACAATAAAAAGTACATTTTTTATTGTAGAAATTTCATACATAATTTTCTTATTGGTACTAAGTTTTACGTTTTATAAGTACCTATTAAGTTTTATTTTTAAGTTAAATCGACGAAAAAACACATCTACTCAAACAGCAGACTGAAAATGCTGCTCATTCTTATTTCATTTCGTAAAATGTCAGGGGAAGTTAAATTTGACTCAGCCCTCTTTGCCCATTCCCTTCGACGTAATAACGGAATTAATGTTACTAGGGTGCTTTGGTCACGAGGGTGAAAGCATCGCGCATATCTATTTGTATGCATACAGTATAGACAATCCTGAGGGAGCACACCCCTTCCTTTTAATATCTTAAGGAATGGCACACTGTATCGTTATTTTAGGGGGTAAAAGAAATTTTAAAAAATCTGCAACCAAACCAAAAAAAAACATAAAACGTTGTAAATTTGTCTCTCTACATATTTTATGATGGTCTGAATATCATGTTTTAGATATGGCAGGTTTAATGGAAAGAAATAATTTAGCAAAATGGCGTCATGAAAAGCTTTTTTTTTTGTCTAGTCAACTCTCGACCCTAGATTTTCCGTTACAAAGAAAAAAAACCTAATTATTAATCGAGGCTATCAGAACTAGACAATTCCGTTATATTGAGCACAGTGATATAATTTTAACAGATGTTTTTCATGGTCGTCGTCTGTTTCCGTGTATAATATTTACAAGAAAATAACGGAGAAAAATATTTGTCATGATTTCGACGTGCGTTGATATTAAAGTCAATATAATTGTTTATTGTATGACAAATATATTCATTTCTTATGACTATTTACAGCGCAAGAACATACGTACTCATGTCTTTCGTCCTTCGCAATTTTGTAGTATTACTAAACTATATATGTATGTTACGCGCTGTAACAAAAACTTTTAAAGTGGAACTTTTATTCTATCGCCCCAAAATTTTTCGTCCATCAATCGTATGTCGTATTACAGCCGGATATCCAATATATGGTGGTAGCATATACCATACATAGCTCGCATCAGCTGACCGTGTTTATATTCTCAATTATTCGTGCAAGTGTTCCGCGGTATTTCTGTGTTTTGATCTGTATATTAAGGTAAATGTTTTTAAAGTGAAACTTTTATTCTATCGCCCCAAAATTTTTCGTCCATCTGTCGCATGTCGCGTTTCCGCCGGCCCTGGAGTAAGAATAATAATGGAGATTCAATGATTTAAATAAATATTGCTCTTAATTTTTAATATGCGTCTATCATCTAAATGATTGTATTAATTATGTATTCCGTACTGTAATACGCAAATTGAAATTAAATTTTATAATTAAATACTTATTGATTTCCCATTATCATTCCCATTTTTCAATATTTAAGTTAAGATTAAAAACGCAGTTTTAATACCCCAAAATCGAATAATTTTCTAAAATTTTTTCTAGTTAAATGCCTATAAACCGAAAAAAGTTTCACTTGCATCGTGGTTTCATAACACCACACTTTTATGTATTTTTTATTATTGTTGTTTCCATGAACAATCCGCCCACTTAATCAAATTCGTCTTACATCTGTTTTTTTTTGTTTTTTTTTTTACCTTCATGTTGCCAAGGCAAGAAGCAGCAATCTAGTCTACGATCTTGCTTCCAAACGCTTACTCATAATATCCTATCCACTGTTAAACTTAAGTCCTGCGAGTGAATTAAATTGCGTTCGAACATCAATTAAACTGACCACTCGACTACACGAGCCAATCCCTAATTCTGTAGACAGCGAGATGGGTAGTGGTAGCGGGTACTGTGGGTAGATAGCGCGTGCACCGGGGCGGCGGCGGCGGCGCGGCGGTGGGACGGGGCGGTTGAATGTCGGGCAAGGGCGGCGGAGTCACGGCCGCCGATCAATACTGCACTAGGAAGTGCGTACCACCCGTAAGCTCCGCGCCTTCCGCGCCCCGCTTGCACACCGACACCGTACCAACGTAACAGTTCTAGTGGTCTGATGCGTCGAGATTAAATTAACACGGAACGCAACGCCCCAGTTTTGGAAGTTCTGATATTTTGTGCGGTATGTACCACCTTTACGTATTGCTATTTACTACTACAGATGAAAATGTTGTCATGAATGAGTTTTTACTAAGGGCATTATATTTTTTATAAGTTAATACCACGAAGCAGATGCTACGCGGTAATTTAACGAGGGATGATAAAACGCACTTTAGTAATAAAGCACTAACGCCCCAACTCAGAGTCACTAACGGTTACTTTAATTGTTCCTTAGTAAAGAATCTCCATACAAATTATGTACTAAGGAGCGATTTAAGTAACCGTTAGTGACTCTGGGTTGGGGCATATGGCCCCAACTCAGTGTCACTAACGGTTACTTTAATTGTTCCTTAGTGAAGAATCACCATACAAATTCTGTACTAAGGAGCGATTTAAGTAACCATTAGTGACTCTGAGTTGGGGTGTATGCCTATTTAGTTCGAACTTGAATTCGCCCAAATTAAGTAGCTGTAAGTAGTTTAAATAGAACCGAAAGTGGAGGTCTAGTCTGTGTGAGTTTGGAGGCGTAGTGCATGTCTATACGAGTATTCTGAAGTAGATAGTTTACATGGATAGTAAGCAGTGATAGCCTAGTGGTTAGAACGTTGGTCTCCCGAACGAAGGGGCCCGAGTTCAAATCCTGGCACGCACCTCTAATTTTCAAATATTATGTGCGTATTACAAGTTAATTATCACTTGCTTCGGTGAAGGAAAACATCGTGAGGAAACCTGCACACCGGAGAGTTCTCCATAAAGTTCTCAAAGGTGTGTGAAGTCTACCAATCCGCACTTGGCCAGCGTGGTAGACTACGGCCTAATACCCCTCACATTGTGAGAGGAGACCCCGAGCCCAGCAGTGGGACAATTATGGGTTGTTGCTTTGCTTTTTTTTATGGATATTACTTACTTGACCCAAGCTCAACAGTGGTAATACTGCTGATTTTTGAGCCAGTAACGCATCATCAGTGACTTAGGGTACATTTCTGTGGGCAACAATAAAACTTTCTATAGGGTGGCTCCTTTCTTCATTCGCCGACTCTTAAAATTGCATAAAGTGCACAGATGTAAAAACTGTGTACATCCCTATTATAACATAAAAATTGTCAAGTATCATTATCATATTATAAGTATCATTATCATTATAGGAACAAGTCCTAGAACTAACGGGAGTGTGTCCGTTTTTTTTAAATATGAATAGATTAGACAATATCTTAGTTATCTTTATCTTGATATGGGGCAACATAGGGCACGTTAAGGTATTGTTTAGTATTTTTGAATCAGTCACTTCGTGGTTATTGCAATATCTGTATCCAATTACAGACAACATCTTACTTATTCCCATTCGATGTATAGCTATGTAGCATTCATGGGACTAAAAAGGAACGGCATACCTAATATGTAAGTAAGTACCCAAGTATCGCCAACTCCAACCCCACTGGCGGTGCGCGAATTTGAGATCATTATGCAGGTTTCCTAAGCGAGTATTCCTTTAGGGTTCTTGTACCGACACGTAACGTTTAATCCATTAATTAAATTCATTGTAAGTAAAAATAATAAATTCGTTAATCGTAGCTTAAAAAATAATAAATCAGTTCGTTTTGTCATGATGTATACGTCATTTATACGTCATTCTGTTAGCATGTGATCTGAATATGATGATGCAATACCTAGTTGTAACTCTGTATCGCTGAGCTGCTGACGTGTTACTAAGTCTCCGTTCACATGGAGCGTGTTAAAACTTTGATAAATTAAAAAGTGTATCAATATAAAACATTAAATGTATGGATTCTATATATTTCAAGTCTTTATTATTCGGAGCAAAAATATTTCATCAAAATAAAATTGGTACAAAAATAGTAAGACATTACATACAGTTTTGAATAAAATAAACCCATTAATTATTAATTAATTACCCTGTAATACATCTGCATGTCACAAATCATCGTTATAATACCGTTAAAATGTATATTTTTATCCTTCAAACTTATAAATGGTATTATAAGTTAATATTTAAATCAAGAATAACTTGATAATCACCTAAGTGCCTAGCGTGCAGTCCAAATACAATATTGATTACTGTATAAAAGGATACATTAAGATAAAGCGGCGCTTAGAACGCGGCGTGGCGGCGTACAATTTTCCGTTGCGCGAGGGTATGGCCGATTCAATCGATGCCGCCCCATGTTCACGGTCATCGCCCTCCGCCCGCCCTACGCTTCCGCGTCGCCCCCCGCACCCCGCGCCCCTCACCCCGCTCGCTAAATATACCTCAGCTACGACCCTTCAGTCCGATGTTATGAAACACAATTAGCCACACTATTTCGGTAGCGCAAGCGTTCCGTCTGCGGCAGGAAGACTAAGGCAATTGCAAGCTTGGAAAATAGCCCGTCAGTAGACGAACGTTTAAGGGTTAGTTGCGCTGTCTGGAGCATTTTTGAGGTATCTGCAATATATACATATTTTTAATAAATTATTCCTTTTTCGCGGAAACTAGATTGAAACTCATTGGTGTGTTTGTTTAGGGGAATCTACTGAAGCAACAATATTGGCTGAACAGGTACATCTAACCTTGGATGACGTCTATCACTTTGCTAGCTTTGATCCATTTATCGCTTATATAAATAAAAGAGGCTTGCTAAGTGCACATACAATGGCACCGTAGCGAAACTAGAAGCAACTAAAAATCCCTAAAGATTTATTTCATTTTGATCATAGTATCAACCGACTTCAAGTTGGATTTAGTTACGTTTTGTTGGAATATTATTTCTTATTTATTTTTACTCTTCGGCAGCTGCAGTGTCTTGAGATCGAGACTCCTGACGAGTTATTAGTGTCCGTAATCCGTCCATCTACCCCCTAACAGATATTATTGTGCTTCACATAATATTTTTGAAGATATAGTTACTGCTATCATCGTTGATCATTAGATTTTGTACTGATATACTTCATAACTTCATATTATACTGTTGTATACGTGTTTGAAGATAAAGATAAATTGTTTAAATTATAAATATAATTGTATAACATGTTTTGATACTTAGGTTACTAATTAAGAAATTATTGAGGTATATTCTAATGAAGTTGTTTATTGGCTGATGTTTATTTTTTGATGAAACAGATAAAATATAATATTTTTTTATTTAGAATTGAATTGTAAAATTAAAGAGTAAAAGCATCATACCAACTTCCTGAGCATCCAACAAATGAAAGTAGAAAGGTCGTTATTTTTTAACCTACGATTTTGTAGTTGAATACAGTGATATTTGTTTATAAACTTAGGTACGACATATAGATTAAGGCACAAATCAAGGTGAATAAAATTTAACATGTTTATTCCTTTAATAAATTGTCAATCTATCAGAATGTTAATTATATGAGTCACACTCGTCTAGAAATTCGTCTTTCTAGCAAAGTTCACGTAAATGCAGTCGTATTTCGTATTTTAATATGTCTGCTTTCACTACTTATGTAAAATTAATATGTAGCAAAAATAACGTTTTAGAATTTTATCTTTATTATTTATTACCTTTTATCAATAAAACTTCAGACTTAAGTGAATAAAATCACAATATTATGTAACGTATTCCATTAAATATTATCTACTTATGACATAAAGGAACATCTTTAACCAATACTACTTATTATACTTTTATACGTATTATACTTTTATAATACCGATATATTATAAATAAAGGGTTAAATGAAATTCCAAATTAATTTCTAAATATTAGCCTATATCCATTAAAGTATAGTATACACGTACCTATACCATTATACCTGTCAGGTATATACTGTGGTTTCATTTACACGGAATCGGATAGACAATCGGTATCACAAAAGCTTATTAGAAGGAAACTGCCTATTGTTTGTAGTGGAAGCAACGTTTCTATTAGAAGTGCTCAATGAATTGTTAAACATGCAACAAGATATAGTTGTTTCCAGCAGAAGATATCCGGTGGGTACTTTAAGGGAGTTAGGTACAGGAAGGAAATTAGGAACAGAATTAAGTAAATCTTGTGATAGCATTTATTCCATTTATTCCCAAGGGTCATTAAATAGCAAAGGGGCTAATTTCACGCAAAGCAGATTTACTAAGTTATTGTTATTAATATAATTAAGCCTTTGAGGGTTTTCCTGAAACTTTCCTGAAATTTTCCTGGTTTTTCGGAAATCAAAAGAAGGTGCCTCACGCGGTATACCAATAATGTACTTATATAATACATGCTACGGGTCTAGTATCTAGGTATAATAGATAACAAATAATATAACATTTTAGCCGTATTGGGGCGGCTTAGAATATTAACCCCAATCCCACGGCAGATGGTTGTCGTAAGAGACGACTAAATCCGGCCCGCTGGTGGTAGGGCCCTCGGAGAGATTATACTAGTAATATTGATTTTAGTTGTTAATTAATACCATTATTACTATTATATTATTTATAATATATATATATTTATATATTATTTATAATAATAATAATAATAATAATAATAACTCTTTATTATTATTTAATATATATAACAATAATAGTAATAAAGGTATAATAAAAGTATGTAATAAAATTTATCCATGGGTTTGCCTGGATAGCTACCACCCTTGAGCATGAGTCAGCCGCCAAACGACTCGTCGTGTTCCGGCTGGGGGCTTGAGAGCCAGATCTATGTTTCTTTTTCTTCTTTCTTCTTCTTTTCTTCCAAGAAAGAGTTCTTGGCCGGCAATGCATCAGTGATGCCTTTGGTGTTGCTGATGTTCATGGGCGACGATAGCCACTTACCATCAGGTGGATCGTCAGCTTTATTGCCGGCTATTTCCATAAAAAAAATACAAAATTATTTTCAGCTTCTATAAGTTATGATGGAGAAAAGATGTTTTGGAACTTTCAGAACTAGTAGAACTTATATCGCCTAATACATAGAAGTTATTAGAGTTACGCCCCAACTCAGAGTCACTAATGGTTACTTTAATCGCTCCTTAACGTACGACGTAAGAAGTTATTTATTTTAGGCATAAATCGGAGGCCTTCGGATTAGTTCGGATAACATGTGAACTTCCGATACTTCACTATTAAATTCTCCATATAACTATTTTCAGTATAGAATAATAGAGTAGAGTAATAAAGCCTCCTTCATAACAAGAAACCTTAGGCTACAGTGAGGCGCTAACAAATAAGTAATGAATGTTGGTACATCAGCAAATTCGAATGGCGTCGATATTATAGTCAGTCAGATATTTATGTCTTTTACTATATATGTTATAAGACATCGTACAATAACCTGTTTCATTTGAAGTTATGTTAATAAAGTTTTACTTTTCTTTTACTAGATCACTATATTGATCTCATCAGTCAATTATCATTTAGAATAAAGGAATATCTATTCAAATGCTACATGTTAAAATAAAGAGTCACTCAGACATTCAAGTACCTCGTGTAGAGCGAAGCCACCCTTGTTTAAATCGTCTTCTAATTAAAATAACGAGAACGTACTTGGAAAACATATGTACATACGTGTCCCTGACATTGTTTACCTCGACTGTGTAATTGCCCCCTTCCTATTCTTTCACTCTTTGCTGTTCTAACGCTCTAAAGATTCCCCGCAGACAAGAGCATTCATTCCTCCACCCTAGTAGCCGGCTACATAAAGAAAAGTAATACAAAAACTGCGTCTGATGTGACGAGGGCCCTCAGACGGTCGTACGTACGCATACGTATACTTTTGGAGGTAGAGCGCAATGAGTGGGTGAGCAGACTGCAGTCAAAGCCGACTGAATCCCGGAAAACTACCGACCCAGTCTAGACATGGGGGCACTTCCCCTGCACCCCCCGCCCGCACGCCGCACCCCGCGCCGCTACCCGCTACCCGCTACCCTGGCGCTTTCACCGACGACTTGCACACATTTTAAAAACAGAATGCATCGACGCTTTTGATTGATGTAGTGTGTGTTGCGAACAAAAACCCCAGGAAGAAAGATTATACGCCGTTTCAGTTAAACTTGTAAGGGGTTTCCACGTTTTACATTTTTTATAATTACAAGTCTCAATGTTAAACACGCTTCATTTATCAGTAAGAATACGAATTCAATTTATTTTTTTTTTGCAGGAAAATGTAATTATACGTATAATTATGATAACATTTCATTTTTAAATTCTGATCATTAACTATACATTGATTACTATAAAACGATATATAACGATTGTTGCCTAATAAGTATATCTACCTACTTATTGATTAACATTGTGGAAACACATTGAAGATACTAAACGACAGTTATCCTTATATAGAGCAATATATATTAGGAATTATACTTATTTTTTATCCTACTTACCGAAATCACTTACATACGTAATTATGTACGAAACGTACCTACCCGTACTCATCGAACAGTCATCAATTTATTGATAATTAAAGCTTTAAATACCTTCTTATCAGTTTTAGCTGTTAGATGTAATATATAACTGAATAGAAAAGTTAAAAAAGCGTTCCCACTCTATAGCTTAGGTGGCATCCGAAACTGCGTTTGCGTACAACGTCGCCTTTGCCTTGAATTAGACAGGCCGTGCGATATGCATGATTGACTGTGCTGCAGTGGGTTAGTGAGAGTGAATTACAGCAGGGGGCAGGGTGCAAAGGGGGCTAGGGGGCTTGCAGACAGGGCGGACAGGGGGGTGAGGCCAGACGGGAGAAGCCCGACGCACCTCGTTTCCGCACCGACGTGCGACGTGTAACCCAGCACATACAAACATGCATTACACACGCAGCACGATTGTAGCACACAATACCGTCTGTTTCAGAGGCTTCAGTTTCATTCGCGATCACAAAACCCTTTAAGGACGTCAATGAGAAAATGCTAGTTCCGTTGCGCAACCATAAAAGCCACTTTGTCGCAATCTTTTTTTACTACTCGTACAAAGATTTGTTGGCTTATGGTTGAATTGTATTATGTCGCTATGAGTTTATATTTCGGGTAGTAATAACATTCTTAAACTAACCGTTGTAATGATTACGATGAAACTTGGCACCACTTGCCACACAGATAGTACATGTCCGGGGTAAGCGAGTAGGGTAGATTGGAACGTTTATATTACGTGATTTTTGTAAAACCAATATTCTCCGGGCGAATCCGCGTGCAAAAGCTGGTTGTAAGAGTGCAATTTTAACTAACAGTAAAATTTCAAATAATAATAATGTAGGTGAAGAAGTCAATAAATTTAAATAGTGTTTTCACTTGGTACATAATATTAAGTTTTGTAAAACGTAATATGCTAAGATTATACATATATCCCTTAATTAAGTTTCTGTTATTATTTATTTAAAACATTGTTGTTCCTATAATTTTGAAATTCTCATACAAATATTAAACGTACTCGTACGTTCCGTATTCAAAACGGAACCTCTATAGTTTCGCCATGTCCGTCCGTCCATCCGTCTGCAGCATAGTACAGAGACCCTTAGTGCTGAATAAAGTGGTAATTTGGCTTGGATAGGTATACATATTTATTAAATATTCAGCCGTAAAATGAAATCTTAAAAAACAATTTTTCAGGCTACCTCAATTACGTACCTGTAAAGTACTGTGAATTTTTTCTTCGTCTCTTATAAAGGGGCTGCAAAGATCTTTATTCAATTCAGCAGGGGACCGTTTTCGAATTATTCGCCTTTATAGTGCTAGGTGTTGGATAGGTGAAAAAATTCAAGGCTGTAAAAAACTATCAAGGCCAAGTATCTTAAGTAGAACTACGGAACCTTACGTTGCGCGTGGCCTGACAGTCCTGACACGCACTTGCCGGCCAAGTGCGCACCAGTTTTAATAAGAACGTTGGATATGAATCGGACGCTTCTAAATAATATAAATTAGCTAGAAGATAGTATAATTATAAAAGCTTTATGTTTTTCAGTTTTATACGAAGTTACTGGTTGTGTGATACCTATTAAGCAATCACAGCATTCCATGTAGATTTTAGATTGATAAACCTACTGCCTCTTCGAAAATGTAAAAATTAGTTAATTCTAATGGACTGATAGTTAAGAAGGTTCGGTTTCAAAGACAAATACAAAAATTACATAAGCCAATGAATATTAAAATAGAGGCATGTCTACATGTAAAGCATCTTGATTATAATAGTGAGCAAAGATTTGAAATGCATTATTGAGTTAGATGTACGCCCCTGACCGCGCAGGCCTTGGCCGCGACCGAGAACTCATTGTCAATATCGCTCCTATCCTATTACATTTCTCGGCTATTAGAGAGGAAAGCTCCCTTACTTCTATCTCGTTTGTACTAACCGTTACAAAACAAGACAAAAGATGAACTCGGAATCGATGCCAAATCTACATATTTCAGAAGTAGGATCACTGTGAAACGCTGTCACTTATTAGAGTAAATTCTTAGACGTTAAGGCTATTTGCCGCCTTTAGCGCTGTTTGTATGAAACTACTTAACGTATTTGAAGATGTAATTAAAACATACTCGTAAGTAACGATTTTATCTTATTTTACTAATATTTGAAAAATTATTTTTACATCAATTTAATTTCTATAAAAATTCTTCGAGAACTCAGATTGATATTGAATAATATTTTCGTGACATTGGCATACCGGAATGAAATTGCTATTGCATATAATATCGTTAATTAAATTGTTTATAAATTACTGAACTTTATAAGCAAGCTTTAGTCTATGAGATAAGTAAAATTTGGTATCGGTATTGTACAATAAATTGGCTGTTTTCTTTGCACAGTATGTAGTGTCCTTTAGAGGTATGTCTAAGTACTATATGCCTAAGATCTATTGCTCTCATCGCTCTGTATACACTTCTATGCTAGCCCATTGTACTTCTGTTTAAGGACTCGTTGGTTTGCCTCAAAATTTTGATAGAAAAGCACCGTAGGTTTGTTATACGAAGCATGATAGTTTCTTTCGTTGTTCCAGATAATATTGATTAGGCAATGGCAATCAGTTGGGAATGATCCCAACCACTCTTGTTGATATCGCAATTAATAATCTTAGTACCCGGATGACCGAGCTTCGCTCGCTATTTTTTTTAGTAAATCGTGTTTTTTCACTTTTAGGCTTAGTGATACTTAACAAGGCCATCTACTGAAGCAGCTTTAGTGTTGGTACTCGCCAATAGATGTCAGGAAGAGTCTATTTTAGCAGTTTTTCATAGTAGTTTTAGTGTTGCTACCCGCCAATAGATGTCAGGAAGAGTCTATTGTAGCAGTTTTTCATTGCCTGAAAACACCGATAAAACGACATTTTGTATAAATGAATCCTAGCTAGATCAATTTATCGTCCTCGAAACCTCCTGTATATTAAATTTCATGAAAATCGTTGGAGCCGTTGCCGAGACTAAGATTTTCCCTTATTAAAACACAACCTCTGTAGGACCAACTAAAACCAATTACCTATTCATTAATCTGTGTCAATTGGCAAGGGTGATAATTAAAAGCATTCACAAACTCTGTCTCCTATAAACAATTATACATGTCAAAGACTCGCACTAATAAAGACTTGAAGGTCTATCTTAGATTTTCCCTGAAGTGAAAATCTAATGCGGTGGAAGCTGCGAGGCACCTCGGTCGTCCGCAGCGAGGCAGCGAGGTCAACCGCCGGGCGCCCGGGCGGGTCGTCGGCCGGCCGCATCTGTATGCGAGCGAGCCAGCGGCAAAAAGTGCCCACGCCAGCTCTCACTGAATCTGAATTGATATCTACATAACTCCATTACCTACTCCTAACTGAACTACCTACTACCCGTCTCACCTTTTTGTGTCGGTGAGCAGTATTTGATCAGTAAGTCAAGAGTAGCTTAGCAATCTCCATTGTCCATCTCGACAACTCTAAAATTGTTTTTAAGCACATTCGATTACTCAGAAATGTGTAGAGAAATATCCTGTAGATGCAGTAGATCCATGCGAGACTATTGTTGGATTTTCCAGGATGATTCATATGAAATGAAAGACAATATTGATTCTTAACGCATAGACTATACCCGTCCGCGTCCCACTGCGTCTTAGGGCTGATTACAAAGGTGAGGGGTGACCTTTTCAGGTCATAGTCCACCATCCTGGTTAATGCTACGGGTTTTGCCCTTCACACACCTTTGAGATCTTTATGAAGAACGCTTAGGTATGAAAGTTACCTCACCTATATTTACGCAGCAAGAGGTATCTTATAAATAAAATTCATTTCAAAATTGGGATGTGCGGGTAAGATTTGGGTGGATTTGTCAGGGAAAAACAGGTTCTAATCAATAACCTGTCGGTGGCAAAAATAATAGCTATTGTTGAACTATTGTATTATTTTGTCTTTGCAAAGACAAACAGAAAGAAATTAGAATGTTGCTTAAGAATCTTTGAACTACATATGTTCTCACTATCAATAGTCCCTTACTCAAAGTAATATAATTTTACATAATTACTTTTGATTTGCACCTTCCATACCATCCATCATCTTATGAAGGTCCGCTGCTGGATAGATCACCACTAATTGGCGCTTTCTATATCAAGCATTTCATACCCTGTAAGAATGTTTTTAATACTCCCTAAATTCTTAATTCCATCTCCAAAACTAAGACTACACTATCAACACATATATGTGTAGAAGATGGTGTGCGAAATAAACTTTGTAGTAATAACAATATATTGTGCGTGCATTCCATGATACATTTGACTTATGGCTTACGTAAACAAGGGGCAATGTATTCTAAGAGGCTGACCGAAATTAATATTCCAAAGCAAAATTTTGAAGACATTTAGAATATGTAACAAGTTGTCGTTTGGGGCCGAGTGATGATTTCGCCCTGCGATCACTACATTGTAAATCGATGTTATTTGAATTCGTTCACATATTAAATTCACGGGAACGAGGGGCTCTTAGAATAAATCTTCTGAGGCATTTGACACTGAGTTTACCGAATATCATTGTATGATAAAACAATCTTTTACCATAATCATTTCAGGATTTCTGAACAAAACTACCTTCCTTTGTCTTCATTATTTCATCTACCTGGATAATCTTAGACATCCCATATGATATACCTACCATTTTAATGGTATCAATCTAGTTTATACCTTATACATATAAGTGAGTTATATATTTCATAGGTTACATGCAGATAATTAATATTACAGAAAGAACCAACTTTTTGACGAGATAACGTCTATTAAAACGATGAACGCCGGGCGCACGCACGAAAAAATGTAGCGTTCCGCGAGCGAGAGAGCGGCAAAAGCGAGAGAGAGGCACGATCGGCTACGATGGGCAGATCGTAGTTGAGTGGAGCGGAGCGGAGCTTTGTCATGACGTTGTCACGTTAAACTACCGTCCGTAAACCGACTTTACAGACAACCATTTTAAGCTACATTCCATTACAGTAAAACGTAATTCGTCTAAAGTCAGGATTAAAAATTATAATTAATTTATTATTACGTTTTAGGTCTGAAATGCGAAGTTTTATACTAAAAATATATTTAATAACTGTTAGTACAATCACCAATCTACAATCAATTTAAGAGTATAAGTATGTTCTGAGTATACATAAAACAATAACAGAAAAATACGAATGAGAACTTAACAATATGGCATGATGACTCATGTTATTTTCAGGCAGCTGAAGAGGATTTTCCGGTATCGATCCTAAAATGACGTCATGGGGTCTCCCAGAGGATACTTGCTTACACATAGCCAAGTTACTAAAGTCATACGAAGGTGTATGTCGCCGCTTGCTATTGGTAGTGCCATCTAGGGACTGCCGGGGAAAACCCTACGTATGAAAGAAGCCTGTGTAGGATGCCTCACTCCGCGAGCTACCAGTGCACACGTTGCATACTCATATTCAATTATTTTTTTTTACTTGTAATAGTATACGAATTAAACGATATTAAATAACGAATAATAAACGTATTCATTGGATGGACCACGAAACCCCGTTGCTGAACATAGAATTTTGGTCCTTCGAGCCGGATTTCTACAAATTAAGAAGGCGAAGAACCGAAGTCGTCGTGCCAGCGCCTACATTCGAGTGGATTCAGTTTAACGGTCAGGTTTTCCATCTACATCTTTTCCTTTCCTAAACGATTGTGTTAAAACTGTGTTCAAGTGCTTTGGTCAAATAATTATCGTGTTAGTGCTATTTTGCGTGAGTACCTTATCTACTTTCTCAGTCGTCCCGTTTCAAAATGGTTGGTGATGAAAAATTAACTGTTCCTTCATCCAGTCCGTCTATTTCCCCGACTAGAATACAAGCTAATAATCTAGTTGAGCTTAGGAAGCAACGCGGTAACATAAAGGGTCGGTTGACTCAGTTCAAGAAATTTCTAGATTCATTTGATTCTACTGATCCATCTCAGTTGCAGCTAAAAGAGATAAAATTTAGAATGCAAGCTGCTACAGATTTATTTAAAACATTTAATAACGTAGAAAGTCAGATAGAATTGATTTCTCCAGATTCGGAAATTCCATCTAATGTAGCTTACGTTGAATCTTTTGAATCACTTTATTTTAACATATTAGCAACGGCTGAAAATATAATCGAAAGGGGAGAGACTGGTGATAGTTCTAGTGTAAAATCTAATAATCGTGTATCTAGAGTAAAGTTACCTGATATAAAACTGCCGGTTTTTGATGGTTCTTTTGATCACTGGCTAGAATTCAAAAATTCATACACTACCATGATCCATAAACGTTCAGATTTAGACGAAATCCAGAAATTTCACTATTTACGGTCTTCACTGAGCGGTAGTGCTTTACAGGTGATTAGTGCTTTAGAATTTACGGCAAGTAATTACAAACACGCATGGGATTTATTAGAGAACAGGTTCCATAACTGTAGGCTTCTTGTTCACAATCATTTAAAATCACTGTTTACTATTCCTCCTTTAAAGCAAGAATCACATTTACAAATTCGAAAATTAATAGACACCGTTTTGAGGAATTTACGGGCCCTTAAAACATTAGACGAACCAACGGAGTCATGGGACACTATCATTATTTACTTGATCACTTCAAAACTAGACTCCGCCACCGAACGCGATTGGGAAAATCACAAAGGTTCTATTCTTTCGGATTCTAAACGGTTAAAGTTAGACGATTTGCTCTCATTTCTCAGAAATAAAGCTGATACTTTGGACATGATAAACGCAAATCATAATCATAATAAATCCATAAGTAAACCTACAAATAATATAGCAAGTAAACAGTCACACAATACACATAACTCGCAGGTACACAGCTACGTTACAAGTTCAAGTTCAAAGAACAAATCATCTAACGATAACCTTTACAAACGGGCCGTAAAATGTCCTTCTTGTAATGAAAATCATGCACTTTATACGTGTTACAACTTCTTAAATTTATCACTGAGAGATAGAATTAAATTTGTAAACGAAAAACAATTATGTAGGAATTGTTTACGCGCTGGACATTCGTTTGCAGATTGTTTGTTCGGGACTTGCAAGCAATGTCGCGGCAAACATAATACCCTACTTCACGGCGGTTCATTCGACAGCGATCATGCATCAGATACGTGTGTGCGTAGCGAGCGCACATCACTTCATAACCCATCGGCCGCACTTCATTCGTTATCTATTGATACACAGCGGTCTTACCATTCACTGGCTAGTTCTGACGGTGAATCATCTCGTCTACGGTCCCTGCAACCCGTGTTGCTATGCACGGCGTTGGTGGAGATAATAGACCGGGATAAACGTATACATACAGCCCGAGCGCTGTTAGACAATGGTAGCCAACATTGTTTTATATCGGATAACTTAAGAAAACGATTAAACGCGCCTTCCATACAGTCCACTATACGAATTTTAGGTGTCGCTCAATCTGTGACACAAGCAAATCAATTATGCGAGATTACTATACGTTCTAAATTAAACGACTACAGTAAAGCGGTTAAGTGTTTTGTCCTGCAGCGCATAACAACCAGTTTGCCCTCGACGAGCATTGATACCGATTGTATACGTATTCCGAATAATATCAAACTAGCAGATCCCACATTTCATATTCCTTCAGAAATAGATTTGTTAATCGGCGCGGAACTGTTCTGGGAGATATTAGAGGAAAATAAAATTCGATTAGTTAACGGTCCGTACCTCCAGAATTCAAAGTTAGGTTGGTTACTCTCCGGGCCAATATACGCGAAAGGGTTTGAAAATAATTCAAATCAAGTCCATTGCAACTTCACTCAATCTTTAGAAAACCAATTAAAGTTATTTTGGGAGATTGAAAATGTAGTTACTCAATCAAATAATGTTCTCACTCGTGATGAAAAATTATGCGAGGAATTGTTTATAAAAACTACTAAACGCGAGGGGGATGGTAGGTTTTCGGTCCGCATTCCACTCAAAGATTCGCCTGATACGTTGGGGGATTCTTATAATTCAGCGAAAAATAGATTTCTTTCTTTAGAAAGAAAATTACAACGTTCACCTGAATATAAACGTTTATACAGTGACTTCATGAATGAGTACGAAACGTTAGGTCATATGACGCGTATAAATAATTTCGATACCCCTAATTTCTTTCTGCCTCATCATGGTGTTATTAAAGATAGTACAACGACCAAGTTACGAGTCGTATTTGATGCGAGTGCGTTAACATCAACTAACAAATCTTTAAACGATATTCAATTTCCAGGTCCTGCCCTTCAAAATGACATTTTTTCCATTCTGTTGCGTTTTAGGCAATTCAAGTACGTCGCGTGTGCAGATGTTGAAAAAATGTTCAGGCAAGTCCTCATTCAACCTGACCAACGGTCCTTGCAGCTTATCGTTTGGCGAGATGACCCTTCTAAACCTTTATCAGTTTATCAGCTAAATACAGTCACGTACGGGACTGCATCAGCTCCATACCTCAGTATGCGCTGTATACGGCAGTTAGCGTTAGACTGTAACGATGACGTCATATCTCGAATTATTACACAAGACGTTTTCGTTGATGATTTGATAACAGGTGATGATGATTATCAACAACTATTACAAAATTGCGAAAAGATAACTGAGGTCTTACAGTCTGGATGTTTTTCACTTCGTAAGTGGACATTCAACTCTAACGTCACTCATAACACATCAACTCATCGGTTTGTAGATCAACATACGCAAAATAAAACTTTAGGTATAGGTTGGTATAATGATACTGACGAGCTGTACTATACTACAAAGGTTGAAGATTACTCCAATGTTCCAAATTTAACCAAACGCGTAATGTTATCAATTATTTCGCAAATTTATGATCCGTTAGGTTTACTTTCTCCTACAGTTATTATCGCAAAATTATTGTTACAGAAGTTATACACCCTTAGTGAAATAGATTGGGATACTCCAGTACCACACGATATCACTGTCACATGGAATAACTTCATCGCGACATTAAAGTGTTTACCAGATTTAAAAATTCCACGTCATGTTATGAGCGATTATGTACAGCATAAAGAACTCCACATATTTAGCGACGCGTCTCAGAATGCTTACGGTGCTTGTGCTTACATACGTACATATGATAATAACACTAATATTGTCGTGAAATTGTTATGTGCTAAAAGTAAAGTAGCCCCACTAAAGTCGATTAGTATACCTAGGTTGGAACTTTGCGCAGCCCTGGTGGGTGCGAAACTTTACAAACGAATTATAGACAGTTTACGTTTGGAGTTCACTAAAGTCTACTTCTGGACCGACTCGACAATAGTCATCGGTTGGCTAGGCATGTCACCACATCTATTAAAGGTATTTGTACGGAACCGCGTCACAGAAATAAACGAACTGACCGGTGACTCCGCTTGGTTGCATGTGTCGAGCCAGGACAATCCTGCTGATCTGCTATCCAGAGGATTACCGCTTAATTTATTGATACGCTCTGAATTGTGGTGGAACGGTCCATCTTATTTACACGATAATGACAATTATAACTTTTCAAATGATTCAATCCGAAATGATTTAATTAATTTGCAAGATTTGCCTGAATTAAAACCTCATACAACTAATCTTGTTAGTGTTCGTCCGTATGAAATTATACAATTCGAGAAATATTCATCCTACAATAGACTTAAACGCGTATGGGCTTACGTGTTGCGATTCATTACAAATATAAGATGCAAGCGGACCGAGCGCGGTCTAGCTGGCGCATCAAAACAACAAACCGGTTCCTTAACTGTTGACGAATTGAATGCATCGCAGCGGCTGTTGGTTAGATGCGCTCAGAGACAATTATTTCCAGACATATACGAATGTTTAATTAATAAATTACCTATTAAAACGAACGCGAAGGACATGAACCGCATTTTGGGTTTAAATGTATTCTTAGACGAGCACGGGTTAATTCGTGTCGGTGGAAGACTGTGTAATGCTACGAGTTTTGATTACGATAAGAAGCACCCCGTATTACTTTGTAGTAAACATCCACTATCGGTGTTATTGGTGAGACATGAACACCTACGACTATTTCACGCTGGGCCGCAGCTTCTTTTATCAAGTCTACGTGAGTCTTGGTGGCTATTGAGCGCTAGGAATCTAGTTCGTAAAACTGTGCGTGATTGTATTACTTGTACACGTATTCGAGGGAAAACCTTAACTCCGATCATGGGAAATTTGCCGTCTGAACGCTTAGATCCTGGGTTTCCGTTTATGCGAACGGGCGTGGATTATGCGGGACCAATAATGATACTCAATCGGAAGGGCAGAGGTGCAAGGCTAGCTAAAGGTTACATATGCCTTTTTATTTGTTTTCTTACTAAGGCTGTACACTTAGAACTGGTCACCAGTCTATCCACTGACGATTTTATTTTAGCGCTTAAACGTTTTATTAGCAGACGGGGTAAGCCGAATGCTATTTTCTCCGATAACGGCAAAAATTTCGTAGGTGCCGCTAAGGAATTATCATCTTTTTTACAAAAAAAATCGAAACTAATTAGTGATTTCACTGCTAATGAAGGGATACAATTTAAGGTCATACCACCATACTCCGCCCATATGGGAGGTTTATGGGAAAGTGGGATCAGGACGTGTAAATACCATCTTAGACGTGTAGTAGGGAATGCTAATTTAACATTTGAAGAATTGAGCACTGTTTTAACACAAATCGAAGCCATTCTCAATTCCCGTCCCCTGTCTCCCTTGTCCACCGATCCCTCTGACTTCACTCCACTCACTCCCGGTCATTTCCTCATAGGCCGACCGTTGACTGCTCCACCGAGCGAAGACTTGGCAGATGCAAAGACGTCACGACTCACACGCTACCAGCACGTCGAGCAGCTGAGGCAGCATTTCTGGCGTCGTTGGTCGACGGAATACGTGGCTGAACTTCAAACCAGAACGAAGTGGAAGACCAAGGAGGACGACATTGTTCTGGGCAGCCTTGTCCTTATCAAGGAAGACCATTTGCCTCCATTAAAATGGCGTCTCGGGCGAGTTACCAGAGTGTTTCCGGGTGCTGATGGAGTATCTCGTGTCGCAGACATCACCACTGCGACAGGGCTCATTAGAAGAGCCTTCTCAAAAATATGCGCTTTACCAATCCAGTTGAAAGCAGATGCTTCCAAGGCCGGGGGCATGTCGCCGCTTGCTATTGGTAGTGCCATCTAGGGACTGCCGGGGAAAACCCTACGTATGAAAGAAGCCTGTGTAGGATGCCTCACTCCGCGAGCTACCAGTGCACACGTTGCATACTCATATTCAATTATTTTTTTTTACTTGTAATAGTATACGAATTAAACGATATTAAATAACGAATAATAAACGTATTCATTGGATGGACCACGAAACCCCGTTGCTGAACTAAAGGTCGACTGACTCAACCCCATGGGGGGATAATTGATATGATAACATTATAAAAGCATATTTTGGTAGTCTCTATAACTTAAAGGCTTTATAAATATAATAGTTGGTGCGTCTGTTAGTGTTCTAGTAGCTTCTAAGCAACTTGACATAAACTATATTAAGCATTCTATAAATACTAAACACAAATTCATAAAAATTACATCGTAAAGTTATTCGTATTTATATAATAAAATTTTCTTATTTCACGTTATCAACATAGAAGTATAATATTATGTACTCTTTAACGATAAATTGCTGAGAAGAAAATGAAAAGCTATAACCAGCGTAATGAAAGGAAACCAACAACTTTCCGAAGCTACCCGCTCGTAGCACGCCGTAGCGGCGCTACGCTGCGCCGGCGCACGCGAGCGCGGGTCACTGGCACCGCGCGGCCACTGCACCCGACTTAGATGCTTCTAACATTGCACTTTTTTTCTATTGCCTGCATTCCCGGCTTGAGTTCAAGACTCTTTTATATCTAGTTACTAGTTAGCAGCTATGTATGTACTCGTAAACTTGTTTAAAAACATAGTTATTTTTTGTTATTGTTACACATTTATATACAAAATTCATTCATTATACTATATCAAATAATAATAATATGATATATCTAATTAAGTAAAATAATTTACCAATAATGCCTTCGAAATAAAATGAAAACTATTTATATTTATTTTAACAATACTGTCCTAATTAAAAATAGAAAAACAATCTTGTATTTAAAAAATGTTTCGAGTTATTTAATGACATTTATAAAGCAGTTATTCAAATTTCGCAGTGAAACTCAACTACAAATTACTAAACTTCATTCAAGTCCTACACCTTTCACAGTGAAACCCTGTAATCTGCAAAAAGTACTATCCTCGAGCGGAGAGAGTACCTGATGATGACGTGAATCACTTTCGCATCGAGTGCGCACGCGCATTTGATTCTCATATAAAGTGCAACGGCCCGATGAACTTCGAGCACTAAGTGGGCCGGCAGATTGTGCGATACGGCGTCCCTGACACTTTGATACCATCCGATATCGATTATGCTTATTTATAGATCCCATTAAAAATATCTGAAAAAAACAATAAGGTTAAAAAGCTAGTCATTAAATTGAAGTAACCTGAGAAAGTAAACACGAGCGATAACTTGTTTGAGCTCTAATCACTTTGTGATCTAAAAAAAACATAGTGGATAAGTATGTTTCAAGAAAAAGGGCTCAAGAAAAAACCCATAAACCTTTAGTTTAATAGAATACTAAGCAGCATTACGGCGACGTGGCCGGGAATATTGCAATTTATGTTATCATTTCCAGTGGCATAATTTTTTGCGTTCTCACGTTACAGGTTGGGTGCAAGCAATGTCAGGGACTGGTATCTAAGCTGCGTTCTGAAATAGTCAGGACGGGATCTATTTCCCGGGCAGCTGCGTGCGTTCGTTGCCCCGTATGGCGTTAGATGTACAACGATCTGTGCAATTACTGCAGCGCCCCCGCCCGCGCCCGCAGCGCCCCTCCGCGGTACTAAACTTGAACTAGTGCTAGCGTGCACCTCACCTTCACTGCTTAGAAAGCAATGTCTATTGCGTGTAACACACACCTACTTACTACCTCGACGGGCAGCAGGTAATGGAGTAAAAGCGAGAGCATTATCTGCTTTCAGTATCGTAGAGGCTTTGCACTTTAATAAAATATTCAAGATCGACTTTTTAATGACACTTTATAAACCTGTTTTATGGACAGCATAATTAAGATATTGAAGCTCGAAAATCATCATAATTAATTTTGATTTGTACTTTATACAAACTAAAAATATATTTAGTAAAAAACATATTTATTTCTTCAGAAATTACATAAATTTTGATTATTTACATTGTAAAATGAATTTAAATTTCAAGGATAAATAAACGGAAGTATAAATATAAAACAAAAATTTTTACAAGTTACAATTTTTTTCGTTGCGGTTAGTTTTTTTATACGTTAGAAACACGAAGTAAGGTCGGATTGCAAGGATTTTTTTTATCTAAAATCTAAAATATTCTGGTGTAATGGTTTTTCAAATAACATGACGACCCTGTAGCCTAGTTGCTTGCGACCCTGCCTGCGAAGCGAGGGGTCCCGGGTTTGATTCCCGGCCGGGGCAGTTATTTATGTGACAGATGAATATTTGTACTCGGGTCATGGGTGTTATTGTGATGTGTTATGTACCGTCCAAGCCACCCGCGACACAGATAAAAACCTACTGCGGGGGTATGAGTGTGTAAGCGTGTATATTCATTTCCAATGTGAAAAACAAAATATGAAATATTTATGAAAAAAAATACAATAAAAAATATAAATGGCATATATCTAGATAGCTATTATGTCTACATTATTTTCCTTTTTATGCATTATTACCGCTTTGCAAGTAATTTCTGATGAAGAAGGGAAGTACATTTCTCTTATTAAATAAACTAGAAATATATAATTAAACTGTTATTAACTCTGTAGCATATTTCAATGTTAATCCTAGTTTTCCTATTAATATTATAAATGTGAAAGTTTGTGAAGATGTTTGGATGTTTGTTCCTCAATCACGCCACAACTACTTATCCGATTTGGCTGTTTGGAATGGAGATAGCTTATATCCTGGGTTAACACATAGGCTACTTTTTGACCCGGAAAAGTTCAGGCTTCCCGCGAAATATGTAAAAAATCGATATCCACACACGCGAAGCCACGGGCATCATCTAATATTTTGTATGCTAATCCATCATTCAACATACTTATAGGTGCACTTTATTTTTATGTGGTTCTATAAACTTAAATTAATTAATTAAAAATTTCGTTTCGAAACCAATTTCCACTCTATCGCGGACGAAGCCGCGGCCAAAAGCTAGTTTGAATTAAAAGCTATAAGGCTCCAATGACGACACGGATATACTTGAGAAAATCGTAATATACATTTTTACTAATAATTAAACTTCTAGAGACTTATTAAAGGCCACACTTTTTTTTTGTATAATATATCGTAGTTATTTAGATATTGTGCATCAATAAAAGTCTATAAATTTCATCGGCTTACTGTCTGATTACAATTACTATAAACACGAAACAGTAATACTGATTTTGCAAATAATTCCAGGCTCTTATTTTGTTTTCTAATAATTAGCTACTACTAACATATAATAATCACTATGTAATTATTGAGATACTCGCAATATGACTCTCGTGGATTTAATTATAATCGATGAGCAGTACAAACAATTCATGCGCTTACGTGCAAGCAGAGCTCGTTCTGTTTATGACGCCTTGGTACTCGGTTGCATTGCACCAATGCATTCTCGGGCGCAAGCCGCGCGACCGCTAACGCCCGGGGACAATGTCAAATATTTTATTATTTACTTTGTTTATTTTAAGCAAACACAGTTATTATTAAAAACAGAGTATATTTCTTATTTCTTTAGGAATTATACACCGAGTGGTTTATGTTTTAAATTAAATCTTACATATAATAAACTTGACAAGTGCGCGTTAAACTCGCTTGGAAAGGGTTCCGTACGTTGATTATGTGTGGTTTCGGAGATAAGCGAGGGGGGGGGGAATGGTCAATTTTTGGCTTTAATTTTAAGTTCTTTCTTAAATAATAAAAAAAAATCCACTGTAGAACTAACGCTTCGATTTGCAAAACAGTTTTTGTTTAATTTTGATTTTGTCCAGTAGTTTCGGAGTAAATTGGCTGTGAACGGCGCCGCGGCGGTCGCCCAGGACGTACGAGTGATCATACAAGGCTTACGTTTTTTGTTTTTTCGTACGGAACCCTAAAATATGAATAGATTTGTATGTAAACGCATTTTGATTGTTAAATTTAATTTGCCTGATCTCATAATATTATAACAGCCATTAAAAATGTATACGGTTTAAATTTATACGAAGGTTAAATGGGAATCAGCATTTTAAATTCTCATATGTAAAGAAGTGCATAAAAAAAGTATACAAAAAACCATTGAAGTATAATGGTAATAAAAATAGTTCAATGAAAATGACAGAAACAAAATATAATAATACAAGAATAAAAATAAAAAAGTAAAGTTATGGAAAGTTATTAAGGAAGACAAGAATCTACTAATATTATAAGACTAGTAGTCATACAGGCTTGAGTTTCTTTTGTTTCGTTTCGATTCGCTAAGTTGTCAAGAGAAACTGACGACAGTGACGACGTTCACGAACACAATTTTGTTTCTTATTTAAATTACGCTTTTATAAGCTTTTAAAAGTTATAAAATATTAATAATTACTTGCAAAATAAAACAACAAAATTTTTACTTTAAAAATATTTTTTCAAATGTTTTATGTATTTATTTATTTGGATAATAATAATAATTATTGTGTAGTTACAATATGAGTTAAATAGGTTTAGATATATATATATATATATATATTGTATTTTATAAATTGTGTAGGTATGTGTTCAAACGTGTGATCGTGAACTTTTAGTTTCATTACAATTTACCAGGGCAGCTGAACCGACGAGGCGATCAGTGCACGTGCCAAGAAAGCGGCGAAGTGCATTCTCGTATGCAATTCGACAGCACTAATATTTCCAATAAGTGGAAAAGAGATAGGCATACAGTATGCGTGTGTATTATTGAGTATCCGATACGAAATGACGTTGGCTTGCATGTGTTAGGTTTGCGTATTTTTGATTGGTAGAAATACTTGTGGTGGTTAGTAGTTGAACACGTTGTATATGTCGTGACCAAGACGCAGAATGCAGCATGCAGAAAATTATACTCATTGAGTAATTTGCGTCTGTGTAGTGCAGTCGTGCTCAATGCGCTCATGTCATTCATATGCGTTTGTTTTGCAAGCGACAAAACTTATATGTCACTAGATTCCGTCTGCGGTTTCTCGCGCGGAACAATAGCTTCATAGACACATGTTAAATGTCCAGAATCAAGCCACGAAAATATATAAAACCGGGATAAATTCCATCCTATTTTTTAAAGTCTAGACATGATCTGTTTGTGTGCCAAGTTTCATTTTAATCTGTTCAACGGTTAGCGCGTCATGGAACCCCAAACATCCAAACATCTTCACAAACTTTCGCATTTATAATAAAATTATTAGTTAGAATTGGAGGAATAGGAATACTAGATAAGTAGGAATAGTATTGTATCATAAATAAAAACTTATTTAAAATATGACATAGAACATCTTAAACAATAAAAGACAATGCTAAGAATAATAAACTATTAAGTCTGTTATGGCGTCAATTAGAAAAAATAAATAAGTAGGTACTTAAAAAATCATAGTTGATGGTTTATTTTTTAAATATCACCACCAAAGCTAAGCTATTATGCTATGTGTGCACTGATATGCTTAATTAAAGTGACCTATTCCTCATATTTAAATATATCAATGACAGTCCGACATTGCATGCGCGTTCTTTGCTGCCTGTGCAATGACCCGATGCGACGTCAAGCGTGTTGTGACGTCGCAGGGGCGTCGAGCGAACGGACAACCTCTTCGCGGTGTCTGCTATCCTGGTAATAAAGGTTCATCCATTATACAACCCTTTTCTGAGTCCTAAACCATCGCGACACTGAAAAGGACAAGACTTGTATTGTTTGCAAATTGATGTTGTCGCAATCGCGTACATAATGAACATCGTTACACATTCGCGTTTTCACGCCCTTCAACACGGTAATATTTTGAAGTAGGCGTTTAAAGGGATCGAGTGACTCACTGACAAGACAGGCTTAAATCGTTTTACTCGAACTGCTCGTAATGCTAATTATTTGTATTCGTTGTCGAATTTTATTGACAGTTATGGGGTCTATTCGCCACGGCTTTGCACCTTTTTATATTATTGGATTTACTTTATCCTTATATATCGTGAGCGTCACACAAAAGTTATGTACTAAAATCATCCTCGTTGATTCATTGTCAGCTAGAAAAAACTTTTTTTTAAGTTGATTGGTTTGACATACAATTTTTTTGTCGTAGTGGCATTCAGGATATCAAAGGTTAATTTTATAATATTCATACTAGCGGCAATACAAGACGGCTTGAGAGTTGAGTCGTAGAAAGGGTCGAATGTTATGTCGTAATAGTTCCGTTCCGGGTGCATCCAGCGCTCCATTCTATCCATCGATCGGCCGTGACCATGGCAACGCGAACCTTAGTGCGTGGGTCAGGGGCGTGATTGCCTTCCTTACAATTTTGTTTTCCTTTATATACGTGTCTTGGTGTATATGTACTGTAAGTAGTGAATTTATACTTTTTTCTAGGAATTTTTTAATGTTAGGTATTTATTTTTATGTTGGACTCATAGTTCATTCCTATTGTCATTTCAAGCGCATTTGCATCCAAACTTACTATAACATTTATTAATTAGGTTAGACAGATCAGCATAAAAATAGTAGATATTATTATCATTAATCATTCTTAACAGTTGTAATATAAATTACTAGCTACTGCCCGCGGCTTCGCTCTCTTGAATTTTTTTTCATATAGCGGTATAAAAAATGGTTTCCTTTCGATTCACAGACCTACCGAATATAGACAAAACATTTCATAAAAATCGGTCAAGCTATTTCAGAGCAGTTTGGTTACAAACACTGTGACACGAGAATTTTAGTAAAAAGATTTAAAAATGACAAACAATGACAAAACACTAGAGGAATTTGTTTCTTGAAGGCAAGCCACTATTAAAAACATTCGAGTAAAAGTCTGTACACTTTGCTTCTCCAGTAAGTCGGGCTCGTCTCCTCGTTGACTGGCTATTCAATTAAAAAAAGATAGTATTTGTTAAAACTGCAATGCTCAATAATACTCAATATTGAGCTTTATTCACAACTAATTGCAATTCTGCAACAACTTACAGGTTGAGCTCTTTGTAGAGTAATGGATGAGTACCGACTGTGTCGGAAGTCCTAGAAGATACTTTAAATTACCATCATAATAGATTTCACGTTGTGGTAGTTCACAGTGTTTTCATCACGGGTGCAAGTTCCATTTCAAGTTCAAGCGATAAAATATAAATAGAACATAAGTGAGCGCCTGTCTTATAGTTTTAAAATTAGATAACCCAGTGATTCTCATTGTAGTGAATTGTTTTTATTAGGAGTATATTATCTAAGAAAATTATAATATTTTTCATCAGAAAAATAAAATGATAGCGGTCTAGTTCTATTGGACTTGCATAGAATAGTTTTTAGCCAAATTCAAAGAGGTTAAAAATTCGACACGCATGAATGTAATAAATATTTACAAATGATAATCTTATTAAGAAAAATCTTTAAAAAAATCAAAATAACCCAAAAAAACTATTCCAATTTTAAGTAAAAATAAAATAAAATATCCAAATGAATATTTACGTAGCTAAACTATTTACGTTATTAATAAAATCAATGGTTCTTAATATTTTAGGAATATAGACGTATTTATATTTATTTCAAATGTTGTTACTTTGGGACGACAACAATGTTTCATTTTTATTGCTTGCCGAGTACAAAAGCAATTTCATACTTCACTTTTATTAAACCAACTGATTTCTTATCTTGCGACCTTCAGCTTACCTCTTGCTATTGCTAGTTTTTAACTAAACAAAAGGCACACGTTAAAATATACTAAGTTGCGTAGATTAATCGAGACTATTTTGACTCATAACATATTATGGCACCTCTATAAAAAAAACCGGGCAAGCAAGTGCGTATCAGACCATGCTGTAGTAAGTTTATCGACTATTACCCATTAACTACTTCTGCTAACATAGTCGTAATAGTTTTCCTTGTAAATTCATCATATAACCTGTTTTTGAGATTTTTTTCACTTGTCCAACTCCAACCGTTTACCCGGCGGGGGGAGACACTTGACTCTAACCACAATTAGCACTTTAAAGTCAAATATCGGCAAACGAACCCTTATATCCAGAAGTGGCATTTGGAGACCCATTATATTTTTGAAAGACCTTTTCAAAGATAGCCCACACTATGGGGTACACAACGAAAAAAAATCAACCTCACGTTACCTGTACCTAATACCTCCCTTGCAGTATACCCTGAAAAAAATATTTTTCGATATTTTATTCTAAGATTTTGTAGTTTTAATAAATAATACCCGTGTCAAATTACAGCTTTCTAGTACTAACAGCGCTAGGCCTCGGACAGACGGACGCGCGGACGGACGGACGGACATGATGAAACTATAAAGGTTCCGATTTTACTTCGGAACTCTAAAAAGGCGCTAATGTGTATTTCTTGCTGTCTTACCTGAACCATGTTATTAGTGAAAACTTCTTTAGCCGCATTGAGCGATTTTAGTAGGGAAAATACTTATGGGTGCGCGTCACCGATGACTGTCGAGATCATTTTGCTCGTGACATATTGCGCTTGCGCCAGACAAGCGACGCAGTATAGCGGCGACGATAGCCACTTACCATCAGGTGGATCGTCAGCTTGTTTGTAGGCTTCCATAAAAAAAATCCAGAACAAATGAGCTATGTGATTATTTGCTACTTCTACATAAATAGTCGTCCATTCATGCATCATCCTTCATTGCATCTTCCGATTTGTAAACGACCGTGTCGATCGTCGTATTTACAACATAATAGGTAGCGAGTGTAATGTACAATGTACGTATAGTGTGCCAAGTGCTAAGTGACCCGCTACGTCTTTGATCATGGATAAGGAACTACACAGCGTCAGTGGTATAAGTGGCGCGGAATCAATCGTACGTTGGAACCTTGACCTTGCGCGACCATGCATCCACTTAGACGTTTGACACGATAATTTCATTTCCTAGCTATTCTTCCATTACCTCTTAACCTTAGGTTGCATCTTTATTGTTGTGTAATGTCTGATTAGTTCAACACTTCAGAATAGTTCTATAACAGGCAGGTACATGATTTTATCGCATTGTAGAACACGACTTCTCTTTTCAATTAAAGTAGTAATGTAAGCTCCACCACGCTGTTTGGGATTAGTGGGCCAATGATGATTATGGAAGATGTAATCTTTTTTGATCTTAGATGTAAATGACTACTTATGACTACTGTTTTAGTAAGAATAATCGGGACCGATGGCACAAGAAGTGCTCCGAACCACGAAAGCGCCCAAAAACATTTCGCTACTTGCAATCACTCATCGTACAAAGTGTATTTATTGACTGCGCCGTCCACACTAGCTTTATTCTAAACATAACACAAAATATCATGGTACTCGTATAAGTAGTGAAATTATAAAATTTATAAACGTATATCATTTCGATTAACATAGAAGTAAACTGGACATGTCCCAATTATTAATTAGAAATTTGTAGTACGTAGTATAAAAAACGCAAGGACAGACCATACATTATTAAATATAAATAAATAAATAATAAATAAACGCTTACACACCCACCCCGCAGTAGGTTTTTACCTGTGTCCCGGGTGGCATGGACGACACATGTAACACATCACAATGATACCGATGACCCGAGTCCAAATATTTATCTGTCACATAAATATCTGCCTCGGCCGGGAATTGAACTCGGGACCCCACGCTTCGCAGGCAGGGTCGCCACCAACTAGGCTACAGGGTCATCAATTCAGTATAGCTTTTACTTATGTTAATTCTTTATTTTGACATTTATAAATACATACATTAGTCGTTACTGTTGCCCACATAATATTTTACAATACATACTTGAGGGCAATAACAAAAAATTAAAGATGTCTCGAAACTTCTAACGAGTCTAAACTCATTGTTTTAATCATGTTGTCGAAAGCATTTGTAAATGTGAAAAAAGAAAGAAAATATACCATCATACACGTTAACCGCAGATTGTTGCAAAGTAGACTAATACTAAATTAATAACAATGGATTTCCGCAAAGTAACGCCTGATACTATTGACTATGTGAAAAAAACAATTTGTCCCTTTCCTTACGAAGCTCTCAATTATTTAAAGAAGAGTCAGCAAAATATATATTAGTACCTACCTAATACATTGACGCAACAACACGAGAAAAAAATATTTACCCAAAGGTAAAGAAATCGCTTCAACAAAGGAAAAAAAGTTATATGAATAAAATAAAGAAACGAATCTGATGACGGCGATATTATCAAACAACAAAATCCAGCGTCTAGATTTTTCAACAGGAAAACTGCGTTTACAATAGGTATGGCAGTCCTAAAGCTGATGTAGGTATTACACTATATTCACATTCGAATCAGAATTTACATAAGCACTGTGTTGCCTAGCAACCACAAACAAACAGGTGCATGAAACTTTTGGTCGTATAAAGTACGTTTGAACTAAATCTGGAGTTCGCAAGTCGCGTTCCGTTCCACTCTTTGTAATTTTATTTTATTTTTAAACATAATATTTATTTTGCAAAAGTTTAAAATAACACGGAATAGTTACGTATAAAATCGATATAGACTGTTTTAAAATACATAAACATAAATATAAAATGTTATTCGGCTTTGTTTAATGAAATTTAACTTATAAATAATTTTATGCTCATGCATATTGAGTGGAATGAAATATCTGTATAATCTGTACAGTGCCATCTCTCAAGAACTTATTTGTGACGTGGCGAAAATTGGAACTAATGCCATCCCATTCATAAATTACTACTATGCGCACTATGATTGGTCCAATGCGTCCGGCAGCGCCCTCCTTATAGTCACAGATAAGTTGATTTCACTGTATTTCGAAATATAATACGACCAAGTTGCAAAGCATGTAAGCGCCATTATAGCTGTGAGGTTTTCGTAGTCATTTCTATTTATAGTCATAGGTAGGCCGGCCTCAAAACAATAAGTTTCTACAAAGGTTTGAAGTCGCTTCACGAAATTAAGGATGTGCGAGCGTGAGTTATTCATGATGAAAATTGTTTTAAGATGTTGGTTTTTACGTCGTTTTCTCTTAGTGTGTTGTTGTTATAGGTCAATATTAAAATAATGAAGTTTTCACAAACGTTATAATGATTATTTCGTTCTTTAATAGTTATTTGGTGTGCGAAATACAAATCAGTTTGTGAAAACCCTATAAAGGAATTTTTACGATTTGTTGACAAGTATTCTGATACGAGTTTGACTCAAGTATAGGTTGTTACATTTATCTAGGTTTTAAGTTAACTCGGTGCCCTTATCGTTTTCATCAAGTACAATATACAAGTGGCCGTGACCCGCGTTCGGTCACACGGCTGGGTGGTGCGTGGTGGGGCCGTTCCTAGGACGAAGGAGGGGGCAGGGTGGAGAGTTCAATAGAACTTTACGAATTTACTTAGTAACGACACTCTCTAAAACTCTTTGGAATCATCGCAATTACTTACAATTACCCGGTTATTTATGTTATGAAACAATTTAAGTATTGTAATAGCGAGTGACGTCGTATGACCTCTGGCAAGGTTGCCTGCTATTTCCCTGTGTGCTCAATCTGTTATTACGTAGTACCTATGTGTTTTAGGTTTAAATGTATACTTTGAAGCGAATTTGTTATTTGAGTTTGCAACATTTATTTAATTTCTAACAGTGAAGCTGGTAAACTTGGAACTGACGGTATTGCCATGCATTGTATTTCCAAGTATGTAAGCCATACAAACAAAACAAATAAAAAGTTTTCATTAGGAATCCTTACTAATTCTCAACCCTACTGGTTACCTACGAAACGAATGACCTTGTTAGATGTTACACAGTGGGATTTGATAAAATGTAAGCACTATACAATTCCGTTCTTTTTTTATTTTTCCGTTGCTTATTATTCTCATTCTGTATCGTACATAATTGATTAAAGACAACATTCCGACCTCAGATTTTCTTATAATCTGAGATTCCGACTTATTTTTGAAATTATTGCACGATTCTACTGTATTAACTGTTTATTAACAATATGAAGGGTAGAGCTTTGCATATAACTTAGAACTTTTTTGTATAATATGTCAGGTGAATTCGAAAGTTCCATTTTTGTATCGTTTTCTTTATCCTCCTTAACTAATTACGTAATCGTAATTTACAAATTGTCAATTTCAGACGTGTTGTGATTAATTTTGCCCTTGAAACTTACAATGTACGGATAATGTCAAATTGACTTATTTCAAACACAAAGCGCGATAAGTAGTATGATACGCATCGCATGCGAATATCAGCAGGAAGCAATTTGCTCTTGCAGAAGGTTATGGTGATAACACAATGTTGCGTACATTGTACAATTGACACACGTAAGCGAATTTATCCTTCATGAGCACACTAAGCATAAGTCCAGTGTATTTTACAAGGTAACTTAATAGATGAAACTCAAACTCAAATTAATTAATAGTAACCTATCTCCGCTTTGATGTGCTTTATTTTTAATTTTGCTTATTTTTAATATAATAATATATCAATGATCTTCCTTATTTCACAAGGGACTTGTGTGAAACTGTGTTGTTTGCAGATGATACCTCATTGCTTTTAAAAGTTGATGGGAGAAAACAATGTTTTGACGATGTAAATAATACTGTTTCCCAAATGTTGCAATGGTTTACATGTAACAGCCTAATGTTAAATGCTAGTAAAACGAAATGTATGCAATTTACTTTACCCCACCCCCAATAACAATTCAGAAACTTTAACTTAACTTTTCAGAAAAAAGTTAGGAATTAAATTTCGAATATGAAACGAATTGTTTATTGATCCAGATTATTCTTAAATTCTGTCGCTATCTCAGGATTAACACGAACAGTGTATTTTATAACTAGTCCTTCCGTATAGGTAGAGCCAGTCTATTTTGAAGTGAGTGACAGATTTGATTTGAGTTCCCCTTAGCCCAGTTGGTAGAGAGCTTAGAGACCCTGCTTGTGATGCAAGGGGTATTGGTTAATTAAGGATTTTCGATTGTGCAGATATTAATATGCCACAAGTTGACTTGGATTGGCCCACCAACTCCTCCCTCAATCCGCAACGGATTAGTTAGAAGGAGACTGATCGAAGCCTTCTCAATTAAGAGCTACTAAAAGGGTGAGTAGGGTCTCAACGTAAGTAAAAAACAAATTTGTCAGTTTTTGATTGGCTACAAAAATAAAAACAGTCACGTGCATGATCTGATGCTGGTTGGGGATCCGCGTGCAATCGGGGTGCAGGGGTCGCGCGCACCTGCGCCCGCGCCTCTGACTTTGCCAGATAAGATACGACTATTATTTTGTCACTGCTATCGGCCCAATGTCACACTGACCTTAATGACACCGAATGACGCGCCGTCACCACGCGTTCATCGCTCTGACCTTGCGATGCTTATCTAATCTGCTGTTCGCGAAAATGTTGTTAGCATCATTATTTTTCATAACAGACTGGTTTTCCGAACCAATGTCAGAGGGATTTTCTGATAACGTCCGCGTCAGGACATGCAAGCATGAGTTTGACCTTGTTTTGAAAATAAATTAGATAGCACAAAGATTATCCTTCGCAAATAATTGCGGGTTGTATACAGAAGTGAATTTTGAGCATTTTTAGTATTGTTGACTATATCATTCGCATGTGGAATTGGGCCCATCCCAAAGTTGGACCCAAAGTCCATCTTTCCGCACTTAGATATTCCTTAATCATTCTATTTATTCAATTCCACGATAAAGTAAAATATGGACTACATGAGCTAAGTTTGTCTTATGCATGCATAAGATGAGTTTCTTAATAGAATTTAATATATTATTATGTAACTACCGATATTAGGTTCGTGAAATAGACTCACTGAAATTATCATTTATTTTTAGTTCTTTACTATGCTGTGAACTTGAGTAAAAAATCTTTAGTTACGCAACTCATCTGCAAACGATATGCATTTAGTATGTCATAGAGTATCAGAATTATCTACGCATGCATTTTACGCTGTTTTGTTTACAATGAATGCGTGTAAAATACCTAAGGATAAATGCACACGATCTTATAATAGTCGTACATACGGCCTTCATGGTGTCGTCGTCATCACCCGGAAATTGCCATGTAACTGTAAACGTACGTTACAATTTTCCGAAGCAGGAAGTATAAATCTACGACACGATGGTCAATGAAAATTGTAAAAAAATATAGTTCCTTATAAATATTTCGACGAAGGTATTATTTAACATTATGCAAATTTTCTGGATTCTCAAATATTATGGATGATTTAGATAAAAAGGTTTTTTTAATCGTTGTGGGTACATCTATGTATACTGTGTGATATAATAATATTTAAGATATTTAATTATCTCCTAAAAATATTTGAGTGCTACAGGAAATATTTCATGTCAGATGACATAAATTGACAGAAATTGCGATTTTGATTGAAAAAATAACATTTAACTACTAACATACATTGCCGATCAGCAAATAAGGGTCAGCTGGAAGGCTGTAACATAATAAAATTATAGTACTGACCTAGATCAGGAATGGAGCTGGAGGGCTCCTCGAAGGAAGGTGGCTTGAGGAGACGCGGCGGTGGCGGCGGCGGTGGCGGAGGTCGCATGCACTGGATGACGGAGTGCGCGGCGGCGGGCGCCGGCGCCGGCAGCAGGCACGGCGCGCGGAACTCCTTGCCCGGCGGCGCGGGCAGCTCCAGCCGACGGCCTCCCATCATCTCCATCTCGTACTCGACCGGCTCGCGCTTCGGCGACAACTTCGGGTAGCACTGCATGACTTCCCCGTAACTTATTAACAATCCAAGTCTATCCAAAAAGTCCTTAAAAGTCTTTAAAATCAGTTAAATAAACCTAACACATCCCAGCATTCGCAGCAACAGAATTCGTAGCACGGTGCTATCCATCCAAACGTAACGTATGTTTACTTCGCGTGTCGTACGGTGCGGCGCGCGCCGCTCCCCAGCGAGACTCGTTCGCTCGTGGCGGCCAACTTTCTCTCACTGGCGTGGCGGCGGCGGCGACGGCGGCCGGACGAAAGTGAATCTGCAGCGGTGCCCCGCGCGGCCCCCGCCCTCAGGTGTCCTGCACCGCCCGCCCAACGCCGTCGACCACCGAACGCGGTTGCAACCACCGCTCCGACTCAACTTTAACCTTACCCACGACCTCCTCAGTGCAATGATCTTTCAATATACCCTACGCAACGTTCAATTCTGACAACCCTTATTTAAAGTTAAATAATTTTTGAGAGTAATTTCATGTTATTTTCTCAGTAAAATAATCTATTATTTGTACTGTAATAAAATATAAATCGTTTTTTTTATGTAAACTTTGACCTCAGAGCTCGACCGGCAGACGTCGTTCTACAATTGAAATGTAAGATTTACAAGTAGGTATACTGTTATGTTACCGACTTAGTCTGCGTGTATTGTGCATGTGCCTATAACTTAACAGGGCCACCGTCCTAGAATTGCTTTGTCCATAATCTCGGCAATGTTGTATATTGCAAGAATATTAATTGTAATCAGTGAAGTCATTAAGAAGGTTAGCAAAATTACTGACACATTGCAAAATTAAACATTTAGTTTAATATTTATTTTATTTTATTTTTTTAATTTTAGTTCAATAAGGAAATTATCAGGGAAACTAGAAAACATTTGATTTATGTAGCTATGTGACCTCCAAGAAACTCCTACACTGCATTGTTTTATTTAGCTTATGGACTACATATGTAGAGGTACGTGCGATGCTAAATAAGCATGAAAAATGCATTTCCGAAGAGCGTAAACTACCAATATGTGTAACCTTCACACAGTTTCTCGGTATTCCGTGATTAATGCACAATAAAATCGGCACGCACACTGTTCTCTGACGACACGCATAAAATTTGCACACTTGCAATTTTCTATAATTAAATATTTGGTATTCTATAATAGACCAAATTTTAATATTCTATTTTGATATATCATAATTGCCCAATGGTAATTTAAATTAATTACCAGGTAAAGTTTTAAGTTTGAGTTTTAAGCAACATTTTTGTATTGGGAAAGGTACCCCCCAGCGGCGACTAGAAATAAACGATTCCTACGTTACGAATTATCCTAATCAAAACTTTATATTTTAAATTTATTTTGTTATAAAAAATATAAATGTCATACTTATCGAGAATTTAATCGGAGATCCGTCGCACAGCAGGTAGAGCCCCACAAACACAAATAATAAAAATACAACGTGCTACATAAAATCAATCGGATTATGCTTACCACTTTTATCACCGCGATTAATTATAACTTAATGACGAAAAATATCACCTATGTAGAGACTGAAAAAACTAATTCTGATTTTCAGTAAGACATAATATGGCTTTCAGGAATCTTACTTTCTCGTAATTGCTTTTTGTAATTTGCCTTTAAGGACATATTTTCAAAGTAGCATTGGCTCCGATATCACAAAATTCGTAATGTAAAGTTTACGCTAATTATATTATTATGTATCAATTAGACACGTGGAATTAAAGAAAACCTGTTTTAGTGATATCGCAATTGATAACTTTTTATCAAACTTTCAAATATTGTTATTAAAAATAAAATGTGTAATGGTGTAAAAATTCTTCATTGTCGGTTTGTGGCTTTGAGTGGCATCAATATTTGAACCAAAATAATATATGTTACAACAGATAGAGACGCGCTATTAATTTTAATATATTATATAAAAATTAATGCTTAAGCGCGCGCTATTAATCTTAATATATTATATAAATTACGTGTCACGTTGTTTGTCCGCGATGGACTCCTAAACTACTTAACCGATTTTAATCAAATTTGCATACCATGTGCAGTTTGATCCAACTTGAAAGATAGGCTTAAGGCACACGGAGCATTTAATAGCAAAAGAAACTTTTGACAGAACGAGTCTGTTCGGGCAGCTAGTTTTATGTAAAACTATTAAACCAAGAGTTCGTTTAACGAAACATTATCCTTGTAATCACAAAATAGTAACCCACCCTGACACAATACAAGTAGTCGTTTTTATCAGTTTTATAAATTTATCATAATAAATTTTAAAATACAAAGTTCTGAGTTCTGAGGTACCTAACCAACATTAAAACAAATAGATCGATTCGAGAAATTCTTTCTTTTTTTGCAGTCGGTATAAAGAACTCGTGTCATAATTTCTAACAAAATCATAATCCGGTTCTTTTTTAACAAAGTACTATTATTTCTTCTTTGGTTTTACTTCAAGAAAGTATGACGCATAAGTTTCTTTCGCTAGCGAGTGAAAAGGAATAAATTGTTATAGTCTTTTGTCTAATAATCTTTACATATACTTTTGTATTCCTCATCATTTTAATTTTCTTTCTTTTTCTTTCTAGGCCGGTAACGCATCGGTGATGCCTATATGGTGTTGTTGGAGTCCATTACCGACGATAACCAGCTATCATCAGGTGGAATAAAGTAAACTAATTTCGTAAATATTTGATGTGGCAGCTTTTCTAGGCTTCCTATGAAGGCTCAGTTTATTCTGTAGTTTTATAAAAAAAATCAATACGATACCAGATAGAACTACATCATATATATATATATAACACAAAAAATGTTTGTACTACACACTCTGAAACCATCCATCCGATATGCCTCAAAATGGTTTCATTTTAAAGACAATAAATATTAAGGTGGTTTGAGACCACTAAAGCATGCATTAGACACATTCAGTCCATTCATAAAGTCGATTTTCCAATTTTCTCATACAACAATTTGAAGATACCTAATATGTAAACAATGATGTTGTATGTATTATGTAAAGCACATAAATAGACTGTCAACACTAAAACTTTGTCATCCTTTTTTTGATCTTTCATTGTCATTAGAATTTTTTTAGCGTAGTGGAACACGCTGGGTATCCATTTAGGGTACTTTCGCTAATGAAAAATAAATTATGAAATTTGATAAAAATGGAAATGTATGTAGAGATATACGTAGAGATTCTAATTTTGAGTCATAAAAGCACATTATTGTTTTATTATATTAAAATTAAAAGTCGTAATTTTTAACCTGCATATCACGTGACTCAAAGTACGAGCCAACATGGTGTGATGTCATATAGGCAAAAAACTGTCAGTTCAGTGTAAAGTATTGGATTCAATGGAGAGGCGTGCTAAGAGGCTTATTGGTGACCCAAAGCTGATAGAGTCTAGTCTACAAAGCCTCGAGCACAGGCGCAGAGTTGCCAGCCTCTCAGTATTCTATAGGATACATTTTGGAGAGTGTGCGCAGGAATTACATGACTTAATTCCCCCCTCTACTTTTTACTATCGAACATCCAGACGCACGGCGGGTATTCATCCCTTTGTCGTCAACATCCCCCCGGTGCGGACGTCGCGCTTTGCTTCGTCTTTTATTATACGTACCGCAAGGGACTGGAATAAATTGCCTGCGTGGGTGTTCCCCTCTGATTATAATGTGGGTGTCTTCAAGTCTGGAGTGAATAGGCTTCTACTAAGTTAGTGTGCTTTACCATCCAAGGCTTCATATTACTGCTTACCATCAGGTGGTTTTGTGGTCAAGCACTAACTTATTCGGTATAAAAAAAAAAAGTGTAAACACCTAGGTACATATGTATCTATCAACTTTAACTTCAAGGAGTAATAATTGTGTTCTTTCGTCAGTGCATTTCATTTGTACCTATTTATTTATTAAAATGCAAACCGGCTTTGTAAAAGCAGATAGTACGAATCTGCCAAAAAATGATTTAATGATGGTTGCAAAGTTCTTTGTAACCCTGACTTGTGTTCTTCCGAATTCCGGAATGTTAAAACATCTTTGTAAGTTATATTATATTATTCTTCTAATATTATATCTAATATTATACTGTTTTTCTATGTAAGTGCCAGGTATACGTAATTACTAAAAGATTATTGGAAAGTGTTAGTTTACGTTTTGATAAACAACTTTTCTGGAGTTGTACAACTAGACGCTACTCACCAACGATGCGATTGTAATTCATTATTTTCCCAAAAAATACCAAATATTTATAGCTGTTAACGTTGAATGAGTGCCGGTCGTACATACACGACTCTTGTTTTTACCAATATTACGTCACCAAAATGGCTGACAGCGTTTTTGCGGGAATAAAAATGCATTAAAATTTAATTTTATGGCAAGAAAGCGTGTTAATTTTGCCGAAATATATTTTTTGTGGCTTTTTATTAGGAAAGTCAACATTTTGAAGTACTTTTTCGAACATAGTAGTATACCCTATTAAATAAATAACATTCTCCTGCTTCTTGAAATTGGTTAATTCGCCCTCACGAAATATCAATAATTGAGTTATAAATTAGGTATATCAACTGACCTGCTGCCGCACTTACATAGTTTTTTATTTAGATAAAAAAATATCTTTGAAACCATGTCCTATGAACTCGGTCAGTGTAGTTTGGAGAATCGATACGTAGAGGCGTTATCGGTTTCACTCTACACCCCGATATTGGACTTGATCGATTCTCACTCGTGCTTCGGCACGCTCACAGATATTCATCTGCAGATAATACCACTGTTGGCCGTGAATGTAAATATGCCTATAACAAAATCTAACTACATCACTCGCCGAAGATAGTACACGAATTCAGAACAATATCTAGCACGTCTGTTACAAGTTATATTATAAACACTGATTGTAATGATCTTATTAAGAGATAAAATTGGAATCTTTTCCATCCTTTTGAGCTGGTTTATCAAAATTAGAATTATAACGTTGATTACAATTGCATAATCTCTACATCTCTACATCAGATAACAAAGGAAATTTGCTTTTCAATTATAGCAAACTATAACTTTACTTATAAGTGTTTAATTACTCATTTTACATGCCTTTAAAAGAGCTATTCATTACTACTAATATAATTACTAATGTATAGGTTACATATAACGACATATGCATGTCGTTATCTATTTCGCGTTACCTGTGAAAGAAATAAAATATTCACGTTCTTTTGTGAAATATTTTGAGAAAATCTGAAACATAATTATGAACATCTCGCAAGGTACGAATATTATTTATCAAGCGATTGTTCGTCAATAAAAATTATTAAGTATTATCATCACAGTTTGAAGCCAAACGCTAACGAACCCAAATTCTTGGCGGTTCGCTCTATAATTGATGTGTCGGATGGTGTGAGGGCAGGTTGATACAGGTTGGGTGGCGTTGGGACGACGGGTGTTGGGACGATGGCTCGATGGGGTGGGCGGAACGGTGCGGTGCTAGTTCAGGGGGAGGTGCAGGCGCAGGCACCGACCGCCGAGGTCACTGCCACCGGTGCTCACGGCCGAACCACAGCTCTATTTTGGAGGCAGTACATCTACCACCAAATTAAAGTTTGGCTAAGTATGAGTCTATACAGTATTTTCTGCACGTCCGCCAAGTGCAACCTATGAACAAAGTGCAAAGTTTTGTAAGAATTTCCTACTAGTAATACTGTAATGATACCAAATAAAGTATTTCTTTCCTTCAAATTTATTGTTCTTGATTTCTGTTCATATACTTAGCTGTAGGTGTAGAGAGAAGATTCAAGAAACAATTTAATTAGTTAATCAATCATAGCTTTAGTTACCGCTAAATCATATTTATTTGAATACAACAAAGAGTCATGGAAACGTATTATTTTATAATAACTTAACTGCAATGTCCTTAACCTTCCGACCGTTACAAAGAATTAAACTAAAAACGATTAGTATTTTAAGGTAAGTCAGTGACGGTCAAAGGGGCAAAGAACGGTTTACTTAATCTATATTATCGCATGCTAACTCGTTAATGTAATGTTTGAACAACGTATAATTTTCGTTTTTATTGTGCCCTTAATAAAGCAATTAAAAAAACTGTTTTAAGGTTAAGGCTTTGGCCCTACAAGAATTTTTATAAAAGAAGCTTTTAATTTAAGCAAAATTTGACATCGATTAACTAATCATATTCTTTAATACTTAAAATGTAAAGTCATGACTCATGCTACAATAGTAACAGCTGAAATAAAATCCGAGATTTACTGGTTACGTACGGGAGTCGCATTGCGTGTTTATCGATAGTTTTATAGCTAAGTTTGGGCATCGGGAGTGAAAGTCGGCTGGGAAGGGCACCAGGACACTCGGGGCAGCCGGGGCTGGGCGAGGGTGACAGGCGACGCAGCCCGCATGCGCGACGCATGCACGTCTATGCAGGCTACGCTCACCGACTAGCGCCGACCGACTCATCTGACGGCGAATGTTTACGAATTCGGGAAATTTTACCATTAACAAAGAATGATTCTTTTGTAAAAAGATCCGGTGCAAATTGGTTGTTACTTACTACCGTTACATATACTTATTCATGTCCAAGTTATAAGATTCTCTTTAAGGGGTATGCTGTGAAGAAATTGCACAGGATAATAAATTCACATTTAAAGCAGAAACATAATTATTCGTATCAATATTTGCTCATGAACGCATGGATCTTTTTGACTTTTTAAAATCAATATTATCACGAAAAACCGCGAAAGGACTCATTAATGAAATCTGTGTTTTTTCGGTAATTTAATTAGTTGCATTTATTTAATTAGGTTCAATATCGTTTAATTTAGTTAACACGACTAAAGAGGGATAGAGCCTAGGAATATAATCTAATAAAATAGCGAGAGAATTATAAACTATAAATTACTTATTATTTTAACTTGTAGAATAAAATTTAAGAATATGAAATAGTGAAACTTTGTAAAAATTAAACTATACGAAAATCCCTTGAAAATCCTATGATTTTGTGCTTATATAAGTTGTACCTACTCTTTTAAAATGAAACAATCATCAAAAAATATTTTTCTTACAGCTCAGGTAGTTAACACTTCTATTAAGCGACATAATATACTTTCATCTTACCTTATACAAATACAATAATAATTTAATATCGTTTTATCCTGTGTCGGCGTGAATGCAGTCGCCGTCAGCCGCCGCGGCGCGGCGGCGTCGTCGCGTCCTCGCCGGATCGATATGCAGTGGCTAGACGTGTATTTCTTCCCCTGCTGCCTGCTGCCTGCATACCCAATACCCAGTACCCAGGAATATGCTTATGTCGAAATTTAATTCGGGTTCAGCGTTGTGGTTTATAAAACTAATTTTTTTCACAGCGTTGCTCTCTTAAAACTGCATCATATTTGATGTAGGTATACTTGTTACGTTTTGTTAAATGTTCTGTTGTATGTTTTGATTGAGGATTAAGCTAAGTTTAATTTAAGGTTATTCGAAGCATTAACACTACTAATAACTAACCACCTCTTACAACGTCCGTTAAAATTGTGCTTTTGCTGTAATTAAATTAAATTTAATCAACAATAGTGAATCAACAAGCACAAACTGTATGGAAAGAAGTGAGAAATGTACATATAAGTAACGAAAATAATATCATGAATACCTTGGGTTGAATGGATGATATTGAATCACAGATTACCCCCAATGTGACGTCTCATTCACATATACCTACTAATACATATTATGTCTATACGATCCGCAACTAAAGCAAAGCCTTGTGTAGGGCACGGCAGTAGTGTAAACGTGTTTATTATTTTAACTATAATCGCAAAAAATTTCATACCTAATCACCTATTTTTACTCGATTACACGAAGTGGATTATCCTAGGAAATAGAAAAATCGAAATTCTCGTCGATTTTTCTAGTATTAATTATTTATTTTTCTTGATTACTTTTAAATTTGACAATGTGAGTGCAATTGATATAAGGCGTCTATGTCTATATACGTGAAAAACTGAACTCTTGTTTCATTCTAATTTCAATAAACATATTTTGTACTAGCTGTGCCCACGACTGGAAAGGAGATTTTCCCGTGTTAGAGATTTCCCCACGGAAAAACCGATCCCACGGGAATTCCTAAACTAAAAGTAGCCTATTCATTGCCCTATCACCTTCTCTATTTTTCAGTCGTATTAAAATCGGTTCAGCCGTTCCAGAGATGGAACCAGACAAACTGAAAGACAGACAGACAAAAAAAAAAATTATTATATATTTTATTAATTATTAAATTACTTTTGTTCTAATCTCGGAAAATAAGCACTTGAGAAAACACAGTTATTTTTAAATCACAAACATACATTCAATTTTATTAATGTATACTATGTATTGTACAGATATAATTTTATTCAAGTACCAAAAGTTAACACTTATGCATATCACTCTTCTACTCAGACTAACTGTAATTTAGTTTTGCTATTCAATGAACGAGACAAAAATATATTTCCTTTTAATAATATTCTTACCTTTATTTTTCTCTATGCAGCGAACTGAACATAAGTCCATTTTACCTTAACTTGCAACAAAGTTTGAAAATTAAGTTAAATTTTGGTAAAGTACTTAATTGAATATACAATAGTAGTTCAACGCTCTGATGTGTTTGGTTGGGTTGAAATATAGTTCGCGAGTCTCGACCTTACGGGCCTTGAAGACTGCAGTAGTGGAATGCCCTTGCAAGGGTAACTCAATGTCGGACTTTAGATGCCAGTCGTCGCCCTCAGATTCCCCCTCCCCCTTCCCAAACCACCCCACCCCGCAATTTCTTTTAACTGAATTCAACAACTGAGTAAATAAACAATTAAGGACGACCTACCTTTGATGCACTTTAACAACATTCAAATGATTTCTGGTTGGGTGAAAATCCGTCCTTTGATATGTCTTAACATTTCTACATGTCTGGCCATTATAACGGAATACAAGTGTTTTATTGGTGACTTCATTGTACTTAGTTCAAACAGAAGTACCCATGTTTATATAGTAGTTGAGTAATAGGTGTAATGTAAATATTTTCAAGTTTTAAAAATTACGTATGCAAACTTAAATTTTTTTTTTATTATACTTTTATAAATTTAAGGTTAAGGGATTAGAAGCTCGGTTTTAAATATTTCCATTAAAATAAAGGTACTATGCATATGTAATTTATTATTTTTGCGTAATAAGGTAACTTAAATTATAATCATATCACACAATTGACACAACTCCAACACCAAAAGCATCGCCGAAGAAGCGGGGGATCTGTGTAAATACTTATTTAGGAGTAGACAACCTACCTACTAGAATTCCTAATTTAAATCTGTAAAGATTTATAAGACAGTTTATCTTGTGTACAGAAATGATACATAATTAAAATTAACGTGAAATTTAATTTTCATACTATTTAGAAATTAATGTTCATTGTTCATACTATTTTCGTTGGCCTGTTAAATGAGCCAGGGCTGAGGGTGAGAGGGGGTTCATCTCGCATCGAGGTCCTGTCGTTGACACCACTCGAGGTCGCACGGTCCAAGGTCGAACTGCCCAAAATACAGCCACGCCTCACGACTCGCGGGTACCACTTGCGATAAGAAAGCCGGTTAAACGACTGATTTCAACGATTTGTAAGCAAGCAGCTCAAAAAGAAATTAAGTATACCCTTGCTTCACTTAATAACCTAAAATCACAGACAAGAGAACGCGTAATTTAGATGAAATTTATGAGTATACACTTGTATAGTATAAACACTTATTTTTGCGATATAAAAGGAAAATATTAGTCATATCGGTGGATAGGGAGTAAGCAAAGACAAACTCGACACAGCCTGGGATGATGAGTCATAACAAAGATGATCTAAACGCGTCAACCGCCGGACTTGGGTCTGGCTGAATCACATTTTGTAGCTTCTATTTTTCTAGGAAAACAGTAGATTTTCATCTAATTATCAAATATCTATCAATCGAGCTTCCAAGTAGGTATTAATTATACATTATATACTGGCCCGATTGATTCAACCTACATAATGAACATTATCACTGTCTCGCAAGGTTTTCTTTAAAATTTGTCATAAAAAGATGTTTCAAATTTAGTTTCAAATTACTTAGTAGAGATAATTTTCAACAAACAATCATCTTTATTCTGAATATCTATTTTAATCAATCATTGGATAAGAAATACACAATAAAGATTTAATATACAAGGCTCATAAGGTTTTATTAGAGTCATAGATCAACAATATACAAGTGCTGGAATACATAACTATTTTTGATTAAATTGGATTTTCTTTTGGTTCAATAAAGATTAAATAAATAAATAAATCGTGCAAAAAATATCATGAGAGTGAAATTGCCAGTAGGTACCTATTAAAATTTGGTGTAAAGTGAGCTCTACATTTTACGATTATCTCTACAATAAATGTGACTAAAGAGGCAATCTACTTAAGAGTGTAACTCTAAGCGGAAAACATACTTTAGAACATTAGAACCCTAAAACAGAGAAATGTTAAAATTATCAATGCCCAAGTTTTTTGCCAAATATCAATTGAAATTATAAAAACCGCTCATTATAAACTTCGATTCACAAACATTTGTCAGCCGGCCCTTTGAATCGTTACATATTTCAAATTAACCTTTTTTTTTGCTTATAATGATTTAGTCAATATTTATTCAACATAACGATTCATATCATTCGTAACTATATATTTATTTATTTATACATTCTTTAATACATCAGTTGAACCAATCAAATTTTACCAAGAAGCCCTGTAAAATTAATCCTGCTATTTTGCAAAGATTTTGATATGTTTATGTGTGTATCGATTATAAAATTATTTCATTGATGTAGTTGTTCAGTATTACTTTTGACAACATTCTAAACTACTGGGTTTGTTTTTTCTTTTTAGTTTTTTTTCTTTCGTGTATTTTTTAGTTCCTTTTACGCAGTCGCGGTTTTTTAATAATTTTTATAACGCGGATTCAATGTATTTTTTCTTATAAGACCTTATTGTTATTGAGCGTGTCTCTTCGGGTCTATCCCACGGGATTTAGACAAAATTAAAACGAGGTAATTTTAGTAGCAAAACAAAATTTAGATGAGGTAATTTTAATAGCAAAATGAAATTGACAAACGTACGTTAGCATTGAATATAACAATACTCTAAGTACAAAAGAGCGAACGAGCTTACGCACAGGGTTCAAGGCTTGTCGGGTATAATAACTTGCGAGTTATCGTTATCACGCACGCCTTCTCCGCGAATACAGTAATCAGTGTAATACAGAATCCAATACTTGTGTACAGACATGTACATGTAGTTATGTTTATTTGGTAGAATTAGTACCCGTCGGGGAACGTCCTAATCTATTTATTAATACGTAAAGCAAATACATACTTTGAACCCCTTTTTAAGAAAAATACGCAGACGGAGGAGTATAAAATTTGGCATAGTTAAAGTTTACATGGAGAAGGAGTGCAGAAAGCTAATATTGTTATATAATATGTATTAGAATATATAAAATTTATAAAAATAAACATTAAACACTACCGTACATTTGATACGCATAATAAATATACACACAAATGCCAATATACGATCCCTTACGATCAAATTGGACTGCCGAGCGGGTCTCTTCCGACTTACGCTCGAAATTAATTATATTAATATACATAATTTCTGTGCTTTCCTACGTACGTGTAGTATTTTATAATTACTAAGTACCCCCTTTTTAAAACTTTGTAGGTTCAAAATTTCTGTACTTTATAATAATAATAATACTGTATAATAGTACTCTACATCTCAAAAGACTTTTCTATTTATTGCTTAGTGCCACCACTCACCACCATAACTTAACATCTCATGTACATAGATCTTCTTACAAAGACTTCATCTACTTCATTACTTCGTACTTAATCGTACACAAGCTTAAATACAATCTTATGCATATAAAAATATGTAAAAAGTAAAAAGTATCCTTGTATATTAAAATGTAATTATGAAGCTAGACAGAAGATAAAATTCTAGGTTGAAAGTTATTCGAAATCGCTTCGACATGTAAAGTCGCTTATTGTTCTATTTCAGGTCACAAGCAAATTCTAGAATGGCTGAGGGGGCTGCAGTAGTGTGATAGCCCCGACTGGCGTGGGGGTGGAAGGAGGGTTACGGTGCATCGTACGAAAGGGCAACTGCAGATAACGCAAGCAGGACCCAGACAGTCAACGTCCCGATGCACTCCCTCCCCCGCGCCGCGCTTCCCCCCGCCCGAGCCCCGCAAGCCCCGCGAGCCGCGAGAGTCCATCGGGAACCCGTATCCGGTCCGCAAACCACGGTTTTTGCTTCGCTCCCATCGACGACACACTGCCAGCGTTCGTTGATTCGTTGAACTAATGAAAACGATTACCCAGTCGCATACTTGAGACAATGAGACGCCGGTCACATATACCATTTTTTTGGTTTTATTTACGTCTCTACCTAAATGTAATTTGGAGACGTTTAACAGGAACGAGCTACGTGCGATGAATATCTATTATGAGTTATTTCATTAAAATTCCATTGATTGCAGTAATATGATTTAAAAGTCATTTCATTTAGTTTGAGTTTTTCACTTTAGCTTTTAGCGAAGCTTTCGATAATTTTCGTTTTTGGACGCTGATAAAGAAAACTTTTCACAACCTCAATTGTAAATAATAATATAAATAGATCAAGTGATCCAAATGGATCCGAGACGTGGAGCTTCACTATTGGCCTAATACATAAGCTCAAAGCCACCTAGCAGACTATGGAACGAGCTTTGCTCGGTATCTCCTCTACAAGATTGAATTAGAAATGAGAAAATCCGTAGACGAACGAAACTGACCGACATAGCGCGGAAAATAAGCCGGCTGAAGTGGCAATGGGCTGGCCATATAGTTCGAAAGACCGATAACCGGTAGGGAAGATAGGTCCTCGAATCGAATCGAGACCATGCCTCGGAAAAAGGAGCACAGGACGCCCCCCAACCCGGTGGACGGACGACCTGAAGAAGATAGCGGGCATCACAGGATTCAGAAGGCTCAGGACCGGTCAGAGTGGCGCTTGTTAGGAGAGGCCTATGTCCAGGAGTGGACTTCCAAAGACTGATGGAAGGATGATGGATGGATTCTTCATACGTCTCAACTTTTCATAGTTATACGATACTGAGACGCGAATTCGATAAATATTTTATGCCGGGTTTCCATGCTTGCCAAGGCTCAACAAGCGTCTACAAGCCCCAAGCGTCTACAAATCTCGCTTGGCATTTGGAAGTCGTTTACACGCTTGTGAATGCGTCAGTGTCCTACGTACATCCAAGCATGGCGGATACCGAACTTGTATTGGCTATTGCGTTTGGTTTAACCTACTTTTATTTCAAATACAAGCAAAGGCCATTCTAGGGCGTTTTAGGCCGTATATAAAAGCGACATGATTCCTTAAACTGTTTGCGACGTTAGGAAAAAATAATAAATAAATCTTAAGGGTCTGACAAAACTCAGGTAAAGCGGCTTGTTTCTTGACCGTCATAATAATAAAATTATGAACCCACAACTGGCGATTTTGAAAGCTGTTCCAATTTCGATATTACACGGTAGAAACTTATATAAAATGCTTAAGTAAAGTGCAGGCATATAATATAATAAAATATAAGCATAATATAATATTATGAATCTTCGATGATCAAGTGTCCTACTACACGAGAGAAGTAAATAACAAAGTCCAAAAGTATCGGACGCAGATACAGGATACAGAACGCTAATCTAATGGCACTATTATTGCTAGATTGTGTGAGCGATTGCGTGCGTGAAATTCATAAACTGTGTTAAAAAAAAAACAAAGACATTAAACGGTATACACCCGATAATTTAGTTAATAGTATGTAATATTATGTGTGTATAATATGTAACTAAGTTACTGATAATGGATTCAACGCATTAATGGCCAATTTCAGGGCACGGGTCCTTCCTCATGGCTGAGGAGACATAGAGTATACACCGCCAGCTAGAATAGGTGGAGATTTTGTAACAATAGGTCTGTCACACGTGTTATGTGCTCTACAAATGTAACTTGAAAGATCTTTGTAGCTTTCTACCACCTTAATAATAAATGAATTCTCAAAGTTTTTAGTTGTAGGTGTATAAAAAAAAGTACAAAAATTATCGAGCATATTAATAGATGAAAGATACCGTAGTTTTCTCATTGATCCACTTAAGTATTTCTGGTAGAGCCGGTGATACGGATACAATAATAAATTATATTCCTAAAATATTTGTATTACCTAGGAACTGCTTCAGTGTACCTACAGGTACATTGCTACATATATTGTGTGTACTGTGTATATGATCGGAGATGGCCGAGGCTCGTGGAGGCTGCGGTCAAGGCCACGGACCTCGGCCGTGACCGCCCCAGCGCCCCAGCGCCCCACCGTCAGTGCCACAGTGCCACTACCGATTACCGTCACTCTCTACTGTGACAATAATTAGGTTTGCCACCCGTACTATATTATATAGTATCGTGCTATATTTCAGTCAATTGTACTATATGTTATAGAAAAAAAAATAGTACGAATAATACTATATGTTCATCGGTAATTCAGTTGTCAAGCTTTTTGTAACTGTGACTGGAACGTACCCGCAACGCAGCATTGGGAATTTCAGAACGAAACGCATTCACGTCGTTCGTTGCTCACAGGTCACGGCAAGTAAACGTCAACTTCAAATTGACCGTTCTTGTAGATTATTTACTATCTATTACATATTTTAAAATAATAAGACTTTGTTAACCAAAGCTAAGACTAATAACATATACACATGGAAAAATAAATAAGTACTAAAAATAAATGTGTATTATTTTTTTCCTTGAATTTCCCAATAGTACTATATTTTTTGCAATGTTTTGAAAAAAATACTATTTTACCTTCATAAAAGGTGGCATCCCTAACTGTCACTAAACATGCCAATGCCTGGAATTCAGCTGCTATAAACACAAGCTTCATTTACATAAACATTAAGGTATTATATCCAATAATAATATGATGACATGTAATTTTTAATAAAAAAATTTTTTATCGGATACGCAACACTCTTAATATGCAACTCTTAAGTTAGCAAAAATAGGGTAACCAGTAAAGTGGGGCACACTGTGACTGATAAGCAAAATAGCTACTCTTACATAGTATAGAGTGGGTATTTATGGACGGAGGTTAGGACCACTGGACCATATTTCTTAGAATATTGGGTTGGACAAACAGTGACTATTGTGGACATGTATGCCCTTAAGTGCTAATCCAAATACCTATCTATACCTGTACTTAATATAACATGTGCTTTATATTCCGATAATTAAATTACAATAATAAAAAAATCTTCAAACATACTATATAATAGGCACATTTGCAAATCTTATCCAAGATTATCCATCGTATCTGCTGTACCATCACATTGATAATAATTTATATCAGGCGCTTCATGATTACGCCATACTTTCTTCGTAATTATTATGTTTTCTCAAATAAATAAATTGGTAGATAGTTTATTTGTATACATTTTATGGTATTTCCTATTATTCCGATATTCGAAAATACAAGCTTTTTCCCAGTGAAAATGTATTTTTGTACAAAATTTCCTTTATTTCTACCGTTATAGAGTAAGCTTTAGAATACACTGAATAGTACTCACTGAAAAATATTTTTATTCCTTTCCTTTTTCTTTCTCTTAGAAAAACTTAAAGACATAATCAAGTAATGAAAGTGTGCACAGTATGCAAGTATGCAAATTATTATAAATTTTATTTATGCAAATTTTGAACAAAATTCGATAAGTTATGGTTTTTTGAACAAACTTTTACATATTGTACTGTTTCCCGACTCGACTAGGTTTTTTTATTTATATAAATAAAATACCTATATGGAGAAAAAAAACCTATAGAATTATACATAGATGGCCAACTCACTATTTGGGCATTGCGCAGACTTCGTTCAGGGCTATTTGGAGCTACGGGTCAAGTACACGTCCTCGATAACATGATTCCCCTCCCCCTTACCCTTGTACTGAAATTGTTAATTGTCTTTGTATAATATTAAGGCCGAGCAACCTAGTATATGTTATGAAGTCCCAAACTATGACCACATGAATAGATAACATATACTCGTGTGCTATGATTATAATAATAATAATAATAACGGCTTTTTTCTTACAAGCTTTTAAGTATGGTTTTTAGGGTTCCGAAATGAAATCGGAACCCTTATAGTTTCGTCATGGTCGTCCGTCCGTCTGTCCGAAGCAAACCGCCGGGATTCTTAGTGCTAGAAAGCTGTAATTTGGCATAGATATACATATTTACTAAAACTCCAGCATCGTAGAATAAAATATTGAAAAACATTTTTTTCCAGGGTACCTCCCCTATAGGTAAGGTGAGGATGAATTTTTTATTCATCGCGCACCCTATAGTGTGGGGTATCGTTGAAAAGTTCTTTCAAAAATAGTATGAATCTTCTTAAACCATTTTTGGAATTAGAGGTCCGTTTGCGAAATATTTGGCTTTAAAGTGCTAATTTTGGTTAGAGTCAAGTGTCCTCCCCCCATGCCGGCTAAACGGTTGGAGTTGGACAAATGAAAAAAATCTCAAAAAACAGGTTATATGACGAATTTACAAGAAAAACTATCACAGCTATGTTAGGATAAGTAGTTAATGAGTAATAGTCGATAAACTTACTTCTTCGGAACCCTACATTGCGCTTGGCCTGACACGCACTTGCCCGGTTTTATGCTATGCCTTGCTCAAAACAATGTATCAGGCAACCGTATCGGTTTTTTATTTTGGGGAGTTGCTAAGCTCTATCCTCTCATATTCAAGTAACCTCCCTTGCTTTGATTCGATTTTTGTACAGATCGGATTTTTAATAACAAAATATTTATTTCTCATTCAGAATGAATACACCATTCTATTGGGGCGAGATTGTTTACAATCGGTCAAGTAGTATTTGAACTTACTTGGTACAAAAAATACAAAAAACAAATCTTTCCTCTTCATCTCTTCATAAAATATAAATAAATATAAATATAAATAACGCTTCACACTCATAGCCCCACACTAGGATTCCCTGTGTCGTGGGTGCCATGGACAACACACTAGACAAGGACATTCACACCCAGACCGAGAACAGAAATTCAAACTCATCATTCAAATTTCCGCCTCGCTGGGAATCGAACCCAGGACCCTTGGTGCGGCGATCCGGCATGGTAACCATTGCGCCACACTGGTCGTCAATGGTTGAATATTGATCATTATAATTATAACCATAATGCCGACATTAATATATGTAGATAACAAATTAATTCATGATTTTTTTTATTACCTTTATAAACCTTTTTTCATCCTGTGTGAATTTTAATATAGTTTAATAGTAACCTCCTACATCCTACATTCTCCATTTATATGTAGGTATTCCCTTAGGGTATAACAATTTCCAACCCAAGGAATTTCTTTAATTGGAACCTATACAGCCAGACCTCTAGAATGGAAACGTAGAACATTTATAGCTAATCTAATAAATAAGAAGAAGAACCCGTATTAGATATAGAATCAGCATTAGGTAGGTATTAGTTAGGTAAGGCAGTATCCCGGGAGTGAGCTCGCGAAGGCTGGGGTTAAGGCCGTGTCCTCGGTCGTGATAACCTCGAAAACCAAACGCCTACGCTTTCCTTCTAAATTCCAATATAAGACCTTCTAATAACAGATATCTTATTATTGTTTTTTTTTTTTGTATTTTATTATATGCGTACACAGTGATAAAACACGAAAATAAAAAGAATAATCAAGTAAATCCTTGGATAATTAGAGGAGAGTAGCCAAGCAGTTATTAATATCAAGCACGCAGGTAAAATTTTAACTTTTAGTTATATACTAAAAATGTTGAGTAAAATCAACGTTATAAAGAACAAAATGCCCTGTTCAGACAGTCATAATCAAAAATATTGAAATTTACGTTAAAAGTTCAATAAAGTAAAAAATTATCATATCAATAGGAAACAAACGCTTATTACACTTGAATTTTATATCTGTTGCACTTAAAAGCAAATAATTACCTATAAAACCTATATTGAAAATCAACTGTACCTAAAGGAGCTGAATCTGTTTCTTTATCGTCATTGTTTCTTTTTATAATAATAAATTTTCAAAATTTCGATATAAAGAACCACATAATTTTTGAAATTCTGTCTACAATCTACAAGCATTTTTCTTAAAAAGAGATACAAAGGATTTCCTTTGATAAGTGAAGGATTAATGTAAATTCTGTTGTTTCACCTCTTTTTAGGGTTCCGAAGTAATTCTTCTCTATTTGTGAACCGATTCATCTTTATTTTTGCTAGCTATTGACGAGCTTTGGTGTTAGAATTCAATATATATTTCTTATTTTATTTCAATTTTAATAACCCTGAGCTTTTCTGTACGGAAAGTATGTATTTAAAAAGGATATACTTAGTCACAGATATACAATTAATGAATTAAGAGTAGAAAATCAGTTCGAAATATATATTCATATTTTTTCCACCATATTTTCAAAAAATATTATGATTAATTTTCGACCACTGTAGCATTGGGACACATTTTGCAATAATACCTAAATATGTGTCTAACTACTCTAAAAACTCAAAAAAAAACAACAACAACAACAAAGCGAATAATATGAAAGATGAAAAAAAAATTCGCAATAATTTAAGGCGGCTCAAAGCGAAACGAGAGCTGATACTGGTTTAAAATAAATACATGGACAAGCCACGTACGTAAATAGAGTAACTAATTATTTATTCCTATCTGATAATATCAAAGAAAAAGCAATCTAAGTACATTTAATAACACGCAAATCATCGCGGTATTTCAGTAGGCACGAGCAAAGCCTTATTACAGGATACAGTTCAATAACGCTAACGCCTACGCGATATCATACACGTGCCGCTTTTGCGGTCATGTCACGGTGAAGGTCGCAAGTCCCAATTTGTTGAGATACTCACCCTGAAATACGGCCTAAGGTCGTCGAACTCAAAGAAAATCTTTCAGGGTACCCGACCTTGACCTTTAGGCGCGCACGCGCTTTGCTCCTTACCCAGTACCCTGACCCTGTTACAAAGATCGAGCCTATGTATCCAATACATAATGTATTATGTACCTAGGAAGAATGAGTTCTCTATGTTCCCCGTCTACTTTCTTTAGCTGTAAATATGTAACAGTAACACTGCTCAGCTCGCTCGATTATATTTATCGTCGGGAAACATCTTTTGTAAACGTCTAACAATACAGTCACCGACGAAATAATGTACTATTGATCTTACTTTGAAAATGTAAGGTATTCAAACGTAATTTGTAGCAATAATATCAATCAAACCTAAAAGGTTCCTACATATTTTTTCAATCAAACCGAGTAGCAAAATTATCTGTAGACTACTCCTAGCTAACCACCTTTTAAGGATTCTTTGACGATAGGGCCAACAGCAACTGTGCATTCGAAAAGAAAGCATAAAAGTTTTGCACAAACTTGCATCTGTAATTTTCAGTAAATTTTTTTTATTCCACCCCGAAAAGAATGCATGTTAGCATGAGTGCATGTTAGCTAGTTAGTATAGCTTTGCGCCATTTAATCGTCGCAGATCCACATAATTGAATTACGTTAGGCTTATTCGGGAGTGGCATGTCTAAAGTATGCGGCAATAATTTATTGTTTCATTCATTCTGTAGCAATTATTGGTGGGATAAAACGGGTAAATTTCCAGTCTACCATACCTGGCCAAAATATTAGACAAAATTTCTGAATCATTAATTAAGACCACTGAAATTACTTCTTTACCTACTGAACCCAAAATATTTTATTTATCAAACTGGCTACAACACAATCAAATCAAGTAGATCAGATACTATTTTAATTTTAGTTCGGTTCTGATTGCCAGTATAAATCAAAGTAAACAAATCGACTTTAATGAACTTAATAAATGAACGATATTTTTAGTTAATTTGATATTTTAGCGATTACGTAAGTAGGAATTATGGAATAAAATAGAGTAAATATACTTCGGGGTTGGTCCATAAAATTTCAGCCAAAATTGAAAGAAGGCTAGGTTATTAACACGTTCACTGCGTCAACACTTTCAAAGAACTTTCAGCCTGTGCTATGGGGACCTCAAAAACCCCATAACTAAACTTTCCTGTGGTGCGTTAGGGACCTCTTCAGCCCCCTAAAATAACAGTTTTGAAAATAATTAGTATCTTCCTCAAAACCAATGATATATTTATGAGTTTTTTGTGGCTTAAACATAGACTATGACTCTATCTTTTGGTAGGTTCGCACGCAGTTATGACATTAGGGTAAACCACTATTACAAAAAAAAATTAGGGATCTGTTGTACCCCGTTCCGCAACAGATGATGGTTCAATATGTGTAGCTACTAATGATGGGAATAAAATAAAATCCCAGTTGTCGAGAGGTAAACAAGTTTTATTTAAAAAAATTGGTACATGAATAATTTAATATTTTGAGAAAAGTGTTATTAAGAAAAGTGTGTGATAAAAGTTTTTTTTTCTTACCAGGACGATTAAATATCTAAATTAAATATTTAATACACTATTACTGGCCACTGGCGGGATATGTGTATATTTTGCAACATTTTTATTTTAGCATCCGATGGATCCGTTCCTGTATAATCCGACGTTGACTTATTTACATACTTCTCGCACTTTTAACGGTTCCGTACGAAAAAACGAAAAACGGAACCCTTATAGGATCACTCGTGCGTCTGGGTGACCGCCGTTCACATCCAATTTACTCCGAAACTACTAGACAAAATGAGTTGTAATTTGGTACTCGTGTTCATTTTTGTGACCCAAAGACGAAGGTATAAAGTAAACAACTGAATTTTGAAGAAACATAAACGTATACTTATGTTCGCGCGTGAGAAGTAATATTTCTCTGGCATCATTAAATAAATATTTGACACTAGCTGTCTTGGCGAACTTCGTATCGCCTAATAATCAGTGAATGTACTTTGTTGTTACTTTTAACTTTTATAGTTTTAGTAGGTTTAACAAATCAGAGACCATTAAATTTCCTCTCTCTCTCTTCCTCCCCTCCCCCTCCCGTTCCACTCCCTCCCTCCCACTCCCTCTCCCTCTGCCCCTCAATTAATAAAATAGAAAAATAACGGTAAATACATAATCGACGTACCCTCAGAAACGGAACCCTCTCCAAGCGAGTTTAACTCACACTCAAGTTTTTTCCCTTTTAAAAAACTCATTGTTCGTATTTACGAGCGTAATAATTTGATATCGAAGCGCACGAACGTAACGATCGATACATGAACATCACTAAAGCAAAACTTGTGGTGCTCGTGCCTCCCAGTCTCCCGTCCTTGCGGCTACGGGGCTCACGATTCACGGGTATCAAAACAAACCCCCAACGCAAGGAGTGAATATATTTTTACTTCTGTGCGGTAGGGACCTCGTCGACCCCTAAAATATTTTATTACACCATTGAATCAAAATTTTAGCGGGAAGCAAATATGTATATTTGTCTTTATCATACACATAGAACTTTAGACGTTATAGCCTCCCGCACAGAGTGAAAGAACACGATTTTTGACGCCACACAATACGAAAGTTTAGCACGGGATCTTGTATATCCCGTAACGCAACGAACGTGTTAAAATTATAAGGTTGATGTTATGGTGTTTTACAGCTGATATTATGATGGAAACTTTAGATGCAAGCAGAAGTAATAAATCTACCGATACATAAATAATATGTGTACAATATAGTTAGGTAAGTATATTGATAATATGGTTGATGATCTTTGCCCCATGACGATAAGAGCCTCATGATACACGCAAAGTTTCCAAATGCCTAATGCAAAAAGGATTGTAAAATATTGTTTGCGACTCTATCAATACGAATATCTATTTTAGTACCCAATATCTTTAACATATAGAAGGAAATTAATAGATAGGTAGATTCTTTAGGAATATTTATGCTTCCAGACCTTTCTTATAATATTGGAGTTTACTACTCCTTAGAATCGATTTTCATAATATGCCCGGCGTATGAAAATTTGATTGGTTCCCTTTACGTCGAGTCTTATGGAGACTCATAAGGAGAGTAAAATCAAACTTTCTCCGTTACGTTATGCGTTATATTATGGTTGATCCTTGATAATATCTAAATAAATTTAAAATTCCATTAAATTAGGAAATTTTAATACCTGTTTTAACAATTGTTAATTTAGTTAATCTTCTTTGGATTTAAATGCATACTTTTTATTGTGCAACTGAGTAAAAATTAAAAAGTGTAATCACTGAACAATAAGTCTTCCACTTATCTGAGGAGACTAGAAAACTCTACCACGCTGTTGCAGTAGTCCATGCTCTTTACGGTAGATATCTAATGGTAATATCCTAGTAGTACCACAGAAGAAAGTACTTATAATTAGTAGTACCTAATATCCTACTGAGTATAACTACAGAGTGAAGTTCTATTTTATTACCGCCTATAGTATCTTACTGCAGTAACATGATAACACGGACCTAAAAAAAAGGCGGACGTAATCCCAAGAACAAATTCAGTGAAGCACCCATAGGAATACCAACTCTGTATTCGTACAAGTACACACACCCACACATTGACACCATACGGCTACGACATTGACACCATCGCGAATCAAAAATTAAAAATTACGAACACATGGTAAGCGAGCTGTCAGCTGTCAGCTTCACTCTCGATTAGACAAGGTAACGTCCGTTCTTTTTTTATGTCCGTGCATGATAACATATTTGAAGCTACAACATGCGTATCAAGTTTGTTAGTAGTTTACACTAGTTACTAAAATCTCCCTCGCGTCTCTTCAGGAAATATGTATGTAACAGAAGGGGTATTATATGGTATTGGTTATTCAATAATATTCCTTTTACTTTGCACCATGATATATTATATTTCTAATTCTCCTAACGTTCACATCAATATTCCAAAGTACTTCAACACTACGTGATCAATCATAATCTGTACCACAGAGTACTTGATCTGTACTCCCTTATTGACAATTCCTTAATCTAAATATGATATGACATTTCTTATATGCCAACCTCTGCATCGGACAAGCGTTGTAGAATAAAGAGGTTCGTCCCTGGACCTTCATTGGAGATTCGTGGCCTCGCCGACATGTATATATATATATTCATTCCATTTTCAAATAAACCGAAGGCGAAGCAATTGCTACTCATTTTTTCAGGCAATTAATGGAGTAAACATGTTTATCTCATTTCATCAATTGAACTAAGTATACCTACATTTTTATCGTCTCATAATATCTCGTATATGGATCAAGAAATAAATCTTTTAATGATCCTTTATTGATAAAAAAAAAATCAAAGTTCACATTTTGGGTCTAATGCTCCATGCATTCTTTACCTGCTAATTGCAAAGCACCCCAATGCTTTATATTATATAATAAATGCTATAATAATCTGTGCATTGGGGAAAACAAAAATGCGCGAAAGGCGGTTTCTAAAAGCCAGTATATTAATACGTACATTCAATACGTATAAAAATTCATGTAAACATTTTTTTTTTTTTTATGCTTTTAGCAGGCAAACGAGCAGACGGGTCACCTGATGGTAAGTGATCACCGCCGCCCATGGACATTAGCAACACTGGGGGCGTCACCAACGCGTTGCCGGCCAAGAAAATGACGATAGACCCGCTTCTTGAAGGACCCCATATCATAGCTTAGGGGGAACACCGATGCAGGAAGTTTGTTCCACAGTTTACACGTACGAGGTAGAAAATTACGTGAGAACCGAACTGTGGACGAATGCCAAGTATCCAGGTGATGTTGGTGGAACCTGGAACCCCGTGATGTGCGGTGTCGAAAACTAACTGCAGGTATTAAGCCAAATAGTTCTTCAGAACATTCCCCATTGTACAGCCGGTAGAATACGCAGAGAGAGCCTACATCTCTCCTCAACTCGAGTGATTCTAGTCCGTCTGTAAGCATGGGATCGTCGACAAGACGAATAGCTCGCCGTTGAATTCGATTGAACGGATCCACTTGGCCAGCTGGGGCTCCAGCCCAAAGGTGGGAGCAGTACTCCATGTGTGGTCGAATTTGCGCCTTATAGAGCATCAACCTGTGCTTAGGCGTGAAGTACTGCTTAGCTCTGTTGAGCACTCCCAATTTCTTTGCAGCTAGTTTGGCCTTACTTACCAAGTGGTCCCGAAACTGAACTTCATTCGAGATGTCAACACCAAGGATCCCAATGCTTTTAGAGATGTTAAGAGGAATGTTCTGGAACTGTGGTGCTATGACAAATGGGGTTTTTTTAGCGGTTAACGCGCAAACTTGTGTCTTCTCGGGGTTGAACTGGACTAAATTTAGTCTGCCTCATTCTGAGACCCGCTCCAGAGATGTCTCGACTTCAGACACAAGTTTCATCCTCTTCTCCTCAATCTGCACCCGAGAAAGGTTTGCTCGGCCTGTATAACGGGCGTCACCCGTGCTGTCATCAGCATAGCAATGAATATTCCCGATGTAAAGCATATCATTGATATGCATGATGAACAGTGTGGGTGAAAGCACAGAGCCTTGTGGGACGCCAGCATTTATGGGCTTCGTATCTGAGCATTTTCCGTCAACGACGACTTTGATGCTCCGCTCCGATAGAAAACTGGCAATCCATTTGCACAATTTCTCGGGTACTCCGTAGGAAGGCAGTTTAGACAATAATGCCTTATGCCACACCCTATCGAAGGCCTTTGCAACATCCAAGCTTACAGCCAATGCTTCTCCCTTGCTCTCGATTGCTTCTGCCCAGCAATGAGTATGGTATACTAAAAGATCGCCAGCTGACCTGCCGTGGCGGAAACCGTATTGACGGTCACTAATCAGCTGGCGATCTTCTAGATACCGGAGCAGTTGGGTGTTTATTATACGCTCCATTAGTTTGGAGAGCAGAGAGGTTATGGCGATTGGTCTGTAATTGAATGGATTTGACCTGTCTCCCTTTTTGGGAATAGGGTGGACCAGAGCTACCTTCCATGGAGACGGGACAATGCCGGCAGAATAGGAGAGTTGGAATAGGCTCGTTAAAACCGGGGTCAACTCCGGAGCGCACGTTTTTAGCACAATAGCAGGTATACCATCTGGCCCATTCGACTTGTTGATGTCAAGGGAAAAAAGAGCTTGACGCACGGCATTCTGAGTGAAATGCACGTCAGGCATCAGCTCACCACACTGCGGGATGGTTGGCGGTGTGTTACCCCTATCATCAACAGTCGAATTCGACGCAAAGAGGGTGCCCAGTATTTCGGCTTTCTCTTTTGCGGTGTGGGCCAGGGTATTATCTGCTCTGCGCAAAGGAGGAAGGGACGATACACAGAAATTGCCTTGAATGGCTTTGGCCAGAGACCAGAACGCTCGGCTACCACACGGATAGCTCAGCAGTCTCTTGCCGGTTCTGTTAATGTGCTTGAATTTTGCCTTGGCTATTTGCTTTTTTGAGGACCACGAGGCAGCATTAAATTTCTTTTTCAGCCGACTCACAGATGCGTCTCCGAGCTCACGCGCCATAACCCAATCCTGAAAAGCAGACTGCTTCAGGCTTATTGCCTTAAAGCAGTTTCTGTCAAACCAGGCTTGGGTTTTACCACGAACAGGTACCACAGAGTTTGGAATGTAACATTCCATGCCCTGGAGTACCACATCGGCTATGGAAAGCGCACAAGCATCGGGATCAGCTGAACAGAAACAAATGCGCCTCCACGGGTACGATGAATAAAATTCCCGCATAATATAAATTCACATAATATACCTTCAACACATATAATTATTGTTAGTTATATCTTATTAAAAGTACTATTATTTCTTCTTTGGTTATATTAATATCTGAGATGAAAACTCCAACGATATATTATGTATACCTATGTATTGGTTTTGGTAGTTCTCCAAAAAAAAATGTTTTATTACATACAGGTACATCGTGTAGAATTATTTTTAATGATATTAAAATGTTTTAGATTGTATCTTATTAAATTATTTACAGATTTTTAATTCATTTGCATTTAAATTAAAATTTTCACTTTCTTCATATTTTGTCGATTCGGCATTGTATCATTATCAAATATGGATCTTGGTAAAGTTATACTCGTAGGTAACGGTTTGAAATATTTTGTTGTGGACGTAATATTTTTCAATCGGCTTGTTATATAATACTTACTGAACCTAGATTTAAGCTCTATATAAAACTAAATGACGTAAAATATTATTAGCGTCAATCATAAATGGTCGCTAGTATCAAACTTTTTAAGCTCTTACACGTCTTCCGATTACATTAAACGTGGGTTTCGACGTCAAGATTTGTAATGGCAGTCATTAAGCCATACTTGCAGTAGGTATAAGAAACCTGGCAAATATGCGAGTTTGCTGTTTCTTTTCATTCTTTTATGACCACCGTCATTGTTATTTCTGCCGACTTCACAGACTTATATGACACAGCTTCCCTTGGGCGGCCCCACCACTTATCACCGTAATTGGATCGTTTATTAGTTTTTTCGTTTTTCAATTATTTATGACTTGAAATATTTATCGTTTAATGTCTACGGAACAGACACCGTGTACAAACAATAGGTATGAATAAGCATATAAAAATAAAAGTTAAAAAAATAGTTTTTTTTTTTAATAAACAATAGTTAAAAAAAAACTAAAAAATACGCTTTTATGGAAAATCCAAGTAAAAAAAGTAGACAATAAATTCGAATTAAAAATCGTGTAATTGTAAAAAAAGCGTGGGGTGCTTTTAAAGATATTATCCCTTCTACTTATTGACACCATGCATCCCACGCTTTTATTACAATTACACGATTTTTAATTCAAATTTATTGTCTACTTTTTTTACTTGGATTTTCTATAAAAGCGTGTTTTTTAGTTTTTTTTTTTTACTATTATTTATTTTTTCATTTTTTAGTTTCATTTTTTGAAATGAAAATTAGTTTTTTCTTTTTTTTCTTTCTTTTTTCTTTAAATATTGTCATCGATCCTCGATAAGTCTACGAAGTTTGAAAGAAATCTAACCATTTAAAGCTTATAAAAGCGTGTAATTAGGTTTTCTTTCTTTCGTTTTTCTTTTTTTCTTTAAATACTGAATTGTCATCGGTCCTCAATAAGTCCACGAAGTTTGAAATAAATCTGACCGGTTGAAGTGGGTCAAAATCAAGTTCAAAGAGAAGTTACAAACAAACGTACGAGTGAAGCTAATATAAAGCGTGTAAAACAGCATGAACTTCTTTTTCAGCTACTCCCTGAATACTAAAACTTGAAGTTATTCAATAAAGGTGTACAATAAAATAACGACAGTTAAGAATCAATAATGTCTATCTCAAAAAAGTCAATTTTACAGGAGATGAAAAAAAATAATGTTTACTATTCATTGATATGGTAACTGAAAAAGTATATAAGTTATAAGTATATAATTATATAATAATTTAAAACATAACAGATTTTTAATATTGAGATTATGGTCACTATAAGATGTTGTTCGGTTAGCTAATTACGTAATAACTTAAGACAGAAGGACCCGAATGAATTAAGTAACTTGGTATTACATTATGGGCTTGTTTCACAATCTTCAAGTAAGTCCGAAGTAAGCTATTCGTTGGTTAAGTTGACATTTCGTGTATGTAAAATGACACTTTAACGTCACTTTAACCGGCGAATAGCTTATTCAGGACTCTACTTGAAGATGGTGAAACAAAGCCCTATAAGTACTATTATTTCTACTACTATTTCATGGATCTCACAACTTTTTACGGTAGAAGGACAGAGTTGCGAGACTTGGTTTTTTTACAAGTTATGTTTTTGATGGCATATAAATATTTATTTATTTATTTTATTTTATTTTATTTTGGACACAGACAGTCACATAATGTTCAATATTACAAAACAAAGACTATGTTTAGGTTACAGACATTGGTTGCCAACACTTATTTATCTAATACTGTTTTTTATCTAATCTTGATACAATAAGACAAGTGATTCTTCGAATTTAAGTTGTAACGAGGTGTACTAATACCTCGTTCAATATTCCTTGGCTGGCAGATGAATTTTCTTTTAAATTTTTAAATTGTGACATTTGGTTCAAAAAATTGATCTGTCAGCTGGGTTCCCTTCGGGAATGATGTAAAAACGCTCAGATGAAAGAATTCCTTCATCTGAGTAAAAACGTTATTTTATTTTATTTTGAATACTTTTATAAGTTTTATAGCCTATTTATGTAAATAATTTAATAGTGAGTGTAAAGGATAGTTTATACCTTACAATATAATAATATTTTGAAGAATAGGAGTTGTTCCTCAATAATTTCCTAGCCCGCCCTGAGAGTCTAGTACTATTACTTTTTACTTGTCGAGGATCTGCACCCTCGCAAAGTGAGTTTAGGTTTTTCTAAACATTTATGTATCTAATGTAATTAGATTAACAGTAGGTACACACTATAGGAAGGAGTATTAATTTTTTTCAAATAATAAATGCATAACTTTTTCTTTATATCTATACTAATATATAAAGAGGAAAGATTTGATTTTTTGTTTGCATTAAATAGGTTCCGAAACTACTGAACCGATTTCAAAAATTCTTTCACTTTCAGGAAGCTACACTATACCCGAGTAACATAGGCTAATTATATTTTCAAAAAAATTAGCGATCCTTAATAAAACTCCAATAATGTAAACCAAGGTGTAAAAAAATAAGAAAACCGAAGCAAAGCGAGGGCGGTTACTCGTTTAGAAATAAAGTTAAAAAATGATCGATATGACCGATTTCCCTATTGCAAACAACCAAACAACGATTGAAGAATGAGTTTGAGGTGTATTTAGTGTTCGATATAGGAACAGCAAAAAAATATTGGGTCTGCGAATATTTTTGAGGGTTACTTTAAGGTATATTTTTTCTGAAAGGCCAGGGGAATCAATGAAGTCATTTAAAATTTTGAATTGTTCGCACTTCGTCGGATTCGCAAAAGGTCGGATTCGCATTTCGTCGGAATACAGTTGAGAAAAAAAACAGTAGCACTGGGTCAAATTCGCAAAAGGTCGGATTCTCATTTCGCCGGAGAAGAAAACAGTTTTTTTTGCTAAAACTATATTTGCAAAATCAAAATAAACATGTATTTATATAAATAATAATAATACTTTGAAGGCGGCCATGGCCTCTTCGGCACACGAAAAATAATTCCCTTTTATTTTTGAAGTGAAAACTTCTTTAGCATCGGGGTGATTTGAAATTCCATGAAACGAAAACGGGACAGTAAAAAGAGACAGACACATAAATTCGAAAATGAGATAGGAAGTATTGTACAAGGGCAGGGGAGAGGGAGTGATGGGGAAAAGGAGGGGAAGGGGCGAGGGAGGGGGAAAGGGAGGGGAGGGGAGGTGGAAATTGAGGAGAGGGGGAGCATTTCATACTTTAGTTATCATAAGCCTCGTATCATTTATCGAAAATGTGAGTCTGAATAAATATATGTAATGTATACCATGGGCGTAGCCAGGGGGGGTTTCCGGGGTTCAAACCCTCCCCGAAAAGTTAAGATATTGACATGTACTATTCACCTCATACTTTTTATCTTTAGATCTGTTGAAACATATAAACTAATAATAGATAGCACTACATACGTCGCGAGAAAAAATAAAGGACTCTCTCAATTCTCAATTTTCTTTAGGGTTATTTTATGTAAGTACTTTTAGTCGTTGTATTTTCTTGAACCCCCCTGAAACTAAAACCTGGCTACGCCCGTGATATATATAATAAAATGTAAAATAATTATCTAACTTTGCATCACTATGATCATTACTAAAACCTAGAATTTTATTATCATCTTCCCGAAATCTTACATTCGTCTCATTATCTTGAAAACAAAATTTTTGAAGGTTTCACTTCTACCATGTGTGTGTGAATTGCACACATTTTAATTTTTTCCTTGATTATCGGGAACAAAAAGACATCACAGGGAGTTAAACATACGGTGTACGGTGGATGGGGCAAGGTTTCGACACCGGCTTCATCAAGTAAACGCTTTTGTACTGAGGGACGTATGTGATGAAGCGTTTTCGTTATTTATGTTATTGACTGTACTGAATCCGACGAAATGAGAATCCGACCTTTTGCGAATCCGACGAAGTGCGAACAAACGAAAATTTTGTACAAAAACATATTATAGTCCCGATGTTGCCGTCGGAGATTTAGGGGTAAAATCTTATATTTTTTAAATGAAGTACTGTATGATACATTCCGGGATCCAACTCTGTATTCTAGAATCCTTAAGAAAGTTTTTTGAATTCTCTCAATTCTATTGATATGACATGCATGATAAGGACTCCAGACCACAGAGTCGAAGTCCAATGTAGAGCGCACCAACGAAAAGTATAAAGTTTTATAGGTGACTGCGCTTTTGAAAGGTTTACATGCTCTAAGTAGGAATCCTAATTGCCGATTCGATCGTTGAATACGTAATCGTAGTGATTTATAAATGACAATTTAGAATCTAATATTACACCCAGATCTCAAATTGAATTTACTCTGGAAAGGGTATTATTGTTCAAAGTGTAGGTGTAGTTGATAATATCGTGTTTACGTGTGTAAGTTATAACCGAACACTTGTCAATGTTTAAGAATAACTGATTTTGAGAACAATAGTTAGCCAAAGAATTGAGATCTTGTTGAAGCGTAGCAGTCACTTTCATTTGTAATTACTCTGAAAATTTTTGAAAGAAGTAAGTTACTAGAGATACAATTTTCAATATCATTAATATATAAATTAAAGAGCAATGGTCCTACGTGAGAGCCCTGAGGCACGCCAGAGGGCACAGTTTTAAAATCTGACATAAAACTCCTGATAGATACAGCGTGAGATCTATTACGTGAGATATATACGATTTTATCCAGCGGAATAGGTCTCCATGAATGCCGGAACTCCAAAGTTGATTTAACAGGGCAAAATGATTAATTTTGTCAAAGGCCTTAGAAAAATCAGAATATATTATATGGTAATTTATTATCCATTGCACACATTAAATGTCTGTAAATGTTACCAAATTAGTATCAACAGATCTGCTACGAAAAAATCCATGCTGCTGAGGTGAAATACAACTACGAATAAAATAGGATAATAATAATTAGTCAGTTACTATTTTTTCTAGAAGCTTGCCAAGAACGCACAGTTTTGAAATTGGTGGTTGGTTTATCCTCAGTGATATTTTTATACGAATATGTCTCGAAACAATGTTTACTATATAGTACGAGTATATATACTATATAGTATATACAGTGTGTCAGGCTACCGGTGTCGGAGCCTTTAATGGTATAAAATATGATCAAATTTATCGACAAATCACCACTCATATGTTGTTTTTCTCCAAACATGATGAAATGGCAGCCATTTAAATTTTTGTGTTCCAAAAAAAGGGCGCGTGTGTTAATTTTGCCATAACTTAACATTTGGTGGTCCTAGAAGCACTAAAAAGGCCTTAATTTGTAGCTAAAAACATAGGCAATTAATTAACGTTAAAAAAACATTTCAAAAATTTTCAATAAAGGACAGAAAAAAATATTCAATTACTTTCTTTTCAAAAAAATGTTGTATTTTTTTTAATTTTCGAGGTTTACTGAAAAATCCAAGCCATTAACCTATTTATTTTTTATTTTTCGTAGATACTAGGGGATATTTCCTAAAAATAGACACCAAAGTGGTAGCTCTAAGTTAAACAGTTTAGGGGCTATGACAGAAAACAAAAAGACAAAAAGGTCTTCTAAAATATTATAGCCGTGAAGTATAGGTCTTCTATGACCATTTTTGGAATTAGGGGTCCGTTTGCGAAATATATGGGTTTTAAAGTGCTAATTTTGGTTAGAGTCAAGTGCCCCCCCCCCCCCTACTGGCTAAACCAACTCTAACCGTTGGACATGTGAAAAAATTCTCAAAAATAGGTTATATGATGAATTTACAAGGAAAACTATCACGGCTATAAGTAGTTAATTAGTAATAGTCGATAAACTTACTACTTCGGAACCCTACATTGCGCGTGGCCTGACGAATCCTCTGGTAATGCCAACATTTACAGACAGAAGCAAATTGTAATAAATCTGCACGAGCCCCTGAGCACAATATAGGAATCTTATATTGTGCCCTGCGCAAATAGGTATATTTAAGATCTACCGCCGCGCTTCACGACACTAGTAAAACCACAGAAGAAATAATAGTACTTGGTAAAACAGCAAAATGCATGGCTCTGTCAGTTCTTGGTCGAGAAATTTTCTTAATGCGTCCATATAAACCTAAGCAATGTTACGTGCTGAATTCGATAGGATCTTGAAGCTGCAACTCTTCAGTAGTGCTTCTTATAAAAAAAAATACCTATTTGTTAACAAAAAAAAACAATTTAAAATATTTTGTGTATTGCTACTTTTTATGTAACTAGCCGACAAATGCCATTTCTTCTCAGGAGACGCATGCAGACGACGCACCTGATGGTAAGTGGTCCTGGTCAGTGGTCACCGTCACCCATGACTCCATCAGCCAGTCGTTTGGCGGCTGACTCAAGCAAGAAGTTGGTAGCTGGCCATACAGGCTTCACGGAATGAAAATACAAAAATACCAGTAATAATATTCATGACTCAGCTGACGTAGCAGCAGTACACAGCAGTTTCGTTTTTAAATATTGATATATGTATATGTATATGTATAATAGGTACCCAATACAATATCCTATTTAAAGAACACACCACACTCAGCACTTAAGAATCAGGCTTTCTAACATCCGCTTTTGATTACGCTCCAAAACGCCTAGTCGCCTATTACTTGTCGCGAGACCCTTATAGGGGTCACAAATAAAATTGTGTAACCTACTGGCAAACTTATCAGATAAGTTAGTCAGCTGTAACGTTTGTGATAAGCATAGACTAGATACGACATGAACAAGTGAGTGTTTTTAATAGATTTAGTTAGATTATTACGACTTTTGAATTAAATACTATTTTTATTTTACCGTTTGATGATATTGCCGATTATATGCCCTTCCGTGTAGTTCACAGTACCTAATGTATTTTTTATACAATCTACAACCCAAATACCAGTAGGTACTTCTGCTCCAGTCGAACCACAAAAAAAAATCTATTATTTATCAAGTATTGTCAATTTAATATACTAGAAACATTCTACGAGCCCAGCCTACATAGATTCTTAAGAGTACATTGTTAAACGGATCGAATTACCCTACACCGGTGTTATTCGCAGAGACAAAGCAAAAAGCGCTGATTCTTACGATGATTTACTAATTGCGACTTTGTACAGACCGATGAGCGGTACACTTATTCATGAGTAGGTAAACAAGTGTTCAGTGGCATAGAGCGTGGGTGGCTGCGTTGCAGGGGAAGCGAGCATTAACCCTTTCTGCAGTTCATTCGCCGTCTGGCCTCACCCCTGCACGCCGCCCACGGGCGCCCCTTGCCGTCCCGACTGCACGCCTGCTACTGCAACTCTACCTATAACCTTCGCGCCAACCCTTGTGAGCAGCCACTAAACTACCACCGCCACTGACGTCAACCGCGACGCTCACAAAACGTGACAAGGGTATGTCAACTAATAATGTATGCACATTGGAGGAAAGTTTGAAAGTTTAAAATTATACAATTGATTTTTTACAAAATTTTTACACACACTTCAGCTAGCCTTAGGTAGGAATTAGGGTTCCTTGGTTCAAAAAGAAAAAACGGAAACCGTATAGGATCAATTCGTTGATCGTTTGTTTGTCAACCCCCTTTTTCTCAGGGACGTGTCCGAACATAGATTAGAACCAGTAGATTCTCCCATACATTTGACAGAGTGAGATCGCCAGTTACAAAATCTTCGTGAAAGACAGATAAAAAAATATTATTTTTTGTGCCCGTCACTGGCCGATTACATTAAACATATAACTTATTGGTGAGTTGTGACAAATAATGAAAAGTGAGTTGGTTAATTTTATTGGAGAATAGAAGGTTCAATTTGTTTTTTAAGCAGATAATCGTAGTAAGTTTAAGGATTTAAGTTTAAGTAAGGTAAGCAGTATTCTGGGGTGCTTGTTAAATTTTGTTACATTATTTTAAAAAAACCTCAAAGAAGCGTAAATTCTCTGTCTCATGTGCGGCCACGCCATGGCTGAATCTATAGTTATGTAATACGCCTATGTGTCCCAGGTATCATGTTGAAATAAATATCAAAAGAATCATGTTACACTTTTCCAATGGTGAAATTAAGTATGGTACTTAATTCACTTTACATATTAATAATTATAAAACATATTATGTCATATTATGACCAATACTCAGTTCTGCAAACGTACAGAAACAATAGACAGACCTGAGGGTCAGACGAACAACCACAACGTGCACATCACCAGCGTTCTAAACGACTGATTCTCTCCGACTCTGAGCAGATTTCTGCGACACAGATCTGTGCGGCAAAAGCTGAGCGGGCACGCCGCGCTTTATAGCGTAGTCCAAAAAACATGTTTAAGAAATATTGAAAATATTTTAGTCCTATTGGGGCGGCTTAGAATACTAACCCCAATCCCACGCCGGATGGGTGTCGTAAGAGGCGACTAAATCCGGCACGCTGGTGGTAGGACCCCTCGAGGGATTGTATTGATAATATTGATTTTAATTGTTAATTAATACCATTATTACTATTATTATTCTCGATGGGGTTCGCCTGGATAGCTACCACCTTTGAGCATGAGTCAGCCGTAAAACGACTCGTCGTGGTCCGGCTGGAGGCTTGAGAGCTAGTTCTTTCTTTCTTTTTTTTCTTAAAAAGATCTTTTTACTGCGTTGCAGTGCTGATTTCATAATATTATATGTAATTATATTGCTAGTCATATTAAATTGTTTAAAATATAAAATTAAAAACGCAATGTGTACAGGTTTTTCAAAAAATATTTTATAGTATATCAATATCAGCAATTTCCCTGCACATGGTAATGATGTTTCGGGCGTATTTTTTTTAAATAAACAAAAAAAAAATTCAAGAAAAACATTTCAAAAAACGGTTTAATATAATAATATAAAAAAACAATATTCAAAAAACAATATTTAAAGAAAAACAATATTAAAAATACAATAATAAAAAACAATATTAAAAAAAACAGTATTAAAAAAACGATATAATAAAAAACATTATACACCGTGTTCCTGACTTTGTGCACGAACTTCGGCCTGTTATTCAGACCATTAAATTGGTCATCTTTCGTTATGGATTCATTATTGAATTTTTATTTTATTTTTTATTTTTCATTTTCATACAAACTAAATTCTTGAACGTAAATTGCCTAATGTGTAATCTCTTTACGCAAGCTGGCAACGTCGCATTATGATTGATATGAAACTTTGACATTAGTAAACTTTTATTGACGTTAACAATTATTTCTCATCGATTTTGCTGTCTGTGCGACCAGTGACATTAACAAAACCAAATAGGTAATAATTCTAGTTCGAAAAGTTTTACGATGTTTGTTTACTTAAAGGCCCATTTAGACGGAGAGTTTCTAGTATCTATCGTACACTACTATTACTGGTAATAATCGCCATAACATTATCGTATCAAATGTTTACATACAGGAAAGAACTAAATTCTCATCTACGATTATCTCATATGACATTCGTAACTTATCGATCAAGGCGATAATTTCCTACGTCTATTTAGGTACAAATTGTACGTAAGATTACTTACGACAATCTTGACTTGTATTCGACTCACATTTTTCAAATTCATACGTGTATCATACAAGACGGTTGAAAACGTTTTGAGTGCGAAATTTATCATTTGAGTTAAGTTTACAATGAATATTCCATTGCGAGGAAATTGTCGTCAAATAGCGAGAGGTGTAAATGTAAGAAAGATTTTTTTATTAATTCGATCGTGGCTTCTTCGAGACCAGAAGCTCTCCGTCTAAATGGCCTTTATTGACAAGTCAAGCCAATAATGACATGACATTTAAAATGAAACAAGTATAGTTTGAATGATTATGACCGTACTGAGCGGCAACATAGCACAAATAAAGAACCTTTTACAATGTACACCCATATTAAATGGAATTACCAATAACTTAAAAACTAAGCTTTATAATGCACTAGTACCTGTATAAGATATGTTTAGTAAATGCTATAGAATCATTTGGTAAAGTTTGTGCACAACCTCAAAAACACCCGGTATAATAAATATAATAATATATTTTTTTTTCAAAACACGCGTTAAAACATCGACGTTTTTCGTCACCTTCTGCGTCACAAATCTTAAAATTTCACTCTCATATTTTTTTCCATTTATTTCATAACGCGCCTAAAGAAGTATAACTTCAAAAATTATAAAAGTAGTAAATTAAATTTTTGACATGATAGCGTCTATTAAAACGATGAACGCCGGGCGCACGCACGAAAAAATGTAGCGTGCCGCGAGCGAGAGAGCGGCAAAAGAGAGAGAGAGGCACGATCGGCTACGATCGGCGTATCGTAGCCGATGCCGTAGGCGATCGTAGTTAAATGGAGCGGAGCGGGGCGGAGCGGAGCGGAGCGGAGCTTTGTCATGACGTTGTCACGTTAAACTACGTCCGTAAACCGACTTTACAGACAACCATTTTTTTATCAATCAGCAAGCACACCGAAATTAGAGGCGATCGTGCATTGTACGAAGAGGAGAACAAAGAAAGAGATAAGAAGAAAAGTATTAAAGAAAAGAAAATAAAGAAAAGTCTGTGAAGAGAAAAATACAGGACCAAAGAGAAAAAAAAAACGTGAAGCTAACAAAAATATAGATAGGAAAAGGAAGAGGAATACATAATTGGTCCTTGAAGCATGAGATAAGAAAAAACTGAAGTAGAACTTTATCTATCTAGATCCTCTTCTTATACCCATATCTGGGCCATTCTCAAATAGTGACTTTAAAATATTAAAAAAAAAAGTTTTTGATATGATGTAAAGCCGAGCTATTTTGACAGTATTTTTTGCGAAAATAAGGAAAAAAGAAAACTCGCCTCCATGGATGTGATACTGATCCATGGTAGTGATATTCAAGTTGTGATTTCAATTTGACGTATTTTAATGAGGTATTATTGAATACTACTGAACTTACGATTGAACTTACTTTTTATTTAATTTTTTATTTTTCTAATCATTTACTTTTTTTTTAAACTATATAACACATCTTATTAAGTAATATTTGTAATATTAACAATTTTTTATAGGAACTCACATTATCTCTAATAAATTCTTAATCAGTCTTCTTCTCTCCCATGATCACAACCAAGCTACTAAAAGCTGGAGTGAAACCCCTTCTAGTGATGCTCCAAAAACTGTTCGAATCCGTCATCAATACTGTGAACTACCCCGGAAGCGTGGGGCAAGTGTGGTGACGCTGTTCTTCAAAAAGGGCGATAAAGCCCTTTTGAAGAACTACAGTCCCATTACACATCTAAGCCACGTTTATTAGCTGTTTCCGAGGGTGCTCACAAATCGCATTGCACGTAGTCTCGACGACTTCCAGCCTCCTCCTGAACAAGCAAGATTCCGAAAAGGCTACAGCACCATAGACCATATGTATAAAGTACACAAACTGCAGCTAATTATACAAAAAGCCGAGGAATATAATCTGCCGTTATGTGTTGCCTATGTGGACTATGAGAAAGCCTTTGGTTCTATCGAAACGAGATGTTAAGTGTTTATACTCATCTGCCATCATGTCCGTCAAAGTACACGACACATCAACGAACCCTATCCAACTGCAGAGAGGTATCAGACAAGGGGATGTCATATCCTCGAAACTGTTCATCGCGCTGATGGAGTGGAAACGACGTGGCATTAACGTCAATGACGAATACATCACACACCTGCGATATGCCGATGATATTATTATAGTCATCCTGGCGGGTTCCCTGGAAGAACTTGGTACACTGCTTGGGGACTTAACAGTGCTTCACAACGGGTGGGTCTTAAAATGAACATGGACAAGACGAAAATCATGTCAAATGTCCATGTCACACCCGTACCGGTTGTTGTTGACGGCGCTGCTCTCGGAGTTGTAGACGAATACATTTACCTGGGGACAAGTGATCCAGATTGGTAAGTCCAACTTCAAGATAGAAGTAGAATCCAATTCGGATGGGCTTCGTTCGGGTAATTGCGTAAAACTGCAAGATATGAATCTACTCATCCAAAACACTACCTCAGTGCCTGAAGTTGAAGGTGTTCGAGCAATGTGTGTTGCCAGTGATGACATACGGTTCCGAGACGTGGTGCTTTACTATTGGTTTAATCCACAAACTCAAAGTCGCATAGCGAGTTATGGAGAGAGTTATGCTCGGTATTTCTCTACGTGATCGCATCAGAAATGATGAAATCCGTAGACGAATAAGGATAACCGACATAGCTCAACGAATAAGCCGCCTGAAGTGGCAGTGGGCGGGGCTGGCCACATAGTTCGAAGGACCGATAACCGTTGAGGAAGAAAGGTCCTCGAATGGCGCCCACGTCTCGGAAAAAGGAGCATAGGACGCCCCCCGACCAGGTGGACTGACTACCTGAAGAAGACAGCGGGCATCCGCTGGATTCAGAAGGCTCAGGACCAGTCACAGTGGTGCAAGTTAGGGGAGGCCTATATCCAGCAGTGGACCTCCAAGGGCTGATGGATGGATGGATGGATGGATGGATGGAGACTACTTAGCTGTGCAAAATGTGATAAGATTGTTCTCATTATGGCATATGAAAATATACTTATTCACGGAGAATCATCGACGAATAATCTCTTCCTGGCTTCTTTTCGAGGGTGCCATAATAATCCGTGTCAAAAATATTCTCATCAAATTAATTCAAAATCATATATATGTAGTAATAAAAATAATTCATAGTATCGACAATACTGGATATCCATGGATAATCTGTCACTTCCGTGGATATTCGCAATCCACGTGGGTGACATCTATGGAGGTGACATTTTAAACGTAAAAGCCGTTTTATCATAACCTCAATTACTGATTATAAAATACGATGATATACTTAGATAACGGCTATAATACCTCAACATTTTAAAGTACCCGACAGTAATAATTAATTAAATATACACTGCTGCATATGTAATCCACAAAAGTGACCAAAGTAGCGCCAATTTTTGAAATCTCTTACTTTAGCGGTCTGTGCTCCAAAATCATAAAATTATTATCCAGGAAATGTCAAACTGTCAAAAACTTTCAAGATGGGCTCTACAGTCGTTGAGAAACTGTGTTCACAGATTTACGCTTCCCGCCCAAGTCCGATAATCTGTGACCGATTTTTTGTAGGAGAAAAATAGAACGTACTGATAGCAATAGTGCAACGCACACGGCCTACAAAAAGTCGGTCAGAAATAATATGGCAGGAAAAATTGGCCCGATTATCGGTCCTACAAAAAGACTGACGTGGACGGGAGGCCTTAATGAATAATAGCTGCGTTCAATAAGTTTACCCATGGAGGTGATCATTCATGCATGCACAAATGTTATACAATACGTAAAATTTAATATTTTAGATAATTACTTATTGTTTTCTATAAAGTTTATTTTAGAGGGTATCGTGGAAGAATATAAATAAGCTTATTTATAAGAGAAAAATATATTTTATTCAGGTCTGTGTCATCGTAAATCGTCTTTGCACACGACATGGAGGTGACGTTTTCTTCACATTTTTGAGGATTATTTAAAAATATATTTATATATTATTATTTTTATTAATAATCCTATCAGTACTATTTTGATTAATTCTATTATAAAAAACATTAAAAGTAATTAAAATTCATTTTTTAAAACCAATGCACATTTTTTTTTCGCAAAAATGAGAATTAGCCATCTCAGCAAACCTGCAGCTATAAAGATAAGAAAAAAAGATACATGGTGGTGCTTTTAATGCCCCATTTACACGCGCGCGCGAGCCACGAGACAATCCACGAGACGCGTGCATGCGCGCGCGTGTGAACAGGGCGCTCGCGGACCAGACCGAGTCGCGTCTCGTGGCTCGCAGGCTCGCGTCGGGAGAGGTTTTTTAGGCGCGCGCCAAAGGGGCTCGCGCGAGCGCTCGCGCGGTGTTCACACGCGCGTAGGGGGCGTGGTTTACGGACGCGCCACGCAGTGTTGCCAATGAAATTTTTTGGAAGGCCGTGTACATTAGACAAAAAAGCCGTGTTTCTATGGAAAACGATCAACTGTGGGCCGTGTCCATAGCTGCCAATATATTATGCTATCCAAATATATACCACGCTCGGACGCTCGGACTAAAAAAAAAAAAAAAGGTCGTTGGCAGTGAATTTGATGTCCACAAAACAAGGAACACTTTTTATATTAGCCTATTGGCACTGTTTTAAGGTTTTTAACATTCGTTAAATATCTGCAAAAATAATAAATAACAAAAAGATCGTAGAATTTGCGAAAAGCCGGAAAAGCCGTAGATTTTGCCCTAGCTGCCTAGGAAAAGCCCTAGGGTTCGGGCCGTAGACCGTAGATTTTGTGATTTTTTGGCCTGAAAACCGTAGAACACGGTAATTGCCGTAGCATTGGCAACACTGGCGCCACGAGACGGTCCGCGAGACGCGCATGTAAATGAGCGGTAAAGATATTATCCCTTCTACTCATTTGACGCCATGCACCCACGCTTTTATTACGTTAACAAAACAAAACAAAAACAAACAAACAATTTTTATTTGCTCTCACAGTACGATACAATACAGTACAATACAGTTACACATAAATACGACGTTACAATAGTAATACTTCAGACTGTACATCTACTGATCGTGCTATGTGAGAGCCTGGTGCCTGATGTAGGTTAGAGTACCTGTGTTACAGGTCACCAGTACCCCCCCGCGGCTCGATTACATATATAGTACAAGCTAGACGTAAACTGATTGCAAGTGGTATTTATAAGAATAAAAATTATAATTAAGAATTATTGCAGACACTATGTGGGTATGTGTGTGTGTGTGTGTGTGTGTGTGTGTGTGTGTGTGTGTGTGTGTGTGTGTGTGTGTGTGTGTATGTGTGTATGTGTGTGTGTGTGTGTGTGCTTGTGTGTGCTTGTGTATGGGTGTGCCTAAGTGTATGTGTGCATGTGTGTGATTAATCTCATGGCAGAATAGAGAAAGATGAGGTGGGAGAAAAAGCAATGGTCATTTTGGGGAGTGTAGTAGATTTTCGGTGTCTTGATACATAGGGAAGACTCTTAAGAAACGTGGTAACTGTTTGTTTGCAGATATGATAAGTTAACACGATTCTTAATTCAATTTTATTTTCTATTTTTTTTGTTGGATATTCTATAAAAGTGTTTTTTAGTTTTTTATTAACTATTATTTATTTTTTCATTTTTATTTTGATTTTTGGAAATGAAATTTATGTTTTTTTTCTTTCTTTCTTTTTTCTTCAATTATTGAATTGTCATTGATCCTCGATAAGTATACAAAGTTTGAAAGAAATCTGACCGTTTAAAGCTAATATAAAGCGTGTAATTAGGTTTCTTTCTTTCTTTCTTTTTTTTTTAAATATTGAATTCTCATCGGTTCTTAATAGGTATGCAAATTTCGAGTTAATCCGACGTTTTGAAGATCATGTTCAAAGATTCCGTTACATACTCGTACTAACATACGTCTGAAGCTAATAATAAAAGCGTATTAAAAAGTATTGTTATGGCAAAGGCTGCATTATAATACGATTGATGTATTCCGTTCACCATCTGGCTGCGTCGGCTTGGCTGGCCTGGCTGTAGCTGACGGGAATCGTCAATATATTTAACGGGCTTGATTAATAAAAATGAATATGAAAATGATAATATCCATTTGAAACTTGTTCTTTTGAAGAGAGCCATCTAGTGGCAGTTTTAGGTACTCGTTATTCAATTCATATATTTATATAACGAAAGGCCGCTCGCGTGTTACCCAGTGACAGTTAACGAATACATAACCTAAGTTTAACTTTATTGATTCAGTAGCTGTTGATCATTTAACTGGAGACTTCAGAAACCGGCCATTAGTGAATTAAGATACCTTAGAAATTTAATTTTATGCGCTATTTTTTTTTCGACTTTTTTGCACGCATTTCTATAAACTTTATAAAAATACAACAAAATAAATCAAAGACGCGAGTCCACCCCCAGTAACTAACGTGCTCATATCGAATATTTAAATTATTAAGCATGCTTTTTATTAAAGTAGCATGTGTTTCAACGCCATAAATTATTGCTTTTTTATTTATTAATCTGTGAAGAACGTTAAAGTTAGATTTTGTATTCTGTAGGATTCATTATCTGTATGGTGTACAAACGAATCATAGAGAATAGATAGGTAGACAAAAAGTGTCAATTTACTCTCTCTCAAACGTCACGTCATTTGTCAACTCAACACGACAAAAATTTTATGAAATTTTCCCTATAAGTAATTGTTTATGTTTGTATTAAAGATAATTTAAACTATGCCGAAAAATAAAGGAAAAGGTGGTAAAAACAGGAGGCGAGGAAAGAATGAAAATGAAACAGAAAAACGTGAGTTGGTGTTCAAAGAAGACGGACAGGAATACGCCCAAGTCACAAAGATGCTCGGTAATGGCCGCTTGGAGGCCATGTGCTTCGATGGCATAAAACGTCTTTGCCACATCCGTGGAAAATTACGAAAAAAAGTGTGGATAAATCAAGGAGACATAATACTAATTGGCTTACGAGATTACCAAGATGCTAAGGCTGATGTCATTTTGAAATACACCCCTGACGAGGCAAGGAATCTGAAAACTTATGGAGAATTCCCAGAAACTGTACGCATCAATGAGACTGTGGTATATTCGGTGGATGGCCTCGATGAGGACATTGAATTCGGTGACGAAGTCAGCTCAGATGATGAAAATTCAGTAGATAATATTTGAACATCAATTATAACTTTCTATCGTGTCAGTGTAAATTTATTTTGTGTTAAATAAAATTGCATCGTGATTAAGTTATTCACAAATCTATCCTCTGGATATTATAGGTAATAGTCTATTTAAAATAGACTCACAAATCTGTTTGCAAACTGTGTCGACACCCAATCCCAATTGAGCCTTAAATTTGGTATAATTTAGACCCTTAACTCAGTATAGTTCAACTCTCACCTGCATAAATATGCTAAATTATATTGCACAACATTCCTTATATTTCTTACCAGTCATTGGGTAATGTGTTAAAGTGTAAGGAATGTACATAAATTAATTAAATATTGATAAAGTAAAAATGCTTGTTTTTATTGACATCGGCCCATAAAAATCTTATATGTTCCCAGAAAAGTATTAAACTTTGTAATTTATATTTATTGTAAGTACTGAACAATAGGAACTGGTGTTTTATTAATTTTGATTATATTTATTCATTAGCGCTAGCAACTATGAATATGTGATTTTTGTTGAACATAGTTCTTATCCTAATTTTTAATAAAACTATTATGCCCTGATGTATGTGTAATTTACTTTGCCAAATAATACTACTTATTGTCTGAGTATTTTTAATCAACAATACCACTAATTATATATATACATAATACAGAACTCATAGTGTAAAGGAAGTTTGTTACTGTTCAAGTTTAAATTCAATGTCATGTAACAATAAAATTGATAATACTGTCTTGTAAAACATAACAAAAAGTTATAGACACGGTTTTAATGTAAATCTAAGCGTTATGTTGCATATTGTGTAATTAATTTATTATCTTCAAACTCACTGGCTAACTTCAATAGCTAGTATGTTCCTTTGTTAAAGTTTCCTTTGCTGTCATACTAATAGCACTAAGTCGAACACTATTTTGTTCTACCATGTTAGTCAAGGGAACCCTTAGGGTGAAGCATATAAGTTTGGACATCAATCTCATAACAGCTCATCATCACAAAAGCTTCCAAGCCTTAATAATATTTGTATGGTTAACTTTTACAGGCCTTTTAGAAACTTCCTATTAACTCTTCTTTATATTTTAAGGATTGAGTTCTGTAAATTTCGACAAATGTGCTGATGAGTATTGTTACCACCACCCATAGACATCAGTAATCAAAAGCGTCACCGACCGAGGGTTAACCGGCAGGTTAAGAACAAAGCTAAGGATCTGCTTATTACTATGTAAAATACGCAGTGGCGTAGCTAGCCCTTAAGGAGGCCCCATATTAATATTTGTCGTAGGCAGCTGACGAGCTTTTTTTGGGAGTGTTAGCGGGGGCCCCATTTTATTGGTACGGCGGTAGCTACGCCCCTGATAAAACGTATATATGTGGGTGTGCTTTAATGTGACGAATAATTAAATCCTACTACTATTATAAATGAAAAATTTTGTATGAACGTTTGTTATTCTCTCACGCAAAAACTACTAAAAGAATTTTCATGAAATTTAGTACACAGGTAGACTATGATAATAAACATAACAAACTTACATGTTGAACTTATGAATAACAGAATCACAGAATGATGTACATTTCTGTTTATTACGATAATCGACGCGTTTAAGCCGCTTGCCAAAACAGTGACTCCTTTATTAGTACAGATATTATGCAACGCAGTCATTCTCGAACTCACGTGAAAATCACTCACGTGCCAACAAAAGAAACAAACCTTCCATAGCGAAACACTGTGCTTCAGTGACCACTTACCATTACCACGGCATTTAACTTTCTTAAGGCAGACAACAACTTCTTACAATGTCGACGATCTTGCTGACACCAGTGCAGAATAAACGAAAGGTAGGGGAAATCGGTACCTACTTGTGAATGAGTTCAAGTAGCCATGTAATGAACAGTGGCATAGCTAGCCCTAAGGAGGCACCATATCAATATTTGTTGTGGGGCCTCCTCAGCGTCTGCTATCAAATATAAAGGAGTGCCAAATGTAGCGATTGTAGGCCGCTGGCGAGCTTTTTTTAGGGAGTGTTAGTGGGGGTCCCGTATAATTGATAAGGCGGTAGCTACGCCCCTGGTAATGAAATTAGTTTATCCGTTACTTTTTTAAACTGTTTTTTTGTATGCATCTAGTATCTACGTGTAACATAATTCCAAGATAGGTCCAGTTATCACAATAGGAGTTGCAGTTCAGTCTATGCCGTCCGTAAGATGATGAACTACATTTTGTACTTATTTTTACATTTCGCTACTTATCTACCTCAGTTAACTACCTATGGACCAAGAGCCCAGAGCGATCAGACATAACTTACTTTCACATGGATGAAACCTTAACTATTCAGTAGCGTCTAGTGAACTTTGAATACCTTGCGTGTTTGTGAAGCTTGCCCTGTGACACCTGGGCAGGTGAGAAAGGTGACTAAAAATAAGAGTTACTTTACTTAAATTCACATGGCTGATTTTTATATATATTTTGTAGAACATTATTCTAAACTAGTAGCATAAAGCGTCAGACACTTTTCATTGACCAGAGGGATTGTAAGACACTTTAAACGCAATAAACTGACGAATTTGTTTAGCGCTCCAACTATCTACAACGGCCTTAAATCGAATTTAAGGTACCTAACTATATTCTTCATATATGTATATGCTCAGCGTGCTACGTACGTTTAAATAAAAAAGACATTACTAAAATCGCCATAACCGCCCCACTGCTGGATTTATGGCTATTCTTACATTGTGAGGACGAGGCGTAACGGCCAAAATTATGTAAATATGTACGCGCCTTAACAGTTACCAGACGTTTGACGGTTACAGGTTTCCTTAGGTATTAATAAAGCACTAAAAAAATTATGACTCAATAATGCTTACAAATGCATTTGTAATTCAAATTTTTGCGCGTAATTTGACGAAAACGCTAGACCGTAGACTCCGCAGGTATGACGTCATCCGGTGAGTCTAAAAATGTGTTCGGCTTAAGTCCGGTTTACACGTATTAAGTAGTTAAGTAGATTAGTAAATTTTAACTAAATTTTAAGTGAATAATTTTATTGTCCGTCCACACGTAATAATTTAGTAAAGCTCTTTAGTTCATACAATTCTACTTAACTACTTAAGCATTTTACTAAATTACTTAATTACTTAAGCACTTTACTAAATTTTAACATAAAAGTGCCTGTCCAAACGTGTTAAGTGATAAGCCCCGCCCACCTACTTAACAGAAAATAGAACAAATTCTAAATTACTTATCTACTTGATTACTTAACTACTAAATTACTAAACTACTAAATTTTCTGTTTACACGTATTAATTTACTTAAAATTTAGTTCAAATTTACTTAACTATTTAATACGTGTAAACCGAACATACACGTTTAAGTAGTTAAGTAGATAACTAAATTTTAAGTAAATTAATACATGTAAAAGCACAATTTAGTACGCAAATAAACAAGTAATTTAGAAATTCTGTTAGTAGGTATGCAGGGCTTATCACTTTTTATTTAAAATTTACATTATTTTTGACAGGCACTTTTTATTTAAAATTTAGTAAAATTAAGTAAGTCGTGAAAAATTTATTTCATCATTTTATCCACTGAAACTAACATATTCCGACAGCTTATTGTATAGGTAAGTACTATATTATTTTGTATGTTTTTAGAGTTATCTCTTATTGAGTAATAGATACCCTATTGCCTAGTCCGTTATTAACTTATTACCCGACTGCTAGAAAGGGTTATATTTTTCGCGCGTATCATCATGCATGTAATATTGTTTATTATCTCGTATCTTCCAAACCGCTGAACGGATTTACTTGAGGGGGGGGGGGAGGTAAAGTGAAACTTTTATTTACCTACTCGCCCCAAAATTTTTTGTCTTCTATCGCATGTCGCATTGTAATTATATTAATTTAAATGTTTTTTTTTATTATTCACTTTATCGTGATGCATAACGATACAGTTAGTGAGTTAAATAAACCGGTCAACAAGGAAAAAACCAAGAATAGCGCGAAAAGATCCGACGATGAATTAATTTTACGCCGTAAAAGACAGAATGCTGAGAGAGTTCGTTCGTGCTTATAGGGAAATGCAAAAGGCTCTCGGTGAGTTAGTTTACTTTTTATAGCGAATTTAATAATAAACGCTTACACGCTCATACTTCCGCAGTAGGTTATTACTTGTGTCGCGGCCGTCGCGGGTGACATGGACGACACATAAAATAAAACACATTACCCCCCCCCCCCCCCTATTTAATATCGTTAAATTCGTCTTGTGTTAAATATATATTCGAACATAGCTGTTGTAGACCGCACAGCAACGCCACCCGCAATTGGACGCGTTTTTACGGACACTTTTCATACACAGAGATGGTTCTCATTCTACTCTATCCTCCATGATAACCCAAGGTTCATAATGTTAGCATCACGGACGTAAAAAAAAGACGGACGTAATCCCAAGAACAAATTCAGTGAAGCACCTATAGTAATACCAACTCTGTGTTCGTACAAGTACACACACCCACACATTGACACCATACTGCTATGACATTGACACCATCGTGATTATCGTGAATCAAAAATTACGCACATATGGTAAGCGAGCTGTCATTGCTATGCTTCACTCTCGATTAATCAAGGTTATGTCCGTTCTTTTTTTACGTCCGTGGTTAGCATAGATTTAGAACCAGTAGATTCTCCCATACATTTGACAGCGAAATAACCAGTTAAAACTACGTGAAACACAGAGACCAAAATATTATTTTTTGTCCCCGTCACCGTGGCCGATTACATGATACATTGTTGTTAATTAAGGTTAATTGGAAATTTAAAGTTTCTGTTTGTTTTTTAAGCAGAAAATTGTAGTAAGTTTAAGTACATAAGTATAAGTACGATGGTGGGTATCAGTATTCTGGGCTGCTTGTTAAAATTTGTTACATTTCTTTTAAAATAACCTCAAAGAAACGTGAATTCTCTGTCTCATGTGCAGCCACGCAGTGGCTGAATCTATCTATTGGTAATACATCTACGGTTCTTACATATTATAAGTGAAATTAAAAAAAAAAACGAATACGGTAGCTGTTAAATGTCATTGTTTGAAATTATAAAAAAGTAAAAATAAATCGAATAATGCTTTATCAAAAAAGAGCTCACCTATACAGATTTCAGAAAGGCATTTAACATGATAGCTTTTTTTTATAGCAGGCGGGTTTTTTTATTTTTATTTATACTAGTTTACAGCTTTGCACTCGTTACACGATAGGCAAGGCAATCTCCCTTGCTTACTTGGGTTATAGAATGGATGAAGGCCATCATTCCTCAAAATATCATATTATGACAAAACAGCTGTTAAATTTAAAAGTATAAAATTTATTGTTCACTAAAATATATAAAGAGCAGCCAAATCTAATGTAAAGTTCTGGAATTGCTAACGCCATCGAAACCATAATGATAAATATTTTATACCGGTTATATTGCTAATAAAATGAGCTTGTTTCTATGTAGTTGTTTTGGTTTTTGTGATCTGTTTCATAAATGTTTTTCAAAATTTAGTGATGACATATTAGTTTTTAATCCTCAGGTTTTTTAACACGCAGCTAGCTTAATTCGATCTATTTAGACTCCATCCATAGCAATGGAAATAAAATAAACTGTGCTCTATGGTGAATCCATGTCATGGACTGTCAGTCTGTCACGGAATTATTAAATATTTTAATGTTGCCAACTTGTTAAGAAATCGCCATGTTGAATTTTGTTGTGCTTCGGTAGAAAACATTGTGAGCACGTGGAAAGTTGGATTTTCGGATTGAACGAAAATAAAATTGTTAGTAATTTATATCGGTTAAAATATCTCTTGTCTTGACACAGTTTTTATTTATTATTTGTGAAACTATTCTTGATAATATATCAAAGTAAGTATTCTAAAATGTACTTTTACCGGCGAGAAATTCCAGATTTAGATCACGGCTTTCAATCAAAACTAGAACACATTCACGGTGCCATTACTAGAATACTTGATAAATAATTGAATTACAAAAGTATAGATATTTATTAACACACATATAACATAATATGGACATATCAAAAATTGCGTAACCTTTCCTTTTATAATTTCATACATGCTTGCTTACGTGTTGTCTGTGAAGGTTTCCACACTGCTCGTGACCCTCACCAGCAACGTATTACGTTTGCGTGTTAAAAAACCAGAAAGCACATGGTTGTTCTGCTCATAGCAAGGCCGGGAAGTGAGAAAGTAGTGTATACGTGTCTGATAAATGTCACGCTAGAATTTTAATTCGTAGCGGCATTTAGAAATTACAGTACGCTCGTGGTTCTACCGTATGGTGTTTAATTCACCGGTTTTTATTTGTAGTTTACTGTGATAAAGTGGATGATATCAAACTAATTAGCTTGTCTGTATTATTTATCCTCAAAATAACAATGAATTTCACAAACGTGGTGGGTATACGGATTATGATTCGTGCCATATTTTGTTGTGTTTGAACACGTGATTTCTATTTAGATACGTTTCAGTGTAAACGTAATGTGCCTCACTATATTCTAAAACTAGGCGAAATATCATTGCAATTTTTATAGATTTAAAGTCTTATCTTATTTTATCGTATATATTATTATTTATAACCTCGATTTTTGTTGATAACATGACTCTAAAATGAGGTTAGTAAATAAGCATTCTTTGATTCAGTATCGCTTAACTGAGAATAAAAAAATTTCGCCAGTAAGTAACATCAATAATAATTAAGTAACCAGTTTTTTTATATTATTTTGGTCATTATAATTTTATTATAAAACAATATCCCTATTATTTATTGTGTCTTTATAAGTGATCAAATGCAAAGAATACTTATCATGTTAAATATACATAATGAACATGTGTTTTGATTCAGGTTATTAAAATGTGTTATTCTTGTTTTAGTTTGTTTGTAAAAGTGGCTCATTGCAATGGCACCCTGTCGACAATTGCTTATGTGGTCAGTGCCATCAATAGCAGTTTTGCTGGGTATTTTCTGGTTCAAGAAAAAAAGGGAATATGCAAAATCTGACCCTGGAGGAAGAGAAAGAATAAAAAGTCTTAAAGAAGAGTTAGCTGAAGCCTTAAATGCTGAATTGGAGCTTCAGAAAACTACTCCTACTGGCAAAGCTGACCGTGCTATAATCAAGTCTGCTCCAATTGATATCATACCAAGAGGAGCTGGCTCCCAAAGGTCATCTCCATTGGAACTGACTGATGAAGAAGTTGATTTAGAGATTGAGAAAATTATTAAGAAGAAGTCACTAGAGAAAGAAAAAAAGATGTCTTACACTGAGAATGTTGTTTTAGCAAACTGCAAAAAAGAATTTTCTTATGTGAACCAAAATTTACAGTGTAATTTATATTCAACATCAAAAAATGATGTCCAAGTTATTAATCAGGACCTTGGTATAAGTCCTTTGAATGTTGATGATGCTACAAAAATTGTTGTAGCAAATGAAATTATTTCGGATGACAATGATAAAATGGCATTCGAGCCTGAAAATATGAAATTAGACATTGTGGCATCTGAGAGCAATGCCACCAAAGAGGCTTCAGTGCCTGAGACTGAGGAGACAAATGTTAACAATGAAATAGTTAATGGAACTAGTGAAAGTAGTGAAAACAGTGACAATGGAGACAGATATTCTGCTTCTCAGTCTAGAAGAATATCAGAGCGAGATTCTGCAAACCACAGCCCAGTAGATCCTATGCTCGCAAGTCCTTCAATGTGTCACTTTTCAGACAATCATAGTGAGGTATGTAACAATGATTTTGAAGTCTTAGTTTTATTCGTTGGTAAAGATTACATTATATCTTTTAAATTTAAAAAATGTTTGTGTAACAATGTTGAATTAGCACTCAATTTTAAAAATAACAAAGTTTACTTATATATTTTTCTGATTAACTTCATTACTTAACTCATTCAAATTACTTTAAATTATAGGATTAAATTGTATTACTAAATTACACTTTAAGCTAATGACATCAAAAACAAAGTGAAATACATAAAGTAATAGAAATAATTTTGTTCAGTATTGCCTGTTTTATGCAATTTGTTTTTAAATTCAAGCAAATGTTCACAAATTCTAATTTTAAAAATAATATTTTTTTTTCATCATTAAATGCTGGGTTATGTCATATCTTATGCCTCTTCCTATTTTTATCATCTATATAGACCAAACTTTACTTTAATTATGTCACATTACACATTGTCACAAAACAAAACTACAATTTGTGGTCATTACACATATTTAAGGGATAATACAATTAGCCATTGCTTTGCTTTCTCGGCAAATAAAACATCAGTGTCAATCTTCTATATCATAAGCAATATTACAGGAGAATAATTATGACTAGAGTTCTTTTATTCCATTATTTTGACAATACTTCTAGCACCTTTCTGTAGGTAACCAGACTTGGCTTTTAACATTTAATTAAATAGTTTCAAATTCAGTCCTCATATATAATAAAAAAATAGAGGTTAGTATATTGTATTTGTATCACGTAATTTGATAGGTTCTGTTATTAGTTATTTAGATTTTTATGTTTATTGAGATTTAGGTATTATATTTGTTATTTGGATTTTTAATGTCATTAGTAAACTATGCGAAATAGGGTCGCTCTGAAAACCAGCATCATGGCTTGCTGCAGCCAGTGCTGAGTGTGGCCCCATTTCATCAAGTACTAATTGCTACATATTTAAAATTTGTGATAAGTATAGTGTAAGAATATTGCCTGTTTGTACTGCAGTGTTAACTTGAAGAAATAAATTTTATTCTATTCATGTAACCTAATAATATATTGATTAGACTAGTAAATTTATAGCAAGACTTTACATGTAACTCAGTCATACAAAAAATTTGATCAACAATCCAGTGGGTGAGGTGTTACATTTAAAATTTGTCTAATTCAAAAGTGTTTTTATAGGGCTCAAGTGACAGTGGAAAAGGATGCTCGGAGGCAGCGAGCCCACCTCCTGCAAATATGAATATGGTTCCAACTGAGACTGCATTAAGAATACATCAATTCTTAATACCACAGACCCTGGTCGGTCTGCTTATAGGAAAATATGGTTCATTTGTAATTCAAATTAAAGCAAAGACTGGTGCAAATGTATATGTAAGGAAACATCCAGACTTTATTAAACAAAAGATATGTGCAGTTGAAGGTAATTTGTTTTTTAATCACACCAAATATTTGTTAGTTCTCAAATAAAATAGGAATACTATATTGTTTTTTTTTTGTATACAACTTCACAGGAACTCAGAGTGAGATAGAGGCAGCATTAGAAATGATTAAGGAAAAATTCCCAGAAAAGAGGTTCCCTAACTTTACTATTAATGAAATAAGTGCAGATTTATATCAAAGAATGGCTCCATTAATACCAGAATTCATACAAGTGAGTATAGAATAATAACAATGTTACTTTATGTTTATTATTGTTAATTACATATTATTAATTTATGTTATAATGTTATAATATATTATAATACACAATATCATAGTATATTTAAGTAAACAAATAATGAGATGTTTTTGTAAGCAACATATTTTTTTGAAACTATTTTTTTAGAATAGAATATGATTTAAATTTTGGAAAATAGGCCATCCTAGGTAAATAAATAAAATTTTAATAATAGTTTTGGTTGATATGCGCTGGAATGTGATAATATTGTCATTTTGTGTTTGGTTTATGGTATGAACCTTCGAAAACCACATCCTTATGTTTGTAATTTAACCTCGACCAAGTTGCTTCCATGTGATTAAGTAGCTTCTACAACCCTATAATATGGGTTTTCACCTATCTAACGATAAGCTTGAGGATTAGTAATGATTCCCCTTTTCCTTGCTGGCAACGCGTCGGTGATGTTTTTGATGTTACGGTCGGCGAAGACCACTCATCAACAGTTATCGTCTTGTAGTTTGTTAATTTGTAATTCCGATTAAAAAGATAATTCATGGAGAATAAAATGGTTTTATGTAGCCTTCAAACTTTCTTGCGCTCACTAACGATCGACACACTGCGCTCTAATTTAGCTAACTTTCGCAAGTCCCTCTCCATGCTTCCTTGCGTTAAGCTATGAATTTTATTCCGTCACCAGCAACTGTCTATTCGAAAACCAATTACGCACTCGACAAAAAGTGTAGCAATAGCAAGTTGTACAACAATTAGTTGCAGCTAGTGGAGTCGGTGAACAACGACACGATAATGACGTGTCTGGTGAGCGCGGGCCATTTCTTCCTGCAACAGCCGCTGCACCCCACGTTCCCCTCGCTGCACGCGCTGCACCGGCTCATGGCCGCCACGTACCAGAACCCGGATGTGCCGTCCTTGCCGCGCCCGGTGAAAGGTGAGCAATGTCTCTTAACTGGTTCCACTTGTACTACGCAACTAAAATGCCACTACTTTCGGGTGAATTTTTGTGTTATAAAAGTCAAAAGGCTAATAGTTATTATACGAACTGATTTTATGGTAAACATTTTTTAGATTATGCAGTCAATCGGTTTTATCACAAACTAGCTGACCCGGCGAACTTCGTATCGCTAACAAACTATTTTTTTTCTAAACTAAAATTGTAGCCTAAGTTACTCCTTGTTACATCAGCTATCTGCCAGTGAAAGTTCCGTCAAAATCGGTCCAGCCATTTCAGAGATTAGCCGTAAATAACAGACAGACAAAAATTGTAAAAAATCTTGTTTTAATATATGTACTGTGTATACATCTAAATGTACTTAGTAAAAAGTGGTTATTTTAATATTACAAACAGACACTCCAATTTTATTTATTTGTATAGAGTATAAATGTAAATCTTTCGCGGAAAATTGAATTGGTTTTACTTTCACTGACAGTTAATTTCATATTGTAAAGCCAAGTAGCTCTTACCCATGCGATATTATTATTTGTCATTTTACTATTAATTATATTCATAACATTATCTGTGCGCAATAAAAATGGTTGTACATGTATGGTTATACATGTATGTATAGTGAATAAACATTAAATAATAATTCATTTTATTATTTAATGTTTATTCACTACTCCCTAACTAAACTGCTTATGGTATATACTTATATGGTATGTATAATACCGGTAACGTAAAATAATTTGTTTACGGTTACATTGTGTTTTGTATCTCCTAGATAAGCACGTCCATTGTAAATACCTTTGTGAACATCATTAGTTTGCTAAATATCAGATTTATTTAAATTCGCAATCTAGAAATGTAGTAATAACTCTACCCTACTAGTAGAATGGAAAATTACTGTTGGAGAATAAGTAATGTGAAGCTATTAATCTTATTCTTATATAATTACTATAATCGTTTTCTTTATGATGGCGAATTTAAATTGAATAAAACCGGTGTCAGAGTTTAACGCTTGGTTGACGCCTTCCCAATTGCAAATGAATGCCAATTTTTTGTCACATATTTTCATTGAAACTTTATTTTCAATTCTATAATCTGTCATTCATATTTGGAATTCATTATTATATTATGAGTAACCGCCCTCGCTTTGCTTCAATTTTCTTATTTTTTTACACCTTGATTACATTATTGGAGTTTTATTAAGAATCCCTAATTTTTTTGAAAACGTAATATAGCCTATGTTACTCGGGGATAGTGTAGCTTCCCAACAGTGAACGAATTTTTCAAATCGGTTCAGTAGTTTCGGAGCCTGTTCAATGCAAACAAAAAATCAAATGTTTCCTCTTTATATATTAGTATAGAAGTATAGATAATAGGCAATGCGTATTGTCTATGTACAGGCAGTCATCATTCACAAAAATTAACCAGTAGACGAAACCTGTTTCTGTTTAACTTTTTATATTTCATGACTAATGGTTTTTTATCGTTATTTTAGAGGGGTCAATCTGCGCGGCTCCTACAGAGAACAACTGGTACCGCGCCCAGGTGATTTCAACTTCGGAGGAGAATGATACGTCTGTGGTCAAGCTGGTGGACTTTGGAGGTTACCTCACAGTGGACAATGACCAGCTCAAGCAAATCCGTCAGGATTTCATGACTCTGCCTTTCCAGGCTACGGAAGCCCTATTGGCTTTTGTGAAACCTTCAAATAATGGTGAGTATCCTTCTCTTAGTTAATTTATTATTGTTAATAAAGCATTTTCTGTCATTTTAGGATACGTTAAATTTTGCATTGTTCATGCATTCTCATTGCAAAATTTTGCCTTGCATAATCCAGTCCTTGCTTTGCTTCTGAAAATTTACATGTTACATTTACCCGCCTTACATCTTACTTTTACTAATAGCTTGCCCGAAACCAGTTAATGTCGTCAATTTTATCAATCAACTAGCTGTGCCCCGCGGTTTCACCCGTGTTAATTTGTGGAAAAATTAACTACTAAAACATATGATGTTATATAGCCTTCCTCGATAAATGGACTATCAAATACAAAAATAATTTTTCAGTTCGAACTAGTAGTTCCTCAGATTAGCGCGTTCAACCAAACTCTTTCAGCTTTATAATATTAGTATAAATACCTAAATTTGATATTTATTTAAAATTGATATTTATATCAAATTTTGTATAAGGATCAACTTCCCTTATACATGTAAATGAGAAACATTAATAATTTTTTGCATAGCAGCAGAAAAGCTAAAAGACATTTTACATTTCCTGGGATACAATGTATAATAAGTAATGATATAATATTACTAATATGCCAAATTTTTTGAGCCATATTGGGGCGGCTTAGAATACTAACCCCAATCCCACGCCGGATGGGTGTCGTAAAAGGCGACTAAATCCGGCCGCTGGTGGTAGGGCCCCGCGAGGGATTATATTGGTAATATTGATTTTAATTATTAATTAATACCATTATTACTATTATAACAATTATACCCGAAAAGTATTGTTATGGCAAAGGCTACACTATAATACGATTGATGTATTCCCTTCACCATCTGGCTGCGTCGGCTTGGCTGGCCTGGCTGTAGCTGAAGGGAATCTTCAATATAACGGGCTTGATATAATAAAAATGAATATGAAAATGATAATATCCATTTGAAACTTATTCTTTTGAAGAGACCCATCTAGTGGCAGTTTTAAGTACTCGTTATTGAATTCATATTTATTGAAAGGCCGCTCGCATGTTCAGAAACCCAGTGACAGTTATCGAATACATAACTTAAGTTTAACTTTATTGATTCAATAGCTGATGATCATTTAACTGGAGACTTCAGAAACCGGCCATTAGCTCAATATATGTAATTTCCAAAAAACACGATTTACCAAAAAAAAAATACCGAAAGCTCGGTCATCCGGCGACTCCTACATCATAAGAGAATGAAATTCCTTTAGAAAGTAATAAAATAAGTATGTATTAAAAGTAAGTTTGACGCGGTTTTCGATTCACGTAATGATTAAAAATATATTTGCTTGCAATTAATTTTAATTTTCATAAAACATTTACAATAAATTATTATTTATTTCTAATAAGTTATATTACTAAAAATAATATTAATTCCCTAAAAAAAAAAAACAGTTTGTAATTTGAAATGATTTATATGTACTTTAAACATACAAAAAACACTCATTAAATTATCCATCCATCCATCAGCCTTTGTAGGTCCACTGCTGGACATAGGCCTCCCCTAACTTGCGCCACTCTGACAGGTCCTGAGCCTTTTGAATCCAGCGGATGCCCGCTGTTTTCTACAGGTCATCAGTTCACCTGGTCGGGGGGCGTCCTATGCTCCTTTTTCCGAGATGTGGGAGCCATTCGAGGACCTTTCTTCCCCAATGGTTATTGGTCCTTCGAACTATTGTGGCCAGTTAAAAATGTTTAAAGTGTAATTTATTTGAGGTAGACAAACCATGTAACCATGCAGAGAATTGTTTCTTTGTGCTATTTGCGAAATTAGCAAAGTTTTCCTCACTTTATATTTAGCTGTGAAAATAATCCACAACCTTGAATTGGGCGTCGCTCTTCATACTTTTTTGTATGCTCATTATAGCGAATGTTATTTATAGACGTTTATTTTCATAGCGCAACCAAAGTAAATAAGTTTGATGACAAGATAATATTGGTTAAAATTATATTTTATTACCTAGCATAGAGTTGCAAAGCACGCCTACTGATTGATTAGAGATTGATTTACTAGATATTATTATGTGCAATTCCTTCTTACGTAATTGTTTGTACATAGTTCCAATATAAAAAGGTCAGGCAATGAAATGCTGAACATCCTCATGTAAATATGATTTTAAAAAGCCAAGTCTATACCTGTAATTTTCAAAATGATGTGTGTATTATAAATCAGTTATTGCTTGTTTTGGTGAAAGCAACTCAATAGTTGTCAATTAAATTCATGCCAAAAAGGTTTGTAAAGTCTACCAACATGGACTTGGCTGGTGAGGTGGTCACCCCACCTCACCTCACGTTATAATTTCCTGCTCCTCTGTTGCCAGTTATGGTACAACAATAATAACTGCTGTAAGGTAGACCGGCAGAGAATGCTTTCAGCATTAAAGTCCGCGTTTGTATCTGGGATTCGGGATCTCCCTGAAAACCAGCGGTAGTAGTTTTTTTTCTGCGGCCATTGCTGAGTGCGGTCCCATTTCATACAGTTTGACTGCAATTCAATATTATCATAGTATTATAAGTTTCTTTCTTTTTTGTTTTACTTGTTATTGCAGCATCTTATGAAATAAAAATATTCTATTCTATTCTATCCTTTATGTTTTAAGGTGCAATAAAGAATAAAATAATAACAAGGTTTGTATGTTGTGTGTGTACAGAGGCGGAGTGGAGCGGCGAGGCGCTGCGCATCATGGCGGGGCTGACGGCGGGGCAGCTGCTGCACGCGCAGGTGGCGGGCTACGACGAGGCCGGCCTGCCGCTCGTGCACCTCTACCTCACGCTACACCCGCAGGTAAACATAAACATCTGTACTTCTATACTAATAACACTGGTGCCCACACTAGGATTCCCTATCTCATGTAACACAACGTAGACAGGTTAATTTATATAGCTTGATCAGGTAGTAAAAGCTGATATCATAGTTCTAGTAGTGGTTACTATGAATAACTTCATTGGGCGGCGTTTCAATATCTTTATTAGTTTTGCTGTTTCTTTTGTCAGTCTCGACATCGCCTCGACGTAACAGTAGGAGAGCTCATGATGCTAAATGTGAATTTAATCGAGTGTCGCAAAATATTATTAGATTTAGTAGGACGCGCTCATAGCCCGGCGGCTTGCGTTGATCCTTTGTGATCGACAAAGTTAAGCAATAGCGGTCGCGGTTGGTAGTTAGATGGGTGACCGCTAGATAACAGTCGTTAAGCCATGTCGGAAGCCCTCGGGCGGTTTGAAAACTTCCGACACTGGTTGGCCACTCATCTCTCCACCAATCCGACCTTGAATTACCTGACCTATTATTAAAGCTTCATGTGCTCTCGACTTTGCCTACAATTCATACTTCTCTCATTCTCCATATCAACTGGCGACGCTCTTGTCCTTCCTCATCTTCATCATCTGCCGCGCTTGGGTAGATCCAAAAATCCCCTCTTGGGCTCCTCTATTATAAGACCTATTGGATCCAAAAATTCTTATGTAAATATTTTAATTCAGATATTAAATGTATGCAGACCTTGACCTACAAGTATTTTATTGAACACAGAATTACTTCCTATGGTAGCTCCAACGGTCGATTAGTATAATTATTGCTTCCTATCTGCTAATAGTTTCCTAGAATTTATAATGAACATTGTACTGTTTATTAGTAACATAAATACCATAGTGTGTTTGATTATAATTATGTCTAATTGTGTTTGATAATATCTAAGTATGTAATTCTTATTACATCAACTATTACACAAATTAAAATGAACTTTACATTGTTCACATCTTTGATAATAATTATAACTTTTTGTAACTTTAAACTGAAACATCTTTAAACAACAGTCATTTCAACCAATCAATCAAAATTCAGACCAATCCGCTGAAACCCAATTTCCATAAGATTAGTGCGGGGTCCTTTTAATCAGCAATACAACTTGATACATATTCAATTTTATTGACCTTAGTCCTGAAAATATCAATAACCATTATTATTTATTTAATTTCAGCAAGTGATATTCCTAAATAGAGAACTGGTGGACCGCGGTCTGGCGGAGTGGGACGTGCCGGCCGACTCGTGAGCGGCGCGCGGCCCCGACGCTCGCTGCTCCGTACCGACTAGTAGTAGGAGGCTGCATTTCGATCGGCCCAGCCAATAACTGGAAACAGAAAGAAATGCACTCTCGCATTATCAGTTGCGTACTATTTCGGTCTCTCTTGCGTTCCTCTTGCAAAATGGCACTTGTAGCTAAAAATTCCAATCTGGGATCTCCTTTCTGTTATATTTCCCAGGAATATACCTGATGCGAATACTTATTTTTGTGGTATCTATTTTATGTGTTGACTTGTTTGGTATAAGAATTTTACATTCAGTTTAAATACTGACATGCGACGATGATGACGTGAATTGATGTAACCGTTTTGTTGTTACGATTTTAACGTTGATTCTTTTCGCGTCTGAACTCCCCGCACCTTAAACATAGAATTATATACGCTTCTGAAACGACTATTCATAAGGTCCCAAGAAATTGTCGTGTAGATCATGTTAAGGTATTTGGCGCTTCTGTAATTTCCTGTACGTCCCTATCTTAATTTTATTTTTAATAGTGGTCATTAAATAGTCTGTATTTTACAGTCAGGATGCTCATTATAATAATAATATTATCGTATTATAGCACTGCCTCCTGCATTTTTCTTTTGTTGTTATTGATTGTGCACAAATTTGTTACTTTATTTTTAATTTTGGTTATCAATGTGTATTTTATTCTGTAATTCTTGTATACTGTGGCAAGTTCGCCCTATGAAAGTGCCTTTAATACGAATTTCATATAAAATATTCCACAAGATCATTTTATCAAACAACACATTGTCACATACAAGTAGTTGATGCAAACTGTGTACTTCCAATTTGTTTCGGTGATTCTAGTGCCTGTTATTGCAATATACTCATAGAGACAGCGGCAAATGAAACTATATTTTTTTGCTAATTTATTAAGAAATATGGACTGTTAATATTATTACGTAGAATAATTGTAAATTACATGTGTAATATACTAAAGTACAATATGAGTGGTTGCTTTTAGAGTAGGCAAAAGTCTGTTGTGAATTTGGCGTAATTTTTATACTTTGTAATTATTGCAATAATCTAATTTGAACAGCAGAGTTTTAATTGCGAACAACTGTGTGGAAAATTAATTTAATGCTGCATTCGCGTTTTACGCTAATAAATAGTACAACAAGATTTTGGTAAGAAATAAAGCTGTTACGGCTTATCATATTTGCTGTTACAACTTGACACAGTTCACTGAAAGTGTAACCGCTCATTTACACGCGCGTGTCGCGGACCGTCTCGTGGCGCGTCCGTAAGCCACGCCCCCTACGCGCGTGTGAACACCGCGCGAGCCCGCGAGCCACGAGACTTGCCGCGGTCTGGTCCGCGAGCGCCCTGTTCACACGCGCGCGTACGCGCGCGTCTCGCGGATTGTCTCGTGGCTCGCGCGCGCGTGTAAATGGGGTATAAAAGTTTCTGATCGAAAGAGTTATAATGAGCATGTCGTAATCCTGACTATTAGAGTAATTAATAATGTACATACTAGAATTATTAAGTAGATACTAAAACAATTGAAGAAATTCGTGTTCGTAAATTAAATTCAGTATTTCAATAAGTTGAAATTTACGTGTTTGTTTAGTGATTTGATTTGTATGCGTAGTGTGGAGTTGTGGTCTTGCAAGCTATGAACTCAATAGACTTTATTTGGTAGTTTTAGAGGCGTTGTATGCTGACTAGTACTACATGTATTATTTTGAAGTATCAAGTCGACATTGTTCATCACTAGAGATCACTTGTTTGGAAACTTGTATGAGTATGCAAAACTTAGTAAGTACGGTAATATGTAGCCTGCTCTCAGTTTGCATTTTGTTAACGTCCCTACTGTATATAAACTAATATATTTGCGGTTAAATCAATAAATTATCGTTAAAAAACATTGGTTTTTTTTTCTACAATCCGAATATACAATACGAATTAACAGTTATTGTGAATGAATCTTACAAGTTTTAAATAAGTACAAATTTCTTATGGTTTTCAGAAAAATTGACGACCTTAGGGAGGTTCTCTCCTAACGGTAGAGGTGACTTATACTGGGAATAGCAATAACTACAGGCGAATGCTTGCCACACCACAAAATTTTCAGACCCTATTTTGGATAGAATATTGTCTTCACTATCACAAGTATAGCAACCCATAAACACAGTGCCAGGAGTACAGGCCATAAACAAGTGCGGATTATTCATTTTTGCCACCCTTGGGTGGATACTCCCCTAGGGTGGCAGAAAGGAATAATGAAACATTCAACGCTCTCATCAAATAAATCAGTAGTATTATGGTAAATACATTTCAACCGTAGCACTACCAATAAAACAGCAGCATCGCGTTAGTGCCACGGGAAGTTCACCATTCCGTTTAAGAACCCTAGGGGTCTACACATCTTTGAGAACATTATGAAGAAATCTCGGATGTGCAGGTTAGAGGTGTGTAGCCGCTGCTGAACCGCAAGACTAACTCTAGAATCACTGCTCTATTTCCAGAGGTTGAAACTTGCGTTACAAATAAAAAAAACGTGTGTTTGTACTGGTTTGTTTACCAATCTTTTGTGAGACACCCGCCAAACTCGTTCGAGCTGTAATAATTCCCCCTTCTCTCTCTTTTCGGCAATGAATCGATGACATTATTGGTGTTGCTAATGTCGTGTGCCACAGTGACTACTTACCATCAGCGGCTGGCTATCCAACTTAAATAGATGTAGAGAGTGGGCCCACATCACGAGTTGTCTCGATAGTTAAGTACAAGTGACTTTTCCGTTATAGAATAAGTATGATTTGAATTGATACAAAAGTTGTAGTATACTCTTCAGAGTGAATAATCTTCACAACTATATCATATTACTATCTTAACGAAATTACGCATGAAATAAAAACGAGTTTCTAAGATATAAATGTTTTATTAATCAGAATAACGATAATATAAAATTAACCTCATTGTCTTAAAATCTAGTTCCCAGTCCACTTACATAAATACGTGCCCAGACACGTCATAGTTCACTCGCAACAATAACAACAGTTACTTTTCAATGACACACGTACATATATGTAACGGGTTTGTTCGATTCTTTACCTTGTACGCTTTTATTTATTATAAAAAATATCTTGGCCAACGTGTAATATCTATCAATTATAAAAAAAAAGTTGTTATTTCAACATTTGCAGCCTATAAAAGTTACACAGTATGCTTTATTTTCAATATTATGTCTACCATTGCCTCAGTTTCACAAACTGATTAATTAATCAATTATATTAATCGTAAGTATTAACTATCATCCACATTCTGTTTGCATACATCCAAAGAGTTGTATAAAAATAACTATAACGAATGCCGAAGTTAACTCCAAACGTCAGCCGAATACTTCTTCATAGACTCCAGTTTCTTCAGGAATTGCACAGCTTCAGATTCGGTACGTCCGCCTTTCTCTTGTACTGCTCTCATGACCAGGTTGCGCACATCCACAGCCATATTCTTTGCATCTCTGAAATAAAGAATCGTTTTGAATTCGTAAAAGCATGAATCCTAACAAATATTATGCTACAAAACGACTACCTATGTAAAGCGTAACTTACCCGCAAACATAAAAGTGCCCATTTTTATTTCCCAATATATCCCAAATTTGGTCCAAATTTTTCTCCAACAAGTGCGTTACGTAAATTTTATGCGCCTGGTCTCGCGAAAAAGCCACGTTTAGCATAACGTCGCCATTTTTCTCAAATTCTTCAAGTTCCTGTACAAAAATATTTAGTTTTAGATAACATTGTATGGCCAAATTATATTATCTGTCGTTAGTGTCATGGTATTTACTTGCCTCTTGATAAATGTAGTCTTGGTCGCGATGTCTGCATCCGAAGTAGAGGATGTTGTCGCCGACCACCTTGCCGTTGGCGCGGGCGTGCGCTCGCTCCTGCAGGAACCCTCGGAAAGGCGCCAGCCCCGTGCCCGGACCCACCATCAATATCGGTGTCTGTGTTTGGAGTGGTAACCTGCGTCCATAAATACAAAATATAATTTACATTGACTTAAATCGTTGTAAAATTAATTCACATTTGCCTTTAGCACAGATTATGATGAGAAATTAACCGACGGCATAACAGATTGGGAGTTAGTTTATTGAATTTGGAAACATTGGGAGAATTTGAATGAATTGATCAGTTAAGTTAGTATTATTCGCGAAACAATTTGCGAAAATCATCAGTAAAGGCGAGTTGGATACATTAATGTGTTGATTCTGATTCTTGATGACTGAGTTGGGGCGTTAGAATACTAACCCCAATCCCACGCCGGATTTGTGTCGTAAGAGGCGACTAAATCCGGCCCGCTGGTGGTAGGGCCCCTCCAGGGATTATATTGGTAATATTGATTTTAATACCATTATTACTATTATTATTTCTCCATGGGGTTCGCCTGGATAGCTACCACCCTTGAGCATGAGTCAGCCGCCAAACGATTCGTCGTATTCCGGCTGGGGCTTGAGAGCCAGTTCTTTCTTTCTTTTTCTTCTCTCTTTCTTGGCCAGCAACGCATCAGTGATGCTTTTGGTGTTGCTGATGTCCATGGGCGACGATAGCCACTTACCATCAGGTGGATCGTCAGCTCGCTAGCCGGCTATTTCCATAAAAAAATGATTTCCGCAAAGTAACGCCTGACAATATTATCTATGTCAAATGATTTAATTAAATAATAAAAAAAATCTAGTAGGTAATTATGTATTGTTTTGCTAAACTGATAACTCATTATCTTAGTGGAGGTAAATAATTCTAGTCATGCTGATATTACATAATCAACTCATCATGACTGAGCAAAATCAATGACATTGACGAATTGAATGAAAAATAAATAATAGTTTAAAAAAACTAAAAAATACACTTTTATAGAACATTCAACTTCTTAATCCAAATTTATTTTCTATTTTTTTAGTTGGATTTTCTATAAAAGCGTGTTTTTAACTTTTTTTAACTATTATTTATTTTTTCATTTTTAGTTTGATTATTTGAAATGAAATTTAGGTTTCTCCTTTCTTTTTTTAAATATTGAATTGTCATCGGTCTACGAAGTTTAAATGAAATCTGACCGTTTGAAGTGGGTCAAAATCAAGTCCAAACGAGTCGGTTACAAACATACAAGTGAAGCTAATATAAAGTGTGTAATTACGCAGTTTGCCTTCAAATAAATTCGATTAATGAACTTATAAAGGTATATTGTTATGAAACAATAGAAACTTGCCTAAACTGTGACTTCCGAATATAAACGGGGACCGTCGGCAAGGGCTGGCCTTGCTCCGGCTTGTGTTTGGCCAGCCACGTGGTAGCCACTCCTTTGTTCACACGTCCCGTCGGTGTTTTATATTTTACCACTACTGCAGTGATGTGCACGGTCTCAGGATGTAGCTATAATTATAACGTTATTATTATTTCTCTCTCACGATTTCACAAGACTCAGGACAACAATAATTTGGTTTGAGGTTTGAGATTCGTCAATAAGAATTACATATTAGTAAAATCATTATGAATAGACCACTTTCTGTTTTCTGATAAATTTATAGATCTATTTGCTTTACGATATTTAGACGCACAGAAAAATAAAACAGTTCACAAATAAAGAAACGAAATATTGCTATCGAATATATTCTTACCTTGGGACTTGATGAAATTGAATAATATCTTGGCTGAAGACGAGGTAGCAGTTCACATAAGTGATCTAGTGGAGGTTTACATGATTTGATATCTTCCAAAATATGTACAATATTCCTACAGGCATCTACTATAAATGACTGGTACAACGCCTTGCCTTCTTGTGAGTTTGTAGCCATTAGTAAGAGTTTCTTCTTGTCCTAAATAAAAAATATATATATATAGAATAGCGTAAAACACACAACACAGTAATAGAAAAAGTACTGCTGTTTTTTATATATAAATCTATTTTAATAAATATGTATCCTAAAATCCCATTAAAAATTATATGTAGTAATGGGATCAAATCTTTACACTATTATTCTTTATTGCTTATTATTATTTATTTCTCTATACTAATATATAAAGAGGAAACTACTGAACCGATTTCAAAAATTCTTTCACTGTTGGGAAGCTACACTATCCCCGAGTAACATAGGCTATATTATATTTTCAAAAAAAATTAAGGATCCTTAATAAAACTCCAATAATGTAACCCAAGGTGTAAAAAAATAAGAAAACCGAAGCAAAGCGAGGGCGGTTACTCGTTATTAGTATTTTTGTAAATTCTAATTTTTGTTATTTAAAAATGAAGACCACCGTTATGTCTGTTATCACTGAAGAGTTTGTATTTAAACTGCAATTTAGTAGTTTATATTACGTGCCTTTCCCTTGGATACTTTTCAGCCTTATTAATGTTCAGGCAGCATTTGTGCAACTATTACAACAAATAAATATTTAGAGCAAAGAAATTGTCTACTATCGATAAAAAATATTATATTATTATTATAATTATAATGAGATTATTACAATGTCTGAAGTTAATGTTTTTCCCCTAACACAGGCATTCTGATTAGCGATGGGCCAAGTAATAGGTACTTTTTACAACTCGAGTTAAAAGTAAAACTTGAGTAACCTCGAGTAAGCTCGGTGTCAAAAATCACGAGTAGAGAGTAGAGTCGCGAGCTCGCGAGTAAGTATACTCACGAGTAAGCATAACTCGTAAGTATAACTCGCGAGTAAGATCGTTGCGACGCGACGCGCGTCGGCGGCAACTCGACGAAGTCGACGATTCGAAACGAGTAAGACCATAGACATAATACTACTAGACTAGGCAAGGTATCTGAGCATATGTAAGTGAAACCGTCACGCTGCGAAGAAAGGCAGGAGGTAATCCTAACCTTGTCTTACTTACGAGTTACGCGAGTCTCCTTGGTCTCTTTCTCTTTCTAATAGCGTGACGCAAAGAAGGCCCGCTTGTCTAGTCTAGTAGTATTATGTCTATGAGTAAGACCGAGTTGAACCATCGCCGCGACGCGGTCGTCGCTGAGCTGAGTCGGCCGAGATTACTCGAGTACGTTAAAACGTTACTTTAGTTACTCGCCCAAAAAGTTTACTCCAGTTACTCGAGTAAATTTCGTCGAGGTGCCCATCGCTAATTCTGATGCTTAAAAGGTGGATTCCAATAATATGTAATTATGTAACATTTTTGAACCAATACAAATTCTTTAATTCTTAATGATCAGCAATGTACGCATATGATCTACTTATTGACATGTTTAGCAAAGCAAAGCAATAAACATGATAGCTCGCGAGTCGTGGTATGCTTTATTACATTATTTATATGCAAATAGTTGGAGCGGTAACTCGTATATAAATACTTCAAAGTGTATACAAAATTATATCACATCTTTTACATTTAATATTATTTATTAATAACATTTCATAGCGTTATAGAATCCATTACGTTGCTTAAATTTAACACTACTATCATAAGCATCGGTGGTTCAGTGGTAGAATGCTCGCCTGCCACGCGGGCGGCCCGGGTTCGATTCCCGGCCGATGCATAAAGTTTCTAGTCTCTATTCTATTTTGTTCCCTATTAACAATTACAATAATTTAAATTTTTATACTATTTTACCGAAATAATTTATGCTATTTTTGTTGACATAATGTCGCGGGCTTCAAGCCAAAGGGGCGTTTAAAAAATGCGTTTTTTAATATATATATGCGTTTTATAATTTTAAAATAATATATTACTGTATTTAAAAAAATACATGTTCGGAGCTAAATTAATTTATTTTTTGTATTTCATATTTTAACTATTGCATTGCGTTCAAAGAGAAAATACTTAACAAGACTTATTTGCGTTATAGACTTTACGTATACTTTATGCAGTTTTGGCGGGCTGTGATTATTTTGTGCCATAACTAACTTTTCTTAAAAATTTAAGACAATTATGATTTATATTATGCTAACTGCTATTGATTCTAATAAATTAATAATAAATAAAGGTCACGCCACGGAGGCACGCACGGGACGGGAACGGGGCACGCACGTATATTTATGCCCCGTCCACGTCCCGTCCCCGTTCCGTTCACGATACGTACGCATCGACCTTAAGAGGTAGGTAGTAGTTTGGTAGAACTCGTTGAAATATTTTTCTTTTTTAAGCAAGATTTAAAAACCGTCTTGCATAAATGTTTATTTGTTAAACTTTAGAATTTTTATTACCTTTTAACTAGATAGAATATCTTTATTTAATAAATGTATTTTGAACCAGTTTTGAGTTTATTTTATATGACTGGAATCAAAACAAACCCTTAAAGATCTCTATGTCTCTCTTCTAACAAAACTAGTCCGAAATTTCCGTCAAGCCAAATGGGCGTGTAAATTTCAAAAATAATAGAAATAGTGGATTTAATTAAAACATTTTTGACTCCAAGGTATCGACTATCGTTTCACGATAAATAAAATAATTTCAGACAGGTTTTAATTTTGTTCCAAGTAAAAAAAATTGTATTATACGTCCATCGTTCGTGCATGCGCATGTACATGCATTTTCCGAGAAAATATAGCTAAGTTTTCTTATAATATCGTCGAGCCAAATAGACGTAAGTGCATTATTTCTGTTTTTAAAATGCTTACAAGAAGAAAATACAGTATTTCAGATAAATATGGAAGTTCTTATTTGATTTAATTCAGTTCAGCGCAAAAAAGTTATTAAGTTTTTTTGTCTCCTGAAAAGGACGGTTTTGCGTTTAATGGTTTGAAGCCCGCGATATTTTTCCGAATAACACTGATGAATGCAAAAAAAGTGATCTGTTATTTGATTAATTTAAAAAACAACATACATATTTGTACTCGGGTAAAATTATGAATTATACAAGACTGCCAGATACAAAAATATTTGCACTTTTTCAATTAAATTTTCAAGAGTGTATGTCAGCGCCCTCTAGTTAACGCTTTCACTTCACGTGAGTTGTATTTAGGTTTTAAAGATGGCGTCCCTACCAAAATGTTACGGTGTGACACCTCAAAAGTAGCGTCGTACTAAAAAACGCTCCTGCCGCCTAGAACGACTGCTCCCTCGTTCTAACCAAAGGCCATGCACATTAGAAACACATACCTCCTCATCTGTGCAGTATTCCACCAGTTCCCTGAGAATGTGGGTGCGAGGTAATGCAGTAATCTCCAGGTAATGAGACAGAGCGGTTCTGTAGGACGTGGGGCACGGGAATGGATGCTTCTTGTTACTTTCTTGATCAGTGTTGATGAGTGAGAACACCTCGTCAAGATCAGCTCCAGTCAATTTACCAAGGCTTTCGACTAACTGACTGTCGTTTATTGGATAAACGGCAACATGGTCACCTAAAAAATATTATCTTTATTACTATAAACATAATTTGAAGATGTCACTAGACATTTATTTCATTACATTGTATATAATTTTTTATTTTATTTGAAGAGCTTCAACCATCCATCCTCAAGTTCAAAATAACTTCCTATGAATGGTTCACCCTGCTACACAACAGATGTGTTAATCGTAAAATAAAATATTGAAAAGCTTTTTTTTTCCAAGGTACAGATGTGTTAATCGTAAAATAAAATATTGAAAAGCTTTTTTTTTCCAAGGTACCTCCCCTACAAGTAACGTGAGGATGATTTTTTTATTCGTCGCGTACCCTATAGTGTGGGGTATCGTTGAAAAGGTCTTCCAAAAATATTATGGGTCTTCTAAGACCTTTTTTGGAATTAGGGGTCCGTTTGCGAAATATTTATTTAATAGATTCGAGCGTCCTCCCCTGCTGACTAAACGTTTGGAGTTGGACAAGTGAAAAAATTCTCAAAAATAGGTTATATAATGAATTTACAAGGAAAACTATCACAGCTATATTAACATTAGTAGTTACTGAGTAATAGTCGATAAACTTACTACTACAGAACGCTACATTGCGCGTGGCCTGACATGCACTTGCCCGGTTTATTTAGAATCAACTGTAAAACGTTTACTGTGTTTTAGTTCCTTATTTACCACTATGGGAATGGTTACCACTTACCATCAGGTGACTTGTTTGTTCATTTGTTACCTATTTACAAAAAAAGCAAATGCAAATGCATAATTATGTTAAATACAATTCCACAATCTTACCAGCTTCATACCGCATTTTTGAGCCAGATATATCCAGCTCTACATGCAGACATGATCGGTCACCACCCTTGTGTAATTCCCTATTAACGGCAATTTGAGCCAGGAATGGATTTTTAGCATCAAATGGTCTGAAATAAATACATGAACGAACTATTAAAAAGTCAAGACAGAAAATCTTTGTTAACAAAATTAGTGAAAATTGTGATTTAAATTTATCAAAAAAATATTTTAGAAGTCTATCTACATCATTTCTACTCATTCTGTTTTCACTACCTTTTAATGAATTTAACTATGGTAAATGTTCATATTTCTGAAATTATGAAACTTAAATATATCCACTTAGAAACTTTACCACATATCACATTATGTTGGTTGGCCGCCTTAAAGTTTTAAGTCAATTATTCATTTTTATTTATTTGAATTCAAAAAAATATTTTATTTTTAGTTTCTACTAACGCTGACTAGTGTTTAAATGTTGAATAACTTTATAAAATGACTGATGTAATGAAAACTGGCCAAGTCAAATCTAACCTACTTTAAGATCTCACATTTTTAAATAGCAGCAATTGTTATAGGTATCCAATAATGCAAAGAAATAGAGTTTAATACTTGTTCATAATGTTATTTTGTTCCTATAAATATATATTTCGATTTTGCATAGAACTTGGCACTCATTTAGATCTCCATTGTTTTTGCGGCGAAGCCCACAGCCAAGCATAATTTTTTATTGAACTTGGCTCTCTTTTAATTTAATCAAGAAAATCAATAAAAATTCATACATGATTAATTGATTATATAAATACTTACGGCCTCTGAGTTTGTAAGGAATGCAACCTTGCAATTTCTCCAGTGAATATCTCATTTGGTGTTATGTCACCTGGCCGGTGTGTCACAAGGCGGAACTGCCTTGTCAATTCCTCTTCACCTGCACTTTCAATATTGAATTTTTCACAAACAGCTGGCCAGAACTTGTCTTTCCAAGTTATAAAATCATCTTCAATGCTGTAAATTACACAAATATGTTATAATAACAAATAACATTAAAGAAGTGACTATTTGTACGGGTACTGGACAAATAAATTATATTTATTCGTACATGGATTCAATTTTTTTTTAAATTAAGAATGACTCCAATACTATCGGACGAATAAAATAACTTAATCGTCCGACAAGCAAACGAATAAAATAACTTAGTTAGAATTAAACAGCGAGTCTTATCAGGATGAAATACATGCGCAAGGGGTCTCCTTGAAAAAGTAACGTAACCGAAATCAATAAATAGTTAGGTTAGGTTTGTTAGGGAAAAAAGGGATCCCGGGAAGCGGGGTTCCGAGACTTCTGTGACCGAATCCTATTATGATGATGTGTGGGTGAAGCCCCCCGCCTCGTAAAAGTCACGTGACGATGATAATTTACGGACGACTAAAGTCATTTTATTTGTCCATTTACCGGACGACTAGCTTCGACTAGCTTTATAAATTATTGGTACGATAACCATATTAATCTATAATCTATAAAATTAAATAAAATTGGAGTGTCTGTTTGTAATATTAAAATAAGCACTTTTTACTAAGTGCATTTGGATGTATAGACGGTACATATACCAAAACAAAAAATTTTACAATTATTTTTGTCTGTCTGTCTGTGTCTTTGTTCCGGCTAAACTCTGAATTGGCTGGACAAGGAGTAACCTAAGCTACTTTTATTTTAGAAAAAAATTGTTTGCTAGGCGATACGAAGTTCGCCGGGTCAGCTAGTAATTATTATAAATTGTTCGTACAGTACCCGTATTAATAGACTGAGCCTAACATTAAATGTATAATAAACTATAATCCACCTCGAATTTAGGCAAACCCCGAAATGAATTTATATAGGGTCTTGAACTGTAGTGTTGAAACTATAATAATAATAATAATAGTTTATTGCCACACACAAAATAGACAAAAGAAATAACAATAAACAGAAAAAAAAACAATTATACATAATTACAAAAGAAAAAATAGAATGTGACACAAAAACAATTAAATTAATCAAAAACTAAAAAAAATATTATTTATTGTGCGGGCAAAGGAAGTGACTCAACTTTTGCTAACCCAAGACCTTGGTCTTGCGAAGCGCTGTTTTTCAGCCACTACCTAATACCTCAGATGTAATGCGGAAAAAAAAAAATGCTCCCCATTCCGATGATAATATACTCGACAAAAAATGTGAAGATTTAGGTTTAACTATGGAAATTTGCGTTGCGGCTGAGTTTAGATTTATATAGATTAATAGTTTGGAAAAAACTTTATATAGATTAGTAGTTTGGCATATTAACAGTAGCCTCTCCAATTTATTTACAGCAATATTATATTCGTAAAAAACAACTTAGGTATGTTCAAGCAGAATAGTGATACGCATAATCATCTAACTAGAAACAGACATAATTTGGTGACGTCATATTTTCGCTTAAGTAGGGTACAACGCTCTTATATGGGGCTTGGTGTACGTTTTTTCAATAAATTACCCAAGTCAGTACGTGATTTACCTATCCAAATGTTTAAGAGATATGTGAAATCTCAGCTAGTAGGAAAAGGATACTATAGCATAAATGAATATATTAATGATAAAGACGCCTGGAAATTAGTGCCGCATCCAGTTCCGCGTAGGTTAGAAGATATTATGTAACTTTTCATGATTTTAAAAGATGTGCGAGGAGTTTCTTTCGGCTTTTCTTCTCCTCCATGACAAAGCACTCTTCCGAAAAGCTGGTAGATTAAAAAAATGACGTGCATAAGTGTATCAGTGATACCTATATGAATAAAAGATTTTGATTTGATTTGATTTGAAAAAAAGGGAAAATTAATAGTTTTTTTTGTCAGCCAACGTAGACCCCCATCAAGTTTCCCGTGGACCCCTGGGGGTCCATCTGGACCACTTTGGGAACTAAGGAGCTAGATTCAAGACAACATAGGCATCAACATCAATGTTAAGAAACAAATGTCTGTTTTCATCATAGAGCATGATTAAAAACAATTTTTTTGCCCTGCTTGATTGCCCTATACCATGCTATGCGAAAGAGGATAACTAAAAACCAAAATACCACCAAACTAAATACCAAAAGACCGAAAATTACCAAAAAATAAATATAAAAATGTTCTTACTTGGCATCATCATCACCCATGCCTAACTCATACACTCTAGTGGCACCAAGTTCTTCCAAACGCTTATCCAAATAAATAGCAACTGCATTATAATGTTCATATGTTTTGTTCCCAAGACCAAATACCTGAAAAAAGATAGATTTTTTTTGTTATAGAAATAGCCATCAAAAGAGCTGATGATCCAGTGATGGTAAGTGGCTATCGTCGCTCATGGACATCAGCAACACCAAAGACATCACTGACGCGTTGCCAGCTAAGAGAAAAGAAAAAGAAAGAAAGAACTGGCTCTCAAGCCCCCAGCCAGAACACAACGAGTCGTTTGGCGGCTGACTCATGCTCAAGGGTGGTAGCTATCCAGGCGAACCCCATGGAGAAATAATAATAGTAATAATGTTATTAATTAACAATTAAAATCAATATTACCATTATAATCCTTCAAGGGGCCCTACCACCAGCGGGCCAGATTTAGTGACCTTTTACGACACCCATCCGGCGTGGGATTGGGGTTAGTATTCTAAGTCGCCTCCATACGGCTGTAATAGATGAGGTTCTTTCAGTGATACATTAAATATATTTATAAAGTATATATTTTACGTTTTTTGACTTGTCTTTTATGTAGGTATATGAACAGTTAACAAAGAAACATATTTACATTGTCCACATCTATTGTATACTAATGCAAGACCTGTAACAGAGGTTAGAAAACTTCTAATACTATGTGATAGTTAATGTAAGAAACGTACCATATAGCGTAATTTATGCCAAGGGGATAATCTGCGATGTCTATTTATAATTTTGGTGACATAACGTTGTAAAACTCTAATAGAAATGTTCGACATTATGTAAACATAGTTAAATCATAAATACGTTGATAGTATCACATCTCTTTATCGTGCTAGTTATATTTTCATTTCTTTCATATTGTGATAAAACAGCTCCGTCTTTCAATAATAAATTATCATATTTTTCTTTGCCCGTTTTTCTTATTATACTACAAAACACCACAAATGAATCGAGAATATTTTTGAGGCCGAGGCCCGAGCAATTCTTGACTGAAGTCTGTCTGATAAAAATGACGTTTGATATCAGTTTGTCTTGTCATAATGTGCACAGATAATAGACGTCTTTATAGGTTATTAGCACAGACAATACACTATTATGTTAACTTGAACAGCGCCATCTACTATCGTTTTCCAAAAACTATAAATTGAAAACGGTTCGAATTTGTTTAGAATTAGAATTCATTGTTTTTGAAGTGTTTAAAATTGCGTTTTTACTTTTTTTCTATGTGGAAATAAGGCACAACTTTTTTCCTATGTCGTCGACAACTTTCTGGATAAGAATTGTATCATCAGCGGCTTGCTGTTCATTTTGGGTAATAATATTGGATGTTTAGGGGGTGGTCTTGAAATCTTGACCCTCAGGCTATGCACATATTTATTGTATACGAGTAGCCGCCCTCGCTTTGCTTCGGTTTTCTTATCTTTTTACACCTTGGGATACATTATTGGAGTTTTATTAAGGATCCCTAATTTTTTTGAAAATATAATATAGCCTATGTTACCCGGGGATAGTGTAGCTTCCCAACAGTGAAAGAATTTTTCAAATCGGTTCAGTAGTTTCGGAGCCTATTCAATGCAAACAAAAAATCAAATCTTTCCTCTTTATACATAATATATTAGTATAGATTAAAATAAGGAGTCATTATGGTCCAGTTGGTCGACAAATGTCAATCGGGATTTATCATTCGCTTCAGTCAGTACTGGTATCGCCAACTGAATACCCGAATTAATTCGAAGTGAATCAAAGTACTAAATAGTTTAATGCCGACCCGAGCGAAGCTCAACTGCTCAATGTGCTTATTAAACTGACGATTTTTAAGAAACAGGCGAAGAAAATAAAGGTCAAATTTATAAGTTGAACGTTAAACAGTGTGGTTTTTTGTTAATTTTCAAATTAAAATCAATAGCGATGTACCTACGTAATTTCCGAGTAAAGAATTAACGAGTCGATTCATTTATTTAATACTTACAGCATAATTTAAGCCAGTAAGATCCGGATCTCCATTTTTCAACCACTCATAAAACTCCATTGCGTTGTCTGTAGGATCTCCTTCACCATAGGTTGCCATGCAAAACACAGCAAGAGAATTTGGTATATCCTTCAATTTTCCCAATTCTTCCTATTTTAAAGAAACAATATGACATTTATTTTAAGTAAGTAATATGTTAATTGAAAAACAGGAAATAAAAATAAAATATTTGTTACCATGTCACATTCTTCAGGGTCGGCGACCATACCCTTCATTTTGTAGCGGATACCTTCTTTTGCAAGCCGACCTGCAAATTCTTCGCCAGTACCTGTTTGCGATCCGTAGAAAACAACCAAACTTCTGCCAGACGTTTGCAGTTTTTTAATAAATGAATTTTCTGTGACTTGTATAGAACCAGCGGGTCTAAAAATAAAATTATCCTAGTCTGTTAATAGGTAGAGTAAAATACCTTATATTTTGAACTGGTACTAGTTGTAAGTGCAAAAAACTCTTCATTGCACCAACATATTCGTACCTACATGTATAAAAACATGGATTTTATTTAATATGGGAGTTACAAATTAAGGCCGAACTATCCTTGGCTAAATAACTCAGCGTGACGAAAAAAATGCGAGGTTTAAGTGTAAAAAAATAATTTGTACTAGGAATTGAAGAAAAATAAAACCCAGAGCAATGTTTTAAAATTTCAAATCTTTCAGATACCAAACATTTATTTATAAATCTAGTTTGTTTGGATGTTACTTCAGAGCTAGTTCAAAAAGTGATCTGGGCCCTAATTCACGTAACTTTAATACCCCATTTAGACGCGCGCGCGAGCCACGAGACAATCCGCGAGACGCGCGCGTGCGCGCGCGTGTGAACATGGCGCTCGCGGACCAGACAGCGGCGCGTCTCGTGGCTCGCGGGCTCGCGGCGGGAGCGGTTTGTTAGGCGCGGCCAAAGGGGCTCGCGCGAGCGCTCACGCGGTGTTCACACGCGCGTAGGGGGCGTGGCTTACGGACGCGCCACGAGACGATCCGCTACACGCGCGTGTAAATGAGCGGTAAGACGCATCGATTGAGTTGCAGTGACGCTGCAATCAAGTTGTAGTGTCGCGGCAATCAAGTTGACGTTGGTTGATGTTTAGTGTCTAAACCCTATTCTCGTAATTTTTGAACTGCGCGTCGACTGCACGCAAACTGCGCGTGAACTTCACTTCTCCTGCACGCATCCTGCGCGCCTGCCAAACTTTTCTTCGGCTATTTAGTACTCTGTGTTAGTGTTGTCATATGAGAGAACAAATAAACTTATTAATTAATCAAATACAATTTATTATGTTTCCATTAAAAAACAAAAGCGTGAACAAAACTGCATAAAAACTCGCACCGAGAAGTTTATGAGAATACCCTCAAACTGCGATCGGAAACACGCTATCTTGACGCGCATCAACAGAATACCTTTTTGTGACGTGAGCGTGTTTGACAAGCGCTCGCGTGACGTGAGCGTGCTTGACAGCGCTCGCGAAAGCTAAGAGAATACGGAAAGTGTTATTTTGATAGGAACGTCACTGCAACTGCACTGCAATCGAACTTGTTAACTTACGTGAATTAGGCTGCTGATATGAACTTATTTTGCTGCACTTTTCAAATGCTTATAGCTGAACTATATTATTGCTATCATAATTTATTTTAAATCCATTACAATAAATTCAAATTTACAGCTAAATACTTAGCGGCTTCGGTCAAATGCAAAAAAAAATTGCTTATTTATTTTAGATTCAAATTCCTTAAGAATTGATATGCAAGAATATTACCTAAATTACTGATTTAAAACTATTCAGTTTCGTATTTGATTTAAAAATTACACTATTCCCTACCTACGACTATCATAATCTGGCGAGGTAGTGCTTCAGTTACTTTAATTCTGTAGCGAAACCGATAGTTTTATACACTAAATCATTCGCATCACATACGCGTAACTTTGTGTAATTTTTATAAACATATTTTTGGTTGAATGTCGCAAGCCTAAATGATTCGTTTCCGTCTGCGAATACTTATGGACCGCCTGGCCAAACCGTAATTATATTTTTAGTATTATACTGGTCCAAAGTTTAATCGTACCATAGGTATAAAACCAAGAACTCCTGTTAGAACAAACAACAAACGTTATCTTTATGAGCGCCGGGATTTATTATTTTAAGTTTATTGCTACACGATTATTTAAAATAAATGAGTAAAAAGACACGTAGCACTCTACTTTAGAAAATATATGTCTCATGTGATTCATATCCATGACGACCATGACTCATTTTCTACTCTCCATATTCTCCTTAATGCTTTCCCGGGACTCCTGGGCCATCTTTTGAAGTATTATCAAAAGTTTAAACTTAAAATTCCTAAAATTTTTTCTGCTGTATTTTTGCCACTTTTGTTTTTACACGCTTTATATTAGCTTCACTTGTATGTTTGTAACCAACTCCTTTGGACTTGATTTTGACCCACTTCAAACGGTCAGATTTCATTTAAACTTCGTAGACTTATCGAGGACCGATGACAATTCAATATTTATACGTAAAAAAAAAGAAAGAAAAAAACCTAAATTTCATTTCAAAAAATCGTCCTATGTCTTCTGGCACATATAACAAGTACATATAGGTGCTAACGCAGCGACTACACGCTATCAAGCGGCAAGTAGATGCATTATATTATAGTGACCTAAGAGATGGCGCTGATCAGATTCCTCAATCATGCCACCAGAGTTGCCAACTCTACAGTTTTAACTGTAGATTTACAGTTTTTTCAATATCTTCACAGTTTTTAGTTTAGACCTCCAAATCTACAGTTTTTTCAAAGCCATCTATTTTATTCACGGCGTAACCCAAACTTAGGAATAAATGGTCTACCACCACCATAAAAGGCACTTTAAATACAAAATCAGAAATTAGAAATTGTTACGAGTTCAATGCTACCGATGACCATTTAAAGAGTTTTCATAAAAATATTTACGATTTTAAAATGAAGATGAAACTGAAAATCAAGAGGATGTGCAGATTGAAAACGGGTCAGTTTTAGTTGAAATTGTGTAAATTTGTTAAGATTTAAAGTTGATTTACGAATACAAGTATAATTTTCTTACTATATTATGTTGTTTTATTGATTACAGCCACTAAAATTAATACAAATTATGAAAAACTGTAGATTTACAGTTCTTCGAGTAGAATTTTGCAGTTTTCTATAGCTTTTAGACAGCTTCTTTACGGTTTTAATCTAGATTAGGGTTGGCAACACTGCATGTCAGCTACTCTCTATCTCGTAGTTTACATAAGTAGATTTATCGAATCTTCGTTGGTATCGTAGATGTACGCATGAAGTATACGGATTCCCGTGCTGATTGCGGATCCTACGATATTAAGTACGAGTAATCGATGTTTGATCCTGGATTTTCCGATCAAATACGATCTGTCAATAGTAGTTTTTCAATAAAATCTACTTCCGGCGATTGTTCGTGTTTCCATCACGTCTCACCAACACCCCTCTCCGACCCGCGCGCTACATTATTTATTTTTAATTTTTTAGCTTGATTTTTAGGGTTCCGTAGCCAAATGGCAAAAAACGGAACCCTTATAAATTCGTCATGTCTGTCTGTCTGTCTGTCTGTCTGTCTGTCTGTCCGTCCGTATGTCACAGCCACTTTTCTCCGAAACTATAAGAACTGTACTGTTGAAACTTGGTAAGTAGATGTATTCTGTAAACCGCGTTAAGATTGTCACACAAAAATAGAAAAAAAAAAACAATAAATTTTGGGGGTTCCCCATACATAGAACTGAAACTCAAATAAATTTTTTTTTCATCAAACCCATGCGTGTGGGGTATCTATGGATAGGTCTTCAAAAATGATATTGAGGTTTCTAATATATTTTTTTTCTAAATTGAATAGTTTGCGCGAGAGACACTTCCAAAGTGGCAAAATGTGGGTCCCGCCCCCTGTAACTTCTAAAATAAGAGAATGACAAAACTAAAAAAAATATATGATGTACATTACCATGCAAACTTCCAACGAAAATTGATTAGTTACAGAAACTAAAAATATTATAATGCCCTCAAACTCATTCAACAAAATATTGATAAGTAGCAACGCACATATTTATTACGAGTAACCTTCCTCGCTTTGCTTCGGTTTTCTTATTTTTTATACCTTGGGTTACATTATTGGAGTTTTATTAAGGATTCCTAATTTTTTTGAAAATGTAATATAGCCTATGTCACCCGGAGATAGTGTAGCTTCCCAACAGTGAAATAATTTTTCAAATCAGTACAGTAGTTTCGGAGCCTATTCAATGCAAACAACCAATCAAATATTTCCTCTTTATAATATTACTATAGATAATACGTATTAAATACGTCCTTTGATAAGACCGAACATAAGATAAAATTTACAAAGACTTGCAATGACACTAATTATGACTTTTATACGTACATGATACATGATAATTGCGTACAAAACAAACCATTAGGTATTTACCACTTCAGCACAAGCAAGGGTAATGAAATCATTACTAAGCTAAATTAGTTTTCCGTATTGACGTATTATTGAATGTATTTAAACCAATCATCTACCACAAAACAGTTATTAATTAGCCGTGTACTTGTATAGAAAAAAATAATAAAAACTACGTTCTGTAATCATGTAATCATGGCTGTTTCTTTTTTCATATTTTTCATTTTTTTTGGGCTCATATCGTTGATTGCCGAAGGGAAGATAATATTAATACACCGTACATACTACTTACTATTTGGTTCTTTTACAAAGCATTTTTTGTCAAAGATTTGGATTCCAAATAAACTGCAAACCTACACTGTACAAGTATTGTAACTAGGGAATTTTTAGGGTTCCGTAGCCGAATGGCAAAAAACGGAACCCTTATGGATTCGTCATGTCTGTCTGTCCGTCCGTATGTCACAGCCACTTTTTTCCGAAACTATAAGAGCTATACTGTTGAAACTTGGTAAGTAGATGTATTCTGTTAACCGCATTAAGATTTTCACACAAAAATAGAAAAGGACAATAAATTTTGGGGGTTCCCCATACTTAGAACTGAAACTCAAAAATGTTTTTTTCATCAAACCCATACGTGTGGGGGTACCTATGGATAGGTCTTCGAAAATGATATTGAGGTTTCTAATACCATTTTTTTCTAAACTGAATAGTTTGCGCGAGAGACACTTCCAAATTGGTAAAATGTGTGTCCCCACTGTCCCCCCCCTGTAACTTCTAAAATAAGAGAAAGATAAAACTAAAAAAAATATATGATGTACATTACCATGAAAACTTCCAGCGAAAATTATAAATCGTAAACCACAAAAAACATTGATCAAAGTTACAACGAACTACAAGAATATTATGTTACTTGATGCTACGGAACCCTCCATGGGCGAGTCCGACTCGCACTTGGCCGCTTTTTCTCAGACAAGTTTTACATTATATTTTCCTTATCAATCTGTCTGGGATACAGACCCTAATTTACTGTCATATCTAATAATCTATTCTTGTTAGCATGTGATGTGGGCTGTGAATTGTGATTACTAATGATTTACCGGTCATTCTTCAAGTTTTGTTTTGATAACCCTGTGTGTGAGCCAACTAACCCTAACTATACAATTATGTCTGCACTGCATTGCCAAGTGCCATTGCTTAATGTTTCTGTGTTTCTGATATAAAGTATTGTTAATAACAGGTTAGTTTGCTTTTTAACTTCATCGTATCGTAAGTATGCTACTGCCGTGATTTTTTTCAGATTTCTAAGACTATTTAAGTGGCAAAATAAAAATCCTGTTCATTACCTATGCCGAGGGAATTTCGGAAAATCCGATCCCTTGTCCAAATTATCTTGTGACAATTCGAATGAATTGGGCACAGAGTACTTAATCACTACGTTTTAGATTTGGGCTGGATAATGTTGTCAGTCAGGACGGAACTCAGGACTTTTTCTTTTTTAATATTAAGATTGGATAACGAACTGTAACCGCAAGCGACATATTTTTCGGATTATCATTTCAATGAAATAGTGATTACATTTTGTAACTCTATTTTAAAAGATCTATACATACATATTAATAAATAATGACGACCTCATAAGGCATAACATAGGAAAAGGATACTGCTGAATGACCCATTAGTTCCATCTTATCTAGGTATGGGTAATAATCTAAATTTAAGTATTTAAACTCCTGACTGATTGTCATCAACGCCCAGCCTAGCCGCGAGCCACCCTTGGAGCCAGAAAGCGGTTTTTTAATTTCGTTTTTATTGGAAACAAGTGTTAAAAGACCGGATTTATTGAAATTTTTACGGAATAGGAAATATTTTTTAACGTATTTTTTTTTTATTAAGTATTATTTTCTAGAAATTTGAATCTCAAAAAATTATATTTTGGATTTTGAAATCTATATTTTAGTTTTGGGTGGGTAATAAAGAGGCTAGTTAGAATCACTAATGATTTTATTTTCAAGGTATAGACCACGGACCTCATCGTGTACTACCTAGTAAGTCATTTTGACGAAGAAACAAAAGTTTTTTTTTTAATTTTGTGAACATAACTGGATATTTTACTGACTCAATGACGGACGTAATATAACGTAAATGCATGCACTAATTCTGATTTTGAGACTTAATTTGGAGATGTACGGGCTTCGTAGGAAGACCTCCGATTCAAAATATAGGTACTATTTGGATAAACTTCCTTTTAGTCCATACCCCCGATTTATTTTAATTTTGGTAAGTATACCGATGTATTTCGACGTTGATAACGTTCTATAGAAAATTGGTTTGGGAGAAAAATGCGAAATTCATTCCGCATAATTTCTACTCGCCAGATCTCGTAATTTTCTGAATCTCGTAATCTCCAGTAATTTTTTGAAATAACTTTCAAGCAATATTTCATGAGGGATATGTTAATATTTTTGAAAATTATAAGATATGTGAAGTGTATACCTACTGTATACTGTATAATTATATAAGTACATACTATTTGCAAATAAATTTTCAGTGATTTAACTCTTAAGTGTCATTATCTCAAATTAGACATTTTTATGTTATGAGTTATGACGCTTTTTTTGCTGGGTGGCGATTTATGTTACCTCATAACTTTTTACTGGGTGTACCGATTTTGATGATTCTTTTAATATTCGAAAGCTGGTGCTTGTTATGTGGTCCCATTTAAAGGAGATCACCAAAATCCCATACACCTCTGGGCTAAGAACATCATTAACATATTAAGTTACATTGATGATTCTTACGTTATGACATAATGACATTGTTAAGTCCACTTTCTTCAAAAAAGAGTCTTAATTAGTTATGATTATGACTTAACAATGTCATTAAATTTGTTATGTCTTTATTACATTGTATTTTCAACTAAACCATACACCTCAATCGACCTAAAAAGGAGAACCTAACTACACAGGATAAGACTATTTTGTTTAAAATATTAAGCATTCGACAACATTTTTTCTACGAAAAAACTGTCATGACACACTTTGATGTACTTTTCATGCTAACAATTCTAGATAGTTAATAAACTTCCAAAACATACAGATAGAAAGTCCCATTACACATTAATACTCTTTTTTGGCAACACAATACTGTGGATCAACACAAATATGACAAAGGTCTCAAATTTAAGTTTTTCGCCAATATTTCAAAAACGGTGCGTTGTAGCGAAAAATGTTCTAAGATGAAATGAAAGCTTATACAATTCTCTATAACTTTAATAATCTATAATATGTGTATCTAATAATACACTTTTTCCATATTCTCAACCGTTTCTGAACTACACGCTCTAGAAATGTAGAAATTAAAATTATTCAGCGTGATGACCATTACCTGATGCGAAAATTATCTTAAAATTTATTGTTACATAAGCTGGAAGTACCTCCACGTAGTGAAGGCGGTAACAGTTAATGATCGCTGTAGCAAACGCGACCTTACTATATCGTATACATGCCTTCGGCCTTATGTTATTATATCTTTTTGGAATTTTATTTTGGCACGGTAGCCTGCCCGGTAACGCAGGGGAGCAGCCACAAAATATTTTTTTCAGATATACACTGTTATTAGTAACAGAATTGGGTTATCCAACATGAGTACTAATGATGTCCTGTATGTGACGAGGATGTCATTGAGGGAAGTAACGAAGTCTCTGAGGTGAAAGAAAAGGGAATACTGAGTCTTATTAAAGCTAGTAAGGAAAGGAAAGACGACAAGTATCGAGGTTTCCTTGACTTGACATCCCTTTTGATTCACACCAGCTGCCGTAAAAATTACACCCGAACTGGCACCATTAAAAAAGATGTTAGGCAGGCTAAGGCATCTTTATCTAATGAAGAGGCAGGGGCCGTCGCAGCTCAGATCTTCTGCTCCACTATTTGACTTCAAGAATCATTAATTTGTATGGACATGTTGCCTTAATTAAGATATAAAAAAGCCTATGAACAAAAGGAGGGTTGTACATTCAGTTGAGACTCTAACTGCAAAATATCGTATCAAGGAGGTATGTTCCCTGAGAAATGATGCCTAGGGTAACGAAGTTCTTGTTCGTTTGTCCTACAGAAACACTGCTATTACGCACTTGTAAAGCCTATTAGTAACCCAAAACTCCAGAAAGCTGAGATCCCTAGAGATACCCATGTCGTAGAGGCTGTGGATGAAATTTTTGCTTAGATGGAGGGAATCAAAAATGGTTTTCCCACGATGAGATACTCGGTGTTGTAACCGGTGCCAAACCCCAGTGGCGAACTACATATCAAGGCCGAGTTGGAAAATAAATATGGGGATCGAATACTGATCACACCAGGGGTCAACCACTCACCATTGAGGAGGGCGAGGAAGAAGATACTACAGCAAACGAAGATTTGCCAGGACCCTCACGATCTAAGAGAATAAAAATATGATTCACAGAATTGGAATTGGAAACGAATATTCGAAAAAAAAAACTTTTTTTTGTAATTTTCACTTTTCCAGAGCATGTAGTTCAAAAACGGATGGGAATATGGAAAAACTGTATAGAATCAATTTTATAGAGAATTTTATAAGCTTTCATTTCATCATAAAACATTTTTCGCTACAATGCACCATTTTTGAGATATTGGCGAAAAACCTAAAATTGAGACCTTTGTCCCCCCCCCTCCCTCCGGCTCGCCTCCTAGACGTCAGGATTTTTAGTATGTTTTCTCCCTAAGCACCCTGAATAAGTTTCTGAAGAAATCGCTTAGGTTCCCGCTCACGCCCTCTACAATAATTACTTTATTGACTAACTAAAAGGGTACATCTGGCCTCACAAAACTTTCTACAAAAATTTCGTCAAGGATTTTATAAATAACGTTTTGTCCCTTTAAATGTCGGCAGAATTATGTACCTACGTATATTCATCGACCTTTTTAATATACACCGTCACTTACAGTACCTAACATGAATGTTTTATTAAGATTTTACCTATATAAAGTATTAAGTACCTAAACTAATATTGCTGTGTCATTTAGCATGAATATTTATTAAAATTTTGTAGGGGTTATAATACCTACCCATTTTTAAAGTTTTGTTCATGTTAAATTATAATAATAGGTATAATATGTAATTAATTGGTAGTTAGGTACAGCTGTATTTGATGTAAACGTATTCATCGCAGATCAATCTGTGTAAGAACCGGAAGGATTATCTTAATTTGTATTTGCAAAAAAAATGTGCCCCTAGCACCTTCCCAAAAATTAGGTACACCCGTGACAAAAAAATAAATAAGATTTCATGTCCTGAGCGGGTGCAAGCCCTCTCGCATCAAAAAAAATCGGATCATGTCTCCCTCAAAGAATATTTTTTTTTGGATCCGCTATTTTGGATCCGCTACCTACTAACTGACGTCTATATTTTTTTTACTTAAATTGTTCCTACCTAGGTTGTAAATAATAAGTCCAAGCGTAAAAATATTAATATAAGTTTATCTGTAGGTACCTAAATAATACTTAACTAAGTACATTCTGTAACTACAAAGTTTTAAAACACTTAAGTACCTATTAAAAAATTACTCTATCTATGGTTACCCGTAAATTCAGTCAAATATTTATTAACATCGTGATCTCAAATTAAACACAATTTTACAAAAAGTAACCTATCTACATTAGTAAAAAAACCAAATGCTTACGCAAAAAACATAAAACATAATCTAGATACTTCTACGGATGTACCTACTCTTGCATGTGTATCGCAGGAAAATTACTACATATTCATACAGACAGAGCACACTTCAAAATTTACACTTGCACACTTAAGTACAGTTCAACTCAACATTATTATGTTTTGTCTTATTGTCTTCTATTTCAAAAAGTACTTACTGTATGGAGTATTTGCTAAGTAGCATATCATCTTTTTTGTTTTCTTTTCTAGAGCTATATAGCCACCAAACAGCTGCACCGAATAGGATTACAAGCATGATTATGTCAAATGTGCTAAATAGTGATCCAGTGACAGTGGCGGCCGCCACCGTCTCCTTCAAAATATCCTGAGCGTTGTCCGACATGGTGCTATAATTACTGCATAAAGTGTTCACTCGTATTTTTTCACTCGCCTGTTCTACACAAGGTCACTAGCCAAAGCTTTAACTTTACACGACAACGTTTAGCGTATCACATTTGTAATTATTACGTCCATCTAGCAACACTACTTAATTTCTACTAAGTTGATAGGTGCTAAAAGAGGCTGACTGAGGTTGGCAGGAGTGTACTGACTGGCGACTGGCGCGACTGCCCCAAGTGGCAGCTGATTACGTCGGTAACCGGTTAACTGAATGACGACGAAGGCATGAGCGAGATAGAGCACGTTTTGATCATCAACTCAGTCTACAGATCGAACGGTTGCCGAGTTCCGTCCGATCCGATCCGAGTCACCGAACGACGACTGAACGATGCAGATTGCAGACCACACTACCATCTATCCTCAAGTCTGAGTATTAAATTATGTACGTTAAAGTAACCGGCCAACAAACGAATACGAAGTGGTGTACGAACTTAACCGAACCGAGTTGCTTCTTTAAGCATACGTCACGTAGAGCTACGTGAGTTACACAATGTTACCAATGGACGGAATGATTCGGAATGAACCGCGATCGCGACAGAATTAAATCTGTCTCCTATGCTACACGTGTCCAAAGGCTGTGACCGACAGAATTAGGTGACTGCTGTGGCCTGTAGGCTGTACTCAGGGTTGGATTTAGGTACGTTGAAAAAGATAGCACAAAAAAAATTAAAGTATACTATTTATAAAAAGTTAAAGTACACTTAGTGTTGCCAACCCTAGTTTTGAAAAAGTAGTAGATAGACAGCAAAAAATCGGTAGATCTACTGCGTTTGCAGCCCCCCTCCCCCCCTTATATGTTAAAATGAAAAAATTACTTTTACTTTCAAGTCAAGTAGTAGGAAGTTTTGTTACTATAATACTCGACTAAATTACTAGCTTTAACGTTTTACCACACATAATTATGGGTTAATTCAAATTTTGGTAATATTTGATTTTTAATTGGTTATTTTGATAACTTGATATTTGATTTAATGGTCAAGTAGGTAGACTACGAACGAAATAGGTAATCTACCGAAAAGTTGGTAGATATGGCATCACTGAGTACCTACACTTTCATTATTTTTAATGTAACATAAGCATAATTAGTGAAATTTAATTAAACATAAGCACTGTCGAAATATTCATAAGACGTACATATAACTGAGCCTTCGGGAGCAAACTATAAATTATAGTATTTTAGCGAACTATCCTTAGATGTGGATAGTACATAGTACAAAGGGTGAAATATAGTATGAACTAATACTATAATTTTATTATAGTACAAAATCCAACCCTGACTGTACTGTGCCCAAAGTCGGTTAAAATTTTTACTTGTTACCATTGCTCATACTGCTCATTATTATGTTACCATTGCTGTAACATACTAAACATTTTGGTATTATAAGTCTCGTAGGTACGAATATTCTAAAAATTTCAATAAAAACACGACTTAAAAATATCTAGTCGTTAAAATAATTCAGTAAATATATCATTGAACATAATAAAAACTTATGGTGCGCGCTCATTTTGCTAAACTTTACATTTTGTGATTTTGAACAATTAATCATTAAAGGACTAGAAAACATAAAAAATAAAAAAGTATTTTGTTAAAAATTATGTACATACCTCTTCCCTTAAATTTGCCCTATGTCATTTATTAATTATTATTTCCAAGAATTCGATCCATTTGCCACCCTATCGAATGGTGTAATAAAATACAGGGTGTTTTTTTTATTCTCGATGTTTTTTTCAAAATCAACGGGTTCGATAGCAATATTGAAGTTAAAAAATCCCATGATGCAGTTTTAGTTTTCATCAAAATCGGTCCCGAGAGTCCCTTTTAGCAATATTCGCTTTTCATTTTAACGCAACGGGTACTCACGATTCTTATTTCATAATATAATATATGCAGAATATCTTGTTGAAGCCGGTGCTAACATAACCCACAGGCAGATGATCTCAACTGAACGTCATTACATTCCGCGTTTGGTAAGGGAGGCCATAGAGGTCAAAAGACATCCGAGGAACTTTAACAAAGATGGGTATAAATTAACGCATTAGTGGAATCCCGTCATTAGCTTGTGTGAAAGAAAATCAAAAATAGTGCCGAGATCAATGCATAAAGATGTTAGTGTTCGACACGTAAGGTAGACAGGCTTATCTGTCATTAAATTAACGTCAGTTGTTACCTGTCAAGAGTTCCTCCCCGCCACCATCCATGTAACTAGTTTGAAATATCGGTAATCGGTATTATAAAATATGAATCGTGAGTACCCGTTGCATTAAAATGTTCAGTGTCCGCGATGATATAAGTTAAAATCATTCTTTTCGCTTTTCTTCATAAATTCGGACTTAGCTATCCACTCCCACTTGTAAAATTCTCCCTGTAGACCTTGTACTGATAGATACAGACCATATACCATAGGCAGCCAATTTATGGGCAACAATACGGAACACAAAAAGATTATAATAATACAGGTATTCCGTGGACATTACCATTAGGTATTACATAGACTGTATTAGGTATGCACACACTGATACATCCATTTACATTAGCACACGATTAAACCAGCCAAGTGCGTGTCAGGCCACGCGCAATGTAGGGTTCCGAAGGTTGCGACTTTAAGACCTCTTATGTGTTATGTGCCACTTTTGGCAAAATCACTTTTTTACGTCAAATGATTCTACATTTTAAAGCACTATCGAATTCAAAAACTGTCATGTGTGTACGACATTTACATCGTAATTTATTCTTAAAATTCAAAATCACCTATGTGCTTGCTAAACAAAACTTTATCGATTTTTATCGACTCCCTCAAAAAGCTGATTTTTTACACATAAGAGATCTTACAGTCGCAACGACGTTATGATAAACTAGCCGTTATAGTTTTCCTTGTAAATTCATCATAATATATTTGTCGGAGAGTAGCTAGGGTGGGCCATTATCTTTCTGGTTGAACATGGCGGAAGGCCAGGAATAGTCTGTACACCGAGTCCAGACGTCACTCAAACGATCGATCATCATTTGTAAGATCAGCGATCAGCGATCAACGATCAACGCGATTAACTACGATTAAACCTGGAAACGCTGCAACTTCGGTACAGCCACGCGTTTGTCACTTTTTATCGGTCCTCGACCATCCGCACTCTCTCCGAGTCTGTCTCGAATGGGGATAGGGAGGGTTGGGCTGATGGGTTGATGGGATGGGATGATGATCGATGTCTCGAATGAGGATCGCCCGGGATGGGGATCCCGGGCGATCCTCTCTAAATGACAACTTCAACTGTCAACTTCAACTTCTATCTCTTCTGTCAACTGTCAACAGTCAACTGTCAACTGTCACGCCGCTGTACCGGCCATGCACAATCAGTAGTTCCGACACTTCATCATAGATGGCGTTAAGAGATCGATGCAGAACTTGTGCTGTGCTACGACACGGCCGTCCTGACCTTTCGCACGTCCTCATGCGAGATACCCGTGCAATGTGCGAAAGTCACAGTTTACAAAACAGTCGCTCGGTCAACCTGACTAATCTTAGGAATACTTGACATCAAAAAAGTAGTATTTATTTAATAATCACAAATAAAATCAAGACATTTCAAAATGAAATTCAGTCAGTTTTTGTTTTTTTTACAGTGCATCTAGAATTATCATTCTTCTCCTGATTTCCTAATCCCATTAGGTGCTAACAAGGCGAATATCAAGACAACCTGTATCTGGCGTCTGATAGTCTCAATCTGACAACGACTCAAGACAACCTGCATCTGGCGTCTGATAGTCTCAATCTGAAAATGACTCAAGACAACCTGTATCTGGCGTCTGATAGTCTCAATCTCACAACGACTCAAGACAACCTGTATCTGGCGTCTGATAGTCTCAATCTGACAACGACTCAAGACAACCTGTATCTGGCGTCTGATAGTCTCAATCTCACGACGACTCAAGACAACCTGTATCTGGCGTCTGATAGTCACAATCTGACAACGAATCAAGACAACCTTTATCTGGCGTCTGATAGTCTCAATCTGACAACGACTCAAGACAACCTGTATCTGGCGTCTGATAGTCTCAATCTGACAACGACTCAAGACAACCTGTATCTGGCGTCTGATAGTGTCAATCTGACAACGACTCAAGAGAACCTGTATATGGCGTCTGATAGTGTCAATCTGACAACGACTCAAGAGAACCTGTATATGGCGTCTGATAGTGTCAATCTGACAACGACTCAAGACAACCTTTATCTGGTGGCATATACCTCATAGCCTATATCCAGCGGTACACAAAGCCATTGCATACTACTTAGTCCAGTATAGTTGGTTAATTTTAAAAAAACGCAAAAAGTATTACTGACTCGTTACGTTGCGCAAAAGCGGTCAGTTTACCAGAAATCGTCAAGTTACACAAACTCAAATAACCATCAAATGTCAAATGCCACGTCAGCACTAACCTGACAAGGAATAATTACCGTTAGCGAGTAGTAATCAAAATAAGCCACAAAAGAATCAATACAGATCACTTGTTATGTGGGCATTCAATAACCGATGATGCTCATCGTAAGCCATGGCATAAGGATGCGCGATGCGCTCCCGTCGGTGTTAAGCAATGCAGGTAGTTGACGCCGCGCCAGTCAACGAAAATGTTCTTCAAGTTCGTGAAAATGAATAGCTTTAGTGCTGCTCGCTATGAGACAACATACTAGCTGTTACTAATAATAATAGGAGCTTACTAATAATAATAATAATGAAACAAAATATGCCATACCGAATCGCTGTCTTACTTTAAATTCCTTACGTATGTAGCCTCAAACCTGTTGACATTATGACAATCCTCTTATCCGAATCCTTATTTTACATGCTCGCCGTCCACTGTTTGTATTATCATAATATCAAGGTAGCTATCTGAAAAACCTGAAATGCGGATTTTTGTGATACAAGTGAAAAGCTGGTACTTGTCCCTAGACACGTGTTGTGGTTTTTTGGAACGAAGTTCCTAATCGCGCGTTGCGAAAAGGGGCTAGACGGAAAAAATTAAGAGGAAAAGTTGTAACGACACTTTTTGCCGTCGTTTATTAATTAAATCGAGTTACTAGGCGACCAGAAGTGTTCGAGGGTGCGATATCAGTGATACTGTACAATCACAGTAGGTATGTGGCTGTCTTATTCACTCTTCAGTATTTAGCATAGGCACAACAGGGACGTCCATATCACGATCATGCACATTAAGCTATTACATATTGCCATTTCTCCCGTCATGCCAATCAATATGCGGAAGAGCGACAGGGATAGAACAAATCCATCACTGCCACTCTGACAAGTGTCTTGTCAGAGTGACAAATACCGAAGAGTAAATAAGACAGCCACATACTATGATTGTACAGAATCACTGAAGTCGCACCCTCAAAGACTTCTGGTCGCTTAGTATTAATCGAAAGGAACTTCGTTCCATCCGGGTGTCCCTTGACACCTCTCATTTTTTTTTGGTTTTTGTTGGTGTGGTTTAATGTCTTGGACGCTATTACTGCCACGGCCATCTCTGACAAAATCAACACGTCCTCGTGTTGTTTTTCTAATAGTAACGTACTCTGTTCTATCATTCACTTCCGTTCCATCATCAGCCGTCATTGTCACTGAAACACAAAATAAACGACAACAAACACGCCATTTCTTAATTTCGCTTTTCTGCACCGAGGGTAAATGGCAAAGCAAAGAACAACACAATGATTTCAAGTTTTTGATTTATAAAACGTTTTCGGTGTAACAAAACAATACACTCGCACTGATTCTCAATAACCTTTGTTCGGCAAGTGTACTAAAAAAAATCTCTCTCAAAACGTTAGATTCTATATGAAATCAAAACTATGATGCATTGTTTACCATTTGTTTAAAGCAATCAAAATAATTAAATTTCTTTTATTCAATGATCGCAATTTAGTGCTTTTACCCTACTGGTCGTAAACAAGTTTCTTTACCCTACAGGTAACAAGAAACAAAATAATTAAATTCCTTTTATTCAATGATCGCAATTTAGTGCTGTTACCCTACTGGTCGTAAAAAAGTTTCTTTACCCTAAAAGTAACAAGAAACAAAATAATTAAATTCCTTTTATTCAACGATCGCAATTTAGTGCCTTTACCCTACTGGTGGTAAACAAATGTCTTTACCCTACAGTAGCAAATGAGTGCTTTTACCTCACAGGTAACAAGTTACTGTTTTTACCCTAGTCACACTAATGTTTATTACCAAGTATACAGTTTTCATCAACACAGATTGATTGCTCAAACTTTTTTGGTTTTTGTTGCTATTAGATATCCTCATTGTCAATCATCAATCATCATCAATTAGGCTTGGCTGGTCAACATTGGTATCTTATATTACCCATAATATCTTATTCAGTCTATATGAAAATAGTTGTATCACACTTCATAGTACATACTATCAAATCAATAATCCACATCCATTTGGGAATTTGGGATTATAGTTTAGTCAGAACCATAATTTATTCTAAACTAACACTACCAAGTAACTATTTCTTTCTTATTATAACTCATCAAAACTCATTCAACTCAAACTTTTGAACATGTGATGTGTCATGGTGGCAAGATATTCAATAACTTTATTTCACCATCGTCACAGAAAGGTCACCTATCTCATTGGTTTCACAAAAAAAAAACATTTTATTTTTACTTTATAAAATAACTCATAACATCATAATGTATTGCCCAGCATAATCACATGTAATAGTCATGACTACAAACTATGCAGATACCAAGTACTTATTTAGTCTATATTTCCATTTTGTAATGTTTCTTTAAGAAGATTTTAAAATCACAGAACAGTAACTATATCACAAGATTACTGATCTTGTTAGGTACTACAAGTTTCCTTTAGTTATCCTGGCACCATAACCCAAGTTAAGGAAACATAAGATAGTATAATTTGTCAGCTGTATATAACAAAATTTTAAGGAAAATAACTAAATATTCAATTCACTTTTTCAAATTAACAGTAAGTAGGTACTTAGCTACCTAATTTTGTCTCAATCTTTTATCTTAGGTTTTATTATTTATTGTATGTGTCACTCTTATGATCCCAAAGCAGTACCATACTGTAAACTTTATTTAAATCATATTGTAAGTAACCAAAAGATATTAGAGACCTGGATACACAAACTATTGTGTCCTTAATATTTCAAGACATTCATCCAACATAAAAACAATACAATTCACCTGATTTGTAATAGCAGTCAGCACTCATCAAGTCCCTCAGCAGACTTATATCAGCATCACACTTGTGTACACTTAAACACAACAGTGATTAAAAGGCTCGTAAGTCAAAAGCCTTACGAGCCCTGAGGGCCCATGTTACTGGGACCACTGTAGGTATTCCATCGTGAAATTATTCTCGTCAAGTTTCGATCGACTCCATTCTCAAATACCTACTTTAGTTTCCTCGAATTGTTTCGTCGTGTTTTCAATAATAAAACGCACTTATCGATGTTACACTCGATGTAGGTACTTCTTCGTAACACTTTTCGTCAAGTTTTGCAAACCAACGTCAGGGTCTCGTTTGCCGGTCTTTATTGTAGTAGGTATTGTCAGATAGCCTTTTCTTGGGGCATAAGTTACATCCCACTCTGATGTCGGAGAGTTGCTAAGGTGGGCCATTATCTTTCTGGTTGAACATGGCGGAAGGCCAGGAATAGTCTGTACACCGAGTCCAGACGTCACTCAAACGATCGATCATCATTTGTAAGATCAGCGATCAACGATCAACGCGATTAACTACGATTAAACTGCATTCTCTCCGAGTCTGTCTCGAATCCCCATCCCGGGCGATCCTTTCTAAACGTCAACTTCAACTGTCAACTTCAATCTCTTCTGTCAACAGTCAACTGTCAACTGTCACGCCGCTGTACCGACCATGCACCTACTTTTTCTTTAATCAATGCCATGCACAAACGTTTGACGTTTCCTACAGTAGTTCCGACACTTCATCATAGATGGCGTTAAGAGATCGATGCAGAACTTGTGCTGTGCTACGACATATTTTTATTTATATATTTTTATTTATATAATATATTTTCATTTTATTATATTTGTGAATTTTTTCAGATGTTCAACTCCAACCGTTTAGCTTGCAGGGGGGGTGCGGGACATTTGACTCTAAAATTAGTCCTTTAAAGCCAAATATTTCGCAAACGGATCCCTACATCGAAATTCGTTTTAACAGCCCCATAATTTTTGAGACATCTTTTCAACAACGATACCCCATACTAGACGACGCGACGGGTAGACGAGGAAAAAAATTTATTATATTATTTTATTCTAACATTTTGAAGTTTCAATAAATATTAAATATGTATATATTCATTCTCGGGTATCTTGGCGATATGTTGCTGACGGACATGACAAAACTATAAGGGTTCCGATTTTTCTTCGGTGGCTTAATGTTAAAAAGTGGCTTAATGCCAATCTATACAATCTATACATCTATATCTATACAAATAAATAAAAGCGGCCAAGTGCGAGTCGGACTCGCTCATGAAGGGTTCCGTAGCAGCAAATAACATAATATAAAAGTTCTTGTTGTTCGTTGTAACTTTGATCGAGGTAAATTGCGGTTTACGATTTATGATGTATTAAAAAAAACTACTTACTAGATCTCGTTCAAACCAATTTTAAGTGGAAGTTTGCATGGTAAAGTACATCATATATTTTTTTAGTTTTATCATTCTCTTATTTTAGAAGTTAAGGGGGGGAACACACATTTTACCACTTTGGAAGTGTCTCTCGCGCAAACTATTCAGTTTAGAAAAAAATGATATTAGGAACCTCAATATCAATTTTGAAGACCTATCCATAGATACCTCACACGTATGGGTTTGATGAAAAAAAAATTTTTAAGTTTCAGTTGTAAGTATGGGGAGCCCCCAAAATTTATTGTTTTTTTTTCTACTTTTATGTGAAAATCTTAATGTGGTTCATAGAATACATCTATTTACCAAGTTTCAACAGTATAGCTTTTATACTTTCGGAAAAAAGTGGCTGTGACATACGGACGGACAGACAGACAGACATGACGAATCTATAAGGGTACCGTTTTTTGCCATTTGGCTACGGAACCCTAAAAATTGGAGTGTCTGTTTGTAATATTAAAATAACCGCTTTTTACTAAGTGCATTTGGATTTTGGATGTATACACGGTACATATACCAAAACAATATTTTTCACAATTTTTGTCTATCTGTCTGTTTGTTCCGGCTAATCTCTGAAATGGCTGGTCCGATTTTGACGGGACTTTCACTGGCAGATAGGTGACGTAACAAGGCCTACTTATTAACTCAGGCTACTTTTATTTTAGAAAAAAAATAATAGTTTGTAAGTTCGCCGGGTCAGCTAGTCATAAATAAATGAAATTACACCAGTAAGCAACTACCTTTGTACTTGAAAATGTAATGTTGATATTTATTGTGCTACAGTAGACGACGGCAACGGGAAATGATGACTTTTTCTCATGAGGCTATAGGTCAAAGTCGATGTTCTTGATCTCAAGGTAATTTTTGATTACCGAGGAGACTAGACGTAGCGGCAAAGCAATAATAGGTTCCTAACTATACTTAGTTTTTTACGTCGAGTCCTAATTAGTAAAGAAACTTACGTAATTTAAAAATTTAAAAATAAAGCAATCACAAAATGAATAATAATTTAAGGACGACTAAACATAAACCAAAAGTAATTTCTTTTCACGAGTTAAGTTAAGTTCACCATATTTTTTTAATCAATTTTAATTAATATTTCCATAAAAAGTGGTGCTAAGTTTGTTTACCAAATAAGTGTCGTCTAGAAAAATGGAGTACAGGTATGACTAACTGACTATGTATTGAACGAATTGACTAACAGTTGCGGAAATACACTGTTCACCAACAAATCTGATGTAGGTACAGAGATGTAACTTATCTAAGATACAAGTATCTGAAATACAGATACAAGATACAAAATACGTATTTTCATCTTGTATCTACAATACTTTTTTTAAATTCATTTCGTATCTTGTATTTAAATACCTTTTGTTTGGTATCTTAGTATTTTGTAGATACTATGTTTGCTAAAATACTTTTAGTAATAGTGTACTCATATAATATAGTACTCAGTAATAGTTTAATACTTGACAATGGCAGAATCACCGCACGGCTAAAAGCGGGATCGAAGAACTATTATGTTGTTATAAAATGTAATATTACGTTTGCGCGATCAAACGATAAAATAAACTTTAATTAAATAATTTCTTTTAAGCTATTGCATAGCTTTTATCGCGGGCTTGAGCGCGGCGAGCGAATCAAGAAAAACCGTGATGTCTGACAACTTGTCAAAGCGGCAGTGATGGATTTGTTCTATCACTGTCGCTCTTCCGCGTATTGATTGGCATGACGGGAGAAATGGCAATAATAGCTTAATGTGCATGATCGTGATATGGACGTCCTTGTTGTGCTTATGCTAAATAACGAAGAGTGAATAACATCGCACGTACTGTGGCATGTGCGGTGTCGCTGATGTCGCATCCTCGAAGACTGTGCGCCTAGTACACGCTTTAATTAATTGCTACTAATGGTGAACGAATCCGATGAGAAATTTAATACCCCAGCTTTGTTTTGGCATATCTACTTGCTTGCATGTTTTTGCTATCCTAATACTGACTGCAAGTGGGTTCAGGTTTTATTTCGCAACAAATGCTATGCAATAGCTTTACCGCGGCAGTCCCCGAGTGTCACACGTTTTTTTAACAAAAAAATAAACCAAGTAAAAACTGAAAAGCGAAAAATAAGCCATTTAGTATTATAAATTAAGATCCTAAATTAACAGTAAATAAATAATTTTGAGACGGAGCCACACAAACAAGCAAAATTCATTACATAAAGCTCATTTTATGACGGCAGCGGCATGCGATGTACACGGCAGCAGTAGCGCGGCGCACATCTTTTCGCCGTTTGTTTTTTCATCTGTTTGGCACCGCTTCAAAATTATTTATTTAATGTTAATTTAAGATCTTAATTTATAATACTAAATGGTTTATTTTATTTTTAACTTTTCAGTTTTTTTTTCATTGGTTCAATTTTTTGTTAAAAAGTAATTATTTTTTAATTTTTAGTATATTTATATATATACGTGTCGAATTGAGAACCTCCTCCTTTTTTTTCGTCAGTTAAAAAACGTTGTTTTTTTACAAAAGTATTTTATCTATAAAAAGTATTTAAAAGATACGTATTTTGTATCTAGTATTTCAGATACCATTCCAGAAAGTTATTTGCATCTGGTATCTGAAATACTTAATTTAAAAGTATTTTGTATTTTGTATTCCAAATACTTTATTTAAGGTATCTTGTACATCACTGTGTAGGTAGACACCTAATTTATTTATTATTCGATTCGACAAACTATCACTTACAGTAGGAAACATCACAATTCACAGTTAATGTAACCGGCTTGCTTGATGCAATAATCATCCTATTGCACCCAATATTAAAATATCATTGATTGCACCACACTGCGAAACAACTGCGAAAGAAAAATGTTGGCATTGGTAATAACCAATGCCATATTTTATTTTTAGTTATTTTCCCTACTACCCTATTACCATTTACTCTACTACTTTACACGTATTTATATTTAAATAATAAAACTAAATAGCATTAGTACTTATCTATATTATTTTTTTTTGGGGCTCCAAACATATTTCCTATAAAAATACGCATTTTCAACTTGTATATATGTATGTATATTCTAGTAGGTAAAAAAGATACCTATCACTAGAATACAAAAAAATATATATAAAAAAAAAACAAAAACCCAACTGTGTAAAGAAACTGAAAAGAAAAAAACAAGCCCAGTAGTTTAGAATGTTGTTAAAAGTCCTAATAGTGAACAACTACACCATAGAACTTGAGTAATGTGGGTTTCTTTTAAGAACTGGTCTGGTTTTGTAACTCTTTTTGTTTGGTTTTTTTTTTCTCAGTGGTTTTTTTTTCTCAGCGGGGTTTAGTAACCGTGGACTGGTCACCCACGGTGAAGCTAAGAGGCAACCAGGGCCGGCCTGTTTGGGCCCCCGGCTGGCCCGAGGAGGGCGCTCCCAGCGGGCTGAACAAGTCCGCTGCGGACGCGCGTGGAGGTGGGACCGCAGAAGAAGAGGAGTGCCGATATTGCGGTGCGCCGTTCTCCTTATCTTCTGCGGCCGTGGAGGGATCGCAGGGGGATAGGTGTGTTGGTATTACGGTGCGCCGTTCTCCCTATCTTCTCCGGCCGTGGAGGGATCGCAGGGGGATAGGTGTGTTGGTATTACGGTGCGCCACTCTCCCTACCCCCTGCGAGCTGGCGGGGCCGTTCCGTCGAAACGGCACTGGTGGAGCCGCAGAGGAAGAGGCATGTTGGTATTGCGGTGCGCCGCTTGCCCTATCCTCTGCGGCCGAGGTGTGTTCGGTGGAGGAACCACAGACCTGATCTTCCACCGGGTACCAGTTACCTGGTATCCATGGCCTCCTAGTAGTAGACTCGGGGAGAGTCTGCTACAGCACTGGTGGAGGCCGAGGAGGGAGGCGCACCTTACTATCTGGTGCGCCCATCGTGGAGGGCCTTCGGGCTTTCGCGATGGAGCCACTCGCGGGCGGCTGCCGCCGGCGGGGTCGCGGATGTCTGCGAAAGCGAGGAGGAAGATGGGGGAGGGGGGTTAGTGGGTATACTGTGGGTCTCATTAGCCTATACGGGAATTACTAACTATACGGGAATAACTAATTATAATTTTCTTTATAAAATGCTTGCTGTAAATGTAAAATAATTGAAATTTGTTTTTAACTACTGTGGGCTTTTAATATTTCATTTACTGGTTACTCTACCCTATACTATAGTATTATACGTATAATTACAACAGACTATAGTCGGTTAAATCCGTTAAATATCGACAATATCTTACTTTATTATTTAACTTCTGAACATTAAGGTACTGAATATCCACGTCGTGCTATGGTTAACTGATAATACAATCGTTATAAGTACAGGTATCTTATCTGTTGACTATTTGATTGAACACTTAATTTTATGTGAAAGTTTTGCGTTATGCATGAGGTATTAAAAAAAAATTAAAATTCCAAATCTTTAGTAAGTTAACAATTAATGAAAATATGTATCAGGAAAAAACAAGATAATATTATCTCAATCAATAATTGTCATAAGAAAAATCCAGGGACATTGGTTTTTAGGTTCACACATTTGTTAAATTTTTCGCCAATCTCTGTGGATAATTTATGCGGGGTTTAAATTCGCAAATAAATTCGCAAAAAAAATTGTGAATATAACGTAGTCGCAACCGACGACACTGTGACGCTCAAATTTTGTTTATTGATTTTGTAGCACACAAAACTGTGTAATATTCAATGATATATAAAAAATATAGATTCTATACGTTATGCTCTTACAAATCAACCAAAAAATCTGTTCCGAAAAGAGCTACAACACACACGTTTATCTTTTGTTTCACTACACCAATCACACTGGAATAATACACGAAGGCATTTTAACGCTGTATGTCAAATGTCAAGCACTTCTGACAACAACAATGGCGTGCGTATCGTCTTGTATTGACAGAGCGACTACGAGCACAACGGTCAATTGCCTTGCCTGTTCTTACGCACTTCAACTCCATCGTCGGCGCGCTAGTGACATTTATCTACCTCTTTTTTACTTTATAACTTCATTGGTAATATTATAGTAAATACTTGAAGAAAAGCAGCCTTTATAAAATTCAAATGTGTGCTGGGACACATTGAAAAAGTGAAACTTCAACGGACAAGTGGAAAAACGAATCGCAACGGACAAGTGGAAAAACGAATCGCAACGGACAAGTGGAAAAACGAATCACAACGGACAAGTGGAAAAACGAATCACAACGGACAAGTGACAAAACGAATCGCAACGGACGAGTGGAAAAACGAATGGCAACGGAAAAGTGGAAAAACGAATCACAATGGACAAGTGACAAAATAAATCGCAACAAATTTTTAATTTGAAGTTTTACAGGCAGATTGTTAATGTACTTGTCTAATTTGAACACCTGCAGTCGAATGCAGTCGAACTGCTGTCAGCGTGCAGTTGGCGTGTAGTTGGCCTGCTGTCGGCTGCTGTCGGTGTGTCGACTGCAAGCGTCGACGGTTGCAGTTGTCTCTGTCGACTGCAACGTGCTGTTTATGTGTAAAAGCGCCTACCAATGTGCAACCTGTGTTGAAAAGCCTGGACTTTGTCCAGAGTGCTTTGATAGATATCACATCGAACACAATTTATTAGAATAAGTCAGCTAATTTAATTTTTTATGACTTTCATTTAAATTTAAAATGATTTTGGAAGATTTTTGATTAATAAATAATTATTATTTTGAAAATGATTACAAAAATATAAATAATAAAGGATTTATGTGAATTAAAGTCTGTAAAATCATGATCTCGCACCGGCGCGAGACCCGAGACACTGATAGAAAGAATTCCTTTCGCAGTACCGGTCTCGCGCCGGTGCATGATATTTTTGATTTCTTATTTTTTTTTATTACCTTGTATATGCCAATGATACTTAATTAATAACATTTGAATCCTTTTTTAAAATTGTTTACAAATAAACAACAAAAAAGAAAGTTGGCTTCTGACTGACTCCCAAGTTCAAGAGACTAACAGCTTAGTGAAATTGGTATTCTTGCGTATTCCCTAATAACTGCACTTTATTACTATTCATTCATTTTATTTTGAACATTTACTTGTTAGATTTGATAACTCATTATTCTTTATTTTACTCTAAAGTATGAGGTATTTTTGTTTGTTTTGTAACTAGCATTAAACTGTGAAGTGTTAACGACTCGACTTGTACGTCTTATGTGTCTGTGATTAATAAATGTGAACGTGACCCAATGTCATAAAACCTACCTACTTAGAAATGCGTTACGCAAATATTTATGCAAACTAGCTGTGCTAGATGTCGTGTTAAAAAAACAGGTAAAATCAAATTAATTATACTTACCTTCTTCACCCGTGTACACCTACCTAAGTTAAAATTAACATACACACTTATTTTAGTTGAAATCCGAATCCACTTATTTCGAAAACTAACCTCAGTAGTCCTTGAAGAGTATGTTATGGTGTTGTTTAATAATAATAAAAAAACGTGTGTGTACTTATGCACGCGCGTAAGATTTTTTTTCGAATGATAAATGTTGCTGTTGGCCCTACTGACCTTTACAGCTTAACGTGGACTGTGTGGGCAGTTCCTGGAGGGCCCCAGCCTCTGAAGCAGAGTGCAAAGTCAGCAAGAGTCGACCGGTTGGTTCGACATAATATGAACCCGGTACAACAGGCCGCTGACACTACGAGGGAGGGACCCCGTAGTCCTTCCCCCGCTGATTTTAGGACCTAGAACCACATAGTCATCGGGGGTGGACCGGTTTATTCGACCTAGACGAATCCAGTACAACAGACCATTAACTCTTCACGAGGCAGGGGCTGGTTGAACTGCCTTTAAAAAGGCGAGTCCAGTCCCGCTCCCCGCTGACTTAGAACCTAAGACGATGTACTAAGGGGCCCTGCGGGGTTTGAACCGCGACTTAGTCGTCGAATGTAGGAGGATACATGATTGAAATTACGACCGCTCGCTTGGGAACGCCTCGCGAGGGTCGTGTAAAAACGAGGACCTCGTCGCAGCTGGCTGCGGCGGCCGGCGGTGTATGTGTGTTGTGTATGTGGGCTGTGTACAGCGACTGATCAAGAGATCTGACCGCCCTAGGCTAATTATGAGGACGCGCCCCCGCCAAAAAAGTAGTGAGTAGAGTAGTAGTGTGAAAATTTTAAGATGGTTCATAAAAGTTTTCAGATCGATCTGCAAGCGAAACTAACGTTGTCCTTTAATCTGCATGACATTCAACCTTAGGGTGGCAAACCATTTTTTAAGCTGATCGTACATAAAGGCAAAGTACCTCATTAAAAAAACACGGACACACTAACGCGCTGTCCTACGTGGGCGAATCAACGCGAACTCGAAGCGACACGGCGCGAAGCAAAAATAACAAACACTCGAGATGTATTGAAGTGTCCTACGTGACCAAAAGCACGTAGGAGGCGTTGCGGTGCGGCGCGATTTGAAGCGAACGCGATCAGTTGGTTTGATATTTTCGCGCGAACTTCAGCGGCGCGGCGTATGTCAGTGGCGACTGGCGGTGAAATGACAATTCGCGTGCACGTAGGACAGAGGCGCCGCTTCGCTCCGCGTCGCACTAAATTCGCATCGGATCGCTTCGCGATCGCATTCGCGTTGAATCGCCCACGTAGGACACGGTGTCACAGAAACGCGCGTATAAGTGAAGATTATTAGAACGAAGTTCCTTATCGCGCGTTGCGAAAGGGGGCTAGACGGAAAAAATTAAGAGGAAAAGTTGTAACGACACTTTTTGTCGTCGTTTATTAATTAAAGCGAGTACTAGGCGACCAGAAGTGTTCGAGGGTGCGACATCGGTGATGCTGTGCAATCATAGTATGTGGCTGTCTTATTTACTCTTCGGTATTTTGCATAGGCACAACAGGGATATCTATATTACGATCATGCACATTAAGTTATTATTGCTATTTCTCTTGTCATGCCAATTAATATGCGGAAGAGCGATAGGGATAGAATAAATCTATCACTGTCGCTCTGACAAGACACTTGTCAGGATTGTTTGGCAATAAAGAATATTAGGAGTTGATTTATCGTTTTTCAGTACAAAATGTATAGAAAATGTTTTTAGAGTTTTCTGACATTTCTAGTGCCTTAAATGGTCCCATAGAGTATTTTGATTCCCATACGAAGTAGAATCGATACGCATATTTTTATTTTTTTTTGATTTTAGCACTTTTTTCGCTGACCGTACATTTTCTCAAAAATCTGTGAATGCAGTTCAGAATATCTTAAAAACTTATGGATAGTCTCGTAGGAACGTTTTCCTATAACTATAATGGTTAAGGTACCTGCCCTTACTGACCCGTCTCAAAAATCCACCCTGTATATAGAAAAGACATCTCAAACAAAATGTGTGTTCCACCGCCGCGCCGGCTTGCCCTCTGTTCTCTTTTCAAACTAGAAGCCTCGTTTGCACACTTGCCATAGAGTAACTTTGTATATGACACTTGCCGAACCAAGACGGCAAGCCTAACACCGTGTTTCCTCGTAGGACACCGCAACTTCCTCTACGTGCTTTTGGTCACGTAGGACACTTCAATACATCTCGACTGTTTGTTATTTTCAACAGCGTCGCTTCGTGTTCGCGTTGATTCGCCCACGTAGGACAGCGCGTAAGCAAGCTTATTTAGTCCATTAACACGCTAGTGGCTTGCCAAGTTCAAAGGCTCCTTATAATTTTTTCATTAAAAAATGGTGGGAACATTGCACAATATTTTAATTAAATTCGTTTTAGTTGATTTAAGTTAATATTTTGTTTTCTTACCGATGATAAGTGCAATGCACACCCCCGAACCCGATGTTCGCGGTGTCTATTCTATACGCTAGTAATAATAGTTCAGTGGTCCAAACGTGTTAAGTGATAAAAATCTACTTAACAGAAAATAGAAAAAAATCTAAATTACTTGTCTTCTTGATTTCTAAATTTTAACTACTAAATTGTCCGTTTACAACTTTACACGTATTAATTTACTTAAAATTTAGTTAACTACTTAGTACATATAAACCATTGAGATACATACATAGAGGAGACATCTCAAACAAAATGTGTGTTCCAGCGCCGGCTTGCCCTCCGTTCTCTTTTCAAACTAGAAGCCTCGTTTGCACACTTGCCATAGAGTAACTTTGTATATGACACTTGCCGAACCAAGACGGCAACCTAAGCAAGCTTATATATTCCATTAACACACTAGTGGCTTGCCAAGTTCAAACGCTCCTTATGATTTTTTCATTCAAAATGGCGGGAACATTGCACAATAATTTAATTAAATTCGTTTTAGTTAATTTAAGTTAATATTTTGTTTTCTTACCGATGATAAAGTGATACCATTATCTTTTTTGTTTTTTTTTTTCGTGCAATTGTGATACGTTCTTATTAAGCACGACGGCATTTTTTCAGTTTTTTCATAAACAATTTTGGCATGCGGCCGCCATGAGCGCAGCCGAGTGACAGCCGAGTGACAGAATGAAATGCAGCCGGCCGGCTGCAATGCGCACCCCCGAACCCAATGTTCGCGGTGTCTGTTCTATACGCTAGTAATACTAGTTCAATGATATAAACCGAACATTATTGCGAGGCGGATTAATCAAAACGCGCACTAGGCACTGAGTGCCTGGCAAGTGGCACTCCGAGTCCGTTGCCATGCCAGCTCACCCACTCGCTCGACCACCGATTCGAGTAACAAGTCAGTGTTTGTTTTATGCGCGCTTTTTAAAATTTTTAAATTTATTGTTAAAATCAGGGACTCGTCTCTAGGGACTAGACTGTCTCGGTCTAGTTGAAATGTGTAGCCTGTGTAGGGTAGATGCAGTGATGCTAGATTAGTGCATGCGAAGACACGATTTTAGCGCGCCCCCCCGTTCCTCGCGCCCTAGGCTGCAGCCTAATTAGCCTAAGGGTTAATCAGGCCCTGGCTGTGTACGGGATTGTGACGAGTGGTCTTGGCTGTTAGCGACCGTTATCTTGTCTTCGGGGTCGTCTGGGACGTCTACGTGACAGAGGCGTGTTTATCAGGATCGTAAGTGACCGCCTTGACTATCAAGAGATTGGGATGGACTTTGCGTGTTGCTCTATAAATTGGGCTATAGTAGGTAATTCTAAGTCTCGGTGCAAGTCAAGCCATGCGCTTGAAACGGGTTTGAACTGTTTGAAGGGTTTTGCTACATTTTGTGTCATACAAACGCGACACTAGCGTAAGTCATAATTGGGTGTCTTGTAAATTGTCACTTGTTACGGAGCGACATTTTACTCGACTTACTTAACATTGGGTAGAGACGCCCCACTATGAAAGTGGCCCTATTTTTAATGATTTCAATATACCTACCTCTTACTTATAAGTAGGTACCTCTCGCTCGTACGGCGGACCCACGAGCAGCCGCGTGCTAGCAATCCAAAACAACTCCAGCGAATGCTGTGGGCCTAGTACATAGCCCATATGTACCTTATCATGTCGCTTTTTGGCTGTCGCATCGTAAAATTCTCTCATATTTTTTTAAAGTGAAACTTTTATTCTATCGCCCCAAAATTTTTCGTCCATCTGTCGCATGTCGCATTACAGCTGGTCCTGGAGTAAGAATAATAATGGACATTCAATGATTTAAATAAAATTGTTCTTAGTTTTTAATATGCGTCTAAATGATTGTATTAATTATGTATTCCAACTTCCGTACTCTAATACGCAAATTGAAATTAAATTTTATAATTGGATATTTTGTCTACTATTGATTTCCCAGGATCATTCTCATTTTTCAATAAGTTAAGATTAAAAACGCAATTTTAATACAATAAATCGAATAATTTTCTAAAAATTTTTAGTTAAATGCCTGCAAACCGAAAAAAGTTTCACTTGGATCGTGGTTTCATAAAACCACACTTTTGTTTTTTTTTTGTGCTTTTCAGTTTAATTTTTTTTTTAATTTTTGGGGCATTCGAAACACGATTCTGAGGTGTTTAGAAAGAGATTGCAAGACTACATTGATTTAAAATATAACATTGACTATAATGGTGAGGCAATAAAAACCATTATTTTATTACAATACATAGTAACATAGTACCTACAAGCATGCATAAACTTTGACGTAATAAGTTATCATGATTATTCACGAGCATGCACGTAATAGACTTCAATGGACCCGAGTAGGTATAGTTTTGCATTATAATTATTAAATTAAGTAGGTATATGTATAGTATACCTAATAGATTAAAGAAATAATAATTCTAGACATTCTAGTTATTACTACAATCATACTTATAATACTCTCCTATATTTATACACGCGGTAGCGTGTCAAGCCAGGTATAAGCTAACAGAATAGGGTATTTGACTAATTTTTAAAAATCATTTTAATTTATTCTTTATTACAAAATAAACCCACTCCATTGATATTTCCGAAAAAATTAACAGTATTGTTATTAAAAATCAATGTTAAAGTTTAAACTTCCAAAACCGCGCCAAAAACGCTGTTTCTGTCATGGCGGCGGTCTATGATACGTGTGACGTCACACGCAAGTATCTATTAAGATTCTTTTTATGAAAGATCTGATTTATTACTAGCGTGTGACGTCATCAAAGTTGTCACCAATCAAAGGGCGTTTCAGTCACTGGTAAAATTTCCTTACAGTATTTTAATTTCGTGATAATTGCAAAAATATACGTGATTTACTTGAAAATAAAGTGAAATATGTTTTTTAGTGCTACTATCTGATAGAATAATAACAATTTGTAGTATATTTTCAATGTTGTCAAATACCCTATTGGCGAGCAGCACCGTGTGTAATATTACATGAACCATTTGGAGCCACTTTTGACCCCCCTCATAAATCAAAAACAATAGTTTTTGAGTTATGAGGCCATAAGCCATGACGACATAAGCCTGTCAAATTTTGCTCATTTATTGAGACTTGCAAAATACATATTTTTGCTCCAAATTTTATAAACACACCTCTAATTAGGCTGCAGCCTAGGGCGCGAGGATCGGGGGGGCGCGCTAAAATCGTGTCTTCGCATGCACTAATCTAGCATCACTGCATCTACCCTACACAGGCTACACATTTCAACTAGACCGAGACAGTCTAGTCCCTAGAGACGAGTCCCTGATTTTAACAATAAATTTTAAAATTTTAAAAAGCGCGCATAAAACAAACACTGACTTGTTACTCGAATCGATCGGTAGTCGAGCGAGTGGGTGAGCTGGCAACGGAGTGCCACTTGCCAGGCACTCAGTGCCTAGTGCGCGTTTTGATTAATCCGCCTCGCAATAATGTTCGGTTTATATGTACTAAGTAGTTAACTAAATTTTAAGTAAATTAATACGTGTAAAGTTGTAAACGGACAATTTAGTAGTTAAAATTTAGAAATCAAGTAGACAAGTAATTTAGATTTTTTTCTATTTTCTGTTAAGTAGATTTTTATCACTTAACACGTTTGGACCATTGAACTATTATTACTAGCGTATAGAATAGACACCGCGAACATCGGGTTCGGGGGTGTGCATTGCACTTATCATCAGTAAGAAAACAAAATATTAACTTAAATCAACTAAAACGAATTTAATTAAATTATTGTGCAATGTTCCCACCATTTTTTAATGAAAAAATCATAAGGAGCCTTTGAACTTGGCAAGCCACTAGCGTGTCTAATTAAGGACTAAATAAGCTTGCTTACGCGCTGTCCTACGTGGGCGAATCAACGCGAACGCGAAGCGACGCGGCGCGAAGCGAAAATAACAAACAGTCGAGATGTATTGAAGTGTCCTACGTGACCAAAAGCACGTAGAGGAAGTTGCGGTGTCCTACGAGGGAACACGGTGTTAGGCTTGCCGTCTTGGTTCGGCAAGTGTCATATACAAAGTTACTCTATGGCAAGTGTGCAAACGAGGCTTCTAGTTTGAAAAGAGAACAGAGGGCAAGCCGGCGGTGAAACATTCATTTTGTTTGAAATGTCTTTTCTATATACAGGATGGATTTTTGAGACGGGTCAGTAAGGGCAGGTACCTTAACCATTATAGTTATAGGAAAACGTTCCTACGAGACTATCCATAAGTTTTTAAGATATTCTGAACTGCATTCACAGATTTTTGAGAAAATGTACGGTCAGCGAAAAAAGTGCTAAAATCCAAAAAAAAAAATTATGCGTATCGATCCTACTTCGTATGGGAATCAAAATACTCTATGGGACCATTTAAGGTATGAGCACTAGAAATGTCAGAAAACGCTAAAAACATTTTCCATAAATTTTGTACTGAAAAACGATAAATCAACTCCTAATATTCTTTATTGCCAAACAATCCTGACAAGTGTCTTGTCAGAGCGACAGTGATAGATTTATTCTATCCCTGTCGCTCTTCCGCATATTAATTGGCATAACTAGAGAAATAGCAATAATAACTTAATGTGCATGATCGTAATATAGATATCCGTGTTGTGCCTATGCAAAATACCGAAGAGTAAATAAGACAGCCACATACTATGATTGTACAGTATCACTGATGTCGCACCCTCGAACATTTCTGGTCGCCTAGTACTCGCTTTAATTAATAAACGACGACAAAAAGTGTCGTTACAACTTTTCCTCTTAATTTTTTCCGTCTAGCCCCCTTTCGCAACGCGCGATAAGGAACTTCGTTCTAATAATCTTCACTTATACGCGCGTTTCTGTGACACCGTGTCCTACGTGGGCGATTCAACGCGAATGCGATCCGATGCGAATTTAGTGCGACGCGGAGCGAAGCGGCGCCTCTGTCCTACGTGCACGCGAATTGTCACTTCACCGCCAGTCGCCACTGACATACGCCGTGCCGCTGAAGTTCGCGCGAAAATATCAAACCAACTGATCGCGTTCGCTTCAATCCGCGCCGCACCGCAACGCCCTCTACGTGCTTTTGGTCACGTAGGACACTTCAATACATCTCGACTGTTTGTTATTTTCGCTTTGCACCGCGTCGCTTCGCGTTCGCGTTGATTCGCCAACGTAACACCGTGTCCTATGTGGGCGAATCAACGCGAACGCGAAGCGATCCAATACGAATTCAGTGCGATGCGGAGCGAAGCGACGACTCTGTCCTACGTGCGCGCGAATTGTCACTTCACCGCCACTGAAATACGCCACGCCGCTGAAATTCGCGCGAAAATATCAAACCAACTGATCGCGTTCGCTTCAAACCGCACCGCACCGCAACGCCTTCTATGTGCTTTTGGTCACGTAGGACACTTCAATACATTTCGACTTTTTGTTATTTTCGCATCGCGCCGCGTCGCTTCGTGTTGGCGTTGATTCGCCCACGTAGGACAGCGCGTAGGACAGCGCGTGAGGCGAATTAAACAAAACTCGCACTAGGCACTCAGCGCAGCTTGCCGCGCGCAATGAAACACATTAACGATGTGCGGGGACACCCCGGTGTGGTTAATAGTTAGTAGGTATATTTTGCCTAGCTTCATTCATTTGTCTTATCTCTTTTGAAATCGTCGTGCGTCCGTCATATGAATCACGCACTCGCGAATATTGTGATTGATATTTATTGTCCTTTCCTTACACCGTGTCCTACGTGGGCGACTCAACGCGAACGCGATTGCGAAGCGATCCGATACGAATTCAGTGCGATGCGGAGCGAAGCAGCGACTCTGTCCTACGTGCGCGCGAATTGTCACTTCACCGCCACTGACATACGCCGCGCCGCTGAAGTTCGCGCGAAAATATCAAACCAACTGATCGCGTTCGCTTCAAATCGCGCCGCACCGCAACGCCCCCTACGTGCTTTTGGTCACGTAGGACACTTCAATACATCTCGAGTGTTTGTTATTTTTGCTTCGCGCCGTGTCGCTTCGCGTTCGCGTTAATTCGCCCACGTAGGACAGCGCGTTAGTGTGTCCGTGTTTTTTTAATGAGGTACTTTGCCTTTATGTACGATCAGCTTAAAAAATGGTTTGCCACCCTAAGGTTGAATGTCATGCAGATTAAAGGACAACGTTAGTTTCGCTTGCAGATCGATCTGAAAACTTTTATGAACCATCTTAAAATTTTCACACTACTACTCTACTCACTACTTTTTTGGCGGGGGCGCGTCCTCATAATTAGCCTAGGGCGGTCAGATCTCTTGATCAGTCGCTGACACCTCTAACAGTTATTTAGATATTAACGTCCAAAAATCGTCATTTTTATCACTGACTGAGCGACTACAAACCAAACTCCGACTACGAACCAGACTCCGTTTACGAACCAGATTCCGACTACATACCTACCAGACTCCGACTACAAAACAGACTCCGACTACGCACCCGACTCCGACTACGAACCTATAAAGTCCCCTAGCGTTCAAGCCGTTTTGGTAATACATAGGAAGGCGGGTAAAAAGCCCTCTGACCTTTCATGCATAGAGGTAAAGAGTTCAACAATCTGGCTCCAACCCATTAATGGCCCACTACTGAGCACGGGTCGGACGGCTGTACGGGCACTCCGAAACACGGAAAAGCTCAATTTTTTTAAACAGGTGGTTACCCACAAAACTTAATTGTCCGATCTTAGTATAGAATCGAAACAAATTACCGGGCTTTAAACACAAACATCTGTCGAAAAAATAGAAATCCGTAACATTTCGGTTCTAATCAGTTTTAAACTAGTTTTGCCTAAACGTGTCGCGCCAAACTAGTCTGGCTTAGGCCAAACTAGTTTGACCTGACACGAGTAGGATAAACTAGTTTGGCCTGAAATCGGGTTTTGCCGGTAACATAATTATACTAGTAAAACTAATTTAAAACGAGTGAAAATACCTCTACAGAAATACAAAACAGTATATCGGAAAAGTATATCGGAAAAAACAAATCGCCTTCGATTTTAATATGTATGAAGAAGTGAGTGACGCAATGTAGGTCAGCTAGCTACTCAAGGTGAGGGCCAATCCAATCGGCCTGCGTGTCGTATACGACTGTACGACCGACGACGCGCGACGCCACCAAATATGAATTAACACACAGACACAAATCATTCACCGCATTCTGATGCGATAACAAAATTAATTGCTAGCTATATTTATAACATCTGAGAAGGTTCAAGGTTCATATAATTTTTTTTACGCGGGAATAGGGATCCCGCGAAGAGGGGTTCCGTCGACATTTATGACGAAGTGTAGTTTTGTTGCATAATTGAATTATTATTAAAATAACATTAGTACGGCAAGAAAAGAATAATTAAAAATTGAGAGACATTGAAATTGGTATACATTACAGTACAGCAAAATATAATAACAAACATGAAAATATACCCCAGAAAAATGTTGCGGTCGGGTATATTTTGAAATCCCAAGATTGTATATATTTTTATTGTATAACCGAGCTCAACACTTGGAGCGTTATGTGAAGGTCAAAATTCAATATACGCGGTTCGGGATTTATATTGGTTAGGGCTTTATATTGGTTAGGGCTTTATATTGGTGTACTATGGGCTCATATAGGTAATATATCGATGTGGGTTTTATATTGGTTTGGGCCAGTGGCGGATTTATGTTTGATGTCGCCCTAGGCCCCAAAGGATATGCCGCCCTTTTTGCTCTATAAGGAGGTGAAAATCGAAATTAAATGCGCAATTAAAAAAAGCGGCCAAGTGCGAGTCGGACTCGGCCATGAAGGGTTCCGTAGCAGCAAGTAACATAATATAAAAGTTCTTGTAGTTCGTTGTAACTTTGATCAATGTTTTTTGCGGTTTACGATTTATGACGTATTAAAAAAAAACTACTTACTAGATCTCATTCAAACCAATTTTCGTTGGAAGTTTGCTTGGTAATGTACATCATATATTTTTTTTAGTTTTATCATTCCCTTATTTTAGAAGTTACAGGGGGGGGACACACATTTTACCACTTTGGAAGTGTCTCTCACGCAAACTATTCGGTTTAGAAAAAAAATGATATTAGAAACCTCAATATCATTTTTGAAGACCTATCCATAGATACCCCACACGTATGGGTTTGATGAAAAAATCATTTTTGAGTTTCAGTTCTAAGTATGGGGAACCCCCAAAATTCATTGTTTTTTTTTTCTATTTTTGTGTAAAAATCTTAATGCGGTTCACAGAATACATCTACTTACCAAGTTTCAATGGTATAGCTTTTATAGTTTCGGAAAAAAGTGGCTGTGATATACGGACGGACAGACAGACAGACAGACAGACAGACAGACAGACAGACATGACGAATCCATAAGGGTTCCGTTTTTTGCCATACGGCTACGGAACTTTAAAAAAATATTACATTATTGCCGCATGTGTTCGAGCCAGGGAAGGAGTTATCTTATACTAAAGAAAAACAATTTAATAATAAATGTTGATAATATTTATTGTTAGTTAAATCCTCTTTTTCTTTCAATTGTTTATTAGTCAAAATTGCACTAAGACTTTTAAATTCAATTCTAGTTAATAAAAAATAAAAAATAATTTAATTTTTTTATTTCAACAAGTGTATCTTTTTCATAAAAAGATGTTACATAAGCAACATTCTTTTAAAAAAGTAAAATTAAAAATATTCCATCTTTTGCTAGTGATCTCAAACTTTATGTGATGACATGTGTGGATATTTTGAGACATAATTTTTTGCTTTGGATTTTTTTTCTTCATTTTTTCACTTAAAAATTTTTTGCAAAACGATTGACAAAAAAAATATACGCCCTTCTGACACTCAGAACACAATATTTCGAAAAACACACTCAGTTGAATGATAAATAGAATTTTTAAATAACAAGAATTCTTGCTTCAACATTTCCGAAAATAATTTAAATTTACAAGTTAGGTTGAAAAGTTTTAATTTAATTATAATTTATTCATAAAGGCTATTGAGAAATAGTATATAATCTTTAACTATCCGCTATAAAAATTAAGAATTTGCGAAAAATCAGAAAATTATTGTTTTCAAAGTAATGTACATCAAAAAGAATTCATATTGCACCGACAAATTAAAAGGTAAACATTTAAAATATTTTATATTTTTTTATTAATTTCAGGCGAAAATATATAAAAATATTTTAGATAAAAACAATTCTGACGTTTTATCACTCCTAAGTTTTTGGGGTTCTGAAAATTTTGGCGCCCCCAAAATCATGGCGCCCCTAGGCCCGGGCCTCACGGGCCTAGGCCTAAATCCAGCACTGGTTTGGGCTTTATATTGATCTGGGGCTTTGGGCTCTACCTACATTGGTGTCGACTTTACATTGCTTTTATTTATAACTCGGTTATAATTTTATTCTTTCTTAATGGTCTTATTACTTAGTGGATTATGAATTTTATTATGATTCATTATGGACGATTAGGTAGGGCCTTTGGATTATTTGCAGGGTAATATAAATAAATCAAACAACGCGATCAGCGATAAATTGCCGAACAAATATAATGCGGGATGCTGCTCAGACCAGGTAAAATAAATAAATCAAACAACGCGATCACCGATAAATTGCCGAACAAATATAATGCGGGATGCTGCTCAGACCAGGTAAAATAAATAAATCAAACAACGCGATCACCGATAAATTGCCGAACAAATATAATGCGGGATGTTGCTCAGACCAGGTACAATAAATAAATCAAACAATGCGATCACCGATAAATTGCCGAACAAATATAATGCGGGATGCTGCTCAGACCAGGTAAAATAAATAAATCAAACAACGCGATCACCGATAAATTGCCGAACAAATATAATGCGGGATGCTGCTCAGACCAGGTAAAATAAATAAATCAAACAACGCGATCACCGATAAATTGCCGAACAAATATAATGCGGGATGCTGCTCAGACCAGGTACAATAAATAAATCAAACAACGCGATCACTGATAAATTGCCGAACAAATATAATGCGGGATGCTGCTCAGACCAGGTAAAATAAATAAATCAAACAACGCGATCACCGATAAATTGCCGAACAAATATAATGCGGGATGCTGCTCAGACCAGGTAAAATAAATAAATCAAACAACGCGATCACCGATAAATTGCCGAACAAATATAATGCGGGATGCTGCTCAGACCAGGTAAAATAAATAAATCAAACAACGCGATCACCGATAAATTGCCGAACAAATATAATGCGGGATGCTGCTCAGACCAGGTAAAATAAATAAATCAAACAACGCGATCACCGATAAATTGCCGAACAAATATAATGCGGGATGCTGCTCAGACCAGGTAAAATAAATAAATCAAACAACGCGATCACCGATAAATTGCCTAACAAATATAATGCTGACATTACTATTATATAATACTGTTCAGACCAATAAAAAAGTACTGGTTTGAGGTAGAATGCAATGCAATGCACCAAATTATTTACGAGTAGGTATGCTCCGACTTTAAGATTCGTGAGACTACGAACTGAAACACGAAAAATCATTTTTCATGATCTATTTCGGTAGTGTACCTACCTAACTATAGTGTACCATAATTTTATTAATATAAAACTAATAACCATGCCTCTGACTTTATTCATTTCCACAGGGGCTTTAAAAATCAGTCTGCGTACACTCTTTCATACATGGTTATGACCTTCATTATAATTATATCAGGCCTTCTTACTAATATACAACTTGTAGGTATACCTATTCACTAATCAATAACAGTTTTAACCACGTACTCTTAAGTACTCTACGTTGATTTAATAACAACATTAGTAAGCGCTTGACCGTCTTATGACGACACAACTGTATCATTAAATACATTCAAACAAAACAATTAAATTAACTAATTTAATAATATAGACTAGGGATGTTACGGAGATTCGATTCCGATTCCGAAAAGTCGGAACTTCCGATTGTTTTTAAGCCTCCGGTTCCGAAACTTTTAAATTAGAGGTAAATCGGAGGTCAAATTAATATATTGAGCAACGATGGTGATGATACAATAATAATACCTACATCTAACTTAATGAGTACAATAGAGAAAATCGTATTTCTATCAATGACGATCGCTTATTATGGTGGAAAGTAAATACTAAGTATATTCATTATATTCAAACCCCTGAACTCGATTGTCCGCCAATACTTGTCTTGTCCACCAAGCTCAGTAGCAAGTGAACAACTCTTTTTGTGGTGCTGGCCTAACCCGTTGAGAAATAGACTGGAAGGAGATAAAGTTCCGAAGCTTTTATTCATCTATACAAATAAATTAAATTGGAGTGTCTGTTTGTAATATTAAAATAACCGCTTTTTACTAAGTGCATTGGTATACACGGTACATATAGCAAAACAACATTTTTTACAATTACTGAAATGGCTGGACCGATTTTGACGGGACTTTCACTGGCTGATAGCTGATGTAACAAGGAGTAACTTAAGCTACTTTTATTTTAGAAAAAATAGGCGATAGGAAGTTCGCCGGGTCAGCTAGGTAAGTATAAACTTGCTTCTTTTGGACTGATTTGATTTAATATACCTACAAACTTTTTATTTCATTTACTATTCAAAGTCAAAGAACTTTATTCAACATATTATAACTATTACAGGCGCCTTTTTATAGAAATAGCCGGCAAACGAGACGATGATCCACCTGATGGTAAGTGGCTATCGTCGCCCATATACATCAGAAACACCAAAGGTATCACTGATGCGTTGCCGACCAAGAAAGAGAGAAGAAAAGGAAAGAAATAACTGGCTCTCAAGCCCCCAGCCAGAACACGCCGAGTCGTTTGGCGGCTGAATCATTCTCAAGGGTGGTTGCTATCCAGGCGAACCCCATGAAGAATTTTTTTTTATTTATTTATTTAAGGTCCACTAACACAGGATACACAATAATTTCTTAATATCTAGCCTAACAAAATATCTAAAATTCGTGTTCCCGCAGTTACATGTGAACACAGCATGCATTAAATTACATTAATAATAGTAATAATTAACAATAAAAATCAATATTACCAATCCCTAATACAATCCCTCAAGTGCTCTACCGACAGCGGGCCGGATTTAGTCGCCTCTTACGACACCCATCCGGCGTGGGATTGGGGTTAGTATTCCAAGCCGCTCCAATACGGCTAAAACCTACTTATTGACATCCAAAACCAAATTTTAATTTAATAAGTATCACTTCAAATTACATGATACTTTTATGTGCATAATCTATTCTCTTCGAACGAAACACCTCACATAATAATTATGATAGGACTTCACTTACAGGTAGTGTCCGACCGAAGCTTCGCTTCGGCTTCGGCTTCGGCCACCTTCGGCCAAAAAAGCACCTTCGGCCAAATCTTCGGCTTCGGCCAAAAATTTGCCGAAGGTTTGGCCGAAGCCGAAGGTTTGCTAGTTGTCAAATATTGAAATTTACTGAACGAAGCTAGAGCGAGACGGAGAGTGTGCAGAGCAGCAGAGTTTCGCCGCGCCGCCGCACCGGCCCAAACGAAATAACGAATCGCAGTTATTAAACTAAACGAGTCAAAACAAGTTTGAGAGCGCGTCTTAAAATCTAATAAGTATCTAATAAATTAAAAAAATGTGACTGATTATTTGATTATTTTTGTTAAAATTACTTTAAGTAAATAAATTTAATTAACATTGCATATTTGAAACTTTTATTTTTGACAATATTTTATTACCTACTTGTATATGTTGGTCACTCGGCTCGTTATTGGGCTAAATCTCTAAAGCTCTCACAATATGTATCTAGTATATTCTGAGATCAAAGTAACTATCGTATTTCTCAAGGTCAATGACACCTTCGGCTTCGGCTTCGGCTTCGGCCGAAGGTTTTGGTGAATACCGATTAATCGGCTTCGGCTTCGGCTTCGGCCAGAATTGCACCTTCGGTCGGACACTACTTACAGGTAGTGTCCGACCGAAGCTTCGGCTTCGGCTTCGGCTTCGGCCACCTTCGGCCAGAAAAGCACCTTCGGTCAAATCTTCGGCTTCGGCCAAAAATTTGCCGAAGGTTTGGCCGAAGCCGAAGGTTTGCTAGTTGTCAAATATTGAAATTTACTAAACGATGCTAGAGCGAGACGGAGAGTGTGCAGAGCAGCAGACTTTCGCCGCGCCGCCGCACCGGCCCAAACGAAACGAATCGCAGTTAGTAAACTAAACGAGTCAAAACAAGTTTGAGAGCGCGTCTTAAAATCTAATAAGTATCTAATAAATTAAAAAAATGTGACTGATTATTTGATTATTTTTGTTAAAATTACTTTAAGTAAATAAATATTTAATTAACATTGTATATTTGAAACTTTTATTTTTGACAATATTTTATTACCTACTTGTATATGTTGGTCACTCGGCTCGTTATTGGGCTAAATCTCTAAAGCTCTCACAATATGTATCTAGTATATTCTGAGATCAAAGTAACTATCGTATTTCTCAAGGTCAATGACACCTTCGGCTTCGGCTTCGGCTTCGGCCGAAGGTTTTGGTGAATACCGATTAATCGGCTTCGGCTTCGGCTTCGGCCAGAATTGCACCTTCGGTCGGACACTACTTACAGGTAACTTCGTTTAGACATTAAATATAATGAATGTTTTTTTCAACGCCTATAATAGTTAGGTGTTGTATTGTTACGTTTTGTTTTTAGCTGAAATTAAAAAGAATGATTCAGAATGTAGGTATGTATTATTTTATTTTATTAAACCTACATTCTCATATCACATCTTTCTTCATACTCCGCCTCCGATTTCGATTTCGGTTCGGTTCCGATTCCGATATACTGAATTTAAAACCAGGACCTGATTAACCCTTAGGCTAATTAGGCTGCAGCCTAGGGCGCGAGGATCGGGGGGGGGGGCGCGCTAAAATCGTGTCTTCGCATGCACTAATCTAGCATCACTGCATCTACCCTACACAGGCTACACATTTCAACTAGACCGAGACAGTCTAGTCCCTAGAGACGAGTCCCTGATTTTAACAATAAATTTTGAAATTTTAAAAAGCGCGCATAAAACAAACACTGACTTGTTACTCGAATCGATCGGTGGTCGAGCGAGTGGGTGAGCTGGCAACGGAGTGCCACTTGCCAGGCACTCAGTGCCTAGTGCGCGTTTTGATTAATCCGCCTCGCAATAATGTTCGGTTTATATGTACTAAGTAGTTAACTTAATTTTAAGTAAATTAATACGTGTAAAGTTGTAAACGGACAATTTAGTAGTTAAAATTTAGAAATCAAGTAGACAAGTAATTTAGTTTTTTTTCTATTTTCTGTTAAGTAGATTTTTATCACTTAACACGTTTGGACCATTGAACTATTATTACTAGCGTATAGAATAGACACCGCGAACATCGGGTTCGGGGGTGTGCATTGTACTTATCATCGGTAAGAAAACAAAATATTAACTTAAATCAACTAAAACGAATTTAATTAAATTATTGTGCAATGTTCCCACCATTTTTTAATGAAAAAATCATAAGGAGCCTTTGAACTTGGCAAGCCACTAGCGTGTTAATGGACTAAATAAGCTTGCTTACGCGCTGTCCTACGTGGGCGAATCAAAGCGAACGCGAAGTGACGCGGCGCGAAGCGAAAATAACAAACAGTCGAGATGTATCCTACGTGAAGTGTCCTACGTGACCAAAAGCACGTAGAGGAAGTTGCGGTGTCCTACGAGGGAACACGGTGTTAGGCTTGCAGTCTTGGTTCGGCAAGTGTCATATACAAAGTTACTCAATGGCAAGTGTGCAAACGAGGCTTCTAGTTTGAAAAGAGAACAGAGGGCAAGCCGGCGGTGGAACACATATTTTGTTTGAGATGTCTTTTCTATACAGGGTGGATTTTTGAGACGGGTCAGTAAGGGCAGGTACCTTAACCATTATAGTTATAGGAAAACGTTCGTACGAGACTATCCATAAGTTTTTAAGATATTCTGAACTGCATTCACAGATTTTTGAGAAAATGTACGGTCAGCGAAAAAAGTGCTAAAATCCAAAAAAAAAATATGCGTATCGATCCTACTTCGTATGGGAATCAAAATACTCTATGGGACCATTTAAGGTATGAGCACTAGAAATGTCAGAAAACGCTAAAAACATTTTCCATACATTTTGTACTGAAAAACGATAAATCAACTCCTAATATTGTTTATTGCCAAACAATCCTGACAAGTGTCTTGTCAGAGCGACAGTGATAGATTTATTCTATCCCTGTCGCTCTTCCGCATATTAATTGGCATGACAAGAGAAATTGCAATAATAACTTAATGTGCATGATCGTAATATAGATATCCCTGTTGTGCCTATGCAAAATACCGAAGAGTAAATAAGACAGCCACATACTATGATTGTACAGTATCACTGATGTCGCACCCTCGAACATTTCTGGTCGCCTAGTACTCGCTTTAATTAATAAACGACGACAAAAAGTGTCGTTACAACTTTTCCTCTTAATTTTTTCCGTCTAGCCCCCTTTCGCAACGCGCGATAAGGAACTTCGTTCTAATAATCTTCACTTATACGCGCGTTTCTGTGACACCGTGTCCTACGTGGGCGATTCAACGCGAATGCGATCGCGAAGCGATCCGATGCGAATTTAGTGCGACGCGGAGCGAAGCGGCGCCTCTGTCCTACGTGCACGCGAATTGTCACTTCACCGCCAGTCGCCACTGACATACGCCACGCCGCTGAAATTCGCGCGAAAATATCAAACCAACTGATCGCGTTCGCTTCAAGCCGCGCCGCACCGCAACGCCCTCTACGTGCTTTTGGTCACGTAGGACACTTCAATACATCTCGACTGTTTGTTATTTTCGCTTCGCACCGCGTCGCTTCGCGTTCGCGTTGATTCGCCCACGTCACACCGTGTCCCATGTGGGCGAATCAACGCGAACGCGATCGCGAAGCGATCCAACACGAATTCAGTGCGATGCGGAGCGAAGCGACGACTCTGTCCTACGTGCGCGCGAATTGTCACTTCACCGCCACTGACATACGCCGCGCCGCTGAAATTCGCGCGAAAATATCAAACCAACTGATCGCGTTCGCTTCAAACCGCACCGCACCGCAACGCCTTCTATGTGCTTTTGGTCACGTAGGACACTTCAATACATTTCGACTGTTTGTTATTTTCGCATCGCGCCGCGTCGCTTCGCGTTGGCGTTGATTCGCCCACGTAGGACAGCGCGTAGGACAGCGCGTGAGGCGAATTAAACAAAACTCGCACTAGGCACTCAGCGCAGCTTGCCGCGCGCAATGAAACACATCAACGATGTGCGGGGACACCCCGGTGTGGTTAATAGTTAGTAGGTATAATTTGCCTCGCTTCATTAATTTGTCTTATCTCTTTTGAAATCGTCGTGCGTCCGTCATATGAATCACGCACTCGCGAATATTGTGATTGATATTTATTGTCCTTTCCTTACACCGTGTCCTACGTGGGCGACTCAACACGAACGCGATCGCGAAGCGATCCGATACGAATTCAGTGCGATGCGGAGCGAAGCAGCGACTCTGTCCTACGTGCGCGCGAATTGTCACTTCACCGCCACTGACATACGCCGCGCCGCTGAAGTTCGCGCGAAAATATCAAACCAACTGATCGCGTTCGCTTCAAATCGCGCCGCACCGCAACGCCCCCTACGTGCTTTTGGTCACGTAAGACACTTCAATACATCTCGAGTGTTTGTTATTTTTGCTTCGCGCCGTGTCGCTTCGCGTTCGCGTTGATTCGCCCACGTAGGACAGCGCGTTAGTGTGTCCGTGTTTTTTTAATGAGGTACTTTGCCTTTATGTACGATCAGCTTAAAAAATGGTTTGCCACCCTAAGGTTGAATGTCATGCAGATTAAAGGACAACGTTAGTTTCGCTTGCAGATCGATCTGAAAACTTTTATGAACCATCTTAAAATTTTCACACTACTACTCTACTCACTACTTTTTTGGCGGGGGCGCGTCCTCATAATTAGCCTAGGGCGGTCAGATCTCTTGATCAGTCGCTGCATTTGATTACAACTGAAACGTTAATCCGTATAATTCTGTGTTCGCACCCTCATCGTTTCATAGAAAATGTATACGATAGTGCATACGCAGCGGAATCCCGTACGGAACTTGGCCCGTACGTCGCCGATGATGTTTTTTTGTCCCGTACGGGAAAAAGCCCGTTACGTATGCATTGGGCTTTTTACTCATGAGGGCAAAAACTAATAAGCAACATAATCTGTAATGAGGCAGTTGCATGTTAGTCCATTGAAAAGTTACATTTGGGGTTGCGTTTTTTAGAGGACGCAATTTTATTTTTTTGATGTGTAAGGGGGGTCAGTGTAAAGCTAAAACCAATTTTGTGGGGTCGCCACCCTTGTCCCACGGCCGCCATCTTGAAAATAGGGGTTGAAATGGTTTTTACGATATATCTCTTAAACTATTTATTTGATAAAAAAAATTGTTAACATTTTTTGTTGCAAATTAAATTCTCTACAACTTTGGTCCAGTAACTTTTTGTCGTAAAACTATAAATAAAAAAGTTATAAGCGAAAATGTGAACATTTTCTATACATTTAAGTGACACCAAAAGCAGGCTAGAGCGTGAAATTATGCAAAGAAGGATAATGTACCCTGTATGAAAATTATTATTTTTTGTATGGCAATACTAAAATTCATTTCCACCAAAGTGTGCGATCTGTAAGATCCAACAATAGTCTCGTACATTTTAATAACATCAAAAACAGGCTAGAGCTTGAAATTTTATTATGCATAGAAGGATGCATTTGTATGAAAAATATTATTTTTTGTATGGCAATACTGAAATTTATTTTCACCAAAGTGTGCGATCTGTAAGATCCAACAATAGTCCTGTACATTTAAATGACATCAAAAGCAGACTAGAGCTTGAAATTATGCATAAAAGGAAACATTTGTATGAAAATTATTATTTTTTGTATGGCAATACTGAAATTTATTTCCACCAAAGTGTGCGATCTATAAGATCCAACAATAGTCCTGTACATTTAAATGACATCAAAAGCAGGCTAGTGCTTGAATTTATGGATAGAAGGATACATTTGTATGAAAATTATTATTTTTTGTATGGCAATACTGAAATTTATTTTCACCAAAGTGTACGATCTGTAAGATCCAACAATAGTTCCATACATTTAATGACATCAAAAGCAGACAAGAGCTTGAAATAATGCAAAGAAGGATACATTTTTTTTCTGAACATTTTCACTTATAACTTTTTTATTTATAGTTTTATGACAAATAGTTACTGGACCAAAGTTGTAGAGAATTTAATTTGCAACAAAAAATGTTAACAATTTTTTTTTATCAAATAAATAGTTTAAGAGATATATCGTAAAAACCATTTCAACCCCTATTTTCAAGATGGCGGCCGTGGGACAAGGGTGGCGACCCCACAAACTTGGTTTTAGCATTACACTGACCCCCCCTACACATCAAAAAAATAAAATTGCGTCCTCTAAAAAACGCAAGGTAAGGCCTAAAAAATGTAACATTTCAATGGACTATGTCTGTGTCTATGACCATAGCCTTCCCCCACTCTGCCGCGTTCGTTTCGTGTTCTGGCCGTTTGGCTTGTACTCATATAATTCATTGGTTAAAAATAATATTAGAGCATTGTCGCGCTATATTGTAACGAATTAGGGTTCCGCATACATAAATCAATGGCCGCGAAGATGCGATAAATATTAAAAGCAATTGTCTTCTTAAATGGACTTCACGAAGATATCTTTGGACACTAATAGTTTTACAAGAAACCTGTATATAGAAATTAAGACTATAACAGCATTTGAGAATCCACAATAATATCAAGTACATAACTCTTACAAGAAACCACTGTAGAACTAATCCAGTTATAATTGGCACTTATAGTTTACGTATACACACACACCTTTAAGGTCAAGTAACAAATGCAAATGGTTCTAAGTGCATTTAGTTCTATAAATTACTATTACTGGCGTATGACATTTATAGCGGATTTATAATGAGGATCCGTAACGTTTTTAGTTGAGAATGCAGATTTATAGAGCTAAGAAATCCTTAACATACAGTGAAAAAATTTTTGTTCTACGACAAAAATTGACGAAGTTATGACCAAATTACTTACAAAGTTCACTGCGTGGCTGTGACGTCACGATATCGGTCGCCGCCAGTTAGCCGCTGGCAGCGATACGGCGCGCAATGTTTTGTTTGGATAATTGTGACTTTGAAACAAATTAAGTGTCCCATTTGTGCCTAATTCACCTTTTAACTATGTATCAGTATTGTATAGTGCTTAAACGTTCAAACACTTCTATGAAAACGCCAAAAAAACTATTTTTTAACGTGTCGAAAAACTCAAAACTTCGTAGAAAATGGTATTCCGTTGTAAAAAGACAATATATGATTTATCTTCAATAGTAACTGAGCTGGGAACTATATCTTTAACTTATATAAATTTCGTAGTTGTATCTATATAGCCAGCTGTGGTTGGGCTCCGTAACATTTTTTTTCAGTGGCAGATAGCTCCTCGCTGCGTCTATGGAGCCACATCAAAAATGCTACGCTATGTTTGCAGCCTCCCTTTTGAGCAGCACAGTCATGGAAATCCACTTTCTTTACCGTTCAGCAGCAATACGCTTTACTTTTTAGGGTTCCGAAGTAAAATCGGAAGTATCGGAACCCTTGTAGTTTCGTCATGTCCGTCCGTCCGTCTGTAATTTTGCATGGATATACATATGTACACATTTATTAAAACTCCAGAATCGTGGAATAAAATACTGAAAAACTTTTTTTCAGGGTACCTCCCCTACAGGTGTGAGGATGAAATTTTTTATTCGTCGCGTACCCCGTAGTGTGGGATATCGTTGAAAAGGTCTTCGAAAAATATTATGGGTCTTCTAGGACCATGTTTGGATTTAGGGGTGCGTTTGCGAAATATTTGCCTTTATAGTGCTAATTTTGGTCGAGCCCCTACTACTACTCAAAGGATGATTTGTAACGATGAGTGAGAGGGAAATAAAAGCGGCCAAGTGCGAGTCGGACTCGCCCATGAAGGGTTCCGTAGCAGCAAGTAACATAATGAAAGGTAATTTGCGGTTTACGATTTATGACGTATTAAAAAAACTACTTACTAGATCTCGTTCAAACCAATTTTCGGTAGAAGTTTGCATGGTAATGTACATCATACATTTTTTTAAAGTTTAGAAGTTACAGGGGGGACACACACACTTTGGAAGTGTCTCTCACGCAAACTATTCAGTTTAGAAAAAAATGATATTAGAAATTATATGCTGAGATTATATATAATATGCTGTTTATTTATCTACATGTACGGTTATCATCAGAAGTAGCTTAACATTTTAGTACCTTGTTACACATTTCTTGAATTTGTCATAATGTTGTTCGGAAACCGTCGAAACAGTTACTATTATAAAGTACTATGCCATCAAAAACAAAACTTGTAAAAAAACCAAGTCGCGCAACTCAGTTCTTCTACCGTAAAAAGTTGTGAGATCCATGTAATACCAAGTCGGTTAATTTATTCAGTTCCTACTTAAGGGTCCTCCTGTCTTAAGTTATTACGTAAGTAACTAACCTAACAAGTAACAACATCTTATAGTGACCATATTATCAATATTAAAAATCTTATGTTTTAAATAAATAGATCGACTTGACCATCGCATGAAAACACAATGTATCTCACAAGTAATACCTACATATTATATTAAATTTGATTGTTTAATGCGATTGCCAAGTCAATCTATTTATTTAAAACATAAAAGATTTTTAATATTGATAATATGGTCACTATAAGATGTTGTTACTTGTTAGGTTAGCTACTTACGTAATAACTTAAGACAGGAGGACCCTTAAGTAGGAACTGAATAAATTAACCGACTTGGTATTACATGGATCTCACAACTTTTTACGGTAGAAGAACTGAGTTGCGAGACTTGGTTTTTTTACAAGTTTTGTTTTTGATGGCATCTCATTTCTTTTTGTAGATAGTTCTACTTTTTTCCTTTTACAAGTTACCTTTGAACATAATTATATCTAGGTACCTATCTACACCTATTATTCCATTATATTATATACAGGTACACTGATTCATTCACTGCAAATGTTACTTTATTATACAGGTACAGTAATTCATTAAATGCAAATATAAATTTGTAATCCTATATATTTATATGGGATAACAAAGTTATTTATGCAGTTGATGTATCTAGAAAACCGGACTGAAATTGCAAAATATTTTAGTTTTTCCTTGATCTATACACTAAACACTAATTGTGTTCCAAATTTGAAGCTTCTATGTCTGCTAGAAGTGCCTTAGAGTTTTGATGATCGGTCAGTCAGTCAGTGAGTGACGAAATTAAGAAACTTTGACTAGTTATAATTCTTAAACTAATGGTTCAAATTGAATGAAACTTGAAATATACCATGTTTATACAATGCCTGCTTGGTTACAAAAAATTCAGGCTTCTAGCTTTATCCACAACGAAGTTATAGGGGGTCGAAAATGGCCTGAATTGCTTCGAGAAAAGGATGGTACGGCCGTGCCGCTTTTTTGCTCGACTTGGCGGGGGCACTGCCATGCCCCCAGATAATGTTAAGCTGTTTCTGAGGCTGACTGTTGGTAGGTAGGTACTTATTAGGAATCTTTAGGTCTAACTTCTAAGCTGTGTACATGTGTACATATGTATATCCATGCAAAATTACAGACGGACGGACGGACATGACGAAACTACAAGGGTTCCGATACTTCCGATTTTACTTCGGAACCCTAAAAAGTAAAGCGTATTGCTGCTGAACGGTAGAGAAGGTTTCCATGACTGTGCTGCTCAAAAGGGAGGCTGCAAACATAGCGTAGCATTTTTGATGTGGCTCCATAGACGCAGCGAGGAGCCATCTGCCACTGAAAAAAATGTTACGGAGCCCAACCACAGCTGGCTATATAGATACAACTACGAAATTTATATAAGTTAAAGATATGGTTCCCAGCTCAGTTACTATTGAAGATAAATCATATATTGTCTTTTTACAACGGAATACCATTTTCTACGAAGTTTTGAGTTTTTCGGCACGTTAAAAAATGTTTTTTTTGGCGTTTTTATAGAAGTGTTTGAACGTTTAAGCACTATACAATACTGATACATAGTTAAAAGGTGAATTAGGCACAAATGGGACACTTAATTTGTTTCAAAGTCACAATTATCCAAACAAAACATTGCGCGCCGTATCGCTGCCAGCGGCTAACTGGCGGCGACCGATATCGTGACGTCACACGCGCCCGCGTAGTTTGAATTTTAGCGGCCGGAACGGCAATGTTTATTACTTAATATCTTCGTAAGTAATGGTCCGATTTGGATGATTCAAAAAGATATATCATTCATATGCCATAAAGAATCGCGTGGATACTAGTTCTATAGAATTTGCTATAACTTTACTGATCCTCATTACTTCTTGTAGGCGATTATAAGTGTAACTTACTGGAGCAAGTTTTCTCAAGTGTATTTACACCTATGCAACACTTTTAAAGGCTATTGTGCCTATAATTTCGTTCTATACACGACTATAAGTGAACTTATAAGAACAGGAGTACTATAAACCCAAAATTGCTTGGTAGTAAAACCTGGAACCACTAAGAGAGAGGTACTAGTGCTATGAGCCTGTCAACTGTGCACTACAAGAGAACTTTGTTACTTGGGACGCGCCTCATGCCATACCTAGAACACAATGATATCCTTAGCGACCGACAGTACGGGTTCCGCCGAAAGCGTTCGACGGGAGATCTTCTAGCGTATGCCCATTCCATCTAGGGAGAGGCCCTCGAAAAAAATGGGGAGGCGCTAGCTGTCCCTTGACAGCTCGTAGGCCTTCTATAGGGTCTGGCATGCTAGCCTATTGAGCAAGCTTCCCGCGTATGGCTTATCCCCTGAGTTAGATTTTCTGATTCAACGTTCATTCAGAGTAGTTGTGGTAGGTTGCGCGTCACAAGCATTGACAACCAATGCCGGAGTCCCTTCACGGGTCTGTCCTCTCCGCAACTTTATTCCTGCTGCATATCAACAATCTGCTTATGCCCGGTATCTATGGGTACGCAGATGACAGCACAGTTGTGGAGATACCTAGCAAGCGCTCAGGCCAGTAAAGACCAAATACAGTCCGAACGAAAGACCATGGTGGAGCGTGTGAATCTCACACTTCAGGCAGTTTCTGAATGGGGCGTTGTCAACCTTGTGAGATTAAGTGCCACAAAACACAAGCGTGTCAATTCACTGCCAAAAGGAGCCCTTTCATCTTGGCTCCTACTTTTCGGAATGTCCTTGAATTACACGGAGTACCTTCAATTGTTCAAGTGGTTAAACTATTTTTTTATGATTTGTAAATAAAACAACAACTAAGGTTTTTGCTTTATTCTTATATATTACAGATGTCTATATGATGCCGATCTTGTTGGCAACATCTAATGCGTCGTAGTCCCTCGCGAGCCTCACGTACGCCTTCTTCTTACCATCGGGTCTGAAATGATATTTTTGTAGTCATTACCATGTTAAATGTAACTTTTACTGTCAAATTTATTGTTATAAATAAATTATCAGAGGTGTGTTATTTTTGATATCATTCTGAATCAATGAGATTCCCACAAAATATCATCATTAAAATATATTTTTTTGTATATTCTCCACCAATCTGCACTAGTTGGGCATAGTGGAGTATGCTCTAGGCCTCCTCAATTATGAGGCAGGACCTGTGCCATCACTGGCCATTAATTGGTTGGGCCTCAACCTCAACGTAACTATTGTGAATGTTTACGAACCTGATGAGGGTGTTCACTTTAGCAACATTGATGTCATACAGCTTCTTCACCGCTGCCTTAATGTGGTGCTTGTTTGAGCTGGTGTGAACAATGAAAACTAAAGTATTGTTGTCCTCAATTTTTTTCATGGCCGCTTCAGAGGTCAGTGGATACTTTATGATGTTGTAGGCATCCATGCTGCAAGAAAAAGCATATTTTATATTATTCACATATTTTTTTACAGAACAATACAAAGAGAAGTAGCAGGCAAGAGTTCCAAACAAACAATTGGACAGTCATATTGATGCAGCATTTTGATCATTGGAACATGGAAAAATATATTTATACTGAGTAAAGTACAAAATGTTGATTTAATGTTTGACTCTCTATGTTCTTTTTTCCTTTACCCATTTTGTACAGAAGCATAATGGTTTCATTTTTATTTTTAAAGTACAAGCTCAGAAATAGTAGGAGTTATTTCAAAATCAAATGAAAGAATGTTGCAGCATTATTTCAACATTAGAAATATGTACAGGCTTTAGCATTTCAATTATAATAGTTTACTTTCAATATATATATGAATGTTACATACCGGTTTCTCTTGGGTAATGATTTCCTAGGATATTTGGGTTGTCGGGGTGGCTCAAAAGTCTTGGGTCTACGGAAATGCACCGAGGTGCGGATTTTCCGGATGCGCTTGCCATGTTCACCCTTAACAACCTGAAAATGAAACAATTATTAATATTAGTAACAATTTCAAGTAGTGATAGGCATAGCTCAATGATTAGAAAATTGGTGTTAAATGTGGTGGATTCATGTCAAATTTTTTAAATATATCTATTAGAGACCACAGCCATACCTGCTGTAAGTTCCTTAAAGAATCTTCTTTGATAGTTAAATGACTTATTACATTACTCAATGATTTTCAAAAAGAAATAATATTGCAATAACAATAATATTTAATATCCCAATATTAAATTGTTCTACTCAGAACAAAGCAGTAATAAACACATAAATAGTCTTTAATTAATCATATTGTGCATCAAAAGATTCTATTCAGTTTAATATATAATATTACCTGTAATAAGTTGAACTTCTTGGATATAACCATGCTTGGATGTAAGTTCGAACTTAATCCTTTTTACATTGTTTTACCTCATACCAATACTACAAAATATGATTCTCTAAATAAAAAGTTATTAATGTTAAAATGTTATCACCAACTTGTACGAACCTTTCTTTGAGCTTTAAGTGCCTTAGCAACGGGTTTCACTGCCTGTTTCTTCTGTCCTTTGATGCCAGTCTTCTTAGGTTTAGGGGCAATCTTCAGCTTAGTCGCCGCAGGCTTGGGTTTAGGCTTGGCTGCAGACGCTGCTTTCTTTACTGATGGCTTAGCACTAGACTTAGTCTTAAGGGCGGCTGCTTTAGCCGACCCAGGCTTGGCCGTGGGTGCACTTGCAGGTTTCTTTTCAGCTGGCTTCGCAGCAGCTGGTGCTGGCTTGGCTGGAGCAGCCTTGGCAGCAGCAGGTGCAGATTTGGGCGCTGCAGCAGCCTTCGGCGCTGGGGCAGGGGTTTTCGCTGATGCCGGTTTAGCAGCACTAGCAGATGCTGCAGTTTTGGGTGCTGCAGCAGGGGTCTTTGCAGTTGCTGGTTTTTTCTCAGTGGGCTTTGCCCCGGCTGAACCTGAGAAAACAGTTTGAACTGTTCAATTGTAAGAGCTTAAATGCATGTTAGTAGTTCATGAATCGTACATCATAGATCAATTTGAATATTCAGATACTTTAGTCTGTACTAAATAAGGTAAACAAAGGTTTTTGTTTATAAATTTTTGCAATGAAGTAAGTTAATGATAATCCAATTTCTTTCTTTTTCTTCTCTCGTTCTTGGCCGGCAACGCATCAGTAATGCCCTTGGGTGTTGCTGATGACCATGAGCGACGATAGCTACTTACAGTCGTCGGTCGTGGATCGTCAGCTCGTTTGCCAGCTATTTCTATAAAAAAAAAAGTAGGTAGTCCTACAAGTTTACAATCGTCATGATAAGGCAGTTACGTACGAGAAACAGGATAGGCAATTCAGAAAATGCTATGAAAGGAAAATCCTTTATCGTAATGTTCTCTGAAAAGCATCGTTAATTCTGATACATGTATCGTTTTAAAAGGAAATTAATATCTATGGAACAATGCAACAATTAGTACAATGTAAATTTATATGGGTAACAACAAGTTGCCTCCGACTCTAGGGGTCCGATCCGAACATAAGGATAACCTATAAATTTACCATACTTGGTTTTATAGGCAGATCCACAGAAAGAATTAAAAAATGCTATGGTAACTAAAAAATAAACTATTTATTTTACACTATTGAAATGTAAAACAATTGTCTTACGGGCATTTCGAAAAATACTTCTACCGCGTGGCCAATTTTTGTCAGTAGATATAGTTCCACAAATAAATAGAAAACAACATAACGTATTTAAGACACCCCGTTTAAATTAACTAATAATAAATTCTACATGACTGTAACACATTAATTTCACTGAATACTATGAAATAAAGATAAACATACCGGATTTCTCTGGCTGCTTCTTAGGAGGCATCGTGACAAAAAGATGGAGTTTGATAAGAGTTGCAACACCAGGTATTCAAATTTCTACTATAGTTTCTTTGTTGATTGGTAGGTTTGGTCATTTTTTTTAAATTGCAATAATAATCATCTTAAGGATCAAGAAGCTTGTATACTAAATGGAGATCACGCTTCAACCTGTCTGAAGAAGATGCATCACTTGACTTTAGGTAAATACTATTGTATCCAGTCCAGTGGCGTAGCTAGCCCTTCCGGGGCCCCGTATCAAAATTTTGCCGGGGGCCCCCTCTCGACTCGAGGGTAAAGATCTTTCTCAAAAGAAATAAAAAAGCTAGCGTGAATTAAAACAAATATACTAACATCGATTAATAAACCACATACAATCAATACTCTAAAATTTTAATCCGATCGCGAGCGCAGACTCAGTAGCCGATGTGATACGACAGAGCATTATGATCATTGTCAACGACATGGTCATCCGCGTGCACGCTTATAGATTTATCCACCTCAGGGCTTAATACAAAGTTTAACGCTGCCTCCTGGTCAGCAAAGAAGCAAATGACTAAAAGGAAGGCAATTTAAAGTTTATCGGCAAAACTGGCTAGCGAATGGACGATTACCCCTCTGGTAGTCGAGAATTCTGGTCGCTAGCTCAAGCTGCTGAGGGTAACTTCTGTCGGTCGTCTCTTCCACAACTGCGTAAATCGGACGACTCCGTGGTCCATACGGCAAAGGAGAATGCCGAACTTCTTGACATCCTTTTTGCCGCCAACTCAACTCTTGATGATGATGATAAAAACTTGTGAGAGCTTGATACCAAGAAGTTGAGAGGACCAGACGGTATTCACGCAGTGTTGTTAAAGATGTGTGCTCCCGAGTTGATTCCAGCCCCGGATCTAGGGGGGAGGATGGGCAAACCGGGAAACCCGCCCCGGGCGGCAATTCAGGGGGTGCAAAAATCATAATATAGTATGACTAAAAATAAAAAAAAACTTGCTGCACAAAGCGCCGGAAGCCTGGTTGGGAGAATAAATAAATTTATTAGAAAGAGTTCTTATTATCCCATTCACGAATAAAACCGGCCAAGTGCGAGTCGGACTCGCCCATGAAGGGTTCCGTAGCAGGAAGTAACGTAATATAAAAGTTCTTGTAGTTCGTTGTAACTTTGATCAATATTTTTTGCGGTTTACGATTTATGACGTATTAAAAAAAAACTACTTACTAGATCTCATTCAAACCAATTTTCGTTGGAAGTTTGCTTGGTAATGTACATCATATAATTTTTTTAGTTTTATCATTCCCTTATTTTAGAAGTTACAGGGGGGGGGGGGACACATTTTAACACTTTGGAAGTGTCTCTCGCGCAAACGATTCAGTTTAGAAAAAAATGATATTAGAAACCTCAATATCATTTTTGAAGACCTATCCATAAATACCCCACACGTATGGGTTTGATGAAAAAAACATTTTTGAGTTTCAGTTCTAAGTATGGGGAACCCCCAAAATTTATTGCTTTTTTTCTATTTTTGTGTAAAAATCTTAATGCGGTTCACAGAATACATCTACCTACCAAGTTTCAGTGGTATAGCTCTTATAGTTTCGGAAAAAAGTGGCTGTGACATACGGACGGACAGACAGACAGACAGACAGACAGACAGACAGACAGACAGACAGACAGACAGACAGACATGACGAATCCATAAGGGTTCCGTTTTTTGCCATTCGGCTACGGAACCCTAAAAATGCCAACTATTATTTATTTGTGAGTTTTTTTTTTATCTTATCTCTATCACTATCAAGTTTCTGCTCCGGTTCGAAAAAATTGTAGATCCGGGGCTGGTTGATTCCCCGTATCGTGCTTATTCTTATTCTACCTTATGTCACATGATACGTCTTCGTGGAAGGTTACCTTTTTTCATCCCATCCACATAATAGGCGATCTCAGTGACCTGGCTAACTACAGGCCTATAGCGCTAAGCCTATAGCCTCCCTGCTTGCAACGGTAATGGAGTGCGAGATTAACATGCAGCTCCTGAGATATCTGGAAGATCATCAGCTGATCTGTGATCGACAATACGGTTTTTGCGACGGTAGTTCAGCTTGTGATCATCAAATTTATCTTACGCACCTGTAGGCATCGTCAGGCTATTGATCGCAATGGGGAAGCACTGGCAGTCAGCCTAGATTTCGCTAAAGCCTGTGACCAGGACTGGCACAGGGAGGTCTCACGAAGTTAACATCTTACGGTCGCTATGAGAGGTTATGCAGTTGGGTAGTCAGCTTTCTATCTGAGCGATATATCAAGGATGTAGTAGATGGTTGTTGCTCAGATATGAAACCTATAAAATGCTGGTGTTCCCCAAGGGTCTATGGTATTTCCTACGCTGTTCATTCTGCATATCAATGACATGGTATGAGTGGCACGAAGACACAAGTTGGTGCGTTTACCAATAAGAAAACCCCATTTTTCATAGTGCCTCAATTCCAGGGTACCGCGCTCATCTCTAAAAGTGTTGTAAGAGTATGATTTTGGGAATTGACATCTTGAGTGATGTGTAGTATCAGCGTCATTTGGAAGCCAAGGCTAAGTTGGCTTCCGAAAAGCTTGATGTTCTAAACCGGGCTAAGGAGTACTTCACTGCGAGCGAGGCACCTGCTCATGCTTTACAAAGCTCATGGCCGAATTGAAGTTTTATCCACATCTATGAGACTCGTGGAGAACTTCTACGGCCCGATTCTCCCGATCATTTTTACCACGCACGTGCTAACTGTAGAATGAGCTGTGCTACGTGTAGGATGAGCTTCCTCCTGAGGTATTCCCGGAGCGCTGTGTCATGGCCCATGACTCATGGGGTTGCCGCCGGCATGTCCGCGCGTGAGTCGTGTAGAACGTAATTTTTTTGTACATTAAATATTTTGTTTAAATTTTGATTAGGGCATTTAAATAACTGATTATTTTTTCTTATTATTATCTGTACTGCCAGTTTGTCTTCAATTCGTCGAGTTTCCAGATTTAGAATCATGGCCTCTTAAAGATAAATTGCATGATGCTAAAGTAATTATTAATGCATTAATACGATGAAAGATGGTCCAGAAAGTAATTTTATTGTTGATTTCACTTTTTAATGAAGTATCGATGCTTTCCGGAACATTTTTCAAATCATAATAATTAATTTCCGGATCATTTCACGAATTTTTTGTAAGGCGCATTGGGGGCCCCCTCAGCCCCGGGGCCCCGTATAATTGATACGGCTGATACGGCGGTAGCTACGCCCCTGATCCAGTCCCTGATTTGTAAATTTAATACGACTGTGTAACATATCCCTCAGTAAGTCGGCGGGTGGTGAATTTATATTACACTTATAATTATTCATTATACTGAATGCTTATAATGTGCGAACTTATTTCAATATTTAAATTCAGTAATTCTGAAGATCTTTTAATGAAATGTGTTATTTCAATATAATATTTTACGACCAGATAAAGAATATCAATATAAATTTTGAACAACTTAGCAAAAACGAGTATATTATTATTGGTCTAAGTCTTGTATGGACAGCCAACATTTCTGAAATTCAACCACAATGAGGCCTGTGATTGGTCGAAAATATTCATCCAATGTCATGTGAATTGTGATCAAGTACCTCTTCGAAGCTTGGAGTCCAGTTGTCTAAATATGGTTCTTGGTTTTGAAAACGTTAAATGCCGCAGTGTTGCCAGGTACCACTTATCACATAGTTATAGTAGCTTTTATATTCAACTTCCATCTGCCGTAACGATTTTTAATGTTTTTATTATATCTACCCTATTTTGACGTATACAAAAACAGATTATATTAGAAGAAATTCGTCATCTAATAGAATTTACCATTTTTCATTGAAGAAAATACCATAATCCAATTTTTGGACCTGGCAGACTGGCAGCACTGCAGTGCTGTCGCTGTCATTTCTATTTTCTGTGATGACAGTTGACACTGGGTCTGGGTGACTGTTCTGTTGGTCTGTCTAAAAAGTCTAAAAACTCTGAAACTTAAAAAAGGTAAACTGACAACAAACTACAAAGTGATCAATATTTTTATTATGTAATTATCAAATATAAAGATATTGAATCTTCTGAATTATCGTCCCAAAGAAATTGATACGGGAAATGTTTTTTGTGCTTATCAGGCTGCTATCAAGTGATTCTAAAATTGTTATGACATCCCTGCAACTCTATAAACATTTGATACGCCAGTGTGAGAGGTTGCCGCCGGATGCCTGTAAATATTACAAATTCGCTATAAAACAGGTAAATTCTGGTAAATTTTATTTTGCTTATGGTGTAATGTTGAATGTCATTTGAAAAAGTATACTATTGGTTGACTTCAACTGTTAACTAGTATAAATTTAAAAATCCGCCTGCTGTCAAAAAACCTATCATGTTATACCTTTTTGGGGTTGGATTTAGAATCCAGTAGCAGGAGTTCGTACATGAGAACAGTTGAAGCTTATAGAGGTTCATCAGCCGATTACAACGGTACCACTCCCAACTAGAGTTGCCAGGCGTCCGGATAAAGCCGGACATGGTTAGGCTTTTTGAATGAGTGTATGGCCAAATTTAACAGTGTCTGATTTGTCCGGTTTTTGATAGGCTTTTTACATTTTACCAACTTATAAGAAACTTATACAAGGACACAAAACAATTAATATTGATGACTGTTAAAAGACATTCCTGCATGTAATCAAGTTTCCGAAAATATTAGTATCCACGAAGAAAATGTTAAAGTTACTATGGCAAAGGGGATGTTGATGATTGATTTCAAGAAGCTGTTAGTGTATAAGAAATGAGTAGCCTATTTTAAATTGATGAAAGTAGTTCAGAATCCAGATGTCTTCTTATTTAAAATATTTGATGTTTAAAGATTATTTAAAGCAGGTTTCTGCTAATTATTTAATATTCTTAGTTTGTTTACTTTAAATGTTATTAATTAGTGAAGAAGTTCTATAAAATTGTCTTAATGATATTAATTCCTAAATTCTTGATAATTTAGGGTGTCAGGCAGTGAATGAATATACTATGGAATAAGTCTCTCAATATAATCTAATGTTAAATATCAGCACCAAAACTCACACAAATACGAAGTATACATACACAAACCACTCACTACGGTATACAAACTCATCAATTGGACTATGGTCAAGCAGTTGTCGAACCATGAGAAATCGCCAAACGGGATTGGTTCTCGGCATGACCCGATAACGGCAATTGGTTCGCGCGTCAGTGTCACTCAGTGTACTGTCTAATGCTTTGTCGCATTGTCAGTCAGGTCGTCAGGTCCTTGGAAGTTGATATGTACGAGGGAACCAATCATAATAAAACAATAATAAAAATGGTCTAACATAATACAATAATAACAATACCAATTTTTTTTCTCTTATTACAAAATGAATTATTTGTAAACATTATTTGTTTTGCAATAGTAAAAAATAGGCAGTTATAAGGACTGCCGACAGAAGTGAAAACTCAATATTCAAAGGTGTATTGCGGTCAGCTAATGTCATTGGTGATGAGAGTTGTTGATGATCGTGTGTCTGACTTGAATCTCCTACATTCAAATGAGCTGCTATACCGAAGTCGTGCCCACAGCTTGGACAGGAGACCTGAAAAGTAAAAAAATAATTAACACTTAAAACCCAATTACAAATAGGGTAGCCCTCTTAATTCGTATAAAAACCATTACATAATAATTTACATAATACTTGAAAACCAAAGTAAAGGCGAAGCGTAGTAGAAATTATGATTAACTTACCAACCAACGTTTTTGAAGACTTAAAGTTCCTGCAACATTTTTTACATTACTTGCCGGCTGCCAAGTTTCCAATACAGATGCGTGTGATATTTCACTAGAAGTCATCATCTGAAAATATAGGTACATTATATAAAAAGCACATCTTAAGAAATTAGCATGAAAACTAAAGTACAGATAAAGTGTAGTAGATATTAGATTAACTTAATTGTTAGTATAGTATACTAAGTACATTATGCATAATGACATCATTAAAAAAGTTAAATAGATTTTTGTAGTTTTAGATTTCGTTATACTTACACGTGAAATGTGATTCCACGATTCTCGGAACCCTTGGAACGAGGATCTGTATGATTTCTGCACCAATTCACAACACATGAAGGCATTTTGAAACCAAATTTTTATATAAATCTTGTTTATGACACTTGAAGCCAACGACCGTCCGAACGAATGACACCGAGCTGACTGATTCGCGTTCTGGTTGAGTTTATAAGCCCCGCCCACCGCGGTTGAGTTTTAGTTGCGCTATTTTGAGGCATCAAAGATGCTTCCATGTGCGTTAGTATATTAGTTCATTGGTGTCCGGCCTTTTTACCCAAATGTCCAGTCAAACTGGCTGGTCTGTCCGGCTTTTTGGTTGGCCGATCTGGCAACCCTACTCGCAATTCTCGACAATGCACCGTTTCTTCGAAGTCCTATGCCAAGTCCCCTGAGACAGGGGGCTCGGGGGCGAAACCCCCCGCAATGAAAAAAGCTACAGGAACCCAAAACGGAATGGGTTAGGGGTATAATTTTTTTCCCGCGAAGCGGGGTTCCGTCAATATTTATGACGAAATGTAGTTTTGTGACATAACTGAATAATTATAATATCGTTGTGTGGCAAGAAAAGACACCATGAAGCATGAAGCATGTATAATTATTATTTTAGAATTTTGAGGTTAGGTTAGTTTTTCTTAATTTTATCGGAAACGGTGCGTCGCCGAGAGTTGCGAGTGGTATCGTTGTAATCAGCAATCACTCCTCCCTCCGCTGCCCCCTTCCCCACCCCCTCCTGCTACCGGATTCTAAATTTTGGTACTAAAAGGTTATGAAAGTTTTTTTCAATTTTCTCGAAAACGGTGCGTCGCCGAGAGTTGCAAGTGGTACCGTTGTAATCAGCAGTATGAAATATACTTTGTGGCCTTTTCTCAAATCTACCAAATACACAAAAAAAAAATTCATAAAAATCGATCAAGCTGTTTCAGAGGAGTTCAATCACAAACACCGTGACACAAGATTTTTAAATATTACATTCAGTGATAGTTTTAGAGATAGGGACTAAATGACAAAACAAATTTTTATGGGCTTTTATACTGTTCTTATCTTACCATTACCATCTTAACTGTTTCGTTTTTATTTCAGAGTTATAAACAACATAAAACGGAATCAGACCCAGAGAGAGTTAAAGAGATTATTAATAAAAGTATTCAAGACGCAAAGTGGATAGTTGATAAGGTATCTATTTTTTTCTCCTCCAGTTTGAAACTTTGAAAAATAGGATGTCCTACAAACAATATTTGTTTTTTTTTTATAAATTATAATGAATGCTTGACTACAGTTCCAATTGATTTCACTTACTGAGTAGATTTTGTAATGTATGAACAAGCATACATACTGTTGCTCAAAAAGTGGCGTATTGCAGGGACATATAATAGCGTTCGGGATGTGGGCTATTACATACTCGAGCTTTTTCTTTACCTTTTCCGAACTCTTACGTTCTCTTTCCCAACTGTCAAAATAATATCTATTAAAAAGAAAAAACCAACCACGAAGTTTTTACAAAAAAAATAATTCATAAAAGTTTTTATGATTCATGCAAATATTTCTAAAAAGAAGCTACTAATTTGTTTCAATATCAGATTTAATGATTTGATTCAATAAGTTAAGTTAGGTTTCATTTTATTTCATCTCAATAAATTTCATTTTCATTTCATATCAATAAAAAAAAATCTACTGAAGACTTGGCTGTATGGGCATAGTTCCCTTTGCCTACCCAGAATGGGTGAAGAAAACAAAAAAAAACACTGCTTATATTCTTTTACGGTTGGCGCCATTTTCCAAAAATTTTCTTTATTATTCTAATAAATTGCTTCATTTTTTCGCAACTGTATTAAAAATAGTTGTTCAGTACACGCGCGGAATCGTCATTGCAACTTGTTCCGACTGTCAACTCTCACCTTCGGCTGCGCCTCGGCTCGGGTAGACATTTGTTGGGACTCTTTGCAATGACAGACTTTCCGCACTCGTAATGAAATTTGCTACTAGGAATAGAACAGCAAATGATGGACGATAGATGTTTTGTGAAAATGACAAAATGCTAATAATTATTATATGATTTTGTTTCAGTATACTAAGAAATAATGGCTAGTGTCAGATACTTAAAAAAAATACATATGATTTATAAGAACAGCTGCGTTATACATGGATATCGTCGTAGTTAATATAAATATGTTTGGTGATAAAATTGAAGATTACGAAATATTGGAACATCTCGGCAAAGGCGGATTTGCACATGTGTATCGAGCAAGATGTCGCAAAACAGGTTTATTTGTTGCTATCAAAATGATAGACAAAGCCTTAATGGCAAGTGCTGGCATGATTGGACGAGTACGACAAGAGGTCACCATACATTCTCGCTTAAAACATCCCGTTATTTTAGAGTTATTTACATTCTTCGAGGATGCACACTATGTTTATTTAATACTTGAATTAGCACATAATGGTGAATTAGCTAAGCACTTTCAGTTAGGTACTCGTGGTCTTTCTGAAAAGGCTGCTGCTGATATTTTTAGACAAGTAGTGAGTGGAGTATTGTATCTTCATACTCATAATATTATACATAGAGACCTATCTTTAAATAATTTATTATTGACTAAGGATCTTAATGTAAAAATTGCTGATTTTGGATTGGCCACACAATTGAATGGGCCTGATGAAAAGCATGTCACTATGTGCGGAACACCTAATTATATATCGCCTGAAGTAGCATCAAGAGAGGTACATGGTTTACCAACAGATGTGTGGGGATTAGGATGCATGTTGTATACTTTATTAGTTGGTAGTCCCCCTTTTCACACACAGCACGTCAAAACCACTCTTAACAGAGTTATTAATGCTGATTATAAAATACCTAGAGAGTTATCCATCCAAGCACAAGATTTATTACAAAAACTTTTATGTAAAGATCCAAAAAAACGAATAACCCTTAAAGGTATCATAGAGCATCCTTTTCTAAATACTGTGTTTGGTAGCAAGCAAGATTTGTCCAGGGACTCAGGTTTTCTCACAACATTGCACAGTACACAGCATAGCAATAAAGTTAAAACTGACAGTAAAATCTCTTGTAATGAACATTGCAATTCAGGTAATAATTTCCAACCAGCAGAACAATATGAACCTAACTCATTTAATGTATTTCCGGAAAAACATCCAAGTCTGGTTTCATCGAACAGTAACAAATATATTTATAAGTTGAATGCCAATGAAATTCGAACTGGCGAATTATTAACGTCAAAGCAAAATGGAGAAAATTCGCCATTTAATTTCCCAGTAACTTCCAATGCTCAGAATAGCAACACAAGTCTGTTAGAAAACATTAAAAGGATTGATATTAAAGGCAGTGGCGCTGGAAGTTGCAATAGTGCAGATGTAGTAGACGATGATAAAGAAAACATTCGAAAACCATGTCATGTTAATGCCAATGTATTGAATGTCCCACCACTCTGTGCCGAGAGACTACCCGCAATATCTCATCGAACAAGAAACGCCGTATTGAAAATAGAACAATCTGGCGTAATAGTAGAATTCATTAAGAAAAAAGGCAAAGACAGAGAAGAGAAAGTTGTAGAAATATGCAAAATATCCAAAGATGGCATGAGGATAGTAATATGTTCATTTGATAAAGATAAAGAGCAACGTCCAGGACCTGAAGAAGTATTTTCATATCATAATTTGCCTCAAAAACATTGGAAGAAATATTTGTATGCCGCACGGTTTGTAGATCTGGTTAAAGCTAAAACTCCAAAAATCACCCTTTATTCATCTTTGGCAAAATGTCAAGTTATGGAAAATGGAACTGATATTGAAATGTTTTTTTATAGTGGCGAAAAAGTAACTTTTACATCAACTGATGGCTTGAAAATAATAGATAGAACATTGAAGACACACCACAACATAGCCACAGTTCCTGAATTAAAGCATTTAACTGATCACTTTGAAGAGTGTTCAAATCGAATGAAAAGAATACAAAATGCTCTTTCATGCATATCTGATGAGTGTTTTCCGTTAATAATTGGAAAGAGGCCAGTCCAAACAATAACCAGCACAGTATCTCCGTCTGTCCAAGGATCTGTAAATAAAAATTATTGCACGCCACTGCTTAACTTGGGCTCATTTCAGCGCGCGTCAGCTAGCTCTAGTCACACTCCCACTGATGATTTCTGATTATGATGGTATAATGTACTATTACTATGTATAGTTATTCTTTAAAACAGTATTTCGTATTAATTATCACTTAGACATGTTCTAGTTGCACAACTTTAGTTGATATTTAGACAATTTATTTTGTATTGTATGTATAATGGACAAATAAGATTATTATTTTAATAAATTACCAAAACTAAACTGGTTTTAATGCATTGTAATTTACGTAATAGGTAGTTCGCTACATATAATAATAGGTAATCCGTTATTTTTATTAGTTATATTTTATGTTTAATAAATAGAATAGAGTATATTTATGTAAACGAGATGACGAGCCAACTGCTTGCAAGTGGTCACTTGCCAAGAAAGAGAGAAGAAATAAAAAACAATTTCTGAAACCCCTAGCCGGAACCCGACGCGGCGACGAGCCGTTTGCCGGCGGTGCGGTGGTTGCTATACAGGTTTTATGAAGAGATGATAATATTATTGTTATATAATGACCAAATATTAGTATTTATAAACCTTATGTGCAGCCTTAGCGCAAGCAGGGATTCCCAGGCCCAGTGTTGTAGGTATTTCTACTTTCACAAGACTAATAGACTGTGTTTATCAATGATATTCTATATAAACTGAGGGTGTTTATAGTAAACATTAGGGTCAAAACACATTTATTCAGCTCCATTCGGCTTTTGTCCATAGTAAACAACGATTTTGTATGGAGATGCGTACGCATCCTTTCGGCTTTTCGGCGTCGATTCCGCTTTCGCGGTAAACAAGTAGAAAACGACGACAAATGTGTTTTATCGTTCGGCCGCGTACGCCGCTGTTCCGCCGTGTACGACGACGAACCAAGGAACATATTATACTCTCTACGGCAGCGTATTCAGCGCCGTACGCAGCCGTTCGCATTCGCCGAGCCGAATAAGTGTAACCAAAATCATTCGGAGAAACGCGAATGGCGCCGAATAAATGTGCGTTGACCCTTACAGTATAGACTACAGGTTCTTTTGGTCGTAATTTAAAATTAAAGCAAGAATAAAATGAAAAGATTTTAAGGATCAGATAAAATTTCTGTTCAATATTTGTTTTAAAGTAATATTTCAATGATTAAAAAAACCACCCGACTGCGTAAAAAAACTAAAAAGAAAAAACAAGCCCAGTAGTTCAGAATGTTGTTAAAATTAATAGGGTTAAATACCCAACGATTGTCACCCTACGCGTTTTCTCAACATTTTTGTCATTTTAAATTTTAATGTTGTCTGCTTTAAATATGCAATATTTTTTTGTTTTAAATATAATGTTTAACTATCAAGAATTAGATTAATATGAATTTTACTGCAGTTTAAATAAATTAATCAAGAAAAAATAATGTTTCAAACTAAACGGGCGCAAAACTATATCATTAAGTTAGTATTAGTCTACTTTGCAACAATCCGCGTTTAACATGTATGATGGTATATAATATGTACTGAGGGAGGGAGGTGCCACGCATATATGCAATATGTACTTTAAAACATGCGTGGCACCTCCCTCCCTCCCACAACGGAAACATGCACTACAATAATTAAAACGTATATACCAACATACATACCAGCACCAACACGTGTTTCGCCCCGAAACGGAGCATCATCAGTGTAAGTTGACTCTACGATGGTTAGTCGCAAAGTGTCAGTCGAGGGAGAGGGAGAGGGAAAGGGGGCGAGTTGTTAGGTGGTACAAAGTTTGCCGGGTCAGCTAGTAGTGTTTCATTAATTTTCCTTTACAAGCCATGTATTTCTTTTACGATGTACTTTAATTCTTAAAAAATAGTACTTTTGGTGCATTTTAACGTTTAGCAGGATTTACCCAATAAATTGGCAGGAACAGCGTAAAAAACTGGTAACCCTGCGCTCTGTCAAATGTATGGGAGAATCTGGGTGATTTCGCGTTTTTTAATAATTTTGTTGGTTTTATAAAAAGTATGTGAAAATGCGTGCAAAACCATGAAAAAAAATTAGCACATAAAATTCCTTTCTACACCTACAAAAGTCCTCAAAATTCGCTAGCAAATCAAAAGTTATTGGGCCGTAAAATAATTTTTAAGAAATGGTAATGCTATGAGCAGCCTGGTAATGACTTTTATTTAACGGTAATGATTTTTTGTTAATGGGAATGACAAAAAGCTAATAAAATTTATTGTTATTCAAAAATTTTTTAAAGCCGTGTGTGTTAAAGCTATGTCTTTATGTTGCATATCAAGGTAAAAACCAAATATGAATTATTAGTTAATGAAAATAAAACTACCTCTGATAAAGTGGTGGCATATTAATTTGAAATTTTGTGGGGAATGTCTGTTAAAATTATAAATAGTATAAAAGATGTGATTGTCCCTTATTTAGCTAAGTTAGTAAATAAATGTGTAGATCTAGATACTTTCCCAGATGTAATGAAGTATAGAAATATCAAATTACAGACCTATTTATATTTTAACTACGGTCTTCAAAAATAATTAAGTTAAATTAAATTGTGGAGCACTTCAGCGCTTGTAACTTCTCCATCCTGAGCAATACGGTTTTACCGAAAGCCGTAATACAACAAGTGCAGGTGCTAGGCTTCTCAAACTTATCTTTGAGGCCTGGGAGAATTCACAAAATGCCATAGGGGTATTCTGTGACCTGTCTAAAACGTTTGATTGTGTTGAACACTAAACATTACTACTTAAGTTTAGTCACTACGGCATCAATAACAATTCAATTCATTTAACTTGATTGTGTCGTACTTGACGAGTAGAATACAATGTGTTAGCATAAATGATAACAAATGATCGGGATCTCAATCTGTGATAGGTGTACCACAGGGCTCGTTTCTGAGCCCCTTCCTTTTTCTAGTATGCTTAAATGATCTGCCGTATTATATTAAGAAATATGCAGACATTATCCTGTTTGCTGATGTTACTTCCCTTATAATTAAGACGAATAGAAATAAAATGAATGACGATGTAAAAGTTCTCAGTTTCGTTTATCACACAGGCTTACTACAAATAATTTACTGGTAAATGTAAAAAAAACTAAGTGTATAGAATGTTTGCTACCAAATGTCTGGAATAATGAATAATAAAATTATAACTATGGAAAAATCCACGGTTTTCTTGGATGTCACCTGTCAGATTCTAAACTACAATGGGGCAACCATATATCGCTCACGAGTAAGCTAAGTAAGTCAGTTTATGCCATTAGAAAGATAAGACAGTTTACTGATGTAGAAATTGCTAAACTTGTTTATTTAGCACACTTTCATAGCCTCATATCCTATGGTTTAATGACTTTATTAATGTGAGGTTCAACGGCTGACATTGATGCGATATTTGTTTTTCAGAACCATCTATAAATTAAAATTACGCAACTATCTGCGGAAGAGATTTAAAGAAATAGGCATATTAACAGTAACATCTCAATTTATTTACAATTATATTTTATTCATAAAAAAGGGAGGTTGGTTCAACCGGAATAGTGATACGCAAAATCATTTAACTTAAAACAGACATACTTTTGGTTACGGATTCTTTTCGCCTACGTAGAGTACAAAGTTCTTTTAGGGGCTCGGTGTACGTTTTTATATTAAACAAGTAACCGCCCTCGCTTTTCTTCGGTTTTCTTCTTTTTTTACACCTTGGGTTATATTATTGGAGTTTTATTAAGGATCCCTAATTTTTTTGAAAATATAATTTAGCCTATGTTACTCGGGGATAGTGTAGCTTCCCAACAGTGAAAGAATTTTTCAAATCGGTTCAGTAGTTTCGGAGTCTATTCAATGCAATCAAAAAATCAAATCTTTCCTCTTTATATATTAGTATAGATTATATAAGTACGTGATTAATTTGCTAATTCAAATGTTTATGAGATCTCTGAAATCTCAGTTAGTAGGCAAAGGATAATAAAGTATAAATGAATATACCGGGTGTAATTAATATCAAAATAGATATTTCGGGGGGGGTTCACCTCGCTATTCTCAGCCCGAATAAACAAAGAATAAATAAAAACACCCTAAATACGACACCTACTAACACGATCTCCTCTGATTTCGGTGTATCTCCTCCGTCTAGCAATTTTTTGTTTCTCTAAACGGTTTTTGCCTTTATATGCATTAAATTTTCGTTTAGAATTTATTTTACTAAAAAGATATAGCAAACTTAAAAAAAAATTGTGGGTTTTTTACCAACAACTTGTAGTCCTAAAAACGCGTCCAATTACGGGTGGCGCTGCGGTGCGGTTTACAACAGCTATGGGGCCGTCCATTAATCACGTGAGGCTTTAAAGGGGGGGGAGGGGTTTGACAAAAATCACGAAAATAGCACAAAGGGGGAGGGGGGGTGTAGTAAGATATCACGTGTATTTATTTTTTGTCAAACGCGCGATTTTTAAATAGAAGAGCAGCGTGTAGTGTGACTTTGACTTGCCGTTGCCAGGCAACGAACGAAGGCCTCACGCGCCGCCACCGACTGCCCGGCTCGACATGCAGTCGCCACTTCAGTACTTCGCCAGTTCTTCTATTGTTTTGGCGCCGAATACACGCGTAAACCATTGCAGTTGTCTAATGGCCTATGTATTCCGAAGCCTCAAGAGCATGATGGCAAGACGTTTGCTACATTTCTTCTGCGTGGGTCTCTTGCAATCACCCCAACGGACGAGGGCTTTAACAAATTGCCTTATGACCTGTATTGCCCTAGTCTGCAGAAGGATCGTCAGCAACTTTTGGAAAGGACGTGCCAGCGGTGTGGATTGTACTTCTGTGCAAAGAAGAAAGTTAAGGAACATGTAAATTCATGTCACAAGCAACCTTATCCGAGTAGTCTAGAGATGCACAATGTTCGTCCTTCACGCATCCTCACGCGACGATCGAACGGCAGATCGAGAGAAATTCTCTGCGTTGTGCGCGAAAATGATGATACCGAGTGGCTTGATGAAACCGATGTTGATCTTCAACAAAGCACAGTGCCAACAACTGACCTGCAAGATGCTTATCCAGTTATTAGTATTGAAGAATGTCTTGCTAATCCGTGGTCCGAGGACAATACACAATAAATATGTTCATGGACTAGTACAATATGTTCTTGTAATAATACAATACATGATTTTCGCATGATTACACCCTTCGTTTATCATTATTTTTATGGCAATCAAAAACAACTTGCAACCTAGTCTAGACATTTTTATCATGGTCCTTAATTTCAGAATAAAATAAGATTATACTTTATACCTGTATTTAAAGATAATATTCTAAAAATTTTAAGATTCTTTGTAGGTACTAAAAATACACGTGATGTTGGGGGAGGGGGGGGGTAGTCTTAAACCTCACTACATATCACCAAGGGGGAGGGGGGGGTTAAAAAATGCTAAAAAAAGGTCACGTGATTAATGGACGGCCCCTATGTTCGAATATCTATTTGGCGGACATTAGTGCCATTCATTACGGGTGGCATAACTCAGAAAACTTCACTCTAGGGATGTTCGATCCAGGTGCCTTGTATCGATACTCTGGATCGATATGGATCGTATCGCAGTGTATGTGTACGTTCACACGGCGTCCATTCGATTCGATTTTTTCCCGTATATAGCATTGACTTATATTATATGGACGCGCTGTTTCTAAGGAATTTCGTGTCACGCTTTCGTGCCACAGAGAACTCAATCACAGAGTCACTATGCGCCCAGTGTTGCCAACACCCTACTCCGAAAGAGATCATGGATACATTACTATAACTGGACATATACCATGGATATATTACTCTGTCTGGATTACTTTGTAGAGGTACCTGAGGATTAATTACGTCATAACGGAATGACCATTGTGTTCATCCATTCATTGTGTTATCTGTAATCCCAGGATATCATTCAGCTGTGTTAAATTTTTTTTATAAGTGTTGTGCACTTAAAATAAAAGAAATGTACCGTAATAAATTACATTGTTTCATTTCATTATCACATTCAACATCCGTTTTCATGACGTAAGGACAATTTTGAAGAAATTATAATAAAATGTGTTAATACAATAATATATTTTTTTACCACCAGAAAAATTATTAGAAAACATTTGGAAAATAGGACATAACACCCCACAATTATGAAGGATAATCTCAATCCGGTCTGCGATTGGTCAAATAGTCATTCCGTTGTGACGTCATCTGTCTTCAAGTACCTCGAAGTTATGTATCCAGTTAAAAGTTATAATTATATCCATGGCGACAATCATACGATTTATGCCTTTTTCCAGTTCATCTCGGAGTGACTACTATATTTTTTTTTAACATCGTAAGTAAACATTAATAATTTAAATATGTATTTGTATGCATTGTTAGAAAATTATGTACGAGTATAATAGGTTCATGATATAATTATTATAGGTTCATAGATTTATCAATAGATGGCGCACATTATAATTACCTATGTCCCGATATTTCTACATTTATAATTTTGTATGTTATTATGTAAATTTATATTATAACTAGCTGCCCGGACAGACTTCGTTCTATCAAAAAAAAATTGCAATAAAATAATATTGCGACTATACATTGAGATGTAAGCTATCCTATCTTTCAAGTTGGATCAAACTGCACACGGTGTGCAAAGGGCAATGAACCTAGTTGGCATACCTACAAGTCCGCAATTTTGAAAAAACCTCGATTCGGCGGCCAGTGATGTAAAATATATCAATCGATAGAATAAATGATTATGATCAAAAAGTATTCAGTGATGAAATGTCGTAAGTGGTATACTTTCTGAGATATTTGAGTTCAAACCCGTAGAAAAATGAAGTAAAAAACTTTTTTTCGGCGGATATTGATAAAACATGTGTCAATCGATAGACTAAGTAATTACGATCAAAAAGTATTCAGTGATAAAATGTCGTAAGTGATATACTTTCTGAGATATTTGAGTTCAAACCCGTAGAAAAATAAAACATTGGTAATTGTCTTTTTTATTTATTAGTGGATCAACACTATAACTATATACATATAAAATATCACAATATCATTAACAAAACTAAATAAATACATATTTATTCATATTTACATATATACATATTATATTATATATTAAGTACATAAATATTTATAACTACGTATATAACATGTGGTTGAAGACCACGGGCGAGGACATTTTAATTGCTTCAGGTAGTGCTGCCGGACGTGATTCTTGAAGGAACTTTTGGTAGTTTTTTGATGTCTACAAGCAAGGAGTTCCAGAACAGTATTGCAAAGGAATTCCCGAAATAAGCAGTGCTATGGGTTTCCTTTAAATAAACAGGAGAAGACACGTTATTCAAAATAGCATAAAATGTTGAGAGAATTCTGAAGTTTCACCTGTGTCGAATTGGTAGCCATTTAAGTTAGGAATCAAACTGGGAAATGTGGTCATACTTACGTAAGCTGAAGATAGGTATATCGAAGTTTTTTTACTTTATTTTCCTACAGTTTTGAAATCAAATATCTCAGAAAGTATATAACTTACGACATTGTATCACTTAATACTTTTTGATCGTAATCACTTAGTCTATCGATTGACACATATTTTATCAATATCCGACGAAACAAAGTTTTTTACTTTATTTTTCTACGGGTTTGAACTCAAATATCTCAGAAAGTATACCACTTACGAGATTTCATCACTGTAAAATTTTGATCGTGATCATTTACTCTATCGATTGACACATGTTTCATCACTGGCCGCCGAATCGAGGTTTTTTCAAAATGGCGGACTTGTAGGTATGCCAGGTTCCATACAAAAATGTTGGAAGCCCTTTGATTAAAATCGGTTAAGTAGTTTAGGAGTCTATCGCGGACAAACAATGTGACACGTAATTTATATATATAAAGATAAGAAGATTTTATTTTAATTTATAGTTTTACTTATTACTTTTCTTTCAATTTCGTTTTGTAGACCGCCATCTAAAACTAATTAAAGTTTTAGTACCTACATTAAATGAATCGTACTATTTTTTTTCTGGAGCCATCTTAGGAAATACGACTTTTATTTACCCACCGTACGATCTCTCACTCCGCGACGTCTGGCAACCCTGTTCCGTAGTGATTAAGTACTCTGTGTTCGTTCTGTCAAGTTTGGTTCAAGATGTCGGTATTAAATATTTGACACTAAATAATTTTTAAGACTGTAAATAAAAATATAGTTACTTACCAATTATGATTAAATAAAGTGAAATAAAGTTCAAACGTAAATAATGAGAACGTTTTAACTGTGCTCAATAAACAATAATACGTTATTAAGTGTTTTTGAACAGTCGGAGTTTTTCTAACGTGACATTTACTTGTGTAGCTTGCTCGCAGCCGACTAAAGTGACCTAAACTGAGTTGGCCCCAGTTGGGGTCAACACAGGTGAACAAAATGTAAGTACTGAACAGCCTGTCTATATAATATAAGTCAATGGTATATAGCCTAAGAACCGGCCGCAGGATTAGTGCGCTCATCTGTTTTTTACTACAAACCAAATGTTTATGCATATTTATAATGAGGAGAATATATAATTTTATTATTAGGTTGCCTATCAAAATTTGGCCGCTAGTATTTTTAATTAAATTATTTTTAATTTCTTTTTCGGGAAAAAATTTCGTTCACTTGTTTTTTTTTACCTACCTACCTATTTACACCAGGCACCAGGCGAAGAGGTGCGGCCGTTTGCACAACGGCAACCGTGATTTTTTAGACTCTTTATATAAGTGGCCGTGACGTAGATGAGGTTTTATTTAAAAAACAAGTGAACGAAAATTTTTCCCAAAAAGAAATTTAAAATAATTTAATTAAAAATACTAGCGGCCAAATTTTGATAGGCAACCTAGTAATTATAAATTCTCCTCATTATCAACATGCATAAAAATTTGGTTTGTAGTAAAAAACAGATGAGCGCACTAATCCTGCGGCCAGATCTTAGGCTATATACGGGAAAAAATCGAATCGAATGGACGCCGTGTGAACGTGGCATATCGATCCAAGTGATTTGATACGATACTCTGAATCGATCCAGTATCGAATGAATTTTTTTTTAATGGAAATAGCCGGCAAACGAACTGACGATCCACCTGATGGTAAGTTCCTATGGTCGCCCATGGATATTAGTGACACCAAAGGAATATAAAAATAAAAAATAAATCCAAACAAAATAAAAATTGAGCATTTTTTGCTCGAATATTTTTTACTGAACCAATGGGAACGTTTATTAAGATATATTTTTTTTAATATCTCACTTTATAACACTATATTTGATTTAGAAATCTTGTGGTTTTTGAACTAAATAATCAAATAAATTCATAAGATGGAATAGTAAATTGGATAAGCGCTCAGGATACAATCGATTACGCCTTTCACTAAAAGTGCTATTGGCTAACGAGAAAAGCCGTTTGGAGGGCACTGAAGTTCCTACCACTGATAAATACCATAGAGCTATGTCGCCAAGTTTCCCCAAATAACTTTTCTCGCTGACCAATACTTTAATGGATAGACTTTCTATCAGAAAAAGATTCAGATAAATATTGCTTAAAAAATGTGTGGAGGACTTGTTGTTCGTGTAATATGTTGCGCCAACAACTGACCTAAAGAAATCTACCTCCATATCATAATAATTTTGATCCGATCCGAACCGATCCGATCCACCCTGCATGTGTATCGATCCGCAAGTGGATCGAATGCCATTGTATCGATACAAATATCGTGCGGATCGTATGCCATTGTATCGATCCACACAAGTATCGGATCGGATCGAACTTCCCTACTTCACTCCATCTATAACAGCCATGTTCATGTATCTATTTGTCACATACTAGCGCCATTCAGAAATGGCCATTAATGGAACCTCTATTTTCTATCAGCTGGATACTTTCAACTTTCCCTTCATATGAGATTGGCCTCCATCTACCTCAATACTCCATCCTATAGTCAAATCACCAATCCATTGGACCGATTTGATAGAAAAATTATTGTCACTTTGTAAACTATTTTGGCCGTAGTAATAGTAACAGCGAATTCTTGGTCCTACATATTTCAAATCAAACTTTGACACTTTTGAGGTCAATTTGGTCCCTCATATTACATAAAATGGCGTCAACTGTTGATCGGCTAATGATTCGACTATCGGCCGGTCTCAATAATGTACTAACAGATGGAAGACTGTGGCAGTGTTGCCAATGAAAATTTTTGGAAGGCCGTGTACATTAGATAAAAAAGCCGTGTTTCTATGGAAAAAGATCAACTGTGGGCCGTGTCCACAGCTGCCAATATATTATGCTATCCAATTATGCCATTATATATACCATCGGTTCAGCGCTCGGACTAAAAAAAAAAAAAAAGGTCGTCGGCAGTGAATTAAATGTCCGCAAAACAAGGAACACTTTACATATTAGCCTTTTGGCGCTGTTTTAAGGGTTTTAACATTCGTTAAATATTTGAAAAAATAATAATTAATAAAAAGATCGTAGAATTTGCGAAAAGCCGTAGAATTTGCTACGGCCCTAGGGTTCGGGCCGTAGACCGTAGATTTTGTGATTTTTTGGCCTGAAAGCCGTAGAACACGGTAATTGCCGTAGCATTGGCAACACTGGACTGTGGATAGGGCTACCATTAGTATGTTATCTGTCATATTTGACAATTTTTGCGTCTGAAAAATTGACAAGTATGACAAATAACATACTAAATGGTAGCCCTATCCACAGTCTTCCATCTGTTAGTACATTCTGTACATTATTGAGACCGGCCGTATAGCGATACTATTCTATCTGTGGTTTACCTCCTAGATCTGTAGCAGAAATATATATATTTATATAATCTGTGCTGTGCTTCTTAAAAAAAGAAAAAAAGTGATATTTTGTGTCTTGCATTGCAATTGCAATAAACGCTATTTGTTCCGCGTTTACAAATTAGAAACAAAATTACTAAATATTAATAGATAGTCCATAACAAAATTACACCAAAAATCACATTAAATGTTGTGAGTGCGTTATTAAAAATATATAATGCTTTACGTTCATAAAATTTGTCCAGTATTTTTAATGATTCATCTAAAGATTAGTATTATGATAAGTGAATATTATTTCTTTTTATGTTTGTGATTGTGTATTACAATGATTACGATTCGATAGTGCTAATGTGGTATGGCACTTGTAACAATTCGACGTACACCCAGCGTGCAGACACCAAGGAAAACGGTGAGTAACAAAAACGGATGTGTAGTTAGGTCAATAATTTGACATAAAGAGCTTACAAAAAAGGACTAGCGAAAGGTTCTCGACATAAAAACTCAATCTGAAGCTCGTTTTAATATAAATGAAACAAGAAACACAAGCCGTAAGAATTATGTGAATACTCTATACTGTTTATTTCAGGTTCACCTTCCTTTTGAAATGCTATTTATTTTTTATATCTGTAATTAAAACCACGGTTTAATATAAAGTAATCATACCATCTTTGACATCTATATTACCATGGCTGTAGCAAGCCAAGCTTAAAAAACACATAGGTGTAAGAAAAATGTAAGTTTGAAGTTTTTGATATTTTTTAATTATATTCTAATTTAAATTTCACAACTGTGACAGATAATAAACCTACATATTAAAAATGTATTAGCATGATAAAGAATTCATGTTCAGAAAATATAAAATATGTGAGGATTCTTCATCATATTTAAAAAAGAAGTTAAAGTCTGTTACGGTGATAATGACCCCCAAAATTATTTCTTATTCCCTGGTTGTGTAACCTAAACAAGCAATTTAATAAGAAACTATAATTTTAAAAAGTAATAATGACATTCATTACTTTAATATGATTAAAAGTTATGACCTAGACTTTATAATAAAAATGAATATTTAAAAAACTTAATACATGCTTTTATAGTGTCATTGTACTTACACAGGCAAACTATAGGCATAATTATCAAACATAATTATGACCCCAAACTTGAGTTTGAGGGTTTATTAGTATTGGTTGAGGTGTTCCATTATTCAGGTCCTGATTGCAACTTGAGACCCTTGACACAAAGTGAAGTATATTAGATTCATTAAAACAAATCATATGAGCTCCCCAAACTGGATGGGTTTACTAGTAAGTAACCATTGAAAAACCCACAATTTTATTCAAGTCCTGACTGCATCATCACACCAACTCTAAGATACTAAAATATTATCTTGTTACCCAAATTACATCAAAATTTTATTTTGGTACGACAATCAGATGTAGGTTAAAATTCACTTCCAAGATTTGTTTACATTGTTAGTTCTCTATAAATTTTATTATAGTTAAAAATGAAGATAATAAAAGGGCATTAAAAAGATATTGTCCCTTGTGAACACAGGAGATCTTTAAATTACAGAATAATGAGTACTATTGTGATGGGAAGTAGTATTTGTGACCTGCAGATCTGACATATTTTAGGCCAGCAAGTGTTAAAAAATTTCCATAAAATCCTTCCAGTTGATACATAAACATATTATCATGCTTCTTTATAGATAAAAGATAAGACCTTGCCAGGGAGGAAGGAATCCAGTGAATATTTTACTTTTCATTTGTATTCTTTTGTCTGGCTCTTAATCTACTTGACACTGTATTTTAATGTATTTTAACTGTAATTTGGGTGACTATCAGTTTCGATAATCCCTAATAATTTCCATTTGAAAGTACTGGCTTTCAAGCCCCCACCTAGGACACAACATGTTATTTGGTAGCTGATCCAAGCAAGACACTGGTAGTTAGCCAAGCAGGATTCAGTAAAAGATTATAATACCAGTAATATTATTAATGACTCAATAGTAATATAGTCTGAAGGTCTGAAAAATAAGATGGACCTGATGGTAAGTGATCACCTTCGCATGGTAATGAGCAATGCCAGAGAAGTCATCAATACTTCGCTGATTTTGAAGGAGAGCTTTTTTTAGTTTTCCGAAGTAAAATCGGAAACCTTATAGTTTCGTCATGTCTGTCTGTCTGTCCGTCCGTCCGTCCGTCCGTCCGTCGGTTCATCTGTCCACCTGTCTGTCCGAAGCAAAGCGCCGACACCCTTAGTGCTAGAAAGCTGTAATTTGGCATGGATATACATATTTATTAAAACTCCAGAATCATAGAATAAAATATTGAAAAACAAAATTTTTTTTCAGGGTACCTCCCCTACAGGTAATGTGAGGAAAAATTTTTATTCGTCACGTACCCTATAGTGTAGGGTATCGTTGAAAAAGATCTTTCAAAAATATTATGGGTCTTCTAAGACCATTTTTGGATTTAGGGGTCCGTTTGCGGTTGGACAAGTGAAAAAAATCTCAAAAATAGGTTATATGATGAATTTACAAGGAAAACTATCACAGCTGTTAGCATATAAGTAGTTAATGAGTAATGTCGATAAACTTACTACTTCGGAACCCTACATAGCACGTGGCCTGACACTTGTTATAGGGTCGATGTGCCAGTATACGGCCTCGTAGCGGAGTTAGGCACTTTGGGCGAGTGAAATATATGTATGTTATCTGTACACAAAATAGTCGATCTATATTTATTTGGATCCCTAATATAGTCAAGATTTTACCAAGCCAAATGGTCAAAAAAAAAAAAACAAAAAAGTACTTTTAACAAAGGAGGAAAATAAAAGAGAAACTGAATACATATATTATTGGTTATATGGAACCCTTTTTACGCGTGTGTAACTCACACTTGGCCAGTTTTTTTGAACGAAACCCACTTAATTTTAATTAAAGTGCCTACTAAATGTTAATCTCACAAAGTAACAAATTTGTAACTGTATTAGTAAGTGGAGACCTATTTAGTACCCGATTATTTGTGAGTGAATCAGAAATTTTGCAAAGAAAACATGTGGCCGAATACTGGCTTACGGCACCTTTACACTTATTAAGTGGGTGAGCCAGTGCCCGGCCACCCAGCTGTATACTAGCGTTGTACATAAATTGGTATTTCAGTATCCGGCCACTTCATTTTTGTATAAATAAATGTTATAATTGGAAAAAATACATTAATAATAAAGATTATAATGAAAGTAATAACATAACACCAGTAACTTATGTAAAATAATTAATACAAAATAATAAAATTTCCCTTCGAAAGCCGTTCTACTTCTTATTTTTTAGCTTGGCACAACATTTAAGCAAGAGGTAAACTGAGCGGATTTTTTTTAGCTACCTGGTTAAGTGAATAGTTGTAAATATTGCAAATTCTTATTACTACATTATCTGAAATACGTTTAAAACTTATACTTTACTCTTATATGATGTAGAAATCTTATTATCTCTAATTAAAGAAACATAGTCTTCAGGTGGCTGGGTACTGGCACATGGCCGGCTACCGGCACATTGACCCTATATTCTTATTTGATAAACAATCTTGGCACTATTTGTTATTGAAATAATAATTTAAATTACTTGAAGAAAAATTATAGTAATCAGAAATTAGTATTTGCGTTAAATGATTATTTGCCTTTAATTTTTTTTCATTTTATGTCAGCCTTATTTTTACATTACGATACAAAGACAATATAAGATTATTTACCAAATAGTACTTGCCTGAAAAAATTCAGTATAGCATATTGAGTATATTTACAGTAGTTGGTCAATTTATTATACAATCTTAATTAAAATATAAAATTAAATTGCTTTTATTGTACCTTGTCTGTATTATTACCAAAGGTACTTTATACATGCAAGGACAATGTTTAATTTCTAATTTTCCACTTCTTTTTGAAAACTGGTTACTGCTATAGCTTCATTATAATGTATTTGTTTATGTTTTGTTTTAGGATGAAGAAGAAAAATCAAATGAGAGTACAGAAGAAGATGTTGGAAATAGAGCCAATAAGAGGTAGGTGATATTGAAATATTGTTTAATTCTGTTTGTCAACTTCTCCAATTATTATTTCTATGTCTTAATTTCCACTACCTAATTGGTACTACATTTTATTTCAAGTACTTGTATGAATAGGAAGGAAATAATAATTATGTTGAAGTTCTACATTTGCGTAAGCAATCAACAGAATGCATATTGCAAGCCATCATGATTTTTTTATGAATTAATTCCAAACTCTACCTTTTGCTAATGCCGAAATATATATTTTTTTAGTTTTTACGAGAGCCAGGAGCGCACCTAAATGTCTCTCATTCTTCTAAATTCATTTAATAATAAATATCTAATCAGTGTTTAGGGATGGGCAAGTGCAATATCATGTTTAAATTCTTTTGATTAGATAATTGATACTGTAGGCAGACAACATAATTAAACTATGTACCTAGCGTAATGAGGGGAGGGGAGCAGTATGGATTTCGTATGCTTATAAGTCTATAAACTATATAACTCTTACGCGCCCATTTTGTCTATAAAAGTGCTTAGCGTTCACATGGAGTCGGTTTTTGCCCCACCTGGGCCAAAAAAAACTGGTTTGCCACCCTCTAGGCCAGATGTGTGTACTTCTTATCAATTCTTAGGCTAACAATTTAATTAAATATAAGTAAGTAAGTACAATATGGCTCCTAATCATTATAGACTACTGGCCCATGCACAAAAATCATGGGTCATACGAACCACCAGGTGACGTATATAGGACGATATAAGAGCATAAAATAATAAGATTCAGCACTATGCCGTCACTTGTAAGCTGTCCAACTGAGTGCTGGTGAGAATTCAAAAGTGCAAGTAGGGTGAGTAAATTTTGGTCATTTGATTCTGTACGGCATTTTTAACCATCGATAGGGCCATGAAAAATAATAAGAAAGCGCGCAGTGCCGTACAAAAAAGGTGGTCCACAAAGTCGGTAAATGATTTTGAATTCGTGACAATTTCGAGGGTAAATTTGGTCATTTGATACAGTACGGCATCAGTTTCATACTGTTGCAATACAGCTTCTAATCCATTATTCCGCAACGCCGTACAAAAAATCGTGCGACAAGGGGAAGAAATCGAAGGTTGCAACCCCCTCTTTTGCAGTGGTCCGGGGGGTCATTTGAAAAAGTACGGCTTCGGTTCCAATACATTTTCTAGGACTCAAAAGTACTATTAAAAATAATGCCGTCAAAAAATGATAGTCCATTTGAATGTATAATTAATAATTATCTTAATTTCATGGTATACTTGATTTATAAAGCTGTAAGGTCATTTGACCCTGTACGGCAACTTTTTTTTTAACATGACATTGTAAAATACAATTGTTATATAGTATTGCCGTACAAAAAAAACTGTCCTAAAAAAAATATAGAGAGATACAAAAACTGAAATTTTTGAAATTATTGCAAAAGTTTAAATATTCATAGATTAATGAAATATAGCAATTTTCTACCTTTTTCCCTTGTTTTAAATAGTATTAAGATAAATAAATTAGGAAAAAATTATGCCGTACATTTTAATGCAGACCTTATCTTTTAGGCTGATGAAAATGACGCTACCATTTTATGGTCCAGTCATCTTAGTAAAAATTTGGTAAGAATTGCGGAAATTGAGATACCCAGCTGAATTTTTGTATAAACTTGTACTTTGGTTATCTAAAAGTTGTCTCAAAACCTGCATATGATAGGATGACCGCGTCTATTAAAAATTTGAGGACAAAGGTCACAAAAATCGTTTTTTTGCAAATATCTCATTTCCTATGAAATTTTCGCTATTTGTATCTTCATCAATATTGTAGAGAATTAAATTCCCTTCAACTTTTGTTTCAAAAATTTTTTTATACGTTGAATCGTTTTCGAGATACAGGGCGGAGAGAGCGCGGTTAGAGCATCATGTAAGGTCAACCGGTATAGTCCCGATCAAAACACGCTATATAAAGTTTATTAAATGAAGGGAATTTAATTTTCTAAAATATTGATGAAGATACAAATAGCGAAAAACTCGTAAGAAATCGAATGGTAAGTGGATATCGTCGCCCATGGACACCAGCAACACGAAAGGCATCACTGATGCGTTGCCGGCCAAGAAAGAGAGAAGAAAAAGAATGAAAGAACTGGCTCTCCAGCCCCCAGCCGGAACACGACGAGTCGTTTGGCGGCTGACTCATCATGCTCAAGGGTGGTAGCTATCCAGGCGAACCCCATGGAGAAATATTAACCGATGGGGTTGCAAAGTCCTCGAATGGCGGCTATGTCTTGGTAAAAGAAACACTGGTCGCCCCCCGACCAGGTGGACTGATGAGTGAAGACCTAAAGAAGACAGCGGGTAGCCGCTGGATTCAGAGGGCATAGGACCGGTCGGAGTGGCGCCAATTAGGGGAGGCCTATGTCCAGCACTGTTAGACAGATAGATAGATAGATAGATAGATAGATAGATAGATAGATAGATAGATAGATAGATAGATAGATAGATAGATAGATAGATAGATAGATAGATAGATAGAGTTAATAAACTTCATATATAGCGTGTTTTGATCGGGTCTATACCGGTTGACCTTACATTATGCTCTAACCACGCTCTCTCTTCCCTGTATCTCGAAAACGATTCAATGTATAAAAAAAATTTTGAAACAGAAGTTGTAGGGAATTTAATTCTCTACAATATTGATTAGATACAAATAGCAAAAAAACTCATAAGAAATGAGATATTTGCAAAAAAACGATTTTTGTGACCTTTGTCCTCAAATTTTTAATAGACGCGGTCACCCTACCATATGTAGGTTTTGAGACAACTTTTAGAATGCCAAAACGCAAGTTTATACAAAAATTCAGCTGGGTACCTCAAATTCCGCAATTCTTGCCAAATTTTTACTACGATGACTTTATTTATTACTAAATTAATTTTACTACAAACCTTTGGACCAACGAAAATGTACGGCATGTAAAAAAATATTATCTATGCATAAAATACTTTCAAAATAAATTAATTTTATGTTGTATCAAATGACCCCCCGGACCACTGCAAAAGAGGGGGTTTCAACCCTCGATTTCTTCCCCTTGTCGCACGATTTTTTGTACGGCGTTGCGGAATAATGGATTAGAAGCTGTATTGCAACAGTATGAAACTGATGCCGTACTGTATCAAATGACCAAATTTACCCTCGAAATTGTCACGAATTCAAAATCATTTACCGACTTTGTGGACCACCTTTTTTGTACGGCACTGCGCGCTTTCTTATTATTTTTCATGGCCCTATCGATGGTTAAAAATGCCGTACAGAAATATATGACCAAAATTTACTCACCCAACTTGCACTTTTGAATTCTCACCAGCACTCAGTTGGACAGCTTACAAGTGACGGCATAGTGCTGAATCTTATTATTTTATGCTCTTCTATCGTCCTATATACGTCACCTGGTGGTTCATATGACCCTGGATTTTTGTGGGTGGGCCAGTAGTCTATTAGCAACTCACTGTCAGACTCCACTACTCTCTAAAGATGAGCTTCTAGAATGTGGAATGTTGGGGGTTTTCTTGGCACTTGGCATCAGGCAAGTCTGCAAGTGCAGAGTAATAGAAGATTAGGAAACTCACCCCTTCAGAGTTTTGCTGATGATTGACATACATTTTTCCTATGACCTCTTGGCCACGATTTATGCAGCTTAGCAATTACAAAAAAAAATAATATGAAATAACAAATTTTTAATTATAATAGACCTCACGAGGGCGATTTCCCAAAAAGTAAATCAAAATGTAACTATGCACCGCGTATTTCATAACTTAGCTGTTACTTATCCATATACTCTGTGATTGCCCTGCTAACTATTAAGTCACTGCAAAGTTCCACATCAGGACAATTCATCCCGCGGGATGATATCGAGCGGGATGAGTTGACCAAAGACTCAAATCTGGTCGCAGTGGCCCCTGGGATAGCTGTCCCGGGTCCGAAAATTCAAAAAAAAAAAAATAGCTGTTATTATGCGTGTTAGAGGAAGATAGAAAGGAATTTATCCAAATAATTTTAACTAAGATAAAAATCTTTCGCGATTATTTCATCGAAGGCGCGTTGATCAGTGTCATGCAAATCTTCTTGTGTATATTATTTAATATGTATATTAAGTTATTATGTACATATTATGATTTATGAATTTTTGTGTGTACGCATCTAATGTACTTGAATACTATCTATACGTTTTTTGTTGCTTTATGAATCAATTTACCAACAGTAGTTAATACCGCTGTGCTCTTCGTGCATATCTGTTTGGCCTAATGGTTAGCTGGTAGAGAATGCATTAAGGCATTAAGCTCGTCAATTGTACCGTGTTATAGTGGTTAATAAAGTCTAAATCACACAATAAAAATCAGTATTAGTCACATAAAAAATGAAATAAATATCTTTAAATACGCCTACATATTATTTTCGGCTAAAAAAATTAAATTTAATGCTAACAAGACTCCAGATGACATGTAGGTACTCGTATGATTTCATGATTTGTAGTATTTGCAGTTTTGCACTTTTTGTCTGACGCTCTGATAGCGATTTTGTTATAAATCCTTGCCTATATTTAATCGTTAGAATCTCTAATGGCAGTAGTCAGTCTCATAGAATATTTTTAAACGCAAAAGACCTGAGTTTTTGAAACAGTTCAATGTGTTGACGACGTGTTTAAAATTTATGAGTTCTTGAATTTTGATTACCTGTAAATTGGTACTTTTCCGACATACATTCCCCGACCGTACATAAGGATTACGAGCATGATAAACAAATGTCGTTAAGATAATCATGTCTGGACTCATTATTTGATTACAAAGTAAGCTATGTCTCCATCCATCCATCCATCCATCAGCCCTTTCAGGTCCACTGCTGGACATAGGCCTCCCCTAATCTACGCCACTCAGACCGGTCCGGAGCCTTCTGAATCCAGCGGATACCCGCTGTCTTCTTCAGGTCGTCGGTCCACCTGGTCGGGGGGCGTCCTGTGCTCCTTTTACCGAGGCGTGGTCTCCATTCGAGGACCTTTCTTCCCAACGGTTATCGGTCCTTCGAACTATGTGGCCAGCCCACTGCCACTTCAGCCGGCTAATTCTCTGAGCTATGTCGGTCACCCTCGTTCGTCTATGGATTTCATCATTTTTGATTCGATCGCGTAGAGAAATACCGAGCATAGCTCGTTCCATAGCCCGCTGAGCGACTCTAAGCTTATGCATGAGACCAATAGTGAAGCACCATGTCTCGGATCCGTATGTCATCACTGACAACACACACTGCTGGAATGAAGCGATGTCTAGTAACAAATAACCTTATTTTAAATGCAATGATTTAAAATAAACACCTTGTAGATAGATACTAGAGACTCTGAAATCGTATTATTATATTTTATCGTGGTAGTAATGGAGTGAAATTTGTTTTTGTAATCATTAAAAACTGGGGTTGAATACCCCGGTTTCTGAAAAAATAAGCAATCAACTGACAAACGTCAATCGGGTTATTCGGGTTGCTGAAGCATGGTATTTGAACAAAACAACATAGTATAGAGCTGTCAAATTATACCTCAAAATCGTATGTCAAAAACAAACTCCGTATAACTAATATGTAACTTTTCTCTAACCCCCTTTCATTCATAGCCTATTTTATTTGACAGATCTTTTAACTTAAGTGTTATTTGATTTAGATTTTGATCGGCATTTTAGAAACTGGCGGTCTTGTTTGTTTAATTATGAGGCACGCTAATCATCATCGATCACTTTAATCTTTTTGTATAAATTTTAAATTTCTTTAACAATTTAACTGACTTTTTATTATATTGTCATTTATCATCGCCCTAATTTAAAGTAGAATACTGCTATACTACTATTCAGTTCTTGTGTGTATGGTCGGTGTGGTTGGATCTTATTTGCTGTTGTATTAAAATACGAGAGCAGTGTTTGCGTGTAGAGTGAGCCATGTTCCCTAGCGCCTCGTGTTCCTGTTGTGCGTCGAGTCTATATTTACGCGGCCGTACGCTCTGCTCGGAGGGAAGCCGTGACGTCGGCTGGCAGACGAACACAAGTGCGATTGCTCTTGCGAGTGTTGCGCCGTATTATCGTTCGGGACGCACCGCATGGTGCAAGCGGCGGCCGGGGAGCCGCGGCTGACAAACCGCATCCGTCGGAAAATCGCGACCACAACTTCGTAGTTTTTAGTGCCAATGTTAGTATTATGTGACAACAATTGTGCGTACTTCAGCCCAGTGTTGATGTTGATAGCATGGTCGCGTGTAGGTAAGCGGTACATAAATGGCTATGTTATTGTTTCACGGATGTTTTTTTGCGCAATTTAGTTAAAGCTCTTTTTGCTTATTTCGTTCGTGCTTATTGTCCAAGTTTACATAGGACCCTAAGGATCACTGAGGTCGTTAGCATGATCTGACCAAGATTTATGTCCATAATAATTGAACGTCAGATGCTTTCAAGGTTTTTTTTATTATTTTTAACGGAGAAAAAAAGGAGGTTCTCAATTTGACACGTATATTTTTTTAATGTATGATCACGCAGCAATCAGCACAGGGTGGTTTTGATGATTGTTTTTTTTTATTGATGGGGGGGGGGTATGTCTTGAAGTTGGTCCCATTTTTTTTGAAAATTTTATTTCTACCCTAAAGGTACGAAAATAGATGATCCGATTTCGATGATTCTTTTTTTATTGGATAGTGTAGTCGTATTTACTGTTAATTTAGGTCCTTAAATTATAATACTAAATGGTTTACTTTATTTTTCACTTTTCAGTTTTTTTTCGTTGGTTGATTTTTTTGTTAAAAAGTAATTATTTAACATTATTTTGAAGATCCAAATGATACTACTTGTTGGATTACGTTTTACTAGAATTAAAAACCTTTTAAGGATTGTAAGACTAAGATTTTTTAAAAGCTTCCCGCGAAAATTAAGATTATGAAAGTGTGTTCATTGCGTAAAAAATACCGTGTCCTTGATGACAGACAATAAAGTCACAGTTCGTTTTGTATAAATATATTTGAGCCAATCACCCCTAGCAAGGTTACCGAAAGTGTTGCCTATATAGAAACTTAATTTATCAATGCAAGTTTTACGCGCTTATTTTTTTTACAACTTTCGTTCCAACTTCCAACCAAGAAAGCAGTTTGCTGTATACCTACTCATATTTGTTTTGTGTGTATCTATGGTCGATTGTAGCTAAAGTCCGTGCACAAATCTTACACCCTTATTAATAAAAATCGCTTATTCCAAGCATCATCTGAAGCTACACTTGGACTAGTTAATTCTCGATTAACTTAGTAATAACTTCGTAACTGCAATGATATTAATAAACATGGAATAACCTCGGACTAACAATACATTTCTTAGTTCGAGTTCAACGAGTAAAATATGGCAACATTTAAAATTTAAAAGTAAAAAGAGTGAATCAGTGAATGACTTCATGCATTAAAATGACAGTGACAACACATATTTTGGGATTGACAACTTCAAACGACGTGATCAGCTTTCAATTTCAAGCGCATCACTTCGCTCCTCGCAGTTTTTTTCATGCTATGGTTTCTTGTACCTACTTTAATTATTATTCGTTTTGTATTACTTATTTTTTTATTTAATAACATGAACCAAAAACGTGCTCGCTCAGTTAACTGGGATGAAGAAGAAAAGGTACCTAAGTCGTGTTGATAGTTGTTGCGTGGTCTTTATTCGTTCTTCTTTCTTCGTGGTCTTTATTCGGTCTTTATTCGTATAAATAAATATCAATGTGAATGACGTTTAGTTAGAACAACGAAGTACTCTTGTTATGCGTCAAGTCAACGTCAGTGTCGTCAATGCACGCCTAGTCCACGCCTAATCGGTCGCTAAACTATGTAGCGACATGGACTAACTTTGATTCTGAGATTAGACTCGGAGTAGCTTACTTCTTCGTTACTCTATGTTTATTAATACTGAATTTAATTAAATCTTATTTACGACAAGTTTTAAAGTTACTCTTGCTTTAGTCTATGTTTATTAATATGGCCGTTAGAGACTAAATTGACGTTTCTATATGTCACTATTCTTACGATATAGTTTACGATTTTAAAAAAAACCGGAAAAGTAGATCGCACAAATTCAGCTGGTATCATTATTTCGAACTTTGACATTAGTGGTTACCATTTTAGTCTCTAAGATTTATGGACAGGGTTTAGAATAACATACTGCAATTAGGTAGCTACTTTTCAGTATCTATCTGCAAGTTTTTTTTTCTGTGACACGTGCTTTGAACAAAACAACATTCTATGCAAGTCACTGCAACGTAAGTGATGCAGCGATACCCAACTTATATGTTATCAAACAATATTATTACTTATTTAATTTACTTGTTAATAAAGTTAATTTAGTAATTACGTATATATCCCTATTAAAAATAATTATGGAAAATAAAAATGACTTTTAGAAAAAGCAAAACGAGAAATGGAGGATTTTGAAATTATAGCTGCAAATAAAGATTCCATAAAAAAGTAGACTAAAAAGTAGAGATGAAACGGATATCCGGTAACTATCCGGGATCTGGCCTATCCGGCCGTGTTTTCACTATCCGGCCGGATACCGGATAGTAAAATTAAAAAAAATCTCACTATTTTACACAAGGCAAATCATACCGCAATAGGTTATGGACACCGTTTATTTATACACGATGTAACAAGGGTGGGGGATCAACGGTGGCCCAGGGGTAGCGGACCTCAAGACCTACCAATTTAACCCCTATGTATGTTAGGCAATATTCAGTGGTTCAGCTGATATATGGGAATTAGTGATTTTTTTGAAGAAATCAGATTGTTTGAGAAAACTTGAAATTACAGCCTAACTGTTAGGTCTATGTTCGTGATTTTTTTTCTCAAGGAGCCCAGTATAATTTAAATGGTTCCCGACTGTTAATCCTTCTATGGTTTAGTTGTTTATTATTACTTTTAACATCATTTTACACTAATGGGCTTATATTTTCTTTTTTGTTTTTTTTTTACGCAGTCGGGTATTTTTTTAATTTTATTTTTATTTTACACTTTTTAATTAGGATTCATTGGCTTCTTTATTAGACAAAAAAATTCGCAATGTCATTTTGCGAAAATGGTTGTTTAAACAACTTTAAATCGTTATCCTAAACTATTAGTTAAAATGAAAAATATGAAAGAACCCTACAAATCATTTTTAAATACCTGTTCAACGATACTCCACTTGATAGGTTTTGAGAAAAAAAAAATTTTTGAAGACAAAATTGCGCCAAAAATCGGCCTTTTTAGGGTTCCGTAGCCAAATGGCAAGAAACGGAACCCTTATAAATTCGTCATGTCTGTCTGTCTGTCTGTCTGTCTGTCTGTCTGTCTGTCCGTCCGTATGTCACAGCCACTTTTCTCCGAAACTATAAGAACTATACTGTTGAAACTTGGTCAGTAGATGTATACCGTAAACCGCGTTAAGATTTTCACACAAAAATTTAAAAAAAACAATAAATTTTGAGGGTTCCCCATACATAGAACTGAAACTCAAAATTTTTTTTTCATCAAACCCATACGTGTGGGGTATCTATGGATAGGTCTTCAAAAATGATATTGAGGTTTCTGATATCATTTTTTTCTAAATAGAATAGTTTGCACGAGAGACACTTCCAAAGTGGTAAAATGTGTGTCGTCCACCCCCCCTGTAACTTCTAAAATAAGTGAATGATAAAACTAAAAAAAATATATGATGTACATTACCGTGCAAACTTCCAACGAAAATTGATTTGAACGAGATCTAGTAAGTAGTTTTTTTTTAATACATCATAAATCGTAAACCGCAAAAAACATCGATCAAAGTTACAATGAAGTACAAGAACTTTTATATTATGTTACTTGCTGCTACGGAACCCTTTATGGGTGAGTCCGACTCGCACTTGGCTGCTTTTTTCAGTTTTGATATACCCAGTGTCACTGTCACAATTAAGATGAATCTAACAGCACCTCTCAAGCTGAAATCGATCAAGCCGTTTAGGCTACAGAGCGTGCCAAAGAAATATACATACATACCCACATACATACATACCTTATGTAGGTACACACACATACACACACTCGAAAACATAACCCTCCTTCAGGCGCAATCGGGTAAAAAGCAAAGCTATGGCAAGGCAAAGCTAAATAAAGTTTAACTATAGTCGGGACGCGAAGCAGGAAGAAATTCGTACATTGACCTGTTATTACCTGTCTCTTTCACTCCCGCGTAAATATAATGCGTAATATTTAAAAAAACCCGCGTAAATATAAAAAAAAACATCTGCTTTCAAAAAAGCTATCATTATATACATTTTTGAAATCGTTATGGTGAGCTCTTTAATTTGATACCAATATTGCGTTATTCGATTTATTTTTATTTTTTGATACTTCAAACAATAGCATCTTACACCCTCCATATTTATTTATTTATTTTATTTATTTTATTTATTTTATTTATTTATTTATTTATTTATTTATTTATTATTAATAGGACACCCAACATAGATAACACTATTGCAATGTTATGAATACTTATGCTAAAGAGTCTATTACATTTAGTGTACCCATAATTAAAGGGTGCCACATTGTGCACACTTTTGCAGCTAGAAAACAAATAGTAACTAGTAACTAAATCAAAAATTTAAGAATGAAACAAATTAAAAATGTAATACCTACCTAATTATAACAGTAAGTAAGTTTTTTTTATTTAAGTTATCTAAGAACCCTTGGGTTATCAAGACGAATCTAACGATATCTTAATTACTTATATAAATTTCAGCGGTTTGGAAGAACGAAGTAATAAAAAAAATTACATGCATACATACAAATATACATAGGTACATATGTACATACAAGGTACGCGCGAAAAACATAACCCTTCCTGACACTCGGGTAAAAAAGATAGAGTTCATTGATGCCAAAAATCCACAGCAAATACAAGGACTTAAAATAACATTCGTTTAAATTTAAATAACATATTTCCTGCTTTGTTGTTTATTAGCAATCACCGGAATTGCTGTTATAGTTAATTTTATAGAGCGTTTTTCCTTAAACACTACCGTTTATTTGTAGTCGTAGTAAATAACCTACTTCGTGCACTGTGACCTGTGACTACACAAATATATTGTGATGGAGATTGCCAAGTACTTTCAATCATGCTGCACCAATTGTTGATTAATTTAATACCGATCCGCTCCGCAAAAAATATTGTCCTATATACTTGTTTTAGTTTTTTTACTTTTCATCACGTATGGGTAATTGTAACTTTCCCATATTCGTAAATCAGTAATGTTAAAGTGCTTAAAACAGTAAAATTAAAGAGTTATTATTGTGCTCTTTAACTTCTGTTCCCCTTTCTCCGTATTAACTTTTTTCTCTATTATATGTATACAATAAAATATTCTTTATTGTGCACACTAATAAATGATAAAAAAGAGAAGTTAACAAACAAACAAAAAATACACAACAGGCGGTCTTATCGCTACAGTAGCGATCTCTACCAGACAACCCTTTGAGCGAAGGACAAAATACATTTCATGAGCTGAGGTAAGGGTGCTACAATTATATACGTAAAATATCGTAAATAAAGATAAATACACACATACATACATATATACCTATATACACACATACATAAATATATAAACATATAGAATAAATATAAATATCAAACTACTAATTTGTTCTACCCGTTATCTCTCCAAATATTCATTCACTTTAACATTTTATTTACATTAACAGTAACGTTGGTTTCTGCTGTGGTCAAGGTATGTTAAGAAATATTTTTTCCATTGAGGTTACATTTTAAACTTAGGGTATTTCACTAGTCTGTTGACTACTACTACAACTTTAGGCCACTTTACTTACTAGGCTGATGTTATGAAGGTTTAATTAAAAACACGACAAATCACGTCGAGAAAGAGTAGGAAGCGGCGTTCGTACATCACTTCATCATTACATAAAATGTAGGAAATTTTCTCAAAGTTTCTCGAGTCAAATTTATCAACTTTTAGTGCGAATTGGAACTGAAATTGAAGTTTGAGTTGGAATTTGGAGTATTTGGGATTGAAATGTATAAAATTACCAATTTTCAGAACTCCCGGAAAAAACTTCAAGTCCAAATAATGAAATGACTGGACTATAACCCCACAGAGGCTTCTTAATTTAAAAAGATGTAAATTTCGTGCATAATCGTGAATCTTGCAGTTTAATTGTATTAATTATTGTTAGGAGCAAATTATGTACGAAACGAAGGTACAGGTACTATAGCATCATTATCGAAAGTTTTGTTATGAAAACCCAACGAATCTTTGGCCTTGTTCAAAATCAGAAGGTGATATCGCACTGCAAGGTTCTCTAAAATAAAACGGAATCACAACAATTACTGAGAAGTAGGTAAATAGAATCACTCAAGTGACGGTCATTGGACCTACAGAATTTCGATAACAAAATATCCAATTTTGATATCTTTTTTGTTCAAATGTTTACTTTTGTTATCATAGACACTCATTCACTCAACCTTACTCATTGACATTGGCATTTTATGTATGCAGTTATCTAATTGTACATAAACTAGTTCCTTAATTACGTTAAACTGAGAAACAATAAATTTCTAAAAATTAGATTCATTTAAATTTCTGCCTCTCATTAGTTAATTAATTATAAAGAATTTGTGGAATAAAGAAAAGGAAAGATGACATACAATTACAAAAAATCATTTTATATAAATAAATTTGGAAATGAAATGTACATACTAATTACAACAACTTGCTAAGTTTATGTATCAACTGATTAATTTCGGATTCCTGATTCGTTTGCTTAACTGTGTTATGTTTGTATATTTGTGTACCTAACCTACTATGCATTCCTTTTCGTCGATTTCATCACACAAACTATTTCTCATAAAAATTCTATCTGGACATCATGTGACCTGGAGAAGTTTACTCCTGATAAAAACGCTATTATAATCTTGTTATCCTCTCCCAGAGAATCTACGGGAATCCCTTTTGCTATCTATATATCTATTTTGCTATATATATTTATTAGAAACTTCCCCGTCTAAAGTTACTCGTAACTAAAATACATTGTCATCCAAACGAAACTAATATGCAAAATTTCAACTCCGTAGTATACGAGAAAGTAAGTTCTTATTCAGTTTGCAAGATTTGACACACACATACTTACTAAATAATGAACGTTAAATAAATTATTGTAAAAATATTAAAATAATAAAGGAGAATCTTTAAAAATAATTATGACACACTAAGGTTCTTTGAAATTTCAAGTTGAAGGAAGAATCTTTGCCTTCCTATCCTGTCTCCTATAAGACGTAAAAGCTAGCAAGCACTCGTCGCCTGAAGATCTTCCTCCACGTAGACTACGCAACTTATACAACTTCCAACCCTCCTTGGGTTTTTTAATTTGACAAATAACATGATAGCCATAAATTTTTACTATACGTATAAGCCTAAATAACAATTAAGTAGAGCCAAAAATAAACATAGGATAATTAAATTTCCCGAAAGTTAACTAATAGTCGTTATACAACTATACGACAAAATATTTTTCCAATTTCGGGGTATTGAACCAATTTATAGAAATCATTTTTGTAATGAAGTTAATAAACGTCTGCTAGTTGTATTATAATCAAATAGGGATATTAAAAGTAAATATTGTGATGGTGGTGTATAGTGTGAATCACATTGGCTTAGCCCGACCTGACCTTAGAATACTGACCTAAACGTAACCTAAGCGAATTTGATTTGAAAGAAGATTTATACTTCATATACCATGTGTAATCCATCCAGAAGGGCTTCTTGAAATAAGACCAGATAATAGTGAGAATCTGATTCTCAAAAGTGCTAATGAGTGCTAGTGAGAGGATTTGCTACTGGAAAGTCGTCACCAATTGTCTGTCAATTTTCCAAAGGATTTCCATTTTTTTATTTAAACAACTTCTTGATAGAAGAAAGAAAAATTTCGATGAGGCAGATAAAATTGCTTACAAGTAACACATTCTTGCTGGTAATATTTTTGGGTGAATAATCAATACAATTCTGATAAAACACCTAAAAGGTCTCTCTTAAACGAAAACAACTATCCAAAACCGAAGATTTTTCTTTGTCGATTTTTCTTACATTTCAACACCTTCGGGTGTCTTCGATTATTGATTTGTCTACTCTACTCTTTTCTGGAATTTGAGTATTAACATAAAAACTTAATTACTATTTAGAAGCTTAAGGGCCAAATATATGGGTACCTCTTAAGTAATATGAGAAGGAGCACTGTTGATTACACTAAAACTTTACTTTAACCAAACTCTAAATCTTAGTTTAGTACTAATCGTAACGTCATGATTCATGGTTTGTTTACATAGTTCCAAAACGAATTTGGCCGAAGCAAAGCATACACGTAATGTGGAGAAAATTAGCAAGTAATGGACAGCTGAACTGCTGAACGATGCATGCAGCAGAGTGGCGCTGCCCCAAATTGGCCATAGCGATGTGAAGAAACAAGGTACAGACTACAGATGCTGCCGCTGCGGTATATGTATGGGCGAGTCGCTACTTTGGCAACAAGCCGCCGCTCTATTTTTAACGAACCTTGAGATCAACCGCCCTTGCCGTCGTAATGGATGCGACATTGCTATTCTTTTGCTTCTTTAAGCTCCATCATCCAATTTTTATTGGCTATTATTAGACGCCGCACCGTTTCACCTTTACTTTACTCTTCCCACAAGTTTCCTGTGACGCTATTTTTGTATGACCTCATCACATATTAGACGTTTGACTGCTTCCTTTGAGCGCCATCGTCCCTATATTTAGGTAAATGTCACTCTCTGACCCTCCATCCTTCTATATTTTGCGTCTATTCAAGTCGCCTATTCCAGCATAAAGCAAAAAAGTTATAAAAAATAATAATAATAAAAAAAATCGACCAACCTTGGATCATATTATGTATTAAGTATATTCCTTAAAATCCAGTGTTGGTACACTACGAACTAACAGTTTTTTTTTATGGCTGGTACACTAGAGGGAAATGAATTTCCTTTGGCCTGAAAGACCATGCACTCGCTTTTCTTAACGTTATAAATCAAGCCTTGACTGTGGGCATAGTTTTCACATATGCCCGACAGTTTCGTTAATCCACATACTGATGCAGTCAGCAGCGCCATGTCGTCTGCGTTACTAATATTATTGAGACAAACTCCGTCAATATGACATCCGACACGGGCGCTGCTAAGCTCCTCTATCAGTGCATTGATACACAGGTTAAAGACTTTAGGAGAGGTCAACCCCCCCTGTCTCACCCCGCACTCCAATATACACGGCATCGAGTATGTTTCTGACTGTAGTGTTCAGAGGGTCAATAATACACTACACTGACCACTGCACGACATTGACCTGGTTTTGATACCAGAATTTGAAGATCCTGATCACTACTTCAGGCATACTGGTATTTTTCAATTTCTGCCACAGGATATCAAATTAACAAGGTCAAATGCAAATCAAATCAAATCAAATCAAATGTTTTTATTCAAAATTGGTTTGGTTTACAAACACTTTTTGAAAGTCATGCAAGTTATGCCAATGCTTCAGACAAAGCCCTACTGTGAGAGGGCCCGGGAGAAGAAGCAGCAAGAAACTTCCGGGTTTGTTTTTTTCCTGCTCACAGTTACAGATAGCACTTATCATCTACTACAATCTATATCCATAAAACTCATGTCCAAGCAGTCTTGTCTTTAAAATAATCATCGAATTTGTAATATCCTTTCGTCATAAGAATGCTTTTAATATGAGTTTTAAATTTAAGTTAAGGCATTTCTGTAAGTTTCGATGGAATTTTATTATAAATCTTTACACATGTACCCATGAACGAGCCACTAGTTTTACATAGTCTAAAATTTGGTACAATCAGTTTAGCCTTGTTCCTCGTATTAATATTGTGGATGTCACTCTTCTTAAGAAAACTATCGTAATATTTCTTAACATACAAAACATTATCCAATATATATTGTGACACCACAGTTAAAATATTAATTTCCTTAAAGAGATCCTTAAGCGAGTCCCTAGGTCTGAGCTTGTAAATGGCACGGACTGCTCTTTTCTGTAAAATAAATACAGACTCAATATCTGCAGCTGAGCCCCACAACAACAGACCATAGGACATAACACTATGAAAGTAGCTAAAATAAACTAACCGTGCTGTTTCTACGTCAGTTAAGAGCCTTACTTTCTTAACCGCGTAAGCAGCTGAACTCAGTCTCCCAGACAAGGCTTCAATATGAGGACTCCATTGTAATCGTGAATCTATGGTAAGGCCAAGGAATTTTGTTGAATTTACAAGGTCAAGTACTTCCTTATTTATAACTATTTGAGTGGGTACCTGTTTTACATTTGGTAAAGTGAATTTCATACATTTCGTTTTACTAGCATTTAACATTAGGTTGTTACATGTAAACCATTGCAATACTTGGGAAACAGTATTATTTACATCGTCAAAACATTTTTTTCTCCTATCAACTTTAAAAAGTAATGAGGTATCATCTGCAAACAATACAGTTTCACACAAGTCCCTTGTGAAATAAGGAAGATCATTGATGTATATTAAAAATAACAGGGGTCCTAATATTGATCCTTGGGGCACTCCCATAGTAATGTGTGCTCCTGGGGACTCCTTGCCATTAATAACTACTTTTTGGATACGGTCGGATAGGTAAGATTTTATAAGGCCAACTGATTGTGTTGAGACACCATAATGCCTAAGTTTATTTATCAGTATATTGTGATCAACGCAATCGAACGCCTTCGAGAGATCACAAAAAATACCAATGGCATCCTGCTTACACTCCCACGCATCAAAAATTTGCTTAAGGAGTGCTATACCTGCATCAGTGGTATTTTTTCCTCTCGAAAAACCGAACTGATTAACATGAAACAACTTGTTTAAGTAGAAATGAGACAGCAGCTGGTTATAAATAACTTTTTCAAAGATTTTACTAAGGACTGGTAACATTGAGATGGGTCTGAAATTAGTGGGGTCGCTTTTATCTCCAGATTTAAATAGAGGGATTAATTTACCATGTTTCATTAGATTGGGGAAGCTACCTTCGTCAATACATTTATTGAAAATGTGACTTAGATGTGGCGCTATGGAATTAATTATTGGTTTTATTATCATAGTAGAGAGACCCCAGGGATCACCTGACTTCTTGATCTTTATAGACTTAAAAGTCTTTATAATTGTATTGGAATTAATGTATGTGAAGCTAAATGAAGTCAGGCATTTTTCAACACATGATTCCATTAAAGTCATAGCAAGCTGAGGGCTCGCATTTAAGTTTTTTGTTATTTCATGCGGTATTTTCGAGAAGAAATCCTCAAATGCGCAAGCAACTGCGCTATCGGTAGTAACATTTTTATCATTGACCTTTAAAGTATACTCATGATTCTTAAATTTTTCTTTACTTGTTTCTTTATTAATAATGTTCCAGGTAGTTTTGATTTTGTTATCAGAATTTTTAATCTTATTAGCAATATAAATAGATCTAGCTTTCGCGCAGACTTGTTTAAAAGTTTTTGAATAAATTTTAACACGATTTAAAAATTCAAGGTCTGTGGAAGTCGACTTTTCCGCATAAAGTTCAAAAAGTTTAATTCTGCTTTTGTATATACCAGGAGTTGCCCAATCACTAAATTTAGTTTTAAGGTTCTCACATTTAATCTGTTTTTGCTTAAAAGTATTATTAAATTCACTATTAATTAATCCAGACACATTACTGTATGCTTGATCCGTTGTATCATCATCAGAAATTTGTAGGAATGGAATTTTTCTAGCAATATTGTTTGTAAAATCACTAACACGTCTTTGTGTGATTGGTCTACAAGATATAGTATATTGTGATAGGTCATGATGGTACTCAATGGTGGCTAATTGTCCGCTATGGTCTGAACAAATACAATTTAATATTGACTTATTGATAACATTACAATCACAAAAGATGTTATCTAAGCAAGTAGCCGATGATGGAGTAACCCTTGTTGGTTCAAAAAATACATGACCCAAATTAAATGATTTAAACAAATTAATGAACCTTATTGAGGTAGAATTTGAAACTTGAGCTTTGAACTTGAACTTTGAGCCTTGGAGAAGTCAAGAAAGCAGGCGGAAATAGGCGTTTTTCTTACAGAGTAGTACTTGAAAGCTTGCTTTAAACATCTAGCCCGGACTGTGATGGTCCCAATGGTGATGTCACTGTAAAGTTGGTCTTTAAACATGGCAGCTATAAGACTGTGGTCGCTAATACTATTCTCGTTTACTGGTCTACTGTTCGACTTCTTAGTAGCTTTCCAAAAATTCCAAACGAAAATCGTGTTATACACACTGAACACTAGAAAGGACCTATTGTCTAGCACTACATTAATCGCACATAATCGAGGGTTGTCACACTGTACCACTGACACATTTAGAAAAACACTTTTATTTCATAGGAGTGCCATAGATAGATCCATAGGTCTGCCGCACACCAAGCCTGCCGCTGTAACCATCGCTGACGTATCCGTGACGCCGAAGCCCTTATCAATCTCGCTGAGAAACTGTAAATCGTGTGGCGGTAGCTAAGTTTCCTGTAGCGCTATTATATCCGCCGACCGACATATATGCCTTATATTATTATTGTTATGTTATGATTCTATGTGAAATGATTTGCGTATCTATCCTACATGTCGCTGATTTATTGATAAATCATTGACTAATGCGATTGTATTAAAACAATCTATAACTACTATCTATAATGTAAATTCAAATAGTGAAGAATTATGCGCGTGCGCACGTGTAGATCGTTGTTTCTTAATAAAATTAATAGGCTCGTTATTAAAGTAGGGGTATGTTTATATGTATACGTGTATGCGGTGGTAGTGAATGAGTAATCGCGGACATTGTACATATTGAGGCAAAGCCGCGGCTCAAGGGCCCGGCGGCGAATTGTCTCGGCGAGTCGAGCTCACTCCGATCAGACTTGCGCCCGCGCCGCGTCGCGGGTTCAGTGAAAGGAAGGTAAACGCCGCTGCGCCGCGCCGAGACAGATTGCCGCAACTTTACTAAAAATGGCGTCATTCATACCCTGCGCGGTTGCATTATTTAAAAAAAATAATTACTGATCAGCACTTCGGACAAATATAATATCAATATAGCCGGGCTCGAACGACCTATTTATTACACGCTTTGTATTAGCTTCACTGCCTTCACTTGTATGTTTGTAAACGACTCATTTGGATTTGATATTGACCCACTTCAAACGGTCAGATTTCATTTAAACTTCATAGACTTATCGAGGACCGATGACAATTCAATACTTAAAAAAAAGACCTAAATTTCATTTCAAAAAATCAAACTAAAAAATGAAAAAATAAATAATAGTTAAAAAAAAAAACTAAAAAACACGCTTTTATAAAAAATCCAACTAAAAAATAGAAAATAAATTTGAATTAAGAATCGTGTAATTGTAATAAAAGCGTGGGATGCATGGTGTCAATGAGTAGAAGGATTATCATTTTGAGAATATCTTAAAAAGGACCGCACGCTTTTTTTTACAATTACACGATTCTTAATTCTTTATTTTCTATTTTTAGTTGGATTTTCTATAAAAGCGTGTTTTTAGTTTTTTTTTTTTAACTATCATTTATACTTATCCTAAGGTGATTAAACAATTTTCATGACTTTATATCAAAAACATTTCGATTTCAATTTGCTAATTTTAATTTCAGTGTTTGTATATTGGAATATGTACATTGATTTCAATTCAAAATTGGCCTAACTTTTATAATTTTATTGTGTTTCAAGTATTAATAATTTTGTTGTTATAGTTGTTAGTTTATCAGGGCAAAAATGCGGGAAATTTTTGTATTTACCTAAGTGACAACCACCAGATAGTCTGTAAAAAGTTTGTAGTGACACGCGGCTCCTCAGTACGTTTTGGTCATTGCTTTGTTTATAATATTTTTTTCATTTGTATCTTAGATAATGCTATGCTCGTGCTGGTAAGACCCTATGTATATATTGTTTCAGTCTTAATGAGTGCTACTTCGCGAACAAGGGCGCAGCGCTGGTGTTGGGCGGCGCGGAGCAGGGCTGCGCGGAGCCGCGGCGGTCGCCGGCGCGCCCCAACCCGCAGCCCGCACCGCAGCCAGACATACACCACCACCTTCGCTCCATGTTTTACTTGGTGCGCCCGGAGGAGACGCTCAAAATGGTATGATGGTTTTAACTTTTAACGCTAGCAATCGTCAAAATCTGGAAATGTTTTGTACGGTTATGTTACGGTTTCTGTGCTATCCAGCTTCCTGTTCGTCCGTCTGTCCAATTTTTAAGTCAGTTGATTATTCACAAAAAGAATCTTGACAGCTGAAAGAGAAAAAGGAAAACTGTAGGCCAATATAATTTATTTAATATTTAAAAAAGGAAAAGATCCCTAAAAGTAAAGGCACTAAAAAAGAAACCAGAAAATGGGCTTGGAGATCAACTGATATTAAGAGACCATTGCTATAGATTTGGAATCTACTTTAACTACAGCCTTAAAGATTAAAGTTGATACTGAAAAGGAACGCCTAATTTCTAAACGATTGGTACAGTACTTATCTACCCATCCTGCCACAATACTCCGAATTTCAAGGCTGCTTGAATGCTGTCCCACCCATTCTAACGATGCAAATAATTTATTTTTACGTCTTTGTGCCAGTAGAGAAGATACAACTGCGAATATTACTGCGCTTCTCCTCATGCTTAGAGGAAACATTCTAAATTCCAGTTCTGACCTTCTTCCCCTATTAACCTTTATCTTTAAACCTCACTTGATGCATCAGGAGACGTTCAAAATGGCACGACTCTCCCTTCTACAATTGGAGTGAGGTCATAGTGAATGGAAAGTTTTTAAAGTCAAGGCTTTTAGAAACATCAAGACTCAATTGTGTAGCAGGTACACTTTGTGCGAATTTAATTTATGCGTCCTCTTATAGGCGATTCTGCATCCGTCTAATATTGTAGGGTTTATTAGTTTAAAATGTGATACTGATTAATTCATGGTCTGAATGTTATTTATTGAAGTGTTATTGTTTCGAGTAGATTTTAAAAATTTGTGTGTTATGGGGCTACACGAAATTTAGCTTGAAATAGTGCTTAAAAAGGAATAATTACATTTGAATTATTATTGATATCACGTATTATAGATATCATTGATTTCGTCGAGTTTCGTATCATCTTGGTCTCCTGCCATTTCTAGTGTTATTTTGTCTTTAGATAGTTCAAAGGTATGAAAAGTGAAGTGAAAGACCCACGGTGTGGCCGCACACGAGACAGAGAATTAACGTTTCTTTGAGGTTATTTTAAAAGAAAATGTAACATTTAACAAACAGCCCAGAATACTGCTACCAACAAACGTACTTATATACTTATACGTAAATTTACTACGATTTTCAGCTTAAAAACAAACTGAAACTTTAAGTCTCCAAATATCCAACTCGCTCTTCATTGTTTGTCACAACTCATTCATTGTTTGCACTTGTGACAAATGATATATTATAATATATGTATAATGTAATCGGCCACGGTGACGGGGATAAAAAATAGTACTTTTGTCTCTTGTCTTTCACGTAGATTTTAATATATAACTGGCGATCTAGCTCTGTCAAAAGTATGGGAGAATCTACTGATACTATCTATGAAAAAAATGTTAGCAATTCATAATTCGATATATCGTTGTGGATAGGAGTTATTATGAAAGCCTTGATCGAGGGTTGCAGTGAATTAAATCGATGAATCAAATGACCGATCGAATGGTACATAGAAATTAAGCGTGGTGTCCTTGTGTAATTCAGGCGGTGAAACTGGAGAGCGCGCACGCGGGCCGCACTCGGTACCTGGTGGTGGTGTGCCGCAGCGAGGAGGCGGCGCTGCTCGGCATCGACTGCAACGAGCGCACCACCGTTGGCCTCGTGCTCAAAGTGCTCGCCGACACCTCCATCAAGCTCGATGGCGATGGGTGAGTCCTTGTGCTTTTCATCGTGGCTTTGTTTCGTTGTTGGGCTCAAGCATCTCTTATGTTACAGTGCCACCAACTTATCTGTGAATTGACGGAGGGCGCTGTTGGACGCATTGGACCAATCATTTGACGCAATTCGAGACGTAGTAAATGTCAATGAATGAACACAAAAAACTTATGAATGGGGCGGCATTAGTTCCAATTTTCGCCATTTCACAGATAACTTGGTGGCACTGTAGGTTTACAAACGCACGCGTGAGACGAGCTACGTGAACTACGTGCCGCATGTGTAAACGTTGTGCTCGCAGCTCGTCTCGCGGCTCGCGTCAGGGGCGGTTTTTTTGCTACAAGATAAGGGGCTCGCGGGAGACGCGCACGCGGTTTTAACATTCGCTCGCATCCGCAGTTCGCGAACTAAGCCAAAAGAGGAGCCGCGGGCCGCGATGTAAATGAGCAATCACAATCCAGTCTGGAGTAGACAGACCATTCCACCACCCTTATGCCTGGCTAATGCGGATTGGCAGCCTTCACACACATTTGAGAATGTCCAATTTCCTAGCGTTGTCAAACCCGACCTAGGTCCTGTGCGTCAGATTTTAAATCATTAGATTGGTTTTTTCGATGAGTTAAGTCTAAAATCATATATATTAGTATTGCTACCGTTGCTATTCACTTCATACTGTAAATAAAACTTGAAGTCAATCAAAAGATCAAGCTAAACGCTAGCAGACTTTAAGCTGACAATATCAGCTGCAATGACACTGATAAGTTCCATGCAGACAGCAGTATGGTATAAGCGGCTATTGTCTTTCTTTCAAGCACATATACATATATTATGTAGACAGGTATACCTACCTGTATTCTGATAAATTAATTTGGCGGCCGGGCCTTAAAATAAATTGGTTGAAATAAACATGTACATAATTTATGTACTACCTCAAACTACCTGAACCTACTAAATCAAGTAATAATATTTTATAATTAACAACAAACACCAATGTATAAATGAATACTAATTCAAGAAGAGCGTGTTTAAATTTGTATGCCTCGAAGAATCCATAGTCATAATGTATGCTGTATTTTAAGTTCGCTTCCAAAGGGCATACATTTGTATTTATCCGTATATTCGGCAGTGGGCACGATACTGGCACACTGAGCTTGAACATGTAATTCAAGCTCTACATTTCAGTACATTTCATTGGTTAGTTTTCACGTACCTACCTAGGCTATATTATATTTGTATAATTATCTTCGTTAAGTAGTGTTAGGTTGATGTAATAATACCTGTTACTTTTCTAAAATTTGGTTTGTCGGTTGCTAACTAAATGAAAACTAGCCAAGTAAAATGTAAAGCTTGAATTACATGTTCTTGTGACAAAAATTTTAGGCTTTTCTACACAGAGCTGGCACCCATTTAGATTTCAATTCTTTTCTTTTGAACTTGGCTCTCATTTCACAGTTATGTTTTTGATGAGATATCATTACTTTTTTTCTAAAAATTATTAGTGTTTTTAGATAATGAATGTACGTATTGTTATTATATATTTAGGAAACATTTTATCATAATATATTGAATGAATATAAATAAACCACTTTCCACGTCAATGCTGGATTCAATAAATATAAAGAAATAATTTCACTTACAAGTTGTAACAATTATATTTAGTGGCACGGTAACATTTTCATTTTTAAAGTAGGCAATCTCTATACTATGATTTAACAGTAATTAAAGTAATATAAAAAATGTCTGTAAAGTATATCAGATATGTCACTATAGGAAAATTTTATGGGGTACATTATCATTAAAAATAGTAATTTGGAATAACTAGATTGAGGTTTAAATTACTTATTAGCAAGAACATGAGTTACAAAATACGATTATGGCATACTTTAGTTCTATATTTTTGCATTCCTAATTTGTCATGCAGTCATGTCACTCTCGTTATAATTGGAAGTGTATAATGACTTAGTCGATAGCACACTACCAAACTCGTTATCAATTTAAGCAAATTGACAATTAATTAGGCGTTTAGATGTAAATGCATGCTCTATTTAAACATAAACAGATGTTCATACGTATGAATTGCCTATAAAATTGTATGTCAGACTTAAATGTATAGTTTTTACAGTTTACAGACGTAATTTTACGGTTCTGTTATGGTTAGGTCGAACGATGATGAATATCAAATGCGCTAGATAAATGTAGGTTGCCGATCATTTAACATCCTTAATTTGTGTTATTCGCACGTGTTATATCGATTCGCGTGGTGGGTCTAGCACGTCCAGCATATAGATTGTGATGTGAACATAATTATGGACTTGACAGGGCGGCGACCATGATAACATAAAGCCACCTTGCACACTAATCATGTCGCTGTGTCGTAGAAACAATGACTAATTAGACATTCATTGTCCACAGAGGATTTAGCGTATGTGTGTGCAATCAGCAGCACATATTCAAACCGGTGTCAGTGCAAGCCATGTGGTAAGTATGGGTTATAATTTATGCAATTTCAATGTTTATTGTATTTGTACGTAAGCACAATGCACCGAGCGCAACTAAACACGTATTTGACGTGAGAACATAAAAATTGCTCGACTATTTTAAATGACTAACGTGTTGTTACTGGGCGTAAATCTGATGATTTTATCATTTGATGACAAAGGTAGTTGCAGGAAAATGCAAAACTAAAATGTATTTTATTCAATATGTCCAGATACTTGTTTTGTATTGATGTTGCGCAATTATAAGGTACTCTAGTTAGAGTGCATGACCAATAGTTTCAAATAGGTAAATTTATATTCTTATTATGTATGTATTTATATTGAAATTAAGTCTGCAGTCCACCTGCGTTCATTTTTGACAAGTACAGTTTTGTACGGCATTCCGTAAATATGAATAAGTCAACAAATCTTAGAGTAACGCGGTCTATTATGGTCTATGGTATACCTCCATCCACAAATCTTTGTCAAATTAAAATTTATATAGGACAGGTACCCTAAAGCAAATACCCTTTACCTTTCGCGGTGTACCGCAATGACTTCTAGAGAGACCTAGAGAGTAGGTACTACATAGAGAGGCCACTATGCGGATTGGTGAAGGTGTTAATCTGGTTAGCTTAATTATCGCAGTTTATTGTACTGGCCATTGCCTTAGCCGGGAACGATGATATTTGTGGCCCTCGCGTGCGTTTTTAAATTTTCTCCCTAGTAGTCGCTCCTCACTAAGTAACAGTCGAGTCCCAAAAAGCGCCTAACACAGTAATCACTAAATAAACCGTCCTTCGAAATGGCTAACAAATGCGGCTAATGTTCATAACGACTAAACCCATTGTCCTGCGGCTTAACAGCAGGCGTTGTTTTCAGGTCGGCGCTGCAAACATTGCACCGGGCGAGCGGGCGCGCTCGCGAGCTCAACCACTTCGCGGGCGGGACGTCGCACGCGTGGTGCGGGTACTACGAGAGACACATCGACTCGGACCGCTCATGTCTCAACGAGTGGCACGCTATGGACTGCATCGAGTCCCGCCGACCGCCGTCACCGGACTCCCTGAGGCTGAAGTAAGCCGAGCTTCTTGTTGTTTAGTTTTTTAAACTTTAACTAATTTAGTACGCTTACCATCCTTAGCACTTCATCGACACTTGATATCTTGTTATAAAGTTTAAGCGCAGAATGTTTAATTCGCGAAATATCCAGCGGGCGGTAAGTCCAACAACGCATTAGTATATTATCACGTTAGATGATGTATCTTATTGGGGGGCTTGTTGGTATTGATTTCCATGCGTTAAAAAAACTGCATCACTTGATGACCTGAACGGGCAAAAAAAAACATGAACAAAAACGGGCCAGCAATTTTATAAGATCATTTCGTTTTATAAGAAATCGGCTGTTTTATTAGGGTTCCGTAGCCAAATGGCAAAAAACGGAACCCTTATAAATTCGTCATGTCTGTCTGTCTGTCTGTCTGTGTCTGTCTGTCTCTGTCTGTCTGTCTGTCTGTCTGTCTGTCCGTCCGTATGTCACAGCCACTTTTGAAACTTGGTAAGTAGATGTATTCTGTAAACCGCGTTAAGATTGTCACACAAAAATAGAAAACAAACAGTAAATATTGGGGGTTCCCCATACATAGAACTGAAACTCAAAAAAAATTTTTTCATCAAACCCATACGTGTGGGGTATCTATGGATAGGTCTTCAAAAATGATATTGAGGTTTCTAATATGTATCATTTTTTTCTAAACTGAATAGTTTGCGCGAGAGACACTTCCAAAGTGGTATTTTACCACCCCCCCCCCCCTGGTGTCCCCCCCCCCTGTAACTTCTAAAATAAGAGAATGATAAAACTAAAAAAAATATACGATGTACATTACTATGCAAACTTCCAACGAAAATTTATTTGAACGAAATCTAGTAAGTAGTTTTTTTTAATACGTCATAAATCGTAAAACGCAAAAAACATCGATCAAAGTTACAACGAACTACAAGAACTTTTATATTATGTTACTTGCTGCTACGGAACCCTTCATGGGCGAGTCCGACTCGCACTTGGCCGCTTTTATATCAAACATCATGTTCATGCACCCAGAAGCAAAATGTTAGCAAAATATTCCGACCGTATGCCGAATCGATATGCATTTTCATACGAATCCGCTACGCAAATTAGGTATATCTACTTACTACCGCTAATTATGATTCATTAAAATAAAACTTAAGTATTGACTTCTAGCTACTTTAAATCAAACAGCCGGAGCATACAATGCTCAGACCTAGTTCCTTGGCCTAGAATAGGATCGGATGTTGGCCAATACGTTAATTAAACGCGTTATTAGCATGCCAAATGCGGGACTAAAACAATTACGCATTGTGCATCATCACCGGTACATATCGAGGATTAGAGTAACAGTACTAAAGTTCAAGATTCTTGGTATCTCTTTTCTCTCTGTTTACTGTGTGCCTGTGTAAAGTCCAGTTTAGACGTATTAAGTAGTTAAGTAGATAACTAAATTTTAAGTGAATAATTTTAAGTGCGCTTCCAAACGTAATAATTTAGTAAAGCTCTTTAGTTCATAGATTTCTTCACGACCTATTTAATTACTTAGCATTTTACTAAATTTTAACTAAATTTTAAGTAAAATGTGCCTGTCCAAACGTCTTAAGTGATAAGCCCCGCCCACCTGCTTAACAGAAAATAGAAAATTTTCTAAATTACTTGCTTACTAATTTTTAACTACTAAATTGACCGTTTACACGTATTAATTTACTTAAAATTTAGTTAACTACTTAACTACTTAATACGTGTAAACCGGAACATAAGGCCGGCGCCAGACATAGCTCAAACATGTGAACATTGCTTTGAGGGACTTTGCAAAGACCTTTGTTCCTGCGTCTCATCGTGGCGCGCGCGTTCATACAATTATTCATCCATATTCTACATCACATCGCCGTGCGCGCGGTCAGCGCGCCGCCGGACGAGTGGCAGCCCGCACACCATATATTCTAGTGGTCAAGCAGTTTTATTTAGTTGGGACCCCCAGCCCACAACTGGAGCCTGACACTCAAACACCTTTGAACACATATTTGCGCAACCTGCCAGACATGTTTTGCAATCGTTTTTCTTCACAGTATGCTGGTAGACGTCAAACAAGATGGACTTAGCTTTTGTGGATGCCTTTATTATTTAAGTGCTTGTAATTATTTATTACATGCGAAAAACAAGTACATAACCGTTTTACATTAGAAAAAAAATTGCTGTAAAAAGTAAAAATAAAAAAATTTGGTGTACTTGGTGTGCATTATACTTTAAAGTACGATCATGATTCATAAAAGTTATAAGTTATAACAAATGTCTTCCAATGTCCAGTTGGATGATCTAAAGTCATAATCACGGCATACCAAGTAGTTTTGTTCGGATTAAGTATTCTATCAAATACCTACCGCACACGACCTTTCGCCATCGCAGCTGTCCCGCAACGGGACTTTGCGCAAGTGTGGCAGGCTACGCAAAGATTTGAACACATTCAACTTTGAACGCTTTGATGTGCGCCAAAAAACCGACACCCCTTGGCTAAGTCAAACTTTGAACAAATACTCAAAGTCCCGTGCTACACATATCAATCAAAGCAATGTTCACATGTTTGAAGCTATGTCTGGCGCCGGCCTAAGGGTAGCTTGCTTGTTACTGCGTAGTGTCTTATCACGGACGCTTGACATCATACATATACACCCTTATTAATAAAAATCGCTTAATCCAAGCATCATCTGAAGCTACACTTGGACTAGTTAATTCTGGATTAACTAAGTAATAACTTCGTAATTGCAATGTTATTAATAAATATGGAGTAACCTCGAACTAACAATACATTTCTTAGTCCGGTTTCAACGAGTAAAATATGGCAACCTTTGTAATTTAAAAGTAAAAAGAGTGAGTCAATGAATGACTTCATGCATTAAAATGACAGTGACAACAATATTTTGGGATTGACAACTTCAAACGACGTGATCAGCTTTCAATTTCAAGCGCCTAATTTCGCTCCTCGCAGTTTGTTTCATGCTATGGTTACTTGTTAAATTTAAAATTGATTTACATGAACCAAAAACGTGCTCGCTCAGTTAACTGGGATGAAGAAGAAAAGGTCAAAGAAAATATCAATGTGAATGACGTTTAGTTAGAACAACGAAGTACTCTTGTTATGCGTCAAGTCAACGTCAATGTCGTAAATGCACGCCTAGTCCACGCCTAATCAGTCGCTAAACTATGTAGCGACATGGACTAACTTTGATTCTGAGATGAGACTCGGAGTAGCTTACTTCTTCGTTACTCTATATTTATTAATACTGAATTTAATTAAATCTTATTTACGACAAGTTTTAAAGTTACTCTTGCTTTAGTCTATGTTTATTAATATGGCCGATAAGGACGTTACAACTGACGACTGACTGACAAGGGATTTTTATGGTGACGAGGACAGTCATGATGCACGTACAGTATAGTAATATGTAAATGTGTAGGTAACAAATAACACATTAATTAATACTGAAAGGGTCACAAAACAATGAAGAAATTCGTATAGGAATTCATTGGTACTCTATTTCAACCAACGCCCCCTATGAGATTCAACCATTTTCTCAAATTTCCTTAAAATAAAAAATGACAGGCTTATACGACTTCAGTAGTTTCATATGTACAAATATTTTTATTAGTCGTATAAACATAATAATATGTAATCCCTTATTAGATCTAATGAAGATGATTGTATTCTGTGTATAGGGCTTAATGTTATTGTTGTCTTTCGCCAGGCCGCGTGAGAGAGATGAGACAGAACGAGTCATCCGTTGCACGTTGAAGGAGATAATGATGAGCGTGGACCTCGACGAGGTGACGAGCAAGGTGATCCGGGTGCGGCTGGAGGACGAGCTCGACATGGACCTCGCCGAGTACAAGTCGTTCATAGACCAGGAAATGCTCACGATACTCGGCCAGATGGACGCACCGACGGAGATATTCGACCACGTGTACCTCGGCTCTGAATGGAACGCTAGCAACTTGGAGGAATTGCAACGGAATGGGTACGTTCTATTGTTTAAAGGGGCTGATACCCGTGCATCCACTGGCTTCACCCACCGGTGGGTGAACGGGTAATTCGTTTTTACCCGTGCATCCACTGCATCAAGGATGGAATTTTAAAAATATCGATAACATGATGATTAGTTTTGCATAAGTTTTGTTCTTATGTCATCTCGGATACTAAAGATTATACTTGTGACGGGTGCTCGCAATTTCTTACCTCCGTATTCACAAAAAACACTATCACCCTTATTAATAAAAATCGCTTATTTCAAGCATCATCTGAAGCTACACTTGGACTAGTTAATTCTCGATTAACTAAGTAATAACTTCGTAATTGCAATGATATTAATAAATATGGAGTAACCTCGGACTAACAATACATTTCTTAGTCCGGTTTCAACGAGTAAAATATGGCAACCTTTAAAATTTAAAAGTAAAAAGAGTGAATCAGTGAATGACTTCATGCATTAAAATGACAGTGACAACACATATTTTGGGATTGACATTTTGACAACTTCAAACGACGTGATCAGCTTTCAATTTCAAGCGCCTAACTTCGCTCCTCGCAGTTTGTTTCATGTTAAGGTTACTTGTAAAATTTAAAAATTGATTTACATGAACCAACAACGTGCTCGCTCAGTTAACTGGGATGAAGAAGAAAAGGTCAAAGAAAATATCAATGTGAATGACGTTTAGTTAGAACAACGAAGTACTCTTATTATGCGTCAAGTCAACGTCAATGTCGTCAATGCACGCCTAGTCCACGCCTAATCGATCGCTAAACTATGTAGCGACATGGACTAACTTTGATTCTGAGATTAGACTCGGAGTAGCTTACTTCTTCGTTACTCTATGTTTATTAATACTGAATTTAATTAAATCTTATTTACGACAAGTTTTAAAGTTACTCTTGCTATAATCTATGTTTATTAATATGGCCGTATGAGGTCTATCAAAACATTTCAACAATACTTCAGTTGTCAAAATTATCACATGGGCATATTTAAAGTTGTTACTGAGCAATTTCACGGAATGTATAGATTGAATCCAATAGAAAGAATGGACAGCTTGTTTGTATCGCCATCTTCGTCTTTGACCTTTGTCAGATAACTAATAGTCTAAGATCCGTATTAGAAGCATTTCTGCACCCATCTGCTTACTGGATAAAAATTGTTTTATATCAAATATCTTATGTAGAGAAAAGTATCGCGAATATATATGTATGTGTCCGTATGTATCCTAAATATATATGTTCAAGGCTATCATTAACCCCCATACAGGGTGGTAATCTATATTCATTTTCAACTAACTCATATTTTTCTTGGTCTTCCTTTAATTTAAGATACAGAAAATTGATCCTTGTGATTGACCCTTTCGATTGGTATCATAAAATACAGGCTTTTTTTCACATTTTACACGTTCGATTACCGGCTTAAGTGATTTATCAAAAATCTATGAATGCAGTTTTACTTATTCATGAAAATGAAGGAATGTTTCCTTTCAGTAAAATTTCTGTATGTAGATTAATGATAGCCTTGAACATATTTTTTAGGCAACTCATTCGTGATACTTTTCTTTACATATGACATTTGATATAAAAAAAATTAACCGGAAAGTAGGTGGGTGCAGAAACGCCTCTAATTCAGATCCTGTAATATAAAGTGAAGTTTGACGCAACAAATGAACCTATTATAGGGCTGTATACGGCGCTATTGGTATTTGGCTACTTGGTACTTGAGTGCTGACTGTGAAATGGGAAGCTTGACATATCGAACGCAGAGAAATATAGCGTTCTTGGCATAGTGTTGCTGTGCTGCACTTCATTTCTCAACTACGTGTTGTTTGTGAATACGGGTGTTAACCATATCTCAATGTAATTATGATCTGTGTAACTCTGCTGATAATATATCGATAAAAATCATAAACGTTATGCCCGTTTTAGTCTCCTGCATATAAAATATTTTAATGGAGTTAACAAAGAGAGTTTGTAAACCAAACCTATTTTGAAAAACATTTCATTTTAACATTTCATTTCATAGCAATGAATCTGTAATTGACCTTCCATCAATGTAATTGACCGTGTTGAAGTTGATTATTACGTCCGTTCTGAAGATCGGTTTTTTGGAACGAAGTTCCTTATCGCGCGTTGCGAAAGGGGGCTAGGCGGAAAATTTGGTAACGACACTTTTTGCCGGTTACGACACTTTTTGCCGTCGTAGTTTTTTTTACATAAAAAGCAAGCCAGTGCAAAAGCACACTCGCTTGCATGTTTTTTTCTATCCTAGTACTGACTGCAAGGAACTTCGTTCCATCCGGGTGTCCCTTGACACCTCTCAAGTTTTTTTTGTTTATGTATAAAGCTATATAGGAAGTTGCTTTAAATTTAAAGATATAAATAATATATATATATTTTTTTTTAATTTCAGGGTTAGGCATATATTGAATGTGACGAGAGAAATAGACAATTTTTTCCCTGGTATGTTCGATTATCTAAACATACGAGTGTATGATGATGAAAAGACTGACCTATTGAAACACTGGGACAACACGTTCAAATATATAAACAAAGCGCGCAACGCCGGCTCCAAGGTTCTCGTGCACTGCAAAATGGGGATTAGCCGGTCGGCGTCCGTCGTCATCGCGTATGCCATGAAGGCATTCAATTGGAACTTCGACAAGGCACTCAAGCACGTCAAAGCGAAAAGGAACTGCATCAAACCTAATACTAATTTTCTCAATCAGCTAGAGACTTACCAAGGTATTCTCGATGCGATGAAGAATAAAGAAAAGTTGCAGAGGTCCAAGTCAGAGACTAACCTGAAATCTCCCAAAACTGCATCCAAAATAGAGAGTAAGATAATGGATCCGACGCCGCTGGTGCTGGCGCTGACCGGCTCGTACACGGGGAGGCCGCGCTCCTGGTCGCCCGACACCAAGCTGGCGTCCGAGCTGCTGCCGCCCACCTCCGTGTCGCTCGAGAACCTGGCCTCCGAGACCCGGCACATGCTCATGCCCTGCGCCAGCGGCAGCTACAGTGTGTCGCCCAATCAAATCATCAGGCTGAAGGAGGAGGGAGCCCCTTCGGTCAAGCACATAGTTAACGAAATAGAGAATGCGTCGTCGAGCGATCGAAGAGAGGTTCCGAGAAAGTATCAGAGATTAAATTTCGGGAGCAACAATGATGCGTCCAATAGAACGTCGGAGACGTCCTTGGGCGCGGTCAGCTGGGCGGCGGATCCCTCCGCCAAGCCCCCGCAGTCGTCGCCTTCGAGGAGTTTAAGTCAAAAGTATTCACATTTAGAATTCGAAGCCAATAAAATACACACGTGGGATCCGGGGGAGCCGGGCCCGCGCGGCGAGGACGTCCGGAACGCCGGTGACAGTGACAATATAGTGAAGAGTGACAGTGGGATAGTAGACGTAAGAATGAAAACGAGTGACGCTTTTTATAATTCCGTAGACCGTAGCATGGAGTGTGACGAGAGGCGGACCGGAGACGAGGACGGGCCGCCACCGAGCCGGCAGAGTTCGTGGAGCTCGTTCGACAGCGCCGTGGGGCCCGAGCTGTCGCGCCACTCCTCGTGGGGCTCGCACGAGCCGCGCGCCGCGCGCCCCGCGCCGCCTCCCCGAGACGACCCGCCTTCCGACCTCGGCATCATCACCGAGCACCTGCCGAGCGCCCCGCACCTGCCGCCCCTGCCGCCCGTGCCGCCCGTCGACATCTCGGCGAACGAGCGCAAGTTCAACGAGACCTGTGCCATACTCGAGGAGCTGGCGACGGCGGCGGCGCGGATGGAGCGCACGCGCGACCGCGGCGCCTCCACCTGGGGCGGGCGGCTGTCGGCCTCCGCGCCCGCCGACACGTGGCTGCGCGCCGGGCCGCGCCGCCGCCGCCTGCAGGCGTCGTCGCACGGGGACATCCCGCTCGCCTCGCCGCCGTCGCCGCCCTCGCCCCCCTCGCCGCCCTCGCCCGCCGGCCTCGTCGGCAGCCTTAAGCGGGAGTTCGAGGCGCGTTCTGAGTCGGAGCCGGCGGCGCGGGGCAAGTGTCGCGGCCGCCCCCCGGCGTCCCCGCCCGCGGCCGAGGACCTGTCGGTGAAGGTGCTGGTGGGGCGCTACGACCAGCCGAGCCGCGCGCGCAGCGAGTCGAGCGGCGCCCCCTTGCGGCGGCCGCCACTCCGCAACTCGTACTGTGCGCCGGACCGCCCGCCGATAGCGCCCGTCGCGCCCACGGTCCTCGCGATTGCGCCCGTCGACTATCCGAGCGTAGTGGTTTCAACTGTGATGTCGAAAGCTCAAAATAAAAAACAATTGCAACATGGGAAGACTCATCCGTTGACGAGGCTCAACTTGAACCGGTCGAACAATAGATGTTCGAATCCTGTGTATAACACTATGTAGTACTATTACTTTTTATTTATTATGAATTCTTGCCAAACTCGATATTTTATCTTTCTAGAGTTTTATATACTATTTACAAAATAAAATCACAGTGTATTTGTCTATCACGTAAATTGTATTATATGGCTGTTGTGCATAGAGAAATGTTAAAAAGAGAGAATAAATCCGATACAACCGATGTACAACTTTTACGAGAGCTTTTTTTTCGGAACATTATTTGTAATTTTACAACTCTTGACAATAAAATGGTGAACGTTCTCGGTCAACGATAGATAGTATTTTAGCCGAAGTCTACAGTCTGTAGTCTCTTCCCGGTAACGAAGGCCACGCGTGGTACAGTTTCAATCTCGCTAATTTTTTTGTAAGTTTCTTGTGTTTTACTAGGTTTTCTCCTTATGGTTCCAAAATCGAAAGCGTATATGCCACCGGGATTATTTCTTATCGAACATTCTGTCTGAAAACAAATGTATTCATTTCACCTCAGCATTTATTTGTTATGTAATTATGATATTTGTTTGATAAGTATACTAAATACCAACTATTTTCATATTTATGTCAACAACACGCAACATATTGGAGTCTGAACCACCGCACACTATTAAGTTTGTTTGGGGCACGAGCTTCCCGCAATAAAGCTTCGAATGATAAATGTCTGGCACTATTGTTTCTATTAATTTACATGACCCATAATCCCAAATTTGAATATTGTCTTTATCTTGCCAGCAACATGTCAATATCTGAAATGTCAAGGACAAAAAATATTTGTTAAGGTTTTGTATTTCTAGCAAGTCCACTACGTACCGACTGCAATATTGTGTTAGGTAGCTAACGCCCTAACTCAGAGTCACTTACGCCCCAACTTAGAATGGTTCGTTTATTTAGTCGTAAGGAGTCCATAACTAATTGACATTAAATATGTTACGTTCACGGACCTAAAAAAAAGACGGATGTAATCCCAAGAACAAATTCAGTGAAGCACCCATAGTAATACCAACTCTATTCGTACAAGTACACACACCCGCACATTGACACTTCACTGCTTCAATCGCGAATCAAAAATTAAGCACACATGGTAAGCGGGCGGCCATTGCTATGCTTCACTCTCGATTAGACGAGGTTACGTACGCCTTTTTTTCAGGTCCGTGGTTACGTTATTTTTAGCACAGACAGCACGCATTTGAAACATGATTGTTCCGGTTTCTGTAGCACTGGATAAATTAATACGTTAGTACTATTGTACCTGCTTTCCGGGTTTATCAAAGTCTAAACCCTCTCCACATATATGCACCCCCATAAAGTATCGTGTCGCAAATGGTTGTCTATCATCCCAGCATATAACAGTATCGTCCCACCCTCCAGATATCAATTCGTGGTGAGATTTAGGATTGAATGCGCAAGCGAATATTCTTGAGGAATGACCGTCTATTACATTTTTTTTCCCACTGAAATGAAGAAGAAAAATCGGTCAAAGAATTCTGCCTATTACAATGCTTGATCAAGTTTTGAAAACTATGGTAGTAGGTACCTACATGTTTCTTTTTTGTTATTTATTAGAAAAATAAAATTATTTACCTAATGACACAAAAGGTCCCTACATCGAAGCTGTTAGATACTATATACTTACGACTACGGATACAAAAGATGTTTCATGTATTAAAGCCCAATGCATACGTAACGGGGTTTTTCTCCGAACGGGACGGGACGTGAAGTTTTGGAAGCATCGTTTCATAGAAAATGTAAACGATAGTGCATACGCGGCGGAATCCCGTACGGAACGTTGTCGACGATGTTTTTCCCGTCCCGTACGGGAAAAAGCCCGTTAACTTATGGATTGGGCTTTACTTGGTTCCCTTCGCTGTCATACATACAAACTTTAATAATATGGTGGCAAGGGTAACTCATGCACTATTAAACAGTGAAGGCATGGTTTAGCGCCCAAGGCTATAATTAAATAATATGGATAATCAATTTGTCAGCAGTCTATTACACACACCACACGTCACTTACCTCGAATAGAAAGATCTTTCTTGTGTCTGCGCTTCTTCATCATACATGTTTAATTTTGCGTCATCCCCGTACGTGACAAACTTGCTGCTGCGCGGATGATAACATAAACCTAAAGTTTGTCGCTTTTCTCGTATTGTGTAGAGACATTGTCCATATTTATATTTCCAACACTTAATACATCCATTAACATCTATAATTATTAGATGATTAGAAACTTTTTATTGTGTAATGGATGACACTAAACAAAGTTAGGTTAGATTTATTAAATTATTCAATTCCAATTTCCGATAGGTTTTTTGGTTTAAGTTTTTAGAGGACAACCAAGCAGACGGACCAATTATTAATTCACCGTTGCCCATGCACGACAGTAACGCCAAAAGCGACTGATTTGCCGACTAAGAAGAAAGCGGCGAACCTGCTTTGCTTATTTTATCTGTTGGTTCTCCTGTAAAAAATATTTGACGGTTGACTTGGTTTGACTCTAGACTAGAACTACAAGAAGGTGGGTTAGAGTTGAGAAAAATGAGCTCCGAGTCCCGGACTCGAGCTCCGAGTCGGAGCTACTGAGCCTTCAAAGCTCGAGGCCTAAGGGCTCGCGAGCCTTAGAAGGCTCGAGCCTTTAGGGTTCGAGCCTTAAAGGCTCAAGAGCCTTCAATTGAAGACTCGAGTCGAAGCTCGAGCTTTATTTACTTAGCATTTCAAATTGGGTTCTTTATGAAAGTTTCATACAAACATTTTTACTTTAAAATAAAAAAAATGTGTGTTAGTTCCGACGCACGCCTAGAGTTTAACGCCATCTAGCTTTCAATCGTCAAATAAGTCAAACAATGGATGATGATGATAATGATGGAGGATGATGTTGATGATGAAGAATGATGATGATGATGACGAATGATGATTATGATGATGACTGGGTGTGATGACTGGTGATGATGACGACGAATGGCAATGATGATGAATGGTGATGATGATGAATGGTGATGATGACGAATGGTGACGATGATGAATGGTGATGATGATGAATGGTGACTATGATGAATGGTGATGATGATAATGATGAGTGGTGGTGATGATGATGATGATAATGATGATGATGATGACTGGTGGTGATGATGACTGGGGGTGATGATGAATGGGGGTGATGATGAATGGGGGTGATGATGAATGGTGATGATGATGAATGGTGATGATGATGAATGGTGATGATAAATGGTGATGATGATGAATGGTGATGATGATGAATGGTGATGATGATAATGATGAGTGGTGGTGGTGATGATGATGATGATGATCATGATGATGACTGGTGGTGATGATGACTGGGGGTGATGAAGAATGGGGGTGATGATGACTGGTGATGATGATGACGAATGGCAATGATGATGAATGGTGATGATGATGAATGGTGATGATGATAATGGATAGTGATGATGATTATGATGATGCTGAATGGTGGTGATGATGATGAAGGAGATGATGAAGATGACTAATGATGACAACGATGAATGACGATGATGATGATGTTTCACATCATAAGAATAGGATGTACCAAGATTATTACTATCATTAGATGGCGTTGTTATTGATCAGCCATCCAACGCCATCTAGATTCTATGTTACGAATTACAAACATAACGCATAACGCTACGGAGTAAGTTTGATTTTACTCCCCATAAAATTTCATACCGTGGGCTTATTTATGAAAATCTATACCTAAGGAGAAAACTCCAAAAATTTGAAATTCGCACCGCGCCCTAATTTAAAATTTTAAGGTTAAGGCTTATTTAGGGTTCCGTAGTCAAAACACAGTACGTTTTGGTTAGGGGACCCTGAAATTACAGTGTTACAAAATGAGCCCTGAAGACAAAGCTCGAGCTTCGACTCGAGCCCTGGACCAGAGCTCGAACCTCCGCCTCGAGCCTTCATGTAAGACTCGAGGCGAAGGCTCGAGCCTTATTAGAGGGCTCGAGCCTTCAATGAGCTCTAGACTCGGAAGGCTCGAGCCTTTTATCAACACTAAGGTGGGTTGTAGCTTATAGCTAGGAGAGTAAAGTAGAACACCCTATATAGTCCTATCACCACCGGAAACGTCTGGATTAAACTGGGTGGTACAAGAGATAATCTTACTTTTTATGGAAATAGCCGACAAACCACCTGATGGCAAGTGGCTATGGTCGCCCATAGACATCAGCGATACCAAGGCATCACTGATACGTTGCTGGCCAAGAAAGAGAGAAGTAAAGAATGAAAGAACTGCCTCTTATCTCGAACTCCCAGCCGGAAAACAACGAGTCGTTTGCCGGCTGACTCAGCATGAGGGTAAGGTGCAGCGCAGACGGCAGACTGTCCGTGACGCACTTTTAAGTTTGTGAAAATAGAACCTTTGCAATTATATGCAGTAACGCATACGACGTGCAAAAAAGTGCGGCTGCGCGCCATATAAACATTTGTGCGTCCGCACACTCGATCGCACAAAAAGAGCGTCGTCTGCGCTGCACCTAATAGGGAAATAATGATAATTTAAACGATTAAAATCAATATCTTTCCGAGAGGCCCTACCACCACCAGGCCAGATTTAGTTGCCTCTTACGACACTCATCCGGCGTGGGATCGGGGGTCAATACAGCTATCTCCAACAGGACCGTTCGCCAAAGTCTCATCCGTTGTTCAGCAGTGTTCCAAGCAAGCAGAGTAGCTTGGACTAAAAGGTGGATAACCCCTTATTCTATTATAATAAATTTACATCCCTGAAGATTTTACGACCCTGTAGCCTAGTTGGTAGTGATCCTGCCTGCGAAGCGAGGGGTCCCGGGTTCGATTCCCGGCCGGGGCAGATATTTATGTGGCAGATAAATATTTGTACTCGGGTCATGGGTGTTATTGTGATGTGTTATGTGTAGTCCATGCCACCCGCGACACAGGTAATAACCTACTGCGGGGGTATGAGTGTGTTAGCGTTTATTTATTATTATTTATTTGAATCCCAGAGTTCCACAAACACTTTGAAAGAAAAAGTCTCCTGGCGTCCAAAAATATGTATATCTGTAGAAAGCTTTTAAAATTTCATGTATTACGTAAGCTGATCTACAACGTAAAGGTACTAACAAGATGAAGTGACGGTGTTTGTTATGGGATGCGCTTTGCTGACAGGACGATGTTTGATAGCAGTTACAGGACCGGGATAAGCCCGGCACTCGTCATCGACCAGAGTTTGTGAGCATCCACCAGTGCCACAGTCAAAGAGTCTTATGGTTCCATCTATAAAACCGGCAGCGATATCTTTATTATCTTCCGTATATTTGCAGCACATAATATCCATATTCGTATCACTGAAATTAAGAAAAGTGAAGTATTTCTATATATCCCGTGGTAGATTCAATAAAAGTGGCTGTAAGAGGGGCCGTCTCCGTTTTTGTGTCTAAGCCAGCCGCCTTTATTCTTGGTGCATCCTGCTTTTAATAACAGCATAATGAACCTATGAGCCCTTTTTACGCCTCACATTGTGAGAGGGAGACCCCGAGCCCAGCAGTGGGAGTTATATTATACTATTATTATTATTATTATTATTATTATATTATTAGATATTAAGTATTGTAATTAGTACCTAATAATTAAGTTTTTTTTTAATTTGATTAGGTACCTTACAGGTCAGAGCCCCACCGTGGCTACTACGCCTATGCCAGTAGGTGTAATCTCCATTTTTTTATTAAAACTACTTCAGTGAAAAGTAAATAAAAAAATCATACATAATAGTAAGCACATTAACGTCTCCATGATATAACTGATTTTGCTCACTATGTAGTGAGCGTTTCTCGATGGTAGGCGTACTTGTGTGAACAGTTATAATTTCTTTTTGCATTTTATGATCCTTCACATTGGTATTTGCTACAGCAATGCTTTTCCTTGCAGACTTTAAACTGGACGGTGCCATAGGGCCTGCCACGGATTTTCGTTGAGGATCCATTTGACCGTAGAGCAGATAAATAAAACTTGTTAAAATTTGGACTGATAGTACCTACATAAATAAAAAATTATAACACAATTCTAAAGATTCATATACCTAAATGCAAAAAATTCTATAAATGTGTCCGAGTTTAGAGTATTTGTGTAGACGTGTAAATGTCCTCATGATTGAAATTTGAAACGTCTGCTTGAAATATCTGTCTACGGCTAACAGTAGGGGCACGACTTGACTGCAGAGCTTAGTAATGCGGCCAGTTGTGACCTAATTAATCAGTGATAATATGTCATATTCATGTGATAATAATCTAACATAATTTAATCATAAATGTGAATGTTTGTTACCACGTACGTGTCCTCAGGGCCGGCGTTAGGGGGGGGGGGGACGAGGTGGGGGCGACGGCCTAGGGCGCTACATTCGGGGTGAGGAGCAAAAAATAGAAAAAATAAAATTCATAATAAGACGTTCTTGGTTCAGTAAAAAATTTTTCGAGCAAAAAAGCTCGATTTTTATTTTCTTAAGTGGGTGCCACAATATTCTTGCCTAGGGCGTCAGTGACTCTAACGCCGGCACCGCGTGTCCTCGTAAGTACTAATGTTCAAACTGCGATAACTCACGAGTCATGTAAGTTGAGCAATGATTTTGGTGTGGTTTTGTAGACAATAATGTTGTCAAACAATACAATTACAAAAAAAAAAAACTATGCTAATGGGCTAGTGTTTGAACTATGTCACAAAAACTAAAAAAAAAACAGTGAAATTTTTGACTACATTGAGCATCAGACTTTTTTTAACGACATTTATTACTTGAAAGTTTATTCAATATTTTTTGTGATGAATAGATGGTATTATTACCTTTCAAATAATAATATTTTCACATCTATTGGACCTTTCAGTTGAGAGAAATCGACATTTTTCAGCAGAGACATCAAAGAAAATAAAAAAAATAACGGCCATTCTAAAAGGAAGAGGGCTAGACTAGGGATTGCAATCCGGTGTCATTTTCAATCCGGCCGGATTTTACTGGATTTTCACCAATCCGGCCGGATCCGACCTAGATTAAGGGGATTGCCTTGCCCGATGACCTTGAAGATTTGGTCCCTCTGCTAGTATTTTTTAACTAAGCGCCATCTACCGACCAACGACTATACTACAATAAAATGAACTGAAGATAAAGCAAGAAAACATGTGGCACAGAGTTGTCACCGTTTTTGCCTATTTATATTCGCTCTCTGAGAGATCTTCGAATACATTTTGTTCCTATAGTTTTTGTAGTCTTGTACGAGTACCTGCCTACATTATAATAATTTATTTATTTTGAACTACACTATGCATTATGACTGCTGACATATTATGTAGCTTTCATTCTACTAAAATGATACATTCTGAAGTGTGATGATGACCAGGTAAGTACTGATCAGTTTTCAGTAACGGGAATAGTTAGGATGACCTAGCTTTCAACATTTATCTAACTGAGCACGGGTGCTACTACATGAAACATTCTGAAGGTCTGATGATGACCAGGTAAGTGCTTATAGGTTCTCAGTAACGGAAGTACTTAGGATGACCTAGCTTTCAACATTTAACTAACTGAGCACGGGTGCTACTACATGAAACATTCTAAAGGTCTGATGATGACCAGGTAAGTGCTTATAGGTTCTCAGTAACGGAAGTACTTAGGATGACCTAGCTTTCAACATTTAACTAACTGAGCACGGGTGCTACTACATGAAACATTCTAAAGGTCTGATGATGACCAGGTAAATGCTTATAGGTTCTCAGTAACGGAAGTACTTAGGATGACCTAGATTTCAGCATTTATCTAATTGAGCACGGGTGCTACTACATGAAACATTCTGAAAGTCTGATGATGACCAGGTAAGTGCTTATAGGTTCTCAGTAACGGAAGTACTTAGGATGACCTAGCTTTCAACATTTATCTAATTGATCACGGGTGCTACTACATGAAACATTCAAAAGGTCTGATGATGACCAGGTAAGTGCTTATAGGTTCTCAGTAACGGAAGTACTTAGGATGACCTAGCTTTCAACATTTATCTAATTGAGCACGGGTGCTACTACATGAAACATTCTAAAGGTCTGATGATGACCAGGTAAGTGCTTATAGGTTCTCAGTAACGGAAGTACATAGGATGACCTAGCTTTCAACATTTATCTAATTGAGCACGGGTGCTACTACATGAAACATTCTGAAGGTCTGATGAAGACCAGGAAAGTGCTTATAGGTTCTCAGTAACGGAAGTACTTAGGATGACCTAGCTTTCAACATTTAACTAACTGAGCACGGGTGCTACTACATGAAACATTCTAAAGGTCTGATGATGACCAGGTAAGTGCTTATAGGTTCTCAGTAACGGAAGTACTTAGGATGACCTAGATTTCAACATTTATCTAATTGAGCACGGGTGCTACTACATGAAACATTCTGAAGGTCTGATGATGACCAGGTAAGTGCTTATAGGTTCTCAGTAACGGAAGTATAAGTACTTATGACCTAGCTTTCAACATTTATCTAATTGAGCACGGGTGCTACTACATGAAACATTCTGAAGGTCTGATGATGACTAGGTAAGTGCTTATAGGTTCTCAGTAACGGAAGTACTTAGGATGACCTAGCTTTCAACATTTATCTAATTGAGCACGGGTGCTACTACATGAAACATTCTAAAGGTCTGATGATGACCAGGTAAGTGCTTATAGGTTCTCAGTAACGGAAGTACTTAGGATGACCTAGCTTTCAACATTTATCTAATTGAGCACGGGTGCTACTACATGAAACATTCTGAAGGTCTGATGATGACCAGGTAAGTGCTTATAGGTTCTCAGTAACGGAAGTACTTAGGATGACCTAGCTTTCAACATTTAACTAACTGAGCACGGGTGCTACTACATGAAACATTCTAAAGGTCTGATGATGACCAGGTAAATGCTTATAGGTTCTCAGTAACGGAAGTACTTAGGATGACCTAGATTTCAACATTTATCTAATTGAGCACGGGTGCTACTACATGAAACATTCTGAAAGTCTGATGATGACCAGGTAAGTGCTTATAGGTTCTCAGTAACGGAAGTACTTAGGATGACCTAGCTTTCAACATTTATCTAATTGAGCACGGGTGCTACTACATGAAACATTCAAAAGGTCTGATGATGACCAGGTAAGTGCTTATAGGTTCTCAGTAACGGAAGTACTTAGGATGACCTAGCTTTCAACATTTATCTAATTGAGCACGGGTGCTACTACATGAAACATTCTAAAGGTCTGATGATGACCAGGCAAGTGCTTATAGGTTCTCAGTAACGGAAGTACTTAGGATGACCTAGCTTTCAACATTTATCTAATTGAGCACGGGTGCTACTACATGAAACATTCTGAAGGTCTGATGAAGACCAGGAAAGTGCTTATAGGTTCTCAGTAACGGAAGTACTTAGGATGACCTAGCTTTCAACATTTAACTAACTGAGCACGGGTGCTACTACATGAAACATTCTAAAGGTCTGATGATGACCAGGTAAGTGCTTATAGGTTCTCAGTAACGGAAGTACTTAGGATGACCTAGATTTCAACATTTATCTAATTGAGCACGGGTGCTACTACATGAAACATTCTGAAGGTCTGATGATGACCAGGTAAGTGCTTATAGGTTCTCAGTAACGGAAGTATAAGTACTTATGACCTAGCTTTCAACATTTATCTAATTGAGCACGGGTGCTACTACATGAAACATTCTGAAGGTCTGATGATGACTAGGTAAGTGCTTATAGGTTCTCAGTAACGGAAGTACTTAGGATGACCTAGCTTTCAACATTTATCTAATTGAGCACGGGTGCTACTACATGAAACATTCTAAAGGTCTGATGATGACCAGGTAAGTGCTTATAGGTTCTCAGTAACGGAAGTACTTAGGATGACCTAGCTTTCAACATTTATCTAATTGAGCACGGGTGCTACTACATGAAACATTCTGAAGGTCTGATGATGACCTGGTAAGTGCTTATAGGTTCTCAGTAATGGAAGTACTTAGGATGACCTAGCTTTCAACATTTAACTAACTGAGCACGGGTGCTACTACATGAAACATTCTAAAGGTCTGATGATGACCAGGTCAGTGCTTAAAGGTTCTCAGTAACGGAAGTACTTAGGATGACCTAGCTTTCAACATTTATCTAATTGAGCACGGGTGCTACTACATGAAACATTCTGAAGGTTTGATGATGACCAGGTAAGTGCTTATCGGTTCTCAGTAACGGAAGTACTTAGGATGACCTAGCTTTCAACATTTATCTAATTGAGCACGGGTGCTACTACATGAAACATTCTGAAGTCTGATGATGACAAGGTAAGTGCTTATAGGTTCTTAGTAACGGAAGTACTTAGGATGACCTAGTTGATGACCTTGTTTTAATGTTGCCACTGAGGGCCATCCATAAATTACGTCACACTAATTTCATAACTTTCTGACCCCTCCCGCTCTCTTTGTCACAGCTGGTCACATTTGTGAGACCTCCCCCCCCCTAGTGTGATGTCACATATTATGAATTAAGTTCCAAAATAAGTTTTATTTCCATTAATTGTTTTTTAATATTCACCTATAAATATACATATATATACCAAATATTCGATTTTGGAATGTGACGTCACAAAATTTAGGATCCCCTCCCACCCCTTGTCACACAATGCCACGCTACATCGAACCCCCCTCCCCCCTAACGTGTGACGTAATTTATGGATGGCCCTTTGTGATTGTTCCTAAATTACAATTGTCTACGCCGAGAAGTAATGCAAAACAGCAGCGTGCGATCGCTACTATTATTGCTATGAACTACTGCCAGGAGTTGCATTTTTCAATTAACCTACCTACTAAATTTTTATTACTTATCATAACGTCATCGAGTCTGTACTGTACTTTGTGCCAATACATCAAGTTTATATCAAAATTACAACGAGTTTTCTTTTGGAAATTCCATTTGTTTCGTAAGAAACATAAAGTGGCGACCGTGACAATACCAGCATACGAAAAAAAATACAACTACAACTTATACCGACAACTGGAGTATTGGAGTGCCGCTGTACCTACGTCAAGCTGTACCGACGAGCCGCCTGATTACGAAATTAATTAGCAGTTTTCGTTCAATAAGTGCACATATACAAGTTCTACGCGGCTACGGAGATTATTGCAACGAAGAGAACAGCAGTCGATCACAGCAATATTCATGGTTTCAACAGGATCTTAACGAACATCGCCGAGCAGTGACGCCGCTAAAACATCACCTCGCAGCTTAATGTTCATCAGTTAAGTGTTCTGTTTCCTTTCCTAACCTCCTCAATATACCCAAAATCTATCCCCATCCAAAACTTTTATATAATTCATTACAAATAAAAACTTTAAAATTTGTCTAATACCTCCGCATAAAAATAAATATTCCGCTAAATCAAGTAAACAGTAATAAAAATATCCCGTTCTCCTTGTTCCCCACTAGCCTTTACGTGATATTTAGTTGTTTTCTGCCGACGAATTCCAGAATCGCGGGCCAGCTGATCGACCTACCGCTCCCGCAGCTAACGGTACATCAGCTGATTTCGTGAGTACATCTAACCGCCCGGGGGCGCCCGGGACGTGCCGGACCCAGATAACGCCAGCGAAGTGTGACGAACGTGAGCTAAAACAGTTTAATACTTAACGAAAACGAAATTTAACATTTTATGTGTACAGTTGCTTTGTTATTGATTAATATATTATCTAATTTAGTTATTTTTGCAAACCAACCTCTTTAATATTATTTTTATTTTAGTCTGAAATTAATTTTATTTAACAATATGGATAAACAGAATACATCTGAAAGGAAGTTAACTGATAATGACTTCAATTCACTTCAAACCTTGGTGACCAAACGAAGTTCAATTAAAGGTCAAATTACCAAGTTTAAAAATTATTTAGATAAAGTCACAAAGCAACCTACACTGACATCCGTTGAATACACTGAGTTGTCGCTGAAACTAAGCAGATTTGAAAGTCTGTCAATTAAATTTGACGACTTGCAAACTCAGATTGAACTCCAAAATCCGCAAAACTTGGATTCTGAAATCGATGAAAGAGAAAGCATTGAGCAAGATATAATTTTATGTACCGCGATAGGCAAAGAATTAGTTGAAGCACAAAACGAGTTGAAATCCTTTGAACAGGAAAAGAAAAGGCGCGAATCGGTACTATTTCAAGAAGCTCAATGCTCTCTTGATCATAATGATGTAGGAATCAAATTGCCTCAAATCGAAATAACTAAATTTGATGGATCATTCTTTCGCTGGCTTGAGTTCCACGACACTTTTGTTAACTTAATTCACAATAATCAACGCATATCAATGATACAAAAATTTCATTATTTGTTATCTTACCTCGAGGGCGAGGCCAAGCGCATAGTTTCCAATATAGAAGTTTCATCAGCTAATTATTTAAATGCATGGCAACTACTTTGTGACCGCTATAATAATAAAAGATTATTAATAAACTATCATCTAAAATCTCTTCATAGCATACAACCAATTACTCGCGAATCTGAAAATTCCTTAAGGTTTTTAGTGGATCATGTGACAAAAAATTTACGTGCGCTCTCAAATCTCGGCCAGCCGACTGAACATTGGGATACATTGATCATATTCATGTTGACCTCAAAGATTGACAGCAATACATTAATTAAGTGGGAAGAACACCGTAGTATTCTGGACGAGATTCCTACTTTAGAGCAATTTAAATCTTTTCTACTCGATCGTGCTCACGTATTAGAGGCTATACAACGAAGTCGCGATGTTAATCCTAGGTCTCAGCAGCATGTAGGTGGCGCTAGTAGTAGCAAGCCTAGCAAAAGTACGAATTTATTTACATCCGTTGGCAAGGAGAACAATCCTATATTCTTGTGCATTGTATGTAACCAAAACCACAGAATATATGACTGTCCTATTTTTAAACTAAAAACAGTAGAAGAAAGAATCAACTTGGCGTCAAGGTACAAATTATGTATTAATTGTTTGAGACAGGGCCATCCAGTAAGCGAATGTCACTTGGGTCCATGCAGACAATGCAAAGGACGGCACAATACTTTATTGCATAACGACAACGTCGATTCTAAAACAAGTCACAGCGACTCACAAGAATGTGATTCAATTGTCAATTTTTCTAAGGACCTTACTGGTCAAGTTCTGTTGTCTACTGCTCTGGTTGAAGTCGTGAATCCGGTGACGAAACAGGTACTTAAGGTGCGCCTTACTGGACTCTGGCAGCCAGTCTACTTTCATTACAAAATCTTTACAAGAGCGTTTGTCTTTAAAAATAACTCCGATTGACATAAATATTATCGGCATTGGAAATTGCCCTGCTAGCACAGTTCACGAAAAATGTATCGTACAATTGCAACCTCGTGACTCAATTAACAATTTTAAATTAGTTTTCTCTTGCTTGGTGTTAAACAATCTCACAGGAAACTTGCCTAAGTCTCCAATCGATCCATCCAAATTAAACATACCAAAGGATATACATTTAGCAGACCCACAATTTAATCACCCCGGTCCTGTTGAGGTTTTAATAGGTGCCGATATATTTTGGGACATCTTATGCGGAGAACAAAGATCTCTAGGCGATTGTTACCCTAGATTACAAAATTCCAAGTTTGGTTGGTTGATTGGGGGATCGATACATACACATCGTTCTTCCGGTAAGTTACGTAATAATTTTAAAAATTCTTTAATCTCACAAAATTCTACTACTAACAGTAAATTATGTGACACGTCTTACTCGAATTCTGCTGTGTTGTCAATTCAGAATAATTCTAAAGAAAGTGAAATTGACTACTTACTGTCAAAATTCTGGGAGCTGGAAGAGTTGCCTCGCATATCTCGTTTAAGTGAAACTGAAAGGGCATGCGAAAATCATTTCATAAGCAATACCACCAGACTAACCACTGGCCGATTTTGTGTAAGGCTACCATTACGAGACTCACCTGATTGTTTGGGTGACTCATACACCCTAGCTAAAAAACGTTTACTTAACTTAGAAAAGCGGTTCCGCAAAAATAAAGACCTCAAATTGCAGTATGTCCAATTTATGAAAGAGTATGAGTCCTTAGGCCACCTTTCAAGGTCAAAGATTCACTTACCTAATCCTTCTTATTTCTTATGTCATCATGCGGTCTTCAGAGAATCTAGCGAGTCAACCAAGATCCGAGTGGTGTTTGACGGTTCAGCTCCATCCAGTTCCGGTTATTCTGTAAACGATTTACAAATGGTAGGTTCAAATATACAAGACTCTCTTTTTTCTATCTTATTAAGAGCTCGACAATATAAGTATCTGCTCACTGGAGATATCGAAAAAATGTATCGTCAGATCGATGTTCATACCGGTGATAGAAACTTGCAGCTTGTATTATGGAGGGAAGACGAATCTCTACCAATGCAAACCATGCAACTAAATACTGTCACTTACGGCACCGCAAGTGCCAGTTATTTAAGCACCAGATGTTTGTGGCAAATCGGGGAAGAATGTGCCAACGATTTAATTAAAACCATAATCCAAAGAGATTTTTACATTGACGATCTTATAACGGGCTCCAACAATGAAGAAGAATTAAATTTCATTAGAATTTTTGTATGTGACGAGTTAAAAAAAGGTTGCTTTAACTTAAGAAAATTTAAAACAAACTTACCATCTATTTTTAAAGATACCGCGATGTTACAAGAAAATTTAACACTAAGCGAATCTTCAAATACTCTCGGACTTGGTTGGAATCCGAACAGTGACACACTTCAATTTCCTATAAACCCTCCACCGCAAAATGAAGTGATAACTAAAAGATTTATTCTATCTCACTCCTTTAAAATTTTTGATCCCTTAGGTCTTCTCAGCCCTTGCATCATGCAACCGAAGTTGATGATACAGCGATTGTGAGAGCAAAAATTTGACTGGGGTCAGCCAGTCTCAAACGAAATCCGCGAGCAATGGATATCTTTCGCAGAGAACTTACTGCTTCTATCCACACTTAAAATTCCTCGTTGTGTACTTTGCGATTCTCCAATTTCTATTGAACTTCACTGTTTTAGCGACGCTTCTCAAATAGGCTACGGAGCGTGTATCTATGTGCGAGCAATAAATGGCTGGGATGATGTCACGGTGAATCTGCTATGCTCCAAATCCAAAGTAGCACCCCTTAAACCCACCACCATCCCTCGCCTGGAGCTCTGCGCCGCACTCCTCGCAGCTCGCTTATGTAAGATGGTTACCGAATCGCTTCGCTATTCTCCTAATCGCATTATATACTGGTGTGATTCCAGTGTAGTTCTCGGCTGGCTATCCAGCGATCCCACTAAATTGAAAACCTTTGTTTCAAACAGAATAGGCGAGATTCTAGACGAAACGAATGCTTCGTCTTGGAGGTACGTGCCAACTACTGAAAACCCCGCTGATTTAATTTCTAGAAGTGTCAATCCTAGTCAGCTAATGGATGCTTCACTGTGGTGGCATGGTCCAAAATTTTTGCTACACAGCGAGACTAACTGGCCTAACGTAAAGAGACAAACCGAAAACCTACCTGAAATAAAGACTAAAATCAACACATTAACCACATCTATTTATGAATCTATAATTGAATTTAAACGCTTTTCCAATTTAAACAGACTTAAAAGAACACTTTGCTATGTTAAACGCTTTATACATAATACGAGAAATCCAAAAAATAAAATAACTGGTATACTTACAGTCCATGAGCTAAGTAATTCATATAATTATCTTTGTTTTATGTCGCAACAACAGACTTTTCAGCAAGAGTACAAAACTTTATCTGCGAACCAAGCTCTAAATTCAAAATGCAGAATTTTATCCTTATCGCCTTTCGTAGATGAAAACAATTTAATAAGAGTGGGTGGTAGAATTAACGAATCTAATTATTCATATGACAAAAGACATCCTATACTTCTTGAATCATCCCACCATTTAACCAAATTGATTTTCGAATATGAGCATATTCGTAACATGCATGCCGGTCCGCAATTATTGTTGGCTTCCGTTAGGGAAACAGTGTGGCCTTTAAATGGAAGGCGTCTTGCTAGACAAACTGCAAATAATTGTGTGCTTTGTCGACGTGTTCGAGGTAAGTCTTTGCATCCTAAAATGGGGGACTTACCAGCTCAAAGAATTACACCGGATTTCCCATTCCGCTCGGTTGGCATGGATTACGCCGGGCCTTTTCACATTTTAAATAGAAAGGGTCGTGGAGCCAAATTAACAAAATGCTACTTATGCATTTTTATATGTCTGAGGTATAAATGTGTGCATTTGGAGGCTGTTACCGATCTTTCCAAAGACTCATTTATAATGACCTTGCGGAGATTTATCTCACGACGTGGAAGGCCTACAGAATTGTTTTCGGACAACGGGCGCAATTTTGTAGCCGCATCTAAAGAACTTAGTTCATTTTTAAAATATCAGAACGAGTCCTTTTCTGAGTTTGCAAGTCAAGAAGGATTCACGTTCACTTTTATACCTTCGTACGCGGCCCATTTCGGTGGGCTCTGGGAAGCCGGCGTGAAATCGGCCAAATATCACGTAAAACGCGTAATGGGGAATTCTCATCTCACGTTTGAAGAAATTATTACTTTGTTTGCACAAGTAGAGGCCATTTTAAATAGCCGTCCCTTATGTCCTCTTTCCTCTTCGCCTGATGATTTCCTTTACCTATCCCCAGGGCACTTTCTGATAGGACGACCATTGAATGCGCTGCCTGCTCCTTCTCTGGAAGCCAGGAACGAAAGCAGCCTAGATCGCTATGCCCGTTTGGAGCAGCTACGCCAACACTTCTGGCGACGATGGCAGAAAGAATACATCTCCGAATTGCAGTTGCGAACAAAGTGGAAACAGAGTACCGCCGGCCTTAAGGTCGGTGACTTAGTGTTGCTGTGTGAAGATTCTCTCCCTCCGTTGTGCTGGAGCGTTGGACGAGTTACAAAATTGTTTCCGGGACCAGACAACATATCCCGTGTTGCCGATGTCGCTACCACTAGAGGATCCTACAGACGCCCCCTAGTCCGGCTTTGTCCACTTCTCCCACAAGATGATTGACATGGTTGAAGGACCAACGTCTTCAACGGCGGGGAGTTTATGTCTACGCCGAGAAGTAATGCAAAACAGCAGCGTGCGATCGCTACTATTATTGCTATGAACTACTGCCAGGAGTTGCATTTTTCAATTAACCTACCTACTAAATTTTTATTACTTGTCATAACGTCATCGAGTCTGTACTGTACTTTGTGCCAATACATCAAGTTTATATCAAAATTACAACGAGTTTTCTTTTGGAAATTCCATTTGTTTCGTAAGAAACAACAATAATTATTTAATTCTATACGAAATACGGAGTAATCAAGGTCTTTGGTCCTGCCGAAGGAGATCAGTGTATTTTAATAAAAAAATTGGAAATAAGGTTATGGGGGCGTCAAGAAATCTGTAGAGTTTAAAATTTTCAAATATCACCCAGCCTCACCTATTATATCTAGCAGGTACGCGCGGTAGCGTGTCCAGCCAAGTTCAAGCTAACAGAACTGGCGAGCAGTACCGCGTGTAAAATTACACGAACGATTTGGAGCCACTTTTGACCCCCTCATAACTCAAAAAGTATTCGACATAAGCCTGTAAAATTGCTCATTGCTTGAGACTTGCGAAATACATATTTGCTCCAGATTTCATAAACACACCTCAAACGGCTATTAAGATAACGTCAAAAAATCGTCATTTTTATCACTGAATGACCTATAGATCAAAACTCTAAACTAGTGCCAGATGACCTAGAAAGTTAAAATTTGGCTTCCAGATAGGTAGTTGAGTATACAAATACAAATACAAAGGAATAAATCAGAAACTAGCAAATTTTTATAATTTTATTATAATGTGTAATATTATACGAATCATTTCGAGTTACTTTTGACCCGTTCATAACTCGAGACCTATTTCACCTAAATACATGAAATTTGGCACATTTATTAAAACCCCTTAGCTTATTTAAAATTTAAAATTTCATAGATGTGGCTAAAACTGTTTTTGATACATTAACGTTTAAAAATCCTCATTTTGGTGACTGAGTCACTGATATAGGATCAAAATTCAAAAACATAACCTACTTCCAGATGACCTAGGAACTAGATATTTTGCATCAAGGTAGACTATCAGGCGTATCTAAAGGAAAAAAGCTAAAAACTGAAAGTTATTGATAATTAGTGAAACAAGTGAATTAGCGGTTCCACTGTGTAGAGTAATTTTACAAATAACAATAGGTTTCTTTCTATTATTTCTAGACAAAAAGTAATGATATATTATCAAAAACATAAATGTGAAATGAGAGTCAAGTTAAAAAAAGGATTGAGACCTAAATGGGTTCCAAGTTCAATGTAAAAAAGACTAAAATTTTAGTCACAGGGACATGCAATTCAAACTTTCAAAGCACCATGGCCGCCTATTTCTTGTATTTTGGAAAAAAGTAAGTTAGATCTATAACTCGTCTTCCAGATATATTTTTTGTTTCTGCTTGTGATTCTTCTTCAATAATCAAATATTGTAAATCTTCTTCATCTTGTTCAACCTAAAACAAACAAACAATGCAGTGTCAAATTAAATTAGCTAGGGAAACTATCTAGTATCTAACAAATACCACAGTGTAAGCAAACAGAATAAGTTACCGGCAAAATTTGCTCTGCCCCCTCATCAACTTCCATCCCAGACAGATCGTATGTTTCTGTTAACGGCTTAAGTTCCTGATTTTGTAATTCTGAGTTTTGCTAGTTCCTGAACTGCCTGAAACATAATAACTTAAGTGAGCGAAGGTAATGTTTTTGCTGCTACAGTCAGTAATAAGCCATACACAAAAATTCAAATGAGTCCAATCACGATAGTTCTGCTTAGTGCCGTCACTGAGATCCTTTACCCACCTTCGGAGTCCACCATCAGGTAGGTGACATCGTCAGCCACCAAGGTCTTAATGAGAGCTTTCAAATGAGTCCAAACACGGTGGTTCTATCTAGTGCCGTCACTGAGATCCTTTACCCACCTTCGGAGTCCACCATCAGGTAGGTGACATCGTCAGCCACCAAGGTCTTAATGAGAGCTTTCAAATGAGTCCAAACACGATGGTTCTATCTAGTGCCGTCACTGAGATCCTTTACCCACCTTCGGAGTCCACCATCAGGTAGGTGACATCATTAGTCACCAAGGTCTTCATGAGACCTTTCAAATGAATCCAAACACGATGGTTCTACGTAGTGCCATCACTGAGATCCTTTACCCACCTTCGGAGTCCACCATCTGGTAGGTGACATCATCAGTTACCAAGGTCTCAATGATACCTTTCAAATGAGTTCAAACACGATGGTTCTATGTAGTGACGTCACTGAGATCCTTTACCCACCTTCGGAGTCCACCATCAGGTAGGTGACATCATCAGTCACCAAGGTCTCAATGAGACCTTTCAAATAAGTCCAAGCACGATAGTTCTACGTAGTGCCGTCACTGAGATCCTTTACCTACCTTCGGAGTCCACCATCAGGTAGGTGAAATCATCAGTCACCAAGGTCTCCATGAGACCTTTAAAATGAGTCCAAACACGATTGTTCTATCTAGTGCCATCACTGAGATCCTTTACCCACCTTCGGAGTCCACCATCAGGTAGGTGACATCGTCAGCCTCCAAGGTCTTAATGAGAGCTTTCAAATGAGTCCAAACACGATGGTTCTATCTAGTGCCGTCACTGAGATCCTTTACCCACCTTCGGAGTCCACCATCTGGTAGGTGACATCGTCAGCCACCAAGGTCTTAATGAGAGCTTTCAAATGAGTAGAAACACGATGGTTCTATTTAGTGCCGTCGCTGAGATCCTTTACCCACCTTCGGAGTCCACCATCAGGTAGGTGACATCATCAGTCACCAAGGTCTCAATGATACCTTTCAAATGAGTTCAAACACGATGGTTCTATGTAGTGCCGTCGCTGAGATCCTTTACCCACCTTCTGAGTCCACCATCAGGTAGGTGACATCATCAGTCACCAAGGTCTCAATGATACCTTTCAAATGAGTTTAAACACGATGGTTCTACGTAGTGCCGTCACTGAGATCCTTTACCCACCTTCGGAGTCCACCATCAGGTAGGTGACATCATTAGTCACCAAGGTCTCCATGAGACCTTTCAAATGAATCCAAACACGATGGTTCTACGTAGTGCCGTCACTGAGATCCTTTACCCACCTACGGAGTCCACCGTCAGGTAGGTGACATCATCAGTCACCAAGGTCTCAATGAGACCTTTCAAATGAGTCTAAGCACGATGGTTCTACGTAGTGACGTCACTGAGATACTTTACCCAACTTCGGAGTCCACCATCAGGTAGGTGAAATCATCAGTCACCAAGGTCTTAATGAGAGCTTTCAAATGAGTCCAAACACGATGGTTCTACGTAGTGCCGTCACTGAGATCCTTTACCCACCCTCGGAGTCCACCATCAGGTAGGTGACATCATTAGTCACCAAGGTCTCCATGAGACCTTTCAAAAATTCTTTTTTTTTTTTTTTTTTTTATGCTTTTAGCAGGCAAACGAGCAGACGGGTCACCTGATGGTAAGTGATCACCGCCGCCCATGGACATTAGCAACACTGGGGGCGTCACCAACGCGTTGCCGGCCAAGAAAATGACGATAGACCCGCTTTTTGAAGGACCCCATGTCATAGCTTAGAGGGAACACCGATGCAGGAAGTTTGTTCCATAGTTTACACGTACGAGGTAGAAAATTACGTGAGAACCGAACTGTGGACGAATGCCAGGTATCCAGGTGATGTTGGTGGAACCTGGAACCCCGTGATGTGCGGTGTCGAAAACCAACTGCAGGTATTAAGCCAAATAGTTCTTCAGAACATTCCCCATTGTACAGACGGTAGAATACGCAGAGAGAACCTACATCTCTCCTCAATTCGAGTGATTCTAGTCCGTCTGTAAGCATGGGATCGTCGACAAGACGAATAGCTCGCCGTTGAATTCGATTGAACGGATCCACTTGGCTAGCTGGGGCTCCAGCCCAAAGGTGGGAGCAGTACTCCATGTGTGGTCGAATTTGCGCCTTATAGAGCATCAACCTGTGCTTAGGCGTGAAGTACTGCTTAGCTCTGTTGAGCACTCCCAATTTCTTTGCGGCTAGTTTGGCCTTACCAACCAAGTGGTCTCGAAACTGAACTTCATTCGAGATGTCGACACCAAGGATCCCAATGCTTTTAGAGATGTTAAGAGGAATGTTCTGGAACTGTGGTGCTATGACAAATGGGGTTTTTTTAGCGGTTAACGCGCAAACTTGTGTTTTCTCGGGGTTGAACTGGACTAAATTTAGTCTGCCCCATTCTGAGACCCGCTCCAGAGATGTCTCGACTTCAGACACAAGTTTCATCCGCTTCTCCTCAATCTGCACCCGAGAAAGGTTTGCTCGGCCTGTATAACGGGCGTCACCCGTGCTGTCATCAGCATAGCAATGAATATTCTCGATGTCCAGCATATCATTGATATGCATGATGAACAGTGTAGGTGAAAGCACAGAGCCTTGTGGGACGCCAGCATTTATGGGCTTCGTATCTGAGCATGTTCCGTCAACGACGACCTTGATGCTCCGCTCCGATAAAAAACTGGCAATCCATTTGCACATTTTCTCGGGTACTCCGTAGGAAGGAAGTTTAGACAATAATGCCTTATGCCACACCCTATCGAAGGCCTTTGCAACATCCAAACTTACAGCCAATGCTTCTCCCTTGCTCTCGATTGCTTTTGCCCAGCAATGAGTAAGGTATACTAAAAGATCGCCAGCTGACCTGCCGTGGCGGAAACCGTATTGACGGTCACTAATCAGCTGGCGATCTTCTAGATACCGGAGCAGTTGAGTGTTTATTATACGCTCCATTAGTTTGGAGAGCAGAGAGGTTATGGCGATTGGTCTGTAGTTGGATGGATTTGACCTGTCTCCCTTTTTGGGAATAGGGTGGACCAGAGCTACCTTCCATGGAGACGGGACAATGCCGGCAGAATAAGAGAGTTGGAATAGGCGCGTTAAAACCGGGGTCAACTCCGGAGCGCACGTTTTTAGCACAATAGCAGGTATACCATCTGGCCCATTCGACTTGTTGATGTCAAGGGAAAAAAGAGCTTGACGCACGGCATTCTGTGTGAAATGCACGTCAGGCATCAGCTCACCACACTGCGGGATGGTTGGCGGTGTGTTACCCCCATCATCAACAGTCGAATTCGACGCAAAGAGGGTGCCCAGTATTTCGGCTTTCTCTTTTGCGGTGTGGGCCAGGGTATTATCTGCTCTGCGCAAAGGAGGAAGGGACGATACACAGAAATTGCCTTGAATGGCTTTGGCCAGAGACCAGAACGCTCGGCTACCACACGGATAGCTCAGCAGTCTCTTGCCGGTTCTGTTAATGTGCTTGAATTTTGCCTTGGCTATTTGCTTTTTTGAGGACCACGAGGCAGCATTAAATTTCTTTTTCAGCCGACTCACAGATGCGTCTCCGAGCTCACGCGCCACAACCCAACAATTCAAATGAATCCAAACACGATGGTTATACGTAGTGCCGTCAATGATATGCTAATACCCACCTTCGGAGTCCATCATCATTTAGGTCTCCATCCGCCGTCAAACGAAATTCTCAAGATAGCTAAAACGTTAAAAAAATAAACACACTAGAAAATAATGTCCTCAATAGGGTAGGTACTTACTAATAGTTTTGGAGAGCTCGGTCACGTTTCACTTACATTTATTCATATATTTAGCCACAGTCAGTCTTACTCTATGATAGGGTCAATAAACTAAACGAAATTATAATCTACTTTACATATATTAACAAACTTAATTTCTATTGTTCTTTTACGAAATATTTATATTTGTACTATTTACAATATGACTTCATTCAAAAAAATTTCAAAACGTGAGGTTTTAGTTTTTATTTGGAATAAATAACGCGCGTACAATCCACCCGTCACAAGAGTCATCGAGACACTGATGTATTGTATCGCGTTCCGAGACTCCCGAGCACGCGACGCAGGGCTTAGCGGGGGCGCTCCAGAGGGGTACTGGTGAAGTTTTGGGTTTTTAATCATTATTTAAAAATATTAAAAGAATTAAGAAACAAAAACAATACAAATTGTGAAACACATCATTACATATTTTTTAGTACAAAATTCATGCCGAACTATTTAACCGTTACAGAGAAAATTTACAATTTAGGTTGAAGAAGGACCTATTTAACAATTTTTTTTCCCAATATTTGGGAGAGGTTATTAAAATTTTAAACAATACAATATCATTGTGATGACCTTCAGTATACCATATATTTTTTATATGGAAATCGCACAAAAGGATTCATCTGCAATCTTCTTCAAACTTACAGTGTTTTTGAGATTTGAGCGAGCCAATCCCCTTAATTACCAGAGGCGGCCTTAGCCCTTGCGAGGCTCAGGGCGGCAAATCTTTGCGAGGCCTTTGTGCGTTCCGTAAAATGGGCATGATGACAGATTTTGAAATACTGTTCTATATTGTTGGGATTTTATATTATTATAATTACTACGCATATCATATTTCCGCAAAACAATAAGGTTTAGTATAAAATAAATACATTTCAATTTATAAGTCTAAAATTCACACCAAAACGCTTCAGTGTCATGGCGCCGCTTATGACGTCACGCCTTAGGAAAATAATAGACAAGATGTCATTATCTGTATGTAGACAAGTGCCGATAATTTTTGAAACAAAAAAAAATATAGTATAATGAAACCCATTGCAAAAGCAAGAGAATATAACAAAAATTAAAGCAAAAATAATTTACGGGCGATTTGAGGTCGGGAAGTGGGGGGAGGGGGGATTAAGGGTAAAAAACGGTTTAGGTATCTCAATTTCCCGCAACACTACAAGTGCTTGGAAAAAAGTTAAATGGCCGAGGTGTAGGTAATAAAAACGTCCACAACTTTTGTATTTACACTTTTTTACATAACCTCAAAATTTATGTGAAAAATTCTAATTAAACCAAGTTTTTGGTTTTTTAACCGACGGAACACTTAGTTGTGCCGTTCCACTAGTTGTGCGTACGTAGTTGGTCCGTTAGGAAACCGCGCGTAAAAAAAGGAGGAGGTTCTCAATTCGACACGTATATTTTTTTTATGTATGATCACGCAGCAATCGGCACAGGGTGGTCCGATTTTGATGATTCTTTTTTTAATGGATAGGTTATATCTTGAAGTTGGTCCCATATTTTTTTGAAAATTTTATTCCCACCCTAAAGGTACGAAAATAGGAGATGATTGATTATTCACCCACGGAATTTTTACCCGTTACCCCAATAACTTTGTACTGGATGATCGATACCATCAGAAAGTAGAGATTTCAACGAACAAAAATCCCACCGACTTTTTAAAGAAAACAGATATTTTGACGTGAGAATTTTCAATTGAAAATTAGGGTGCTTTTTCGATATTAAGTCAAAATTAAGGTTAAAAAAAGAAATATTTTAAATCAAAAAAATTACAGTATGTTTAGGACATACAAAGGCCGACCTCAGATCGCCCGTAAATTATTTTTCCTTTAATTTTTGTTATAGGTATTCTCTTTTGCAATGGGTTTCATCCTACTATATTTTTTTTTTTTTCACTTTTTACCGTTTTTAAAGCTATCGGCACTGGTCTAAAGCTGCAAACAAACTGTCGGACGCGTCCGGCCGGACGCGGCTGCAGGATGTGACGTAACGGTATCTAGATAATGAATATACACTGAGCTGTGCAAACTATCGGAGGTAAGTCGCGGACGTGACCTTGAGGCACCTTGAGGCGTTCGGACATCCGAGAGCTATCTGGCGCGCTGGATATTTTCGTTAGCCGAAAACGGGACGGTATTTCATAGTATGCACGGGGTGCGGGACGCGTCCACGCGTCAGAAGGCATTAGTACTCTGTGTCTGAAGGAATAACGTAAGCTGGATTTATATTTGTCTGACGTGTCGTATTGTGATGCGTCAGAATGGTATGGGTTTCATATATTTAAAGGTGAGATAAAAATTAGCGTGACGCGATATGTTGTGATGGCTTGTGTTGTGTCGCATCAGAAGCAATCCCGATCGCGACAGAGTGCCGGGGTGGGAGAGGCGAGGTAGGTGGGAAAGTGGCGGCGTCAGAGCAGTGTGCACGAGCCTCACTGTTGTGACGTGTTGTTGTTATTGAAATTTAAATTTGAAAGTATGGACGACCTGATCAAAATAGTACGACAATTTAAAGTGATCTAAGATACAAAATGTAAAATGTAAATGTAAAGAATTCTTTCTTTCTTTTTTTAGCAGATTTGCCAGCACTAAAAACTGAATACCTTCTTCAAAATCTGAATCAGAAACTGAGGATTTATCGAAAAACATTGCAAAATGTGTAATCTCCCCGAGAGCTATGAAAGTACTGTGTCAGTAGGCATCAGTTCCGCGACATATAGATGTGAACGCTACCCATTTCATCAGAGCCCATCACAACACGACACGTCAGACAAATTTAAATCCGGCTGTACGTATCTGTGGAATACTCTTACTCGTACTCTGTGGAATAGGCGTTGAACGCGTCCGCAAGCCACGTCCGAAGAGACTGTGCACATTATCAGTCGCGGCTGTCAGCCGCGTCCGGTCGGACGCGGCTTATAGTATGTTTGCAGCTTAATGGTCATATTCGTTTGTTTATAGAAGAGTGACGTAATTCGCGCAGATTGAGACTGATTGACGTTTAAGATATCATGGCGGCTTACCGTATTTTGTAGTTTTATTTTATCAAAAATATTGTTAATCTCGCTCATAATAATGCGATAAATGCGTATTTTGTAATCCATTAATAGGGTTTCATTAAATAAACACATAATTTTAGTGATTTTAACTTACTGTCATCCTCAGATGAAGGAAATAAAAGGCAGATGGAACATTCGCAAAGAAATGTAACGAATGACGTGAAGTCACTTTTTCCCTATGTGTGCGTGACAACCTTAATGTCAGCTAGCAGTGGCACCGTATGGACACGTAATTCTTTGTGTGTGTGAGGATGCCAAATGAAAAGTCACAAACTCCCGCAATTTTGTAAATGTTGTTTGACATATTTCCAACTTAACACATTATGCACAATTAAATTGGCAAATTATTTATTACTAGTCTAGTGAACGCCCTTGCTTCGCTTCGGTAAGCCCACAGTCGATAAAAGTAGGGATGGTATTCTTTAAATTGTCGTGATTTTTTTATTTGTAAACCGATTCAAATAAAACAAACACTAAATGTTAACCCAAACTCATTACAATACGTCAGTGAAAACCGAATATTTTATTAAGCCGTTCCTGAGATAGGAGGAACAAATGCATAGAAAACCAGACAAAAATTTACGTTGTAATAAATTAATGTGATAATCATAATTGATTTTAATTTCATCACTAGTTATCAAAAAGTACACTTATCAAAATATATGTAAATGTTCTTTTAATATAAAATAATACTTAAATATATTTAATTGTCTTAATTAACCTATGGACTTTTTTATGCAGAATAAGTTAGTGTTTGACCACAGAACCACCTGAGATGGTAAGCGGTAATGAAGTCGTGGATGGTAAATCACACTAACTTAGTAGAAGCCTATTCACTCTTGACTTGAAGACACCCACATTATAATCTGACGGGAACACCCACGCGGACAATTAATTCCAGTCCTTTGTGGTACGCATAATAAAAGACGAGGCAAAGGCATTTTTTTTTCTCTTGTAATAGCAGCTGTCGGCAATCTGCAAAATTATAATTGAAATCATTTTAGTGACTAGGCTAAACTAAAAACAGAAACTGAAATATAATATAATATTTTCTTTCAATCATGCATTTTATCGTGGGCAAACGTGACATTTTCAATTAACCCGGTTATAATATCCCAGCGATAGGTGTTTATGCATTGGCTGTATTTCTTGATTTTTAAGGTTTAAATAAATACAAATATTTCAAATATTTACTTTTTAAATATATTTATTTCGACATACATTTATAAATCGACCAGTGCTCAAATAGCTCATGCATATTTCCCCAAATTTAGGGTAACCGATTTTCACATAAAGCTGGTATACAAACAATATACAAATGAATAATTGTCGAGGTTTTGTGTTCCGAGCAAACCGCAAAAATATTATTATAAATAAATAATAAAATAATGAACAGATATCTGTGAAAAGATATTCCATCTTCTTTTCTTTGATTTTGCGAACTACTTTTAAATTGTTTAAAAATGCAAGACGGCATTATAACTGATAAAATTATTTAATAAATTTTGACAATTGCGATGTTCATGCAATTTGACGCTTTCTTTAGTAGTGACACGAGATTGTATTAGTTTTTTATTTTGTATTATTCTTGGTAGGCTTACGTCATATTCGAACGACGTTATCTGCCTTTCATTCCTTCATCTAAGCTGTCATCATGCCAATTGTGTGTTAAGATTTGATTTGAATTTTTTTAATTGTGGCCAACCACAATGACTGCCCTAATAGAAAGCGGAAAGTGCAGACCAAGCATGGGCGAACGCCACGAGTACCTTATGCCACGATATTCGGCCATATTACTACTGCTTGTGCAAATGCTTTTTCAAACCTCGCACGCTCGTGGATTAAAATGGAAATTAGTAATTATTACATTGCTATGTATCACTTTTAGCCTGTGTTGGGTTTTTAGAGGTTTCCTGAACTTCATTTTTCACATATTTAAACACGGGCCCACGTAGGTCGTATTGAAGCTGTTTTCTTTTGTGATGTTATTAATCGGGCGAATAATAAAAAAAAATGTACATAAAACTCTTAAAGGTAGGCTATTTTTATTGATCTGAGAAGGTAGGTTATATTATACTTTAATACTCAGCCAAGCGGGGAAATTATGTATTTGCGAAAAAAATATCTTAACAGGCGATATTGAACATTCATTCATAAACACAAGAAAAAGAAAATTCACTCCTGGAAGTGCAAAATAAACCTGACAAGTGCGAGTTAAACTCGCTTAGAGAGGGTTCCCTACGTTGATTATGTATTTACCATTATTTTTCTATCGTATTTTATTTATTTTTGCCGTTTTTTAAGACTATAGACTTATAATATTATTATAGACTGTAACATTTAAGTAAAGAACTGTTCTCTCAAAATTCTAGCGTCAGTAGTTTCGGAGATAAGGGGTGGAATGGTCAGTTTTTGACATTAATTTTCGTTCTTTCTTGAATAATTTTAATAATTTAAAAATATATTTGAGATCCTTACAACAATCCCTTTCATTTGACATACAAGATGATACGGTTTGCAAAACAGTTTTTGTTTAAATTTGATTCCGTATTTTTTTTCAAAATTCAGATGTTTAATTTACACCTTCAGCTTTGGGTCACAAAAAAGTACATGAGTACCAAACAACTTATTTGGTCCAGTAGTTTCGGAGTAAATTGACTGTGAACGGTGGTCGCCCAGACGTATGAGTGATCCTATAAGGGTTCCGTTTTTCGTTTTTCGTACGGAACCCTAAAAATACTGTAAAATAGCATATTGAATTTAAAAAAGGGGCTTGGGTAGCGAAGCCAGATAGTATAATAATATTTTATTTTATAGTTTTAAACAGTCAAATAACCAAAAGGTTATGTATTTTTATTGTTATTTCACTGTATATTATGGTATTCCGTTCTTAAAGTTATACAATCATATTTTTGTTTTGCTGTCTAAAATTTTTTTTAACTCTGGTGATGGCGCGAGGCCCCTGCAAGCGCGAGGCCCCGGGCGGTTGCCCTGTTCGCCACCCCCTAAGGCCGCCACTGTTAATTACAGCATCTACACTAGCAACAGGATGGTTATTTTGTCAAAATTTTGCGTGACCGGATCCGGTAAATTCGACCGGATCCGGTATGCGTAAAAAACGCCGGATCCGACCGGATTACCGGATCCGGTTTTCCGGATTGCAATCCCTAGGCTAGACCCACAGGCCCCACATGTTGGTTTTTGTCGATAAAATTAGGTATATTTCATGCATTAAATTATCTCTAGTTGTTTGCTAGACACACTGTATATAAGTTTGGGGCTCAATCTGAATCTGAATACATCTATGACTGGTTCTAAATCTATGGACAAGACGGTTACAAATGTTGCCAGTATGAGTAATAAGTGTTGCCGTGTCCAATTTCAGAAAGTTTATTAAACTAGCATAAATTAAAAAAAGAGCCCGCTTGCTGTCAAAAAACCTATCATGATATACCTTTTTGAAATCCTTATGGTGCGCTTTTTAATTTTCACTTATCTAAGAACACTTGGGTTATCAAGAGGAATCTAACGATATCTTATTTATTTAAATCCGTTCAGCGGTTTGGAAGATACGAGGTATTAAAGAATATTACACACATACAAACATACATACAAGATACGCGCGAAAAACATAACCCTTCCTGGCAGTCGGGTAAAAATTACACGTCTTCAGTTCTTCACATCTATCCGACTATAATTATTTATTGGAACTATTTTCCGGGTGAACCTCCTTGGGTCTGAAGGCTGCACATAGACTAATGTTACCTTGAGGTTTTTTAGACACACTTCTCAATCGCGGTTTCCTGAGGGACCAACTAGGTACGCACAACTAGTGGTATGGCACAACTATAATAAGTACAATTACGCTTAACTAAGCAGAACTATTTTCTATAATCCATTCCTTGAAATACAACTGTTTGGCTGTCTCTGTGTCCGACGTGTCCGGTGGTGGCTGGCAAATCAATCGCTCTCCTCGGTTATGCCGGCTACCGCGTGTACCACAGAACACTTATATGGCGTGTACTCAAATGTGAATAGTGCTGCAATCTTCAACTTCCGTCCGAATACACCCAAGCTTGCTCCGGCTAGACGTTCTATTTTATGATCTCCGACATGTATAATATTCATACTAAATTACAGCTTTCTAGCTCCAAGGGTATAGGCGCTATGCTTCGGACAGACGGACGGATGGACGAACGAACATGGCGAAACTATAACCGCTCATTTACATGCGCGTGTCGCGGACCGTCTCGTGGCGCGTCCGTAAGCCACGCCCCCTACGTGCGAGTGAACACCAGGCGAGCGCTCGCGCGAGCCCCTTTGGCGCGCGCCTATAAAACCGCTCCCGACGCGAGCCCTGCGAGCGCGAGACGTGCCGCGGTCTGGTCCGTGAGCGCCCTGTTCACACGCGCGCGTCTCGCGGATTGTCTCGTGGCTCGCGCGCGCGTGTAAATGGGGTATAAGGGTTCCGATTTTTTTTAAGCAATATATTCAAAATGGTGAAAAATGTTTCGGAAGCGTTTACCAGCACGTAAAAAATTGCAAAAGTTAATACAATAACAAATTAAGTTGCAAAAAAAAGGTATTTCGTTTTTTCTTAATAACTCCGGAACTATTAATATTTAAGAAATTAAAAAATGGTTCTTAAAGAGGAGGGAATTTCCAAAAATAACTCCTGACTCCCGGAACATCTCCATTATTTATAATTTTATTTTAACGCTGAAAATGGGCCTCCACGCGGCATTTTAGGTTGCGCGCGCGACGTCACAACCGAGTACGTCACACTCAATAATTTTTTTAAGGTATTAATTATTAATTAAAGAATTTTAAATTATTATGGTGTATTCGGAACACTTCAAAGAATTTTCTCCCGTAGGAAATTTTTCTTTAAGTTAATTTTTCAACAAGTTAAGTCCGGTTTACACGTAATATGTAGATAACTAAATTTTAAGTAAATTGTTACGTGCAAACAGACAATTTAGTAACTTTTTAGTTAAAATTTAGTTATCTACTTAACTACTCAATACGTGTAAACCGAACATTAGACTGTTAATTAACAAAATTTTCTCCAACTTTCATTTTCATTGTACATTAAAAAAAAATGTTTAAATAATTTTATTGTCGTATAAATTTTTCGCTTCGTGGAGCCCTTCTTATATACATACTTACCGAGATCACGCCATTATTAAATCTCTCATGTTAATAGTTTCGGAGTTATTAAGAAAAAACAAAATACTTACCTTTTTTTTGCAACTTAATTTGTTAATAACTTTTGCAATTTTTCACATGCTGGTAAACGCTTCCGAAACATTTCTCTAGACATCATTTCGGACAGAATAAGCTATCGCCATATTTTTAAGAGCAGTATCTTTATTTTTCACCATTTTGAACTTATTTCTGAGACTAATATTTTCCGTCCTTTCGTACCTTCATAAAACAATAAAATGTATCATTCATGAAATTATTGGTCATTGGTCTGGACCCGTTATTACGCTATTTACGACTATTTTCAAATCTAGACTTTAATTTGATAGGAAATTTGAGTTTGTATTAAAACAATATTTTTATTATTGTTTCATTAATTTATCACAATAGCTTTAAACCGTACATGTTTGTTAGTTACTTTAACAATGAAATATATATTGTGTCGTCGCAATGAAACCATACCAATTTTGTCCTTAGAGCTTTAAGTACTTTATTCAATAAAATCAATGCAGAGACAAATTTGTAATTCAATAGAATCAATAAAACTGGTGTAGAGAAAATGTCTTAAAATTTTCACATTACATAGTACAATAATATTATTTTGCAAGTCGTTATCAGTCATCTAGTGACAAAATAAGTGCAAAATGTATTTTTTTTTACATTTTTTAGAATTTGTAGACATATCAATATTTTCTATAATGTATAATTGTATGATGTCAGCATCACTTTATTAAAGCCATCGCACGCTCGAAATCATAATAAATTACTTGGCTAAAATTTATGTGATATTGCATAGTAGCTAATTATTCTTTGTATGTTTAATTAGATTTGTCACTATATAACTCATTAAACACAAGTAATCTTGAAATGTACCGTAAATATTATGTATTGTTCCATGTATTACGCAATCGTAAAGTTCAAGGCGCAATTTACATAATCCGATCGATTTTTGGAAACCATACCTTTCGATCTTATCCAATTGTAGTTCAATAATGGTAGTCTGCAATTGAGGTTTTGGCGATTTTATTACCAAACAAAAAAGATGAGATAATGTTCCCAAAAATCAGACATTGAACCGGACGGTAAACTGCGCCCATAACACCCTAGGTTAATTTAAAAAAAATCTATAGTTCCGGCATAATATTGAACTTGGTTCAACAATTTCAATAAATCTAATTATTATTAATTTTATATAACTTGAAATTAAATGTACGGGTCACAAAAAAAAAACTTTTTTCACATCAATGGAAGACAAAAATAATACGACGGTACTGCAGATTACACACTAAAATATAAGTGTTTCGGTAACAAACATCTTTTAGCGCTTAGTGCGGAAGCTATTGTATTTGCGAATTATAATTTTCAGTTTACCTACCTATCGCGTTCACATAACGCAGGCACATATAAATAACTATTAATAAAATTATATTCAATATAACCAGTGGTTTTAGACATTCTGGACAAAATGCAGGGAATTGTTTTCTATTAATTTATTACATTATGATGTCATAGATTTAGCAGGTGTGTGGTTTATTTGATTCTATTGAAAGTAAATTAGTAAGTAGATTATCTGTTCATGAATGTAAAGAATGTCTAAACGCATATTTAATAAAATATATTGCTTGCTAAGATAATGACTGCTAATGCAACAAATATTGTCTGGTAATTCACAATTAATTATAACATTGCACTTCCCACCATAAGTCACCATTTAAAGAAAGAAGATGGACATTCCTTATGAATTTTGTACCATGTATTTGAAATACGCAAGATTACAATACCGGCATTAACAATACACCATAAAACCACATAAAATATTTTTAATATGTAAATTTTTGCAAAAAAACGTGTTTGCGTTTTTGTTTAATATCCAGTCGTTTTCAATATTCTATCTGTCCGTAATCCCCTAGTCAGTTGTCTAACAACTGACAAAATGTCGGAACATAGCGTGAGCTGTTACTGCTTGACCGCATTTACCTAACATCTTATCCAAAGGTTCATAGAGGTAGATAGATTATCGAAAACTGCCGTAAGTCAAATAATTGTTTTACTGTCAAAATATAATACGTTAGTTCTGTTCTTTTTACATATCAAACTCGACACTGCTCTGATGAGATGGGACACAAATGAATACACTATATAATACACTCTATTCAATCAAACTGACTCTTTACATTTGACATTATTCATAATACTATGTCCTGACACACAAACACCATAAAGGACATGTATAATTATTAGAACCAAAACGACCATAGTAAAAACGTTAATAACAAACAAAATCAAGCTAAAACCATACAACTCAAACCATGCCCTGCAATAAGTTACCTACACTGCAATTCACTGCATAACAAAAAAAAAATAGGTACCCCAATCATTTGAAGATCAAATCTACAGAGCGGACTTACAAGTTCAAAAAAGTACGTCCCGTTACTCCCGTTCCACTTATTTTGTTATTTAATTCTATTTTTTTTTTTATTTTATTTCAAAGACCCACACAACACACCAGTTCTAAAAGAAAGTTATTTGCTTATACCTACATATATTAGAAAAGCGTGTAACGTAGATATTTTACAATGTAAATGTAACGAATATTTTTTTAAGAATTCAACAATCCATTTTATTTCTTTAAAGAATTGAACAATAAAGCTATTTAATCTAGCAATTCTAGTACTGAGCTACTCTATTTATAAATCTGATTTAATGGAGGTTATATGTATCTAATTAGTCTTTTGCTAAGAGGTCTGAGATATCACTTTAAAAGTACAATACACAATTTTAATTCACTTTCATTTGATATACCCTGGTAAAACCTTAACTTTTTAGGCACATACACGTAACTGATATTAGTTCTTGAGGGACAAGTTACTTTTTGCTTATTGTAATAACTCTCTATAGATCTGGATCGTGCTCAATACCTAGTAAAGAAGTAGCAATTTTATGCAATCCGCGGGCAATGAATAAAATATAAGTTAAAAAATATTTGTTTTTGGTAACGATAGTTCTATTAAAAAAAACGTGTGTGTGTACTTATGTACGCACATAAGAAGTTATACTTACCTTACTTGTAAGTACCTCTCGCTCGCACTCACGACCCGCGCTAGCAATCCAAAACAATTCCAGCGAAAGAGTATAACTTCAAAAACTATTATTAATATAGCTCGCTACGCGTTTTAATAAACATTACTGCTACTATATAAAAAAATATTACATTTGATTGTGTGATTTTGAATAAAGAACCCTATGGAAGTATTAATTTGTTTCCCTTATTATTCTTGAAGTACCTATACATACAATCATCAAATCAAAAAAGTAAGAAATTCTGTTTTAATACAGGTGCATTGAGGTAATTCCGACTACGGGCATACGTCGATTATGGAGTCTGCCCACTACAGCCTATACCATGCATGTGCTATGAACGTATCAGGTACGGAAAGCAACATGATACGCTCATTTACATTTTCGTCGACTATTTCTAATGGGAATAGTCATACTTTTCAATACAAAAAATATTTCACGATCTTAGCACGGTCATGGTATGGTACGCTATAGTGATTAGTGAGCAAACTCCTTAATTTATAATTTCAACAAAACGCAAACGAAGATGTAATACGTTGTTCAAATGCCGTAAATGTATTAAAAGAATAAAGCGGGTTTTTTGCTTGTTTCATATTGTTAAATAATAAAATCGTTGCTAAGGGGCCATCCATAAATTACGTCACACTAATTTTATGACTTTTTATCCCTCCCCCCGTCCTTGTCACAGCTGGTCACACTTGTGAGACCTCCCCCTAGTGTGACGTCACATATTATGAAAATTTACACCTAGAAATTATTAAATTAAAACAGCAGTTCCAAAAAGTTTTATTTCCATTAATTGTTTTTTTAATACTTACCTATACATACCAATTATTCGATTTTGAAATGTGACGTCACAAAACTTAGGACCCCACTCACCCCTTGTCACACTACATTGATGCTCTCCCCCCTAACGTGTGACGCAATTTTTGGATGGCCCTTATTAAAAATTATAGGTGGTACTACGTTCCGTAAAATTTACTTCAAATAGATCATGTTCGAAATTACTTCAATGCACTACATGAATATCATTGACTACATGTAGCATACTTAATTAATAAAGATGCACGCATGGATTGTTTTCTTGTTACGCATCACAGATATTTTCTCTAGACCTTATTTTGACCACTTTAAACAGGGAATTGTGTAATCTATATTATTATAACATTGTTTATTATAACATATTTTTGAGAGAATAGAGATGATGACTTTGAAGAAATATGGAGAAAATTAGCTTGATGTACCATATCCACGTTTATGCCACGTTTCACGCATAAAAATAAATACGGCATTGTTGAGTTATTAAGATAATCCTAGTAGTGACATAATTTCTAAGTTTATAGTAGGTAATAGACATCTATCTCTATTTACTTAAAACTTATACATTTAATTAACTATGAATTTTATTTTCACCTAGCTCACGGACGTAAAAAAAGAAAGAAGAATTTCTTTAAGGTCCGTGACCTAGCTTTAATTTATTGAGACGATTAGATTATGCATTTTTAAAAGTCATCAATGTCATCATCCCTATTCGAAACAAAACATGTTTAAGGGAGGATTACAACAAGAACTATATTATTTCAAAGCAGAAATTATTTTAAAAACCTGTAAACCTAAGCGGGGAACGATATAATATAGCCGATAATAATTAATAGTGACTAATAAAAAGTCTAATAGATAATTAACAGACACCGTAGATAATATACGTTCAATACAAAAATATGTTTTGGTATTCACACTATGTAATAGTAAAGAAATATTTTTCCTATATTTTTACACAACACAAACTATTAAACAGCTTTACATACATTATAAATTATAGTACATTTGACAGTGCAATCTAATTACACGAGTCCCCGTCCTGTTTTCACGTAATTTATGAAGCACTCATGGTACCTGTACATTACATTACAATATTTAATATTTTGTACATTGTTCGAGTCAGTCACGATAAATAATAATTCAATCTCGCTTTGTAGCGAATTGGAAGTGTATAGGTGCGAACATAATTTTTTAACGCACGCGTATACCTACTAAGAATCAGCTTTCAATAAATTACTCTATGTCGTTACTCCATATTTTTTTAGGTATTTTAAACTCGACTCGTCAGTTTTTTTTTTATTATATAAACAAATGCTCGACTACAAATCCACCTAATGTTATGGGGCCATCCATAAATTATGTCACACTAATTTCATGACTTTTTGAGCCCTCCCCCCCTCCTTGACACAGCTGGTCACATTAGTGAGACCTCCCCCCTGGTGTGACGAATTAATAAATTAAAACAGCAGTTCCGAAATAAGTTTTATTTCCATTAATTGTTTTTTTTTTTTAAATTTACCTATACATACCAATTATTCGATTCATTCCCACCCCTTGTCACACTACATGGACCCCCCCTCCCCCCTAACGTGTGACGTAATTTATGGATGGCCCCTAAAAATGAAGTCGTGGGTCGTATTTTAATTATGGTCGTTATTTGATCATATTTGAATTACGATATATCCTCGAAAACATTAAGGATAGTTTATTAGATTTTCATAAATTTATAATATGATACGCATATGCACGGGGTAGGTATATTTATTATTTAACATGAAATATAATATACTACATTACAAACAGATTCTGGCTCGAATCCAGGTACAATATTCATCTTTGATTTATTTTTTCGTTTAGTTCGTCGAGCCGTGGATGGTCACTTGGTCAGGTCCAAAGTAACTATTAATCCACTACGATCCATCAAACAAATTGATTGCCTTTAATGGGTTCATGAACACCTCCGAGATCATTTTAGAAGTTACTTTTATAGGAAACTACTCTGATATAAAATGATATACCTATTTAGAAAATCAACCATCAGAGGTTTCCTTGTAATAAGATTAATTACGTAACAAATTATTAACAAAGGATTGAATTGGTACAAAGGTATACGATCTATCCACCATGCAGACAGGAAACTGAGTCTTGTTTCTAACCGCTCATTTACATGCGCGTCTAGCGGATCGTCTCGTGGCGCGTCCGTAAGCCACGCCCCCTACACGCATGTGAACACCGCGCGAGCCCCTTTGGCGCGCGCCTAAAAAACCGCTCCCGACGCGAGCCTGCGAGATGCGCCGCGGTCTGGTCCGCGAGCGCCCTGTTCACACGCGCGCGTCTCGCGGATTGTCTCGTGGCTCGCGCGCGCGTGTAAATGGAGCATAAGTGTTCATTTGTTTCTTTTCGTGAAAACTAGCTATATAGAATAGGGACTGTTTTTGTCAACCGTGTCAGGTATAACCGTACTATGATGCTAATAATATAATAATTGCAATTATGTAATTAAATATACATAAGTTAGTGAATACCTAATGTTTTGCAATGTGATATATTATAGTAGAAAAGTAAATTTGGTTGATGACATCACTGTTTATAACAGTACTCTATAAAAGTACCTATTTATTTATTTAATCTTTATTGAACCAAAAGAAAGGTACAATTGGCGGACTTAATGCTAAGTAGCATTCTCTATCAGTCAACCTTCAGGATGTGCAGAGAATGGTTGAAGGCGGTTTGTACCTGCTGACTAACCACAACTATTAAATAAAACATTTTATTTTAATATTGGTCATTACGTATACGTACTCATTAGTTTTATACCAACTATTGTATAAAACACTATAAAAAACTAGCTGACCCCGCAGACGTTTTTCATGTTTTATATTTTTATACTGTAGTGTCCGTTTCGCTTCCGGTAGATGGAGCTACTGGTACACAGCTGACTGTAAAAATAACTGTTTTTGGTCGCAAATAACTTACGGACGCGAAAAATATATAAAAACCATACTTGAAGCATAAAGTATATTGTATTAAAATTTGAGCTCAATCTGCAAGAACTTTTCGAGTTTTTTAAGCATACACAAACCAACTTAACATTTTTATATAATAATAAAGATGATGTTTTTATACAACTCAATTGTTTCTAAATATCACATATAATATGTAGCAGATTGATAGCCAGAAATGAGATTAATAACGAGATTTTCTCAATTTTATTGTTCTGAAAGGAAATATGTCTACTGCATTTGAACAACGCATATTATATAATATTAGCTGACTCGGCAAACGTTGTTCTGCCAAAAATTTAGATGTGGAGGGGGATGAAAAATGATGTTGTCCGATTCTCCACCCTAGCCGATATGCACGCAAAGATTCACGAAAATTGGTCGAGCCGTTTCGGAGGAGTTCAACTTCTAATACTGTGACACGAGAATTTTATATACATAGTAGATTTTTACATTTATATGGTTACTAGCTGTTGCCCGCAGCTTCGCATACGGAAATTAGATTTTACCTTATTTGTACCTCTTGCAGAAGAAAATTTAAAAAGCGGTTGAAGTACGTATATTTAGTAATTTAAATACTGAAACCCACGCTAAAATCACAAAGGATTCCTCCAGGAGCGGGTTTTGAAAAATAAGCAATATTAACATTAATTTGTATTTTTTTCTTTTTTTTTGCATAATTTTGAAAAACTGAAAAATACGTATTCTATCAATTTAAGCAAAGAACATTTGTTGCAAATTTGAAGCAAATCGGTTGATGTTTTAAAAATATTCCATACAAAATTTCATCCCGTTTCCTGGGGAAACCTTGTAATTTTCCGGGATAAAAAGTATCCTAAAATATGACCCGGAGTATTAGTAACAACTTTACCAATTTTCATCGAAATCCATTCAAGGGTTTTCATTTGATGCCCGGACAGACAAACAGACAGACAGACAGACAGACAGACAGACAGACAGACAATAATTCTAAAAAAAATATTTTTGTGCTCTAACACGTTATTGAAGTGCCCCTTAATCGAAACTTTTAAAAAATATTCAATGTACAGAAAATTTGCCCTTTGAGTTTTATTATAGTATAGATAGATAATTGGTAACGCAAATAGTACACTACATTAACAGTGATGTCATCATATTATCGTCAGACCCTTCATTTTAAATATTTATTATTAACAATCTTGTATTGTAATAGGTTGCACATGGATACTGCGGACAATGAATACTACTGTATCCTTGCATAATGTTACTTTTTGAGAAGTATTTACAGTCTTGAATGTTTGTACAGGCATTTCTTAAATTATGTGTACATTCTTAATACAGTAGTTGATCTAACTCTAGAACTAGGTACCCATTCAATGAACAATTCCACGCTTAGTCACAAAAATATTCTAGCCATTTATTTCGTCAAAAATAGACATCTATCCTCATTTTAAGCCACATGTACCGAGGAAACATACATAATAAATTTATAATATAATCAACATTATTTGATAAACAATGATAACAATCAATAGACCTCTATTTTTTCTATACACGTATGAACTCTCAACAGTCTGTTGTAAAAACATATACCTATTAATGTACAAAAGCACAGTACACTTAATCTATGATAGGTACTTACAGTTTTGAGGATGTTCCGTTACATTTTATAATAAATATTTTAAATATTACTCTCTTTAACACAATAAGCAAATTCAAATCCATTACATCAAACAAAAAATTCAATGACTTACATTTACTTTTGAAATTATTGCTTTGCTAAGGTTCTTGTATATTCTAATTTTGTATATTTGTTCAGCAGTGCCACAAGACCTCATTGCTATTCATTTCATAACACCAGTTTATACTTTCCAACATTAGGATTACAGCTTCCAGTGAAAACACCCAAATATTTACATTGTACATGTGTCCCACAAAACTGCAAATCACTGAATAAATTGTGTTCATGTAGTAATAATGAAAAAATTCTAAATATAAAATAAGCTAAGCAATACAATGATGTCATAATTTGTCAAACTTTACTGATCAGAAAAGCATTTTGATATAATGCTCTATACTACATTGTAATTAGTTAGTGGGTTAAACACTATTCAAATTAAAATTACTTTGAACAAAGAAAAAAGCACATCAACAATTATTTCAATATTTTTAACATAAATACTATCTACATTTCAAATGTATGTCTGATCCATTTAACAACTCCATTATAACAATAAAGGTTTCAAGAAAACAACAAAACACAAGCAATGCCGTAATAAATTAAATAACATCAGCAGCAAACCACAGATAAACCGCTCATCATCAGAACAACCCATTTGTATTGTAGATATAGACAAATTATAATTATCTAACTCTCGCTACAATCACAGAGATTATTGTGAGCTTATCAATCAGACACTGGATCAAACGGAGTGGCCTTGGGACTGGTGCCTCTGTCCCCATTGACTAGAAGGTCCCTGAGCAGAATTACCTTGTTGCATCCATGACAAAAAGTTTGGAGGAGCTGGTGGTGCTGATGAAGCGGGACCTGCAAAGCCACCTTGCTCTGATCCACCCGAGGGTAAGTTGTTGATTAAGCCCCAACCTGCTGCCTGGTTCAATGCTGCTGCTACTAAGGCCTGGTTGACTGGTAAGCCTCCCATGCCCAAAGGCATGCTGCCACCTTGCCCCTGGCCACCTCCACCTGCCACTGCTGTCTGACCATGCTGACCGGACATACCCAAAGCTTGCATGTTCACCATATCCATGTTTCGGCTGCTCCAAGAATTGTTGTTGGATGCATTGTGTGGGTGCCCTTCCTCGTAATTTCTGCTAGGTAAGTTTCGTTGATTGGCCCCACCTTTGTTTTGCTTGGGTGATGCATTGGAAACATTCACGGAAACACCTTTAATGATGTGGTCTTGACCGCATAAACTTTGTGCTACTTCTGGGTCCAAGAACGTAATGAAACTAAATGCCCTGAATGGCTTGGGAATAAAAACATCTGTCACCTCTCCAAATTGAGAGAAATATTCCCTTAGATCGTTTGCTGTTAATTCTTCAGTGCAGCGACCCACGAACACTTTGCATGGCATAGATGTCACCGAACCTTCCTTGGAATTAGGTATCCGCACGTCACACCATCGCCCATCAATCATATGTCTCTGTGCCAAAACTCTCATTTGAGACGTATAAGACGAAAATCGGATAAAAGCAAAACCTTTCGACATTCCCGTTTTAGGATCTCTTTTGAGCTGTGCCATCAATACTTCTCCAAATTTCTCAAAATACTCCCTGACCGTCTGTTCGGTTGCCTTCCATGGTAAGCCGAGAACTATTAAATCGGAGCAGAGGTTATCGTTTCTCTTGTTCTTTGATGAAGAGATTTCGGAGTTTTCACCAGATTTGCGTTTATTCTCTTTGGGAAAGCTGCAGATGTACAGCTGATTACCCCATCCTTCTGGTGGCGGATACAACCGACCCTCTCTTAATCTAATGCCGCGAATGCTTTTGGTTTCAGGATGTCGATATTTGAGACCACAGCAACCAGGAAATTGCGCGGAAACTGTTGTTAACATTAAAGTTCCATCTTCTTCGATTGGAAGTTCTATGGGTTCTTCATTTTCGTCTTCGGCCACGGGCAAGTACTCGAAGGACATTATTTCTTAAGCATGAACAATATTAAATAATAATTGGTAATAATAAACACAGATATTACACTTATGATTAAAATATACTGTACAATATCTATTTCTTAAAAATATAAAATTGTTTAAACGTCAGCCACGGGTTAGGAACCCATTGCAACTTGCCCACAGAGAACTTGCCAGTTGAAAACATAGGTAGATTTAACGAACTTGATACATACATACCTAAAATTAAAGAAAATTTTGTTCTACAAATGTGTATCAAATATATTTGGTCGTAGTATATTAATAGACAAGACCACTTTCTAAAATTGACATATTATCTATAGTGTTGCCACTGCCAAGCAGTTACATAGAGCAAGGTACACATGGGGCAAGGTATACACCATGGATATATTACTCTAACTGGATACATAAGTTCTTCTATGGTGGTGGTAATGGCTCAGATTATTTAATAAGGCAGACATATTCATCCAACTACAATGTGAACCTACCACAGCAAATACTAATTAAAACACCAAATACAATCCCGAGTCAATAATAAAGAAAGCGTCAAATAGCTTGCATGTCAAAATTGTCAAAATTTATTAAATAATTTTCTCAAATAAAATGCCTTCTTGCATTTTTAAACACTGCAAAAGACAACTTTTGCAAAATGAAAGAAAAGAAAAAAAATTGATAACGTTTTTTATAAATTTCATTTTTTCTTATGTAAAAAAATTAGAAATAACAAAATAATAAACTTCAATAATTTTTTTGCATAACTTTATAAAGTACCTAAATAACAAGAGCTCCACGAAGCGAAAAATTTATGGACCAATTATTTAAAATTTTATGCCGTAATTTATAAAAACAGAGATTGGAAAAAAATTGTTAATTATGGTGTAACTTTTTGAAAAATCGACATAAACATTTTTTTTCGCCGAGGTTTTGTTCGTTCAAGTGTCTAGATTACACCATAATTTTTTCAAATTTTTAAATAGTTATTTAATAATATAAAAAAATATTTTAGGTGATATACCGGCTTATTAGGTAGCGCGCCTATGCAGTAACGACCTCGCGGAGCCCTGTTTTCAGCGTTAAAAAAAATATAAATAATAACGATAGAGTTCCGGGAGTTGGAACTTTTTTATTGGAAATTTCCTCTCTTTCAGGATCTTTTTTCAAAATTCCATAATTATAATTATTTTAGAAGTTATAAGATTATTTTAGAAGGCAGTGATAGCCTAACGGTTAGAACGTTGGCCTCCCGAACAAAGGGGCCCGAGTTCAAATCCTGGCACGCACCTCTAATTTTCAAATATTATGTGCGAATTACAAGTTAATTATCACTTGCTTCGGTGAAGGAAAACATCGTGAGCAAACCTGCACACCGGAGAGTTGTCCATAACGTTCTCAAAGGTGTGTGAAGTCTACCAATCCGCACTTGGCCAGCGTGATAGACTTTGGCCTCACATTGCAAGAGGAGACCCCGAGCCCAGCAGTGGGACAAATATGGGTTCTTGCTTTGCTTTGCTTTTTTATTTTAGAAATTAATAACGAAAAACTAAATATCTTTTTGTTTTAAATCTTACTTTGATAATAACAATCGCAATTTTTTATGTGCTATTAAACCCTTAAAAAAAAAATTCTAGACGTCATTCCGAATCGAATGAGCTATCGCCATTGATTAAAGAAAAAGTAGAGGATATGCCCTAAATTGCATATACATTTTTTCATTATACATATATTATGCAAATATGACCCGAAATACCAAAAATACATCTGTCCTGTTCCTACACGCCATAATATATACTTAAAGAAAGAGTACAATAAATGTAGCATATTTCAATTTTCTGGCAACATTATAAAGAAATCTATCTAAGCTCCGCCTTGAAGCCTGTTTTCGGACGCCATTTTATGAAAACAGTTGCTTCTAGGGATGTTCGATCCAGGTGCCTTGTATCGATACTCTAGATTGATATGGATCGTATCGCAGTGTATCTTTCCAGGTATCGATTCTAGTGATTTGATACGATACTCTGGATCGATCCAGTATCGAATGATTTTTTTTAATGGAAATAGTCGGCAAACGAGCTGACGATCCACCTGATGGTGAGTGGCTATCGTCGCCCATGGATATCAGCAACACCAAAGCATCACTGATGCGTTGCCGGTCACAAGAAAGAGAGAAGAAGAAGAAACTAAATTTTTAAATAGGAATGTTTAATCCGGGTGTTTTATGTGTCGATACTCCGGTTCGTCATGAATATCCCAATATAAATAATAGTCCAAATATCGATTCATATAATTAAATATACCTGTATGTGGGTATCGCGGCCAATGAATATCAGCGACCAAAGCGTTGTCAGCCAAAAAAGAGAAAAAAAGAAAGAAATATGTTAATAAATAAAACATGATAAGTACTTATTTTATTTTATTTATATTTTAAACGTTATAATTTAATACGATGTTTTGTATCGATTCATAATTATTATTGAATAAAATATTTTAAATATTGTTATATAAACTATCGACAAGCTTAATTCAGTGGGTTTCTAAATAAATATACACAATGATAGTATATTCGTTCACTGAATATACATATATTTAAGCCAATATTAAGGTTAATCGTTATATGTAGATTAAATTTTATATTAGATTTAATTTTATTCAAAATATTGTATAATTAAATATTGAAAAAGGTTTTTTAAAACAATGTGGTATGTAGTAGGAACATCATATAAATAATAATATCTCACTCTATAACACTATATTTGATTTAGAACTTTTGTGTTTTTTAAACTAAATAATCAAATAAATTCATCTAATCATAATTATATTTTTTTCTTAAAATATTATATCGATATGTGAAAAATACAACACTATTTTGTGGGCGGAGTCGACGCCATATTTGAGAAACTTTTGGCTTCAGATCACGTGACCTTATTTCCTATCCTCTCTTTTTCTTTAATCAAAGGCTATCGCACATATTTTACGAGCTTTATTTATATTTCCATAGCTGTTTCAGAGTACACTCTATCAATTATTACTCTGTGATATAATTTATCTGTGTTGATGAAACCATAGATGATGAAACTGTTTAAATTATACTACAGGGTTTCCAACTTAGGGGTTTTCCCCCAAATTTAAGGGGTAAAATATAAGGTGGGATTTTTTGGGGTCTTATATGTTAGGATTTTTTAAGGGATCGTAGGTATATGTTTAGTGTTATTTTTAGGGTTTTAGGTGACTCTTCATAGTATTTATTTATTGATCAAAATAAAGATTTAAGAGGCTCTGGAAGAAACTAGCCAATCAAAGGAGGCTGGGACTTTTGGCATTTAAATATAGGATATCAGATTTATCTACAATCTGGAAAAACAAAAATCCAAAAATCAGTACATATTTGTGAATTTACCTTACAAAGTAAATCGATACTGTAATCGGAATTGATTTATTTGTAAGAATTTATAAGTACAAAATTAATAAATCAGATGGCAATGAATAAAGAAACGAAAAGTTAATTATTATCACCGTATTTTATATTAAAATTCATCAGGGCGAGCGAAGCGAGCCCTAAGTAATAGTCGACAAGCCATACAATTTTCTATCCCTTTTATTGAGAAACTATTACACTTACAGGTTTGAGTTTTGACATAGTAATTTCTATTCATGTCTAGATATGTTATCTATCATCAAAATATTATTTAGTCCACTTTAAAAAAAAAATTTTTTCAGAAATTCGATTTTTAACGCCATCTATGGACAAGTAGAACAACTAAAAAAATACAAGGAAATAATATAATTTATGATCAAAAAGCTACTTTAGTTCTGTTGCAATAAGGTTCATTTTATGTTTTAAATGGTATTGCTATTCGTCTATTAATTTCCAGAACAGTCAACACTTTCTGCTACTCGGGCAGGGATGAGCTACTTTATCGATATCGTAGTTTTGTAATTTTATTTACCATGTAATGTTATACGACCAAGATACGACTGATAAGGGTTAAAATGGCTATTTATAGAGAAAATATCTTCGCAAATAACCTATAATTCATACATATAAGTAGTTAATGCCAGTTGGCAACCTTTAACAGTCAACTTGGTCTATACTTTAGTATGAATAATGAATTATTTGAATATTATTATTTATTTATTTTTACATAAGATAAGTAAGTGCTTGACAACAATCCCACCTGATGGTAAGTGGTGATTATATTTTTTCGCCCGCTGCAGCGCTGTTCCTTAACTTTGTTGATCGCTTAGGATCGACGCAAGCCGCCGGGATATGAGCGCTTCGAAGCTAGGAAATATAATTCCACCAAAATAAGTTGAGCTACATTGAAATTTCACTTATCCACATGCAATTTAAGTATATTTTATCTTCGTCGCTTAAAAACGAACAGGCATGGTATTTCGTGACTGTTTACTTAGCTAACCTTGATAAAAATTGCTACGGTTACGTCTTCGCCTTGTACTGTCTGTCTTCGCCTTGTAAGCTTTAAAAATTTTAAGCATGTTTTTACATAGACAGCACAAGAACAAGAAGTTTACGGTTACGGTTATGGTTACGAATACGATAGTACGGCCTTGTAGTGTATCAGTTTCGATATAAATATCGATAGTTGTCGATAACGCGGTAAAAGCACCGCGCACATCTCTAAGCCTCTAAGCTCTCTAACCCATAAATGTAAGAAGCGGGATGATGTTGATAACCAACAATATAACTTACCACTATATCCTTAAGGTTCAATATATAGATTCTAGTCACGACATCTAGCGTTCAGGAGACGGAATTATTTGCTAGATGGCAGATTCTACGTATAGTCTAAGATCCGGCTGCAGGATAAGTGCGTTCATCTGTATTTTGCTAAAATCCCATAAAATTGTCCTACTGCTGGGCTCGGGGTCTCCTCTCACAATGTGAGGGGTATTAGGCCATAGTCTGCTGGCCAAGCGCGGATTGGTAGACTTCACAGACCTTCGAGAACTTTATGGAGAACTCTCCGGTGTGCAGGTTTCCTCACGATGTTTTCCTTCACTGAAGCAAGTGATAATTATCTTGTAATACGCACATAATATTTGAAAATTAGAGGTGCGTGCCAGGGTTTGAACTCGGGCCCCTTCGTTCGGGAGACCAACGTTCTACCGCTAGGCTATCACTGCTTATTAACAACATCCGGAACTAAATATCTAGCAACTAACAAAATATCGATCTTCCCATGGGGATGTTTATCGCGGTAAAAAGTAGCCTACGTTACTCTCCATCCTCCTCACTATCTCCACATACAAAACCTATACCATATAATAGCTTCGTTGCGACGTGAAAGACGGACAAACAAACAAAAACACTTTCACATTTAAAATATAAGTATGGATGAATGTACGTTATGAACGTATAAATGTATCGAAGTCATACCTATTTACACCTGGCTGCGAAGAGGTGCGGCGGGTTGCGCAACGGCAACCGTGATTTTTTTTGAATCTTTATTTAAATGGCCGTGATATAGACGAGATTTTATTAAAAAAAACAAGTAAACGAAATTTTTTCCCAAAAATAAATTAAAAATAATTTCATTAAAAATACTAGTGGCCAAATTTTGATAGGCAACCTGGTAATTATACAGCGTGGTCAAGAAATGTTAATAAATATTTCACCCCCCGCTTCTCCTCGTGATTCTCTGACCGAATACGTAAAAAAAATCTGACCTTAATTTTTACCCAAATTATCCTTTAAAATACGTTAATCATAGACACCGCTCGAGAAAGCGGTGACCTAGTAACCTACATATTGCAAAGGAACACCGCCTCTCAGTCGGCACACCGCAAAGGCACGCCGCGCCGCAAACGCTCGCTTTTTTCCAATGAATTATGCCGCCTAAGGCCTGGTACACATTGGGTGCTCTGCACTGCGCTGTGCGCGGGTTGATAGGCACATAGTTCGGCACGGCGTTCAGCGAGCGTTAAGTAGGATGAGCATTTCTAGCTCAGTTCGAAAATGGATGTCGAAGTGATTACTTGTGTGTTTTCATATCCCAAATAGCTGGTCGCTTATGGATTTCGTCAATAAAGAAATGAGTATCGAAATGTTCGGTCCCCATTTTCAACGTGCTAACGTACTCTACTCTACACCAAAGCGCGCGATTAAATGTACAACAAGATGGCGGCTCATGTATCTCGAAGCGCGCAGCTGACGCCCGCGTAACGCGCGTTCGTATGAAAATATGTGAACGCGCGTTTGACGCACGCTTGACCAGAAGCGCGCGCTTGCATGTATACACTTCAATAGAACTCCTGATTCTCAAAACTCGTGTTAGTAAAGCGCCCGTTTGAAAGCGCCCAATGTGTACCCGGCCTAAAAGTCGCACCGCTTTGTCGGCACGTCGCAAGGACACGCCGCAAACGCTCGCCTTTTTCTAGGGATGTTCGAACCAGGTATCGATTTGCTTTGATACGATTTTTTGGATCAATCCGGATCGAATCAAATATTTGAAGATAAAAAACATTTTGTATTCTTTACCTAATCCGAACTCAAAATTTCGATTTCAATTCTATCCACCTTTAAGTATCGATCCGCCAATACTTTCCCTACATTTATTTTGTTTACCTCTAATTTAAAACTACTACTATCTCCATATTTCGATCCGATCCTCCTTACTGCATTGATCCGCCAATAACGAAGTAGATATTTTGTTTAGCTCTAAGTTTAAAACAATTAGCCAACTCCATATTTCGATCCGAGCCACGTGTCATGTGTATCGTCTGTCAATTAATAGTATTTTGTCTAACTCTAAGGTTAAAACAATTATCATAATTAACATAATTATTAACATAATTATGTTAATTCGATCCTCTTTACAGATTTGTCAAATAATCGATCAGCTAATATTATCTGGCTAAGTATTTTTGTTTACCTTTTCTAAATTTGAAACATTACATATCTCCTTAATTCGGTCCGAATGATCCGATCCAACTTACATAAGTTTCGATCCGCCTGTGGATCGATTGCCATTGTATCGATACAAAAATCGAGCGGATCGTATCCCACTGTATCGGTCCAAAAAAGTATCGGATCGGATCGAACATCCCTACGGGTGACGGGCCACACCGTCTGTCTCTGCAAGTCCGTCGCTAACGCTTGCATTGCATTAACGTGTATCGCGAAAACTATCCTTGGTGCTTTGCATCGTAAATGTGTTTCATTAGTTCAATTAATTTAATTAAAGTTAATAATTTAAAATTAAGTTTTAATTTAGTTCAGTTAGTGTTATTTCAATACTAAAAGTACCTGTCCAAACGTGTTAAGTGACAAGCCCCGCCTACTTAACAGAAAATAAGAAAAAAATCTGATTTACTAGTTTACTTGCGTACTAAATTTTAACTACTAAACTGTTTGTTTACGCGTATTAATTTACTTAAAATTTTGTTACCTACTTAACTACTTAATGTAAACTGAACATAACAGGTCATTCACCTAGCGGAACCCGCGATGAGTTTCAAAATTGAGGTTCGAGTCCGAGATCTTGATATGTGATTCTCTAATCATCTGGTACGCACTTGCGAAGTGAAGGGAGTCTCGAATTCTAACTTCAATTTTGAAACTCATCGTGGATTCCGCTGTCAAGTTACAAAACAAAAGCGAACTTGCATCATATTGACATGTCATTCTCTAATCATCTATTACGCACTTGCGAAGTGAAGTGAGTTTCGAACTTGAACTTCAATTTTGAAACTCCGCTGTCAAGTTACAAAACAGAATAGCCTTGCTGATAACGTGAGTTCAACGCTCTGCTAAGGCGTCCACACGTTTTGAGATTTTTTGTATTTAGTTTGATATTATTATCTCTGTGATTTATGGATGTTTTTATTATTTCTTTGTTTATTCGGTCAGAGAATCACGAGGAGAAGCGGGGGGTGAAATATTTATTAACATCTTTTGACCACGCTGTATATTCTCCTAATTATGAATATGTTAGGGATGTTGACTAATTTTAGGATTCAATTTGATTTATTATATAGAACCTTAAGATTCACGAAAAAAATATGATAAAAATAATAATCTTCAATTTAAAAACAAAAATTGATCAATAAAAATCATTTTCAAATTTCCCATTACGTGACGTCACTAGCCGATATTCAATACTATCTGTCGACTGAAGTTAGTTGCACTTGCATATAAAATACGAACAATGACGTCATAAGCTCTAAATGGCGTTTGAGGTCACGTGACAGTGAGTACTATTTATAACATTTTAAAATAATTATATATAATTGTCAACATTCCTATTCTGCAGTCGGATCTCAGACTGTATGTAGCTGCCATCTAGCGGTGAATAGAAAACTTGAAAAGTATTATGATCGATAAAGATACTAAAGTCCAGTGTTACCAGGTACACGGTAATTACCGTAGATGCACGGTATTTTTGGCTAAAACACGGTCTACGGTAATGTTTCACTACCGTGTACTTTTCTACGGTATTTTTAATTATGAATTACCTTGACAGTCAATATATAAATAACTAGCAAAAAAGCGGTGCTTTAGGAGGGCTCGCGAAGTTTTCTTACCTAGTAATTTTGAAGACAATTTCAATTTATAATACTAAATGGTTTATTTTATTTTTTAACCGACTTCAAAAAAAGGAGGAGGTTCTCAATTCGACTGTATTTTTTTCATGTGTTACCTCAGAACTTTGGACTGGGCGAACCGATTTTAATGATTCTTTTTTTAATTTTTGCCATTACAAAACATAAGTCACAAGGTTTAACATTAGACAAAGCAGTTATAGATATATTGGAAATAAAGAAACCTCTCTTGGTTTAACATATGTAGCGTTTTCAAGATTAAGAACAATTGAAGGATTAGCGTTATATAAACAATTCCCTTATGATAGATTAGGTAGTATTAAAAATTCACATAATATGTTAAAAAGAAGAAAGTCAAATGAAAAAATTTATGACGAAATAATAATTACTTTTTAACAATAAATAAAAGTAACGAAAAAAAACTGAAAAGCGAAAAATAAAATAAACCATTTAGTTATTATAAATTAAAATCCTAAATTAACAGTAAATAAATAATTTTGAGACCCTGCCAAATAAACAACCAAAATTAATTAGATAAAATACTACTTAAATTCTTCTCCTGCTACCTCCGTAACCGGAGGCAGTATGTTCAGTACAATGGATATGTTTCAAAATCGTATAATACGTTTTCTGGGATCAATCAAGGTTCTAACCTGGGACCTCTAGAATTTTTAATATTCATAAATGACTTACCGGATGTGGTCAGCGAAGCTGTGTGCCTGTTATTTGCAGACGACTTAAAGCTATTTTTGGATATTAAACAGTATTCAGACTGCCAACTGCTCCAGAACGATATAAATCATGTTCTACAATGGAGTAGACGGACAGTTTGTCGTATATACATTACAAGTTAATTATCTTGAAAAAATTGTCTTCAAAATTACTAGGTAAGAAAACTTCGCAAGCCCTCCTAAAGCACCGCTTTTTTGCTAGTTTACTTATAGGCATAGAAATACATGCATAATTTATAAATAAATATATTTATAATTTTTTGATTATTATTTACTATTTTTCCAAAAACAACTTTTAGGGGGATTTTCAAGTAATTTGGGCAATTTTAGGGGTTTTTGATTTAGTTTTACGGATAAATATTTTTGAGAGTTGGTAACACTGTAATACTAGTACTAAACTGTGGACAAAATATAAAGACATTAAACGTAAATTGATGCATTGTTTTTATTGAATTTAAATTTTTGATTGCATGTCTTAGAGGCAAATTATAGTTTTTACCCGTTATGTTAATAAAAGTTGTAATCGGCGTAATCTTAATTTGATATTAAATAGTTAAATTTTTAACATAACCTGAATGTCAGTAGTCATGCAAAATTCGTAATTTTATTCAGAGCATCATTTAATTTTTTTGTGCACTACTCGTTTTATAATTTCTTGTTTGGGGTTAAATATGATATTGTTTTAAAGTAGTTTTAGTGGTTCTTTTAATGGTACTATGGATGATGATTGTAAAGATTACAGGAAAAATAAACCACAACAAAAGTTGTACAAGCCTGGTAGTGGTCCTCTCAGACGATCAAGATATGGCTCTGATGCTAAAATGGATCAATATGATTTAGAAAATGGTCATAGAGTTCGAGACCACAGTTTTTACGGTTCTCAACATTCACTGAATGGTGAGCTAATAAGTGACAGTTTTCGTGAGCAGCTTGCAACAAATAGTCGATATAAAAAACCAGAGCAACAGCTGTACGTGGCTCGATCTGCAGAGTCTGGTTCAGACATTGACAGGCAACCGAAGTTGCCAGGAAGAAGTGATAATAATCAGTATAACACTAGAAGGATGCCCAATAAACAGGAAAGACATGGTTCAAGCGGTACAGGGTCTTATTCCAGGAGTGCTTCTGGAAGAGATTATCATTACAAAGATGGAACTAATAATGATATCAATTATAATAGAAGTTATAGGCAAGCTTCTGAAACCAGATCAATATCACCAGCTCATTCTCTAGTAGAAAATAGATCTGTAGACCGCAATCGGGATAGTAGAAGTATGGAGACTTGGGCAGGTCAGCAAAAGTCTGGCTCTGGTGGAAAACCACCTTCAGGACGACGTAACTCAGCAGGCTATCCTACTGATTCTAGACCAAAACATATGATCAACTTAGAAAATATACCCCCAAGATTTAGAAAAAAATTTTTAGAACAATCAGGTCACCATAGTTTTGAAAGTGTTGACCAATTAAACCGAGATAGATATAATGTTAATAACATGAGTCAATCTGCCTATAATCCAAGTCAGTTTAATAGTTTGAACACGGGATGGTCTCAAACATTGCCATCTAGGGGAAGAGGTCGGTTAAGGGATAATGAACATTTCGATAGGGAAAAGTTCTTAAATTCATATATGAGGAGCAATGATGTCCAAAACTCAAGAAGATCCACTCCTAGTAGTTCATATTTGAATTTATATGATTCGAGTATTTCTGAAGATAAAAATGTGGATGAAAAGTGTATTCCAGACCAAAGTGTACACAAAAAACAAGGAGAAAGTAGGATGAATGGTAAGTCTATGTATCTAATAGATTTATTTATAGTAAAATTTTCCTACCAATTGCAAATATTAAAACAAAATAATTTTTATACTCTAGTACCTAAGAATGGAATTAGCAAGGAGGAATCATATGACAGCAAGGAAGTTGACAATAGTGAGGACCCTCAGAATGACAGTGAATCCATTTCACATATTTCTACTAACCTTTCTGACATGACAAATTTGGTAAGTCCTAAATGGTATTTAAAGATTTTATTATTGCTACTTGTTTAAATTCTTCAAGTCAACAATAAAAAATCACATTGTCATAGGATTGGACTGAGGAAGTAGAAAAAAATATAAAACTCGATGATATATGTGATGCCTCAACTAGTTTTTCACAAAATATCCAACCCAGTATATCACAAGAGGTCAAGCCAGTTGAATCTCGTGAGTCCAAAAGAAGTGGTAAATCACGTCGTAGAGATAAAAGGTGAGTATTTAAAAGATGTTTTTATTATTCTTTATCTCCAACAATGTTTTGAATGAGTATTTATCTAGTAACTTCTCTATTTCTATTATTTTTGGGACATTAGAGAATAAAATGTTTCTTTTAATTAATTTGAGTTTCATTTCTGTGATCAGGAGTTCCAGTAGAGGTCATAGAAACTCAGAGAAAAAACCAGAAAGACATAGACGGGACAGTAATGTAAGTGTACATTATGAGTCTGAAAGAAGTAGGAAGGACAGCAATGTAAGCATTCAACAAGAAGCCATATTGTCAAGCTTAAAGCAACGGGAAAGAGAGAGGCGTGATAGCCATAAGAGCAATAGATCTTCAACTATTGGGAACAGCCGAGATGATCTTGACCGTTGGCGCTCATTGAGATCTTATAGTCGAGAACAGAGTACAGAAAGGTATTTTTATTATTTTTTAATATAACTAATTTCCATGGTATTTTGTTGGCACAGCAATTAGGTATTCAATTTATCTCTCAGTACATTTAATATACAATAAGTTTTGATATTTGATAACAATACTAGTAAGTCATCAAATTGGTTGTTGTCAGCATAATTTGAATTATGCTGGTTTAGTTTAACCAGCAGAAGAAATAATAGTACTTTTTAACTATAATAGAGTCTAAATTATTCTTTCATTACCAGCCTTGTGTAATGGCCATGTGTAAGATAGACAATAATGATTAAAATTATATTGAATTGATTTTTCAGAAGAATTGTATCACAGTGTAATAGCAGGGACACATCTACTAACCGCGCACATAGTCCCAAAGACAGTGAGGGTTTTAGAATACCAGCCTCAAGGTCATCAAATTGGTCAACTGCATCCCAGGTTTTTAATATTCTTTATGTTCTTGGTTGTAAATTGTTGTAAAGGAGAGAATACAATTTATTGTTAATGTGAACGTTAATTTTAGAAGAAGAGCAATGGAGCTTGGACAAGTGGTCGACAACCAAGCGTGGAACGTAGGCGTCAATCGCCAACGCCTAGCAACGTTAGTGTGAGTGCTGAGGGCGGCGGCGAGGCCTCGTCTGGTGGCGGGCGCCGCTCGCGCAAGAAGTCGGGTCGTCGCAGGGGGCGCAATGCGGAGAACGTGCAACCCATCACACATGTGCATCAACCTTCAACTTCCACTACGACTAATTGGCGCGAGGAAATCCTCGAGTCTAAGAAACAGCAAAGTGCTCAGGACAGGTATTCTTTGAAATTTTGTGTATCCGAACTTTTTAGAATGATAAGAAATAACACGCGGGTTTTGTAAGTTTATTTAATTGTTTTGAAGATAGTGAACACTCATGGCTTTACTTGGTTTCATTAAAACAACATTTAATTAAAGAACCATTTTAGGATACCGGTCTCTCTTCCTTATAGGGATGGCCTTGAGTATACCACCAAACTGCTCTAGTGTCATTTATATAAGGATTTAGTGGGCAATCTGAATTTCTTACATTTGCCATTTTATCTTATGTCGCCCGAAGGTAACTTGTATGGCCTAACGACTCTCTTGCTTTTTTGCTTAACTTGATCCTTTACTTACGATCAACCGAAGCTTTTGGACTTTTAATTAAGGCTGATAGACTACTTCATGCTGGGCTCAAACTAGATTGCTGTTTGAAACTGCTCAACAATGTACTTTTGTCTTTTGAGGGTTGCAGTAGAAACTAGGAAGTAGTCTGGAATATATGTTTTGTTAAGTTGCATATGTTTTTTTCATACCAGTACTTAAATGCAATGCTAATTTTCAGACATCCTGAAAATCAACGCAACAGGCTGAATAGTGTCCTAGCTGAAAAGTCGGTGGCTGATTCATCCATTTCCCAACCAGGATTATTGATACTACCCCAAAGCTCTGTTACAGATATGCAGAAAGATCAAGGGTAGGTTTTATAATATCATTCAGTGATATATTTTGTGTATTATAATGTTGGTTAGTTATTAATATAACATGATATTGTTTTCTATTTCAGACGTGCCGGGTCCAATGAACCTCATAAAACTTTGTATGATCATCACAATCCATCCAAACCAATAAGAGTACAAACAAGTTCAAATAAGGTGGATATGAGAATGGAAAGGGGTAAGCATTATATTATGTAGATTATTTATACATTCCTCATGAGAGTTTACTTTGTTAAGTCTTTGCACATTATACCAACTCGAAGTTGGCTCATTCTTAATAATTTCTGTTTTTACAAGTATAGTGTAATTTAGAGTATGGTTAGTATTGATTAACAACTCTTACATTTGCACATAGGACTGTTGTCATATTGGTGCAATTAACATCAACACTGCTACTAATATAGTAGTGTTGGCTTTGCTAGATCTGCGTTAACGTTAATGGCTGCGCTAGAATACGCTTACTCAGCGCATTAGGCCGCAGATGAGGCCTACAGAATTAAAATTTTTTCATGTGTCGAATAAACCGCCACCCGAGTTATCGCTTAATGTGTAATGATATTAACATGACCACGCCCCTTTTAGCTTAACTGTTGGCCACACCTGGGACATGTCACTCTTTACGCATTAATTAATGTATTACTATAGGTTAGGTATGGTTATGTTAGGTTAGGTTAGTTTAAGTTAGGTTATCTTACCAGTGTATTTTAGGGACATGCTGTGCAGGGCTGCGCGAGTCAGCGCGGGGCGGCGGCGCGGGCTACGAGACGGGCGCGGGCGAGGGCGCGCGCGGCGCCCGCCACACGGCGCTGCTGCAGGAGGTGGACCGCGCGGACGCCATCCTCAAGATGCACACCATGCGCAGCCCGCGAGCCATCGCGCAGCACTGGCCTGATGTCTATGAGACCAGGTAACGGATACAGTAACAGCTTTGCACTTGGATGAATCTTTATTTTCTTTCGGATCGTTATTGTAACGATTTGTAATTATTTTTGTAATTGTAACTGTACTTTTTATCCGACTGCCAGGAAGGGTTATGTTTTGTTGTGCGTATCTTGTATGTATGTATGTAGGTATGTATGTATCTTTGTATGTATGTATGCATGTAATTTTCTTTATTACCTCATAAATTCCTAACTGCTGAACGGATTTATACAATTAGGATATCGTTAGATTCGTCTTGATAAAATCCAAGTGTTCTTAGAATAGTGAAATTGAAAAAAAAAAAATGGTGGCTGTCAGATGCCATTGTTTGAAGTATCAAAAAATAAAAATAAATGGATTAATGCAATTTAGGTATCAAATTAAAAAGCATGGGATTTCAAAAAGGTATGTCATGATAGCGTTTTTGATAGCAGGCGGGTTTATTTTAATTTTAAATTTATACTAGTTTGTTTATGTAATTAGCCGACAAACAGCACACAAGCTTTCTGATGGTAAGTGGGCACCATCGCCCATCGATCACAACAACGGCACCACGACGTTTTGCCAGGCAAGAAAGAAAGGAATAAAGTTACTACCTCTCAAGTGTATGTAGTTTACTACTTTACAAAAACGTTAACCGCATGTGTGATAATGATAGCCGGTGTAAACGACATGGTGATGACGTAAAAGGGACACCCTTTTCATTCTGAAATTGATCAACAGCCATTTTCAATATCAGTATTACATTGTATTCATAATCCTCAAGTCAGCTGCCTATAAATTAATGAAAACAGCAGTTAGAACTATAGGGGAATCGTTCGTTAAAGATAACTAAGATGAGACATGGGATTGGTGCTCCTCACTGTGGCAGTGATAAGGTTATGTTATGCTCTAGGCCAGCTTAATTAGTAGCAAACAGCGACTGATCAAGAGATCTGACCGCCCTAGGCTAATTATGAGGACGCGCCCCCGCCAAAAAAGTAGTGAGTAGAGTAGTAGTGTGAAAATTTTAAGATGGTTCATAAAAGTTTTCAGATCGATCTGCAAGCGAAACTAACGTTGCCCTTTAATCTGCATGACATTCAACCTTAGGATGGCAAACCATTTTTTAAGCTGATCGTACATAAAGGCAAAGTACCTCATTAAAAAAACACGGACACACTAACGCGCTGTCCTACGTGGGCGAATCAACGCGAACGCGAAGCGACACGGCGCGAAGCAAAAATAACAAACACTCGAGATGTATTGAAGTGTCCTACGTGACCAAAAGCACGTAGGGGGCGTTGCGGTGCGGCGCGATTTGAAGCGAACGCGATCAGTTGGTTTGATATTTTCGCGCGAACTTCAGCGGTGCGGCGTATGTCAGTGGCGGTGAAGTGACAATTCGCGCGCACGTAGGGCAGAGTCGCTGCTTCGCTCCGCATCGCACTGAATTCGTATCGGATCGCTTCGCGATCGCGTTCGCGTTGAGTCGCCCACGTAAGACACGGTGTAAGGAAAGGACAATAAATATCAATCACAATATTCGCGAGTGCGTGATTCATATGACGGACGAACGACGATTTCAAAAGAGATAAGACAAATGAATGAAGCGAGGCAAAATATACCTACTAACTATTAACCACACCGGGGTGTCCCCGCACATCGTTGATGTGTTTCATTGCACGCGGCAAGCCGCGCTGAGTGCCTAGTGCGAGTTTTGTTTAATTCGCCTCACGCGCTGTCCTACGTGGGCGAATCAACGACAACGCGGAGCGACGCGGCACGATGCGAAAATAACAAACAGTCAAATTGTATTGAAGTGTCCTACGTGACCAAAAGCACATAGAAGGTGTTGCGGTGCGGTGCGGTTTGAAGCGAACGCGATCAGTTGGTTTGATATTTTCGCGCGAATTTCAGCGGCGCGGCGTATGTCAGTGGCGGTGAAGTGACAATTCGCGCGCACGTAGGACAGAGTCGTCGCTTCGCTCCGCATCGCACTGAATTCGTATTGGATCGCTTCGCGATCGCGTTCGCGTTGATTCGCCCACATAGGACACGGTGTTACGTGGGCGAATCAACGCGAACGCGAAGCGACGCGGTGCGAAGCGAAAATAACAAACAGTCGAGATGTATTGAAGTGTCCTACGTGACCAAAAGCACGTAGAGGGCGTTGCGGTGTCCTACGAGGGAACACGGTGTTAGGCTTGCCGTCTTGGTTCGGCAAGTGTCATATACAAAGTTACTCTATGGCAAGTGTGCAAACGAGGCTTCTAGTTTGAAAAGAGAACAGAGGGCAAGCCGGCGGTGGAACACACATTTTGTTTGAGATGTCTTTTCTATATACAGGGTGGATTTTTGAGACGGGTCAGTAAGGGCAGGTACCTTAACCATTATAGTTATAGGAAAACGTTCCTACGAGACTATCCATAAGTTTTTAAGATATTCTGAACTGCATTCACAGATTTTTGAGAAAATGTACGGTCAGCGAAAAAAGTGCTAAAATCCAAAAAAAAAAATGCGTATCGATCCTACATCGTATGGGAATCAAAATACTCTATGGGACCATTTATGGTATGAGCACTAGAAATGTCAGACAACGCTTAAAACATTTTCCATACATTACTAGACTGTCTCGGTCTAGTTGAAATGTGTAGCCTGTGTAGGGTAGATGCAGTGATGCTAGATTAGTGCATGCGAAGACACGATTTTAGCGCGCCCCCCCGATCCTCGCGCCCTAGGCTGCAGCCTAATTAGCCTAAGGGTTAATCAGGCCCTGGTAGCAAATGCCTGTGTATGAGACTGCAGTCGATTACTAAAGGATTAAAACTCTCGATCTCTCTTATATGGTGATAAAAGTTTAGATTTAATTACATTTTCCTTTCTTTCCAGAAAAGTGCTACAAAACGCTCTTCATAGACTTCTGATGTCTGATCTCAAGTACTGTCAAGCAGAGAACGTCGAACAGAAGTTTTGGAAAATTCTGTACTACGTTTTCATTGAAAATTTACGAAAGAGTGTAACGTCAGCATCTCCTGAAGACAAGCCTGAAATCGTTAAACTGATAAACATTATAATCGAGGAGGGAAATCTATTCTTTGAGAATCTCGTTCAAATGCTAGAAAAAACGTACAAATTTAATACCGATGACTATCTTAACGATAATCACGCTACGCCTCCAAAGGGGCTAGGTTATGTGGGGTTGGCCCTCATCTCAGTCCAAAAGTTATATGTGTTCCTAGGTGACTTAGCTAGATATAAGGAGCAAGTGAACGAGACAAACAATTTTGCGAAGAGCAAGTCTTGGTACACAAAGGCTCAGCAAATAAATCCTAAGAATGGGCGGCCATATAACCAACTGGCCATATTGGCGATATACGCAGTAAGCAAACGTTATTCATATTTTATTTAATTTGATATTATAAACTGTATATTTAAGTGCGTACATGTACTTCATTTCAGAGAAGAAAGTTGGACGCAGTTTATTATTATATGAGGAGTTTGATGTCTTCTAATCCGTTTCAATCAGCTCGGGAAAGTTTGATATCATTGTTTGACGAGAACAGAAAAAAGGTAGGCAACTTATGTTTTATTAAACGCTTTCATATTTTTGCTTATTTAAGAGTTTACAATTTCATATTACATTTGTTAAAGAAATTATTAAAAATAAAATCATGTTGTCACTTAATAACTGATAGTCCTAGTGAATTGACCGTTATAGTCTATCTATATCTTGACGTATCTTTGCTACGCTTTCAAAAGGCAAGACGTCTTCGTGCACCCTGCGTACATTCGCGTGTAAGTTGCATCATTAAAACACTGCAAAATTCATGAAATAAATAGACAAAACCAACAAACTTCTTCTTTATTTTTTCTATCATTACAATGTTTAAAGTAATTTCGCTGCATTATGGTTTTTAAAGTATTTAGTCTTTTTATTAGGTATTACAATTGGAGAAATAGCATGTAGTTCATTTGGTGGTGATATATCGTAGTCATTAGGTTAAATCTTTAGCTTGTACCGTGCATGCAAAATGCATGCATGAACCTTAAAATTTGAGCACAAGCATCATCGCCGGAATTCAAGTTTTGTTGTCAGGTGTGCATGACTCTTACTATCGAATCGGGACACATTAGTTTATCCATTGACTTGTTATGAACTATCCGCTATCCTATTGGTCCTGTGGTCGCCTTTTAATTTGGAAGTCGCAGCATGCGAGTTGATCTATTGCGGCTCACTATTATATTTAGGATCACCGACAGCTGGTTGGTATTTAATTATTAAGTTGACGCAATTTTGAGGTTAACTACTCGTAAATGGCAGCCACAAGAAAAAGTGATTAAACTCAGTAATAAATGACCATGACGTGCTATATTCGTATATTTTTTATACGTTTTTACTTGCCATGATGTCCTAGAGGTATTAGTGGCCAGAGTGGCTCCACCACGCTTGCTGCTCCAGTATTCGTTCGTTTTCTTTTTCGTTTATGCTTTTTCGTTCACACTTAACTGTTAACTAAAGCCAGACTGGTAATAATTTAAGCGGTAAAGGGGTCACTAGTTTAAAAATAGTTTGAATACACTTGCAATTATATATTCCTGGCTTGACACTGGCTTACTAGTAGGTACCTACCTTTATTCTCACTAGCTTAATTGGTTAAAAAAAGGAGGTTGCTCTGATTAAAAAAGCTAGAATATCTAGCTTCCTTAGACGCGATTGCACCTTTCGATTTGGGATTTCTAATTTAGGAAACTTTCGATCAATTCTTTTGTAATTAAGTACACATATGTACAAGTTTATGATTATAACAAGAGGATGATTGAATGTTTCCAAAAATCGGTTTACGATTGGGAGGTGTAGATTGCGTCTCAGATTGGTATCAGCCCGGCTTGTAACAGTGATATGAATGGTTACAACCGAAGACATTATGGTTTACGTTACTTATCAGTACGAGACAGCGGAGCGTAAACGTCGTGCGGCGCTGGAAGCGGCGCGGGCGGCGGAGGGCGGAGAGGACGTCGGGGGCGCGGGGGCGCTGGCGGGGGCTGCGGGGGGCGCGGGGGACGGCGCGCGCCGCGAGGTGTGGGTGCGACCCGGCGGACAGCGCACTGCCACGCCCAGGCAACTTACTGAAGACACCTTCGACAAGCTGAGCACTGTTGAGGTAAACACTGAATCTTGAAGTTGAAGGGAATTCGGTTGAAACAAAGGAAAGAAGGATACTGTGCCATATAGCACAGAATACGTAATAGACGTTGCCTCTCTTTCTAATCATAACTTTTATCCTCTCTGACAACGTCAGGGTTGTTTTTTTTTGTGTGATGACTTGTGTGATAGATTACAAATGTATGACATGGCGCGGCGGCGCGTGGCAGCTCTTCTGAAATTGGCCCGACACTTCGAAAGCGGCACGTACTTGTAACATCGTACCAAAAGTGCGCAGTGCGCAAGGCTTGCTTATGGGTAGTTTCCTAAAACTTCAAGATCATCTTCTTATGCAGTGTGGTCGAGTGTTGCCTTGACGGAACATTGGATTTGAATAATTCATCAGTCTCGATAGTTTCATGCAAAGATTTTCTATTGTTGTTTGCAATTCTTAATTATAATATAAATTGGTAACCTTCTGCCCTGATTTAATCAGTAATCACACAAGAACCATTAGTGGATAGCACCATCAAACTTTGGTCAAACATTGTCAGTAAATACTTCGAAACTTTAAAATTTTTGGTTTTGGTCATGATTCTCCAGGGTTGTGTCCTACCTATATGGTTCAATTTTCATGACTAATTATTATAAGAATTGTGTACTTTTTCCAGATTATGATTTCTTTAACCACCATTCCCTTAAATATTCTTGAATTCAAAGACATTCATTGACATTCAAAGGTGTTATTTGCTTGCAGTTGAACAAAACTTTCATCACCAGCTACCTGCATGTACATGGCAAACTCATCACTAAGATCGGGTAAGTTGATATAGTCATAAGAAAAATATACTTAATTTAATTAGTCGGTACATTTACACATTCACTTCTTGCTACACTTAAGATATCCATTTTCCATTTTTTTACAATTTAAGACAAATAATATCACTTAAAAACGGGTGGATTGACTTTTTAAAGGATTTAAATATTGTTTTCTTTAATTCCCCTAAATTATTTTGGCGTCAACTCATAAATGGCTGTTACCGATCACGAGTCTCCCCATTCGAGGCTGCTAGAGCTGTTAAAGTCCGGTTTACACGTATTAAGTAGTTAGTAGATAAGTAAATTTTAACTAAATTTTAAGTGAATAATTTTTAGTGCGCGTCCACACGTAATAATTTAGTAAAGCTCTTTAGTTCATACAGTTCTACTTAACTACTTAAGCATTTTACTAAATTAGTTAATTACTTAAGCATTTTACTAAATTTTAACTTAAAAGTGCCTGTCCAAACGTGTTAAGTGATAAGCCCCGCCCACCTACTTAACAGAAAATAGAAAAATTTCTAAATTACTTATCTACTTGATTACTTAACTACTAAACTACTAAATTGTCCGTTTACACGTATTAATTTACTTTAAATTTAGTTAAAATTAAGTGAACTACTTAATACGTGTAAACCGAACATTAGAGGAGGGGCTAGTGGTCAATGAGGTGTATTTTGTAGGATGGAGTCGTTCCACGAGTGCGCGGCGCTGATGCTGCGGCAGTTCCGCGCGCTGCTGCACCGGCAGCCGCTGCCCACGCCGGCCGCGCGCCTGCTGCAGCTCACGGCGCTCAACATGTTCGCCGTCGAGACCACCGCCGCCTCGCTCAGAGGTAACTTTACCTTCAGAACATTTCATATAGAACGATTATAACAATTATTTCAAACAGGATAGGCCCGTCGGAACATTTTTAATGTTTTTTATGCAAAAAGAAATGATTTATTTTGTTAAGCATTGCAACAAATATAAATTGTCACTTAATAAAGCAATTATTATAAAAAAACTTCATTTTGGTTAAACTTCCGAATAGCCCATACGTCCGACCGGTCTGAATTTTAGTATACCTTTATATGTTTTTCGAACGTATTTCACGTTTTTTTTTTGGGAAATATTGATTTTGAAGAAAAATACATTTAACAAAAGTTGGAGCCCATAAAAGACATATTGACATTTTAATTTATTTTCAATGCAATTTTCTTGTAGAGCCAGTATTTTGTAATATAGATAATGTTAAATTATAGTATTATTAGTATAAATAATTAGGGATGGGGGGCTGAATTACGTGGCTACTGTACTGTGACTTGGCCTCAAGTGATTTTCACTTATTCTCAAAATTAAAACAGGAAATCCTGGAACTAAATCTCACGATAATGACGCGGTTATGGCTGCCGAGTTTTTCGATAGTCAAGAAATACATTTTTTATCGCAAGGAATAAAGAAGTAAGAAACGCGTTATTCTAAATGCATTGCATTGGAGGGAAATTATGTAGAACAATAAAATATTTTTGTTTAAATTTTTGCACTTTTTTAAATTGATTCTAAGAACTTTTTGATTCACCCTCGTAAATAATCGATTTTTCTTTCACGTCATTACGATCAACGATAAACTGCAGTTCCGAGGTTTCAAAGTGGCATCGATATATGTAATATTACGATTTGTTTATAGATGTTTGGACAATATTTCGTGTTTGAGAAAGTTTAAGTGATTAAACGGTGAATTTAAAATACTTTTTGGTGTGAATCAGTAGATATTTGTGTAATAAACATATTTTAAAAGTATACAATACTCAAAACGTGTGTGTCAACGCGTGTCGTGAAACTACTAAGATTTCCGTTGACTGTTTTTTGTTTATCAGTTTGGACTCCGCCAAAAAAAGGACTATAGACAGCTTGTGATGAGCGTGTCATTTCTTAGGCTAAGCGCAGATTGAGACTTTTTGTCACTGTCTCCACGGTGCGCCCACTTGAAAAGTCACTGACGGTGTTGCCAAGTCAGTGAACCAAGAAATGGCTAAAAACTTTTAAAAAGTGGCTAGAATGTTAAAATTTCGTACCCTTTAAAGTGGCTAAAAATGGTTAAAATTTTTGTGCCCTCGTTTTGGATCAGGAGTTAAAAAAACATCAATCAAACAGTTATCTTTTAATAAAATCAAACTTTGGAACATAAAATATTTGTATACGATTTTATTACGATTAAATCAAAAATCATTAATTTGACGTTGATGGTTCTGGTTCTGGGACCAGGAAAGAATATTTTTCTTGTTTACCGATTTGGCTTAAAAGTCTTAATACTTCCAGCGGTATTTTATAGGTATCTTCATTCAATGCCATTCTATTCATTAATTTTACTTATAAATTCTTACAAATAAATCAATTTCGATTACAATATCGACATAATATTTTGTAAGGTAAATTCACAAATACTCGTTTTTGGATTTCTCTATTCCAGATTGTAGATTATTTATTTATTTATTTATTTATTGTTTATGTACACATAAAAATTAAAAGGAAAACAAATAACAGATACATTGTACAAAGGTTCTGCTTATCTCTTACGAAATTTCTTCCAGCAGACCTGCGACTGGAAAAGTGACAGAAAGGTAGAGGGCGTGCACTCAATAATAATTAATGTTTAATAACTATAACTAAAATAATATAATTAAATATAAATAAATATATATCTTCATAAATAAATATATGCAGTATATATAATACAAAAATATATACATATACATATATACATATAAATAAATATACACATATATGAAAATATATAAAACTACGTACGAAGTATTATGAGAAAGAAGAGGAAAAATTTAATAAATTTATTTAAACTAAGCTAAAGATAGATAATAGTCTCGGACTTTTTTCTTGAAAGTGAATACAGTTTTTGAGTCACGAATGTTTGGTGGGAGCGAGTTCCATAGTCTGACTGCATGGACAGAGAAGGAGTGGGTGTAACAAGAACTTTTATGCTGGGGATATTTAAGGAGGGTTCTTAAATGAGTACGGCAAGGGGTAATGGATGGACGGGCGAAAGAGAATCTTTCGCGCAGGTAAGACGGGGATGATGGAGAATGTAGGATATTGTAAAGTAAACATAATATCCGAGTGTTTCGGCGAAAGCGGATAGGGAGCCACTTGAGATCCTTGCGAAATTGGGAAACATGGTCATACTTACCAATTCCGAAAATGAATCTAATACACAAGTTTTGCAAGCGCTCAAGTTTATTAAGAAGCTCCTCTGTAGCATCTAAGTAGCAGGCGTCAGCGTAGTCTATGATGGGTTGAATTAGGGTTTGAGCGAGGGAAACTTTAGTTTTAAAAGGCAAAAATCCTTGGAGGCATTTTAGCGAGTGAAAAGCATAATGCACCTTACGACCGACCTCACTGATATGAGCACGCCACGAGAGATTAGAATCGATGATCACTCCTAGGTCTTTCACAGTATCGGTAAAGTGAATAGGAGAACCGTTCAGAGCAACGGCAGGCAACAAAGATAAATTAATTTTACTTAAGGCGTATCTATTGCCAACAACGATCGCCTGCGTTTTACCCGGGTTAAGCGCAAGTCCAAATGACTTAGCCCAGTCATTAATCCGGCTCAAATCACTGTTAACAGTGTTGATGCCAGTAACCGCTTGCTCAGGAGTAAAGTGATGGTAAATCTGCAAATCATCTGCGTAGAGATGATAGTTAGAGCTTATAACGGAAGTAACAGAATTAATAAAAATAGAAAAAAGTAAGGGAGAAAGAACGCTACCCTGAGGCACGCCCGCATTTAAATAACATGCGCTAGATAATTTATCGTCAATTTTGACGCGTTGCGAGCGGCCCCGAAGATAAGAGTCGAACCATGTAATGGCAGAAGAGGAGAGATTGATAGATTTAAGGACAGCAATAAGAATGTCAAAGTCAACAGAGGGGAAGGCATTACTGAAATCTAATAGAACTAACAGTGTTAGCTGTTTATTCTCCATAGCCCACCGCATGTCGTCCGTAACTTTAATAATAGCAGTAACAGTACTGTGGCTATGGCGAAACCCTGATTGATAGGGGCTAAGCAGGGAATTGGCCGACAGGTAAGAGGATAGTTGAGAGTGGACAATATGCTCAAGAACTTTAGATAGGAATGGTAGGATGGAGATAGGGCGATAGTGTGATGGTAACGAAGGAGACGAGATTTTAGGGATAGGGACTACATGTGCTTGTTTCCAAGCTAACGGGAATGAACCGGTTGTCAAGGAGACGTTAAATATGTAAGTAAGAACAGGAAGGACTAGGGGAAGGATTAATACTATCATTCTTGAGCATAGGTTGTCGGAACCAGTGGATGTAGAAGAAATAGCTAAGATAGATTTTTTGACACCTTCCTCATTGATGGGTTCGAAGTTAAATGGGGAGTTGGTTGGTCTCGGCTGACACGATAGTGTTTGCAGTGTATTGGATTTGGTAAAAGGATCGAGGTTCACGGGACACGAAGAGAAATGGTTGTTACACTCGCTTAAACCAATATCCTTACACGCAGTCACCCGAGATCTACCTATGCCAACAGATCTTAGAAAGTTCCAAGTGTCTGTGGAACTACGATTAATAAGGGAGTCGTGAAAGTAGCGTCTTTTTGCTTCCCTACACAGACGATTGCAGCGATTGCGTAACTCCTTAAAGCGCATCAAATTACACTCTGACGGTACACGCTTAAATCTCCTCTTAGCTTTATCACGAAGAGCCATCGCATGCCTAATTCGATCCGTAAGCCATGGTGTGGGTTTATGCTTGATCTTAACACGTCGCAGCGGAGCATGTTTATCGTAAAGGTTAAGTATAGTTGTAGTGAATCCCCGCACCATGTCATCGATAGTTCGATTAATCTGAAATCCTATATTTAAATGCCAAAAGTCCCAGTCTCCTTTGATTGGCTAGTTTATTTGGCTAGTTCATCAATAAATAAAAAATATGAAGAGTCACAAAACCCTTAAAAAAAAAACTAAACATATACCTAAGACCCCTAAAAAAATCCCATCTTACATATTTACCGCCTAAGGGAAAACCCCTAAGTTGGGAACCCTGTCGCCTTGTTTTTTTTTATGCTTTTAGCAGGCAAACGAGCAGACGGGTCATCTGATGGTAAGTGATCACCGCCGCCCATGGACATTAGCAACACTGGGGGCGTCACCAACGCGTTGCCGGCCAAGAAAATGACGATAGACCCGCTTCTTGAAGGACCCCATGTCATAGCTTAGGGGGAACACCGATGCAGGAAGTTTGTTCCACAGTTTACACGTACGAGGTAGAAAATTACGTGAGAACCGAACTGTGGACAAATGCCAGGTATCTAGGTGATGTTGGTGGAACCTGGAACCCCGTGATGTGCGGTGTCGAAAACCAACTGCAGGTATTAAGCCAAATAGTTCTTCAGAACATTCCCCATTGTACAGACGGTAGAATACGCAGAGAGAACCTACATCTCTCCTCAACTCGAGTGATTCTAGTTCATCTGTAAGCATGGGATCGTCGACAAGACGAATAGCTCGCCGTTGAATTCGATTGAACGTATCCACTTGGCTAGCTGGTGAACGCACTTCCCGGCCGGGTGACAGTCACGTCACTAGATGTTGCCGTCTGCTAGGAACTATTTGTCACCGTGCTGTCATGTCACCATAGTCAGCGCACTCCCATATATCTTCATAGCACTCGACTGGGTAACAAAAAGTCTCCGTGACAAAAAGTCTCAATCTGCGCTTAGCCTTACATGTTTCTTACATACTATTATGACAAAAGTCAAGGCTTTTCATAATTAGAATTTTGGAGAGTTTTAAAATTATATTACAGAGTTTTTTAGTGTTTTGTTTTTAATTTGGCTGTAAAAAAATTTAGAGTAGAAAGCGGTAAGTTGGATCTGGTACTAACTCCGGGCACACTAGGACGAACGGCTTGCAGGGTCTATCTATTTAGAGTAAGACTAGATCTGTAGATACGCATTGCTCTGAAACCAGCCTTAATTAAGGAAACTAGTTATGCCCTCAATAACATCTGTGTGTTCTGCTCAGTAATTTTAATTAACTAAACTTATATATATTTGTAAAGTCTTTATAATGAGAAAATAAAGATAGCACGGCGAGTAACAGAAAGAAAATTGTGTTCAATATTCAACATGTAGGTAATGTAATGATTACATGCAATAAAGCTTTTGGTAATCAGAAAACAAAAAATGCGATAATGGTCAAACTTCGCTCAAAAGGGAAAAAAGCCACATAATTATTTATTTTATTTGGCATGTGGATTAATCCATATTTTTTTTTACATTATGAATATGAGGTACTGATTATTTTATCTCATCAAAAACATAAATGTGAAATGTGAGCCAATTTAAAAAAAAGTAATTGAGATCTAAATGGGTGCCAAGTTCTGTGTAGAAAAGCCTAAAATTTTAGTCAAAAGAACATGTAATTCAAGCTCGTTGAGTTTGAGTTAATAGATTTTGTTTGTATTCCGTGAGTATCCTTCCATTTTCCGGGAAGTGTCTATTAGTTGACCCATAATATAAGTTATCAACATGATAAAGTGAATCAAGATTCGTCCGGTTATGAGCGTATGTTGCGACTTGCGTGTACAGACATCGTCTCCTTAGTTGTATAATTAGCCTAGATGACTGCTATTATCTACTGACACATAAATATTAGTCACCGTAAAATTAAACTCCTTAATTCTCATCTGTTTGTTTATTTATTGCAGCAATATACTCTGATGCATTGAAATCCCTTTGTCATTAATTTTATTTCAAGATCTGATCGTCTTTTTTGGAATAACCTATTGCTTAGTAGTAGTGATTCCGTCTGCCCATTGATCCCATAAATGGGATGGTACAGATGGTCCGGTCCTGGTTATTTGTGTTTTTTGCAGCAAAATCATTCATTTCGAATCTTTCATACAAATGTTTATTTTTAAAAAGTAATTATTATGTGTTTTTATATAGTATGTATTTATTTTTGATTTCATGGTAGGTACTTCACGAGCCTAGGCATTCAATGTACAATCGCCACTTTGGACAGTGAAATATATCATACATTTTTGGGATTATTGTTTCATAGAATAATGCGATTTTTGTTGCCAGTGGTCAACATAGCTTTCCATAAAAATCGCAACATGAAATCGAAATGTATGAGAGGCATGTAATCATCGACATACTATACTCATGTATTCGGGTGATCCCGACTAGATTCTGACCTATCATTATGAGCAACAGACGATGCTTCGGGCGCTTTAGGCCTTGAAATGAATGAATCGGGAAATTGAGTAGAAGTTGAGAATAGATTCGCACGTTCAAATTAATATTCAGAAATTATGAATAAACTTTAAAAATTACTTTGTGGAACAAGGTATCGAAGGATAATATTAATATGCTTAAAAAATATTTTGGAGTTTACGTTATAGTTTTTACAGTTTGAAAATGAGATAATTGTATTATCCTCATTATAATTATTAGATTGTTTTATTCTTCAAGAATGTTAGTCGCACATTGTTATTTACTTGTTGTTATCAGGCATTTTTAAAGTAATTATCCTTTCTTTTTAGTACGAATAGTTTGCGATTATCGCGATCAGATTTAGTTGATGTGAAACATCTATGTATAGGCGAGGGGTAAACCTGATTTTCGGCGTGGCGATATAGGCCGTGGCGACGCATCGCCACGCTATATTAGTTCATGAAATGCACACAAGATGGCGATTATCTAATTAGTTATCATTGCTTTCTCTAGATGGCAGTATTCCCACGTTGAATAATACATATAAACTATACATCCATATCATTGATTTCCAAGCATAACATTTTGTCAAAAGGCTGGGGTCCGAGTTAGAAATACCGGGGTATACGTGCCAGGATTTGAACTCAGGCCCCCTCGTTTGGGAGATGTTCTAACCGATTTGCGAAAAAATCATCGAAAAAATTTAATCGAATTATATTGCATTGAACGCATTTCATCGAATTACAATTAATCGAATCGACATTTCATCGAAATCACAATTAATCGACTTCGGCTTCGGCTTGCTGGCCGGCCGAGCCGGCCAGCCTCAGCTGCTACGGCGAGCATTACAACCACCTGCTCCTTAGCTCGCGGGCCGCCTCGCCCCTCCGCGCCTACGCGGGTTTACATTACACTCTAGGGGTAGGGCAAACAAGACTACGTGGAGTCGGTTTTGCATTAATTTATATAATTTCATTATTTTAAATTATATTTTTATTATTAAAGTGTGCATTTATCAGCATTAAGGACGTGTATACATATTTTGTATGTTTCACATCTGCCAGCCGTTTTTATATTGTAGGTAGGTACAATATGTTATAATTCGACAAAAAAGACATTGATATCAATGCAGGTATCAATTAACATTTGTATAGTTTTCAAAATAAAATTAGCAAAAGAAAAATATTAACAAAAAGACCATAAAAGGCAGTTCCTGGTAATATCTCTTAAAGTTATCCATAAAACATTTCAGAGATATTGTTAAACAACATGTTTGATATCAGTTTGATTTCTTTTCATAATAACTGTGTACTTAATACACGTATTGAATAATGTAACAGTTGAGTTGCAGTAGTCTCCCATATTTCGCGACGTTCATATTTCATAACAAGTAGCAAGGTGAACCGGACACCCGACCGGGCTCCGGCGGCGCTCCCGGCGCGGCCTGGGACCGCATTATCTCTTGTTTTCATTACTAATTAAAAAAAATAGGAACCTTTATCAGTTTACTTGCGTGTCTATCACTTCTATTGTCTCCGAATTTCTAGAGAGTAAAATTTTTAATTTTATCGAGTTAAGTGACCCAAAACATAGTAGACGTAGTAACAGAACGTCAATTAAATTAACAATTTTTGATATGAGGAGGACAATTAAAACTAAAAATAATGTCTAGCGCATTGTGTGCACATATTATTACAAGTTATGGAATGTTCCTTATTTGTTTAAGTAAAGAGCTTAAAACTTTTACAAATAGTGATTGTTGGACCACATTGTAGTTGATAATTCTCTTAAAATGTTTAGGAGAAACGGAAAACATAGGTGTTCGATATTATTCTAATTTCATTATCATTCGTGTTTTATTTTGGCTCGATTATCCGTTCGGCTAATTTATATTTTAAAACATTTAAAAACAAAAATCGACTTGAATCTGCTTCAGTAGTCCTCGGTGTACCTAACTAGGTTAATATTAATATAGTTACTTCTGTTCATATTTATTTTAATTTCTTGTTGATACATATAACATTCAATATTTGGATTGGAATGTTCAAACAAAAAAATGATGGATTTATTCAAAATAGATTTCTTATCTAAATAATAAACTCCATAAAATGTTTTAACACTTACATCTCGTATCGCGAGTTAAGCAAATATTCACTTTAATGGACCTACGAAATGTTTTAAGTCAGTATATAATATATTTTTAAGACAAGTGTACTCTCAGTAATAGTCTTACAATACAAAGCAATTCAGTATCATTATAATGAAATAAAAAGAAACAATAAAAAAAGAAAATCACTTGTCAGGCAGAAGAAAGATAAAATGATTTAATTGTTTCCTCTTCGCCTTTTTGAATATAGATTAATCTGTATGAATCGCTTACTATTAAAATGAAATTTAAAAAAAAACAATAAAAAAAAGGAAAATCTGTTGTCAAACAGAAGAAAGATAAAGGGATGTAATTGTTTTCTCTTAGCCTTTTTGAATATAGATTAATCTGTATGTATCTGCATTTTACAATATTGCTGATAATGTCAATTAAAATTAGCAAACACTTCTATTTAGATAGTAATAATATGCAAAAATTAAAACATTATTTACTTCGTTCGTGCGCAGCCTGATAGAGTCGCTTATTCGTCTAATGTAACACACTTGTAATATGCAAATTATATTTCCTTAAAATGGTCAACAGCGAGTGCTAACCATGGTCGCCTTACTCCGTACTATGTAAATGTCTCATGCATTTATATTGAAATGCACTCGAGTTTAGGATAGTTTTTTTAATAACATAATAACTAATTGAATCCTATAAAATATTAATCTTACAATCATTACAATTATGTATAATCGAGATTAATGATTAATAATGTTAACTATTAATTTGTGTAAGTTTAAGTGTACTATCTAACATTCGAAGAACATGACAGGAAGGTAATCAATGCGTGAGACTTTCTTTAATACAAGGCGTGCTTGTAAACGTGGCCATTTCCTGCGGCTCGGACGGGGTACTAAAGGTTTGTAATTACAAATTACAAGTTATCGGAGGTTGATGCACCGTGGGCCCGGCGCCGCCTCGCGCGCCCTCTGCACAAATGCGCATACTTGACGGAGACAGGTTCAACAACACTGACTCACCGATGCCACTGTGACCACCGCTGTTTTACGCTATTACAAGTAATGTTGTATTAAATTATTAGAGAAAAAATTATAGCGTTCGAGGCCCTTAATTATCCCGTTCGGTTAGTGCGTGCCTTTCGCGACATGCGGTACACGGAATGGGCTGAGAATTTGTAACTGTTTTTTCAACTTTCCAAAATGTAAGGCGCGCGAATTTATTTTCCCTGTACGGTTGCTCTTGGAAACTTCCATTCAAAAACTTCATACAATTTTGACATGTTAGGTACATGTCATGCTTACAGAGAGTATTCAACATTTATTGAATTTCATAAATAAATTGCAGGTATATGTAAACTATATTATAATTTACACGGGAGGGATATAAGGGATTATAAGTTAGTAATACAAGTAGGTCACACCAAGGCTTTGTAGTACTTCTTACAAATATACTATATGGAAGTCTTTATTTGTTTATTTTTGTTAAAAGTCACTTATATCACCAACACCAATCTGTTTCTCGGTCGAACCAGGCGCTGCAGCGTTGATTTCCTCATCTGAATCCCATTATGATCCTTTTGACGACACATGATATCTCAAGAATCAATGTTTGTATACATTCATAGTATTGTGAAGGCAGTTTTAATCCATACGCAGGTGCAATCCGTGCTGAGTATTTTTAGTCGGCTCTATTTATACCCGACCGGCTCGGTCGGCCGACGGGCTGTCGGTCATCGTTTACCAACTCTGCTCGTGTCCTATAAACTAGTTAACATTTTCTAAAGTAAATTTTATAGTTTTTGTATATAAATTCTAATAATCACATTCGTATGCGCCGTTAATTTTTATGCTGTTCTAAATGTTTCATTACTGGGAGCGAATGCGCTATGATTGTATCATAATCCTGTTTCATTAGTGTTTCCTATTTATTTATAAAATACTTACGTATGCAGTACGAGTATCAAGCTACGTGCTATTAGCATGCATTTACACCTAGTAATCCTTTGGCATTTTTAAATACGAAGGCGTAGGTACTTGTTTCGACCGACTAGAGATTTAAAAATCTTTGCAACTGTCATCGTTAGTTTTCTCTCGTGATCTGGAGCACTATGAATATACATATATAAGAAACTTGAAAGAAACAAACAAAATAAAGACCCAGTTTCTTTACGACTCAAATAAGTGGCCGCAATACACGCGACATAATCGCGCGGCATAATCACATTGCATTTTTTCTTTGCCTTGCAGTGTAATATAACGTAACTTTATGTTTTACATCGCTCTTTATATCTTACGGGCTTTGGACCGCTATTTGGCATTGATTTCATTTGATAGTGGCATTTATCCAGAGAGAACTGGCATCGAACCCTATTAAGTGTTTAGACATATAAAGCTATGATTATGCGAATGTCTTTGTATGTAAATGTAGCCTTCTAAATAAAAAAATAAAGTATTTATTTTATAAATAGTAGTCTGTGGTAATGGTCGTGCGTGTGAATTGTTATTAGTTTGACCTGTTTAGCAGCATTTTCGAATCACTTCCTGGCGATTCAATTCGAATTTTTGCATACGTTTTAAGATGTGATGACAGTAACTTGGTGCCTATGACGTCTTACCAGGTTCACCAGAACATACGCGTCAACTCGGAGTCATTAAGGGTAACTTTAATCGCTCCTTGGTAAAGAATCACCGTACAAATTCTGTACTAAGGATTTAAGTAACTGGTACTGACTCTTGAGTTGGGGCGTTAATCTAAGAACAAGGCGATGATGACATCATCGATGATGATGGTATTTCAATAAATTTACAAGTTCGTTCTCATTAAAGAACTGTTGTTACATTTATCTTAAATTTTCATTTTATAATATTTCGATAATTTATTGGCTACAATGGAAGTTGTAACACTTAATAAATACTTGGCCAATATAAGGGGCCATCCATAAATTACGTCACACTAATTTCATGACTTTTTGATCCCTCCCCCGTCCTTGTCACAGCTGGTCACATTTGTGAGACCTCCCCCTAGTGTGACGTCACATATTATGAAATTTTACAACCAGAAAATATTAAATTAAAACAGCAGTTCCTAAATAAATTTTATTTCCATTGTTTTTTAATATTTACCTTTTATTATTCGATTTTGAAATGTGATGTCATGAAATTTAGGACCCCTCCCACCCCATGTCACACAATGACACACTACATCGACCCCCCCCTTCCCCCCTAACGTGTGACGTAATTTATGGATGGCCCCTAAAGAAAAAAGTATCGATTCCTGATTAAATAATTTCTGAATAAGATGCATCAAATTATTTTTTTTTTGTAACTTTGTAAACCATCTTTCAGTACGAATTACGAGATATTATGATCTGTGGTTGATATAGATGGCGGGGGCGGGGGCGGGAGCGGTCGGTCCGCGTGGCTGGAGTGTGCGTTGGGCGTGTCGCTGCTCATGTTCGGCGCGCTGGTCGAGCGGTGCTGCGCGCTGCTGCCCGAGCCCTCGCAGTCGCAGCAACACGCTGATGCGCTGCTGTTGCTGCCTGCTATTAAAGTACGAACTTTTCAGAATTGATTGTAGTTGTTAGTATAGGACTGCTTGGACACGAGTTTCATGTAGTCGTAGGTAGGATAGTCTGTAACTGTGAAAAGGAAAAAAATCCGTGGGACCTTTTTTGCCGCTTCTTCTTTCGGGTCCAATCGCGAAAGGGTTTTCGTGGCTTTCACTACACGCGGCTGCTAACATTCCGCCGTGTTAATATAATTGAATAAATAATAGAACTTAAGTCATAAATATTCGCCAAGTGTAAAAAAAGACTACTTAGTCACAAAAAACTAGTGACTTTTAAGTGAGAGTTTAGGTCACACTGTGCTATTAAATAATATACGATGCTCATGACGTAAGTAGTATATTATTTATTGCACGGTGTCTAGCGCACGAGCGCAGCGAGGCAATACCCGTGCAATAATAGACCATTTTACACACCATATCCTAATGTATTATTATTTCTCCACAGGTGTGGTCAGATTGGATGCTATGTCACAGTAGCATATGGAATCCGCCGCCATCGCTTGACAATTTCGAATCAGAGTGAGTTTATATGTTTATGTATGTAGACGTTTTCTATTTGGAACATAATGCAATGTAAGTAATGGAATCTAATTTTAGATATTTATTTAGAAGCGAAAATGATCCATGGGACTGGCTAGCGAAGCTAATGAATATCCTTGAAGCACTAGATGACAAGAATATAGTGTTGGAGAGCGAAGCCAAGGAGGGTAAGTTATTTTAGTAATAATAGTGAATTTATTACAAAACGTGTTCAAACCATTCGTTTCTTTTTCTTTAGAAGTCGTCTGCGGAACAGTTTCATATTCTTTCCAAGGGTTTTTTTCCAGAAAGGTTCTTCAAAATGCATAGATTTTTTTTATTCAAATTACTTTAATTTATTTTATAAGTAACTCAAAAATATATATTATATTGTTTTTTTTTGTATCGAAGTATTTTTACAGGGTTGTAATTCTGTAACATGAATTTTAAAAGGTTTAAGTTCTAGCGAGTCAAGTCAATCAATAGATTATAATATATTAACATGTTGTTTGCTGTTATGCTGTGGCCGGATTTCATGAAACGAAACACTGATATAGTTGCTTCCGCGGTTTCTTCGACAGACTATCAAATTAATAAATAAATTAATTATTTAATTAGCTTATAATGCTTCAATTTAATTAATTAATTTAATTTATTTAATTTAATTAGCTTATAATGTTTGACTACAATCCTACCTGATGGTAAGTGGGGATGTAGTCTTGGGTGGTAAGACGTACTAACTTAAAAGGGGCCGTCCATTAATCACGTGAGGCTTGAAAGGGGGGGGAGGGGTTTGACAAAAATCACGAAAATAGCACAAAAGGGGAGGGGGGGGGGGGTGTAGTAAGATATCACGTGTATTTATTTTTTCGTCAGACGCGCGATTTTTAAATAGAAAAGCAGCGTGTAGTGTGACTTTGACTTGCCGTTGCCAGGCAACGAACGAAGACCTCACGCGCCGCCACCGACTGCCCGGCTTGACATGCAGTCGCCACTTCGCTAGGGTTCGAAGTATCGGCCTCTGGTATCGATACCGAGTACTCGTGCGGTATCGAGGGTAAGGTATCGATACCCAAAAAGTATCGGCCCTAAAGTATCGATACTACTCAGTATCGAGTACTTACGAGGATCACATTACGAGCTAAAAAAAAGGTCATCGGCACTCAATTTCATATCACTTTCTTGAGAGATAGAAGTACTCAGTATTATAAAAGTACTGCAAGATGCTTATCCAGTTATTCCATCCATCCATCCATCAGCCCTTAGAGGTCCACTGCTGGACATAGGCCTCCCCTAACTTGCGCCACTCTGACCGGTCCTGAGCCTTCTGAATCCAGCGGATGCCCGCTGTCTTCTTCAGGTCGTCAGTCCACCTGGTCGGGGGGCGTCCTATGCTCCTTTTTCCGAGACGTGGGCGCCATTCGAGGACCTTTCTTCCCCAACGGTTATCGGTCCTTCGCACTATGTGGCCAGCCCATTGCCACTTCAGCCGGCTAATTCTTTGAGCTATGTCGGTTACCCTTGTTCGTCTACGGATCTCCTCATTTCTGATGCGATCACGTAGAGAAATACCGAGCATAGCCCTCTCCATAGCTCGCTGCGCAACTCTGAGCTTGTGGATCAGGCCAACAGTAAAGCACCACGTCTCGGATCCGTATGTCATCACTGGCAACACACACTGCTCGAACACCTTCGACTTCAGGCACTGAGGTAGTGTTTTGGACGACAAGATATGACGCAGTTTCCCGAACGCAGCCCATCCGAGTTGGATTCTACGAGTGACTTCTTTCTCGAAGTTGGACTTACCCATCTGGATCACTTGTCCCAGGTAATTGTATTCGTCTACAACTTCAAGAGCAGCGCCGTCAACAACAACCGGTACGGGTGTGACATGGACATTCGACATGATTTTCGTCTTGTCCATGTTCATCTTAAGACCCACCCGTTGTGAGGCGCTGTTCAAGTCCCCGAGCATTGTACCAAGTTCTTCCAGGGAACCCGCCAGGATGACTATATCATCGGCATATCGCAGGTGTGTGATGTATTCGCCATTGATGTTAATGCCACGTCGTTTCCACTCCATCAGCTTGAACACGTCTTCCAACGCAGCGGTGAACAGCTTTGGGGATATGACATCCCCTTGCCTGACACCTCTCTGCAGTTGGATGGGGTTCGTTGCTGTGTCGTGTACTCTGACGGACATGGTGGCAGATGAGTACAAACACTTCAACACCTCGATATACCGGTAGTCGATCCGGCACCGCTGGAGAGAATTTAGTACCGCCCAGGTCTCGATAGAATCGAAGGCTTTCTCATAGTCCACATAGGCAACACACAACGGCAGATTATACTCCTCGGTCTTTTGTATAATCTGCCGCAGTGTGTGTATATGGTCTATGGTGCTGTAGCCTTTTCGGAATCCTGCTTGTTCGGGAGGCTGGAAGTCGTCAAGCCTGCGTGCAATGCGATTTGTGAGTACCCTCGAAAACAGCTTATAAACGTGGCTCAGAAGTGCAATGGGCCTGTAGTTCGTCAAAAGGGCTTTATCGCCCTTCTTGAAGAACAGCGTCACCACACTTCTGCCCCACGCTTCCGGGGTAATTCCAGTGTAAATGACGGAATCGAACAGTTTTTGGAGCGCCACTAGAAGGGGTTTCCCTCCAGCTCTTAGAAGCTCGGTTGTGATTCCGTCATCTCCCGGTGCCTTGTTATTTTTAAGCTGTTTGAGAGCCTCTCTAATCTCATACAGGCTGACGTCCGGGATATCCTCTGTGTAGTGTCGGGTCAGTTTAGCTCTCTTATCGCTCTCCTCGCTAGGAGGTGGAGCTTGAGAGGAGGCATACAACCGTCCGTAGTATCTCTCAGTCTCTCTCAGAACTTCCGGTTTCGACGAAACCATGGTGCCGGACTCGGTCTTCAACCTCGTAAGCTGACTTTGCCCAATAGACAGATCCCTGGCGAACACTTTGGAGCCTTGGTTTCGCTCAATTGTGTTTTTTACACGATTTGCGTTGTGTTTTCGCAAATCGCGTCGCCTGCACTTGGAGATCTGCTCATTGAGCCGTCGGTATTCCCTCATAGAGGTTGGAGACTGCACACATAGTTCTCGTCGATCCCTCATAAGACCGAGAGTTTGTTCTGAGAGAACCTGAGATCTACCACTAGGGTGGGTCTTGAAGTACTTTGACCCTACCTCGTGGACAGTTGTTACCATCCTGGTGTTAAACTCGTCCACTGACGTGCACGATTCTAGGCACGCAAAACGGTTTTGCAGCTCCAGTTGAAAGTTTTCGGATCCCTGGATTTGTACGGATGTTGGGCGGAGCGTAGACTTCATCAGGCGTGACCGTTCCAGCTTCAGATCGATATTTAATGTGCCTCTCACAAGTCGGTGATCGCTTCCGGTTTTGAACCTGCTGATCACAGAGACATCATTAAATATGTGCCGTTTGTCTGCCAGAATGAAGTCTATCTCGCTTTTCGTGGAACCATCAGGGCTTATCCAAGTCCACTTGCGTTGTGGCTTCTTTCTGAAGAAGGAGTTCATCATGAAGAGATCTTCCTTCTCCAAAAAGTTGGCCAGCAAGTGTCCTCGGTGGTTCCGTCGTCCAATTCCGTAGGGACCCACCTTCATCTCGGCGCCGCTTTGCGTGCCCAGCTTCGCGTTGATCCAGTTATTAGTATTAAAGAATGTCTTGCTAATCCGTAGTCCGAGGACAATACACAATAAATATGTTCATTTACTAGTACAATATGTTCTTGTAATTATACAATACATGATTTTCGCATGATTACACCCTTCGTTTATCATTATTTTTATGGCAATCAAAAACAACTTGCAACATAGTCTAGACATTTTTATCATGGTCCTTAATTTTAGAATTAAATAAGATTATAGTTTATACCTGTATTTAAAGATAATATTCTAAAAATTTTAAGATTCTTTGTAGGTACTAAAAATACACGCGATGTTGGGGGAGGGGGGGGGGGGGGTAGTCTTAAACCTCACTACATATCACCAAGGGGGAGGGGGGGGGGGGGGTTAAAAAATGCTAAAAAAAGGTCACGTGATTAATGGACGGCCCCAAACCTATAATATGCATTCTTGCCTTGGCCTATAGGCATGTTAACAGATTTTGAAATACTGTTCTATAATGTTGGATACGTTTATCATATTTCCGCAAAAAGTAAGGTTTAGTATAAAATAAAAACATTTTAATATTATAATTTCAAAATTCGCACCAAAACACTTCAAAGTGTCATGGCATCGCTTGTGACGTCACGCCTGCGTAAAGTAATAGACGACATGTCATTGTCAGTATCGTCATATTCATTTGTTTACTTATGCGTGACATAATTCGCTCTGATTGAGACTGATTGGCGTTCAAGATACCATGGCGGCTTGCCATATTTTGTAGTTTTATTTCATCAAAATATTATTAATCTGGTTCATAATCTATATATATAAAATTGAAAAGCGACACACCGCTGATTAAACAAAAAATCTCAGAAACTGCCGAACCGATTAAGATGAAATTTGGTAGGTAGATAGTTCCTGCTAAGGAGACGTCCACTAAGAACGGATTTTTGGAAATTCATCCCCTAAGGGGTCCAAATAAGGGTTAGAAGTCACTTTCATACAAATCAACTTCGTCAGTTTTAGAGTTATAAATATGAAATTTTTTATGTTAGTTTATAGTAATAAACAAAAGTTAACTTTAACACATTTTTTTGGAAAATCATCCCTTAAAGGGTTAATTTCTTCAATTTAACTTAGTACGCAACTTCGTCATTTTTGAAGTTAAAAACATGAAAATTTATATATTAGTTCAAAATTAGAAACAAAATTTAAGGGTCATGTGTTTTTTTGGAAAATCAACCCCTAAAGGGTCGAATAAGGTTGTTCAAGTTTGTATGGGAACTTCGTCAGTTTTGAAGTTAGAAGGGTGAAAATTTATATATAAGCTTATAGTTAGACACAAAAAATAACTGTATCACTGTTTTCTCGAAATTCATCCCCTAAAAATAGGGGTTGGAAGTCTTTTACATATAAATCAGCTTCGTCAGTTTTAGAGTTATAAGTATGATTTTTTTTATGTATATTTATAGTAATAAACAAAAGTTAACTTCAACACGTTTTTTTGGAAAATCATCCCTTAAGGGGTTAATTTCTTCAATTTAACTTAGTACGCAACTTTGTCATTTTTGAAGTAAAAACATGAAAATTTACATATTAGTTCATAATTAGAAACAAAATTTAAGGGTTATGTGTTTTTTTGGAAAATCAACCACTAAAGGGTTGAATAAGGTTGTGCAAGTAGTATGGCAACTTCGTCAGTTTTAAAGTAAGAAGGGTGAAAATTTGTATATAAGTTTATAGTTGGGCACAAAAAATAACTGTATCACGGCTTTCTCGAAATTCATCCCCTAAAAATAGGGGTTGGAAGTCTTTTACATATAAATCAGCTTCGTCAGTTTTAGAGTTATAATTATGAATTTTTTTATGTTAGTTTATAGTATTAAACAAAAGTTAACTTTAACACATTTTTTTGGAAAATCATCCCTTAAAGGGTTAATTTCTTCAATTTAACTTAGTACGCAACTTCGTCATTTTTGAAGTTAAAAACATGAAAATTTATATATTAGTTCAAAATTAGAAGCAAAATTAAAAGGTTATGTGTTCTTTGGGAAAATCAACCCTAAAGGGTTGAATAAGGTTGTGGAAGTTAGTATGGCAACTTCGTCAGTTTTGAAGTAAAAAGGATGAAAATTTGTTTATAAGCTTATAGTTAGACACAAAAACTAACTGTATCACAGTTTTCTCGAAATTCATCCCCATAAATAGTAATACTAAGGGGTTGTAAATATCTATTTAAGAAACTATGTCATTTTAAACTCAGTAATGTGAAAATGTATATGTTAATTTATAATTAGAAACAAAAATTAATTGTAACAGTTTTTTTTTGGAAATTCATCCACTAAGGGGTAAAAGGGGATGTAAATTTGTACGAAACTTCGTCAATATCGAACTCAGAAATGTGAAAATAAATAAAAAATTAACTGTAACAGGTTTTTTGGAATTTCATCCCCTAAGAGGTAAATAAAGAGGTTGCAAGTTTTTCCAGAACTTTGTCATTTTCGAACTCAGAAATATGAAAATGAATATGTAAGCTTATAGTGAGAAACAAAAAAATTGTGTAGAGGACTTTACGGACGGTAGGGGGAGGAGAGAGGGACAGGAAGCGAGAGAGGGACCGGGAACGGGAGAGGAACAGGGAGCGGGAGAGGGCCGGGGAGCGGGAGAGGGAGAGGGACAGGAAATGGGAGAGGACCCGGGAGCGGGAGAAGGAGAGGGGAGGGACAGAGAGCGGGAGAGGAATGAGAGGGACAGGGGCAGGAAGCGGGAGAGGGAGTGGGACAGAAAGCGGGAGAGGGACCGAGTGCGAGAGAGGAACTGGAAGTGGGAGAGGGACAGGAAGCGAGAGAGGGACCGTGAACGGGCGAAGGAAAGGGACAGGGAGCGGGATAGGGAGTGGGAGAGAGAGAGAGAGTTTGAGTGGGAGAGGGAGTGGGAGCGGGAGAGGGAGTGGGAGCGGGAGAGGGAGAAGGAGTGTCCAGATGGAAACAACAGAACCGTTTTTAAAAATATTTGTACTGTTCATGTTGACATCGTAAAACCAGTTTATCATTGATCCATTTAGGATCTGATGGTGTTACTTCGAGACAAGATATGTAACTCTTGGATGGATGGAAATAACGGGACCTTTTTGTTTTTTTTTCTAATGAAACTCAAGAGCCAGTTTTTCTGTACATATAATATTTTTCAAAATTTCGGTTAGGGGCACATCAATAACGTGTTAGAACACCAAAAATTTTGTTTTTAAAATTATTCTCTGTTTGTCTGTTTGTATGTTCGGGCATTACATGAAAACCCTTGAACTGATTTCGACGGAAATTAGTTATGTTGTTCCTCATACTTTGGATCACGTTTGTGTCCCGATAAAATTAAAAATTTTCACCGGAAACAAGATGAAACTTAGTGTGGAATATTTTGAAATATCAACGATTTGCTTTAAATTTGCAACAAAAATTCCTCATTTAATTGATGAAATACATGTTTTCGAGTTTTTCAAATTTTTTCATGAAAAAGAAAAAACTAATGTTAACTAATGTTGTTTATTTTTTAAAATTCGTTCCCGGAGGAATGATTTGTGATTATATCATACATTTCAGTATATAAATTCCTAAATATAAGTACTTCCATGTAAATTAACCTGTTTTTAATTTTTTTTCTGCAAGGGGTACAAATATGATAAGCATAATTTCCGCATGCGAAGCTGCGGGCAACAGCTAGTAATACAATAAATGCATGTTTTGTAATCCATTACTAGGGTCTCATTAAATAAGTATTTACATAATTTTAGTGATTTTTACTTACTGTCATCATGTCTATCATGATGTGGTGACGGGATTGAACTATTATTGCTAGCGTATAGAACCGACACCGCAAACTCGATGGTCGCTCATGACTGCAACTATAATTTATTCCCCTCCCTCCCACGGCGTGACCCGCACTTCCGTGCCTTTGGCATCTTCAGCACAGATTTTATCACGATGTCAGATCTAGTACGTTTAGTACATTTTCAATGGGTGACCCCGGTGTTCCTGTCAGGTGACACGTGCGTGCGGCTGGCGGAAGACGTGTCGCTGGCGGGGTTCACGCCGCTTATGTACATGGAGCCGGCGGTGGCGTGGGCGCGCGCCGCCGCGCCCGTGCCGCACCATGCCGCTGAACACGCGCTTAGGACACGCAAGCTGCTGTTCTTCGGCACCGAGTGAGTATTATAGTGTGGAATAGTGAGTGTAAGTCCATGAAGGTAGATGAGATCAGGGGTAGAAGAAGCCTCCCCCTCGTCTCTGCTTGTGGCCCGCCCACTACTCTAAAAATGGAAAAGTTATGGGACTTTCAATTTGTGCTTACAAGAATACTTGTCTTCTGTACGGCGATAGGCGACGAGGCTCGTAATAAGAACTCCTTTTATTTTAGCGTTTGAATCATTGACAAAACGATACTTTCCGTATTATAACCATAGATTATGGTAAAATTTTGATTTTGATTAATTAGTTTGTTAATTTTTAATTAATTAATTGATTTTATTTTAGATTATGCATATTATTTTATTTTCATTTGACTTATCCTTCATTCAGTCTTAAATTGAATACGAACATAATGTGTTGCCTGATAATAAAGTTTAAATAAATAATAGTAAATTAATTAAAATGTACATCGTTTGATATAAAGTAACGTTGTAGATACCTGGTGGGAGTGGAGCCCCCGGTGCTCAAGCTGGAGTACCCCGCGGACGCGGCGCCGCGCTACGTGAGCGCCGTGGAGCGCCCCAAGCCCCATTACCCACAATTACAACACTTGGTATGATAATGAGGGTTTCATGTCGCATTAAAAACTATTTTTAAACTTTGTAAAACGAGCTTATATTTTTGTATTCGTTCTATTTTCGTACGGCTTAGTTAGCGATGCAGCGAGCGTAATCATTGAACTCTTTGATTGCGTTCGCAGTAAATCGGATAATGAGAATTTAAAAATAGATTTCTGTATTGAAAGACAGATTTTATATCTACGTTTAGACATATAGTGCAGTTCATTTAAGGCCAATACATACGTAACGGGATTTTTCCCGTACGGGATAAAATCGTCGTCGGTGACGTTTTTCCCGTCCCGTACGGGCCACGTTCCGTACGGGATTCCGCTGCGTATGCACTATCGTATACATTTTCTATAAAACGACTTTTTCAAATCTTCACGTCCCGTCCCGTACGGGAAAAAACCCGTTACGTATGCATTGGCCTTTAATCACGCAGTGTAATGCTAGTGATTGAGTGATTTGATTTTTTTTTATATTACTGGTATAGTTAATGAAACAGGTTAACCACGTACAACTTATAACAACTCTAATTTATCAACATCATCTTAGAATCATACATTCACATACACATAAAAAACAATATAAGTCACACCCATAAAAAAACGAAGTAACGAAGTACTCGATTGTAGTCGGAAGACTCCGGTCAAGAGGACGGCGCGAGCGGCGTGACGAGCGGCCCGGCCAGCCTGACCGGGCTGGAGGAGGTCCCGGAGACCGCGGACGAGGCCACGCGCCGCCTGCTGCGCCGCAAGGAGCAGCTCGAGTCCAGGAAGGCCACGCTGGAGAAACGACGACAGCGCATGCAGGTTTGTGTTGTTATAATAGGTTCATACTAGGATACTGACGACCCTGTAGGCTGTAGCCTAGTTGGTAGCGACCCTGCCGGTGAAGCGAGGGGTCCCGGGTTAGATCCACGGCCGGGGCATATATTTAAGTGACAGAGAGAGTAGGTATTTGTACTGGGGTCATAGGTGTTATTTGGATGTGTTATATGTGTCATCCATGCCAATCGCGACACAGGTAAAAACCTACTGCGGGGATATAGTGTGTAAGCGTTTAAGTTTATTATACTCTCATAACCCGATGATGATGATAATCATTTATTAGCTATTTACTCTATTACCTTTTTCTTATTCTTTAGTACCTCGTATGTTCCAAACCGCTGAATGGATTTATATAATTAAGATATCATTAGATTCGTCTTGATTACCCAAGTGTTCTTAGATAAGTGAAATTTAAAAAAACAAATATGGTGGCTGTGAGGTGCCATTTTTTGAAGTATCAAAAAATAAAATAAATCGAATAATTAAATATGGGTATCAAATTAAAGAGCTCACCATAAGGATTTCAAAAAGGATCATCATGATAGGTTAGCAGGCGGGTTTTTTTTTTATTTTTATTTTTAAATTTATACTAGTTAAAGTAAATAGTTAGGAACAGGAACAGGGGAGATTGGCTTAGACATAGATGGACGGAGCCGCCTAGGACGAGGCCACAATATTGCGGTGCAACGATGCACTGCAAAAAGCTCGTCACACCATTGTGCATTTCTAGATACATGTCTGTGGTGCATACGATGCATTCATCGTGGAGATTTTCGAAGATGCACAAGGCTGCATACGGTAAATTTTTTGAGTTGTATGTGTTGTGGCCTCGGCCTAAGCGACTCCGTTATACCCCAAAACATGTCAAATGTAAACGACGAAGTTAACAGTCGCTTCTGCACAGTCAAACTAAAATGATTATAAAAAATAATAAGTAATTACTTTATTCTATATTTCTTGAGCCGGAACTATCTTACACATTGAGACAGGTTTGGTAACTGTATTCACAAAATAAATGATACTAACCTTAAACAGAATTTATATTTTAGCTGTAGGTAATACCGTTAGTCCTAATCATTGACTTCAGAAATGCTGACTTTTAAGGCACATAAAACACAATATATGGATCAATAGTTAAGTGTTTGACATGCATGTTCTTTATTGGATAGACGAAGCGTGTTAATAGTACGCCACAATGTAGCGAAAGGTGGTGCTGTAAAAGCTCGGAGCAATTTGGTAGGTAGGTACTAAGTTGCTATTACATGTTCCTAAATTCAGAGAAATATTCGTTACACATTGCTGTGTTACAAAAATAAATACTAACGTTGTTTTCTGCTTTGTACAGCAATGTATGACGAATTAATATTTAAAATATGTAAATGTAATCGTGACTGTAATCGCTCACAGTCCAATACATGCCCGGGGCAGCCGAAACAGATGCCAGGATTGTAGGAGGCGCTCTACAGGGAACATAGTGCGTGGGAATCTTCTCGCAATTTGTTCGCGTAGATCGCGTAAACCTGTTACATTATTAAGACGCCCGATTGTGTTATAACCATAAATATACGTACGTACCTTATAATTTATCTTTTATCTGCCTACGACCGGCAAAAACACAACTTTATTAATGTAACGCTTTTTAATGAGATCCCACTATTAATAGACTGCAGAAAATCTCACAGTTGTATTGTAGCTTGCAATATATCAGGCGTGTTAACTACGAGCTAGATAGCCTTAGAACAATACTAAATTTTGTCTGGTTCATTTACCTCAAATCCATTATTTTTATGCTTTATATGGTACGACTATCGAATTATAAATAATACTTCTGGGAAGTGTGAATAAAAACGAATAATTAACCGATTCTGATGCTAAGATTTAATCCGAAGCTCCGACAAAAAACACATGTAATATGTTTCTGCAATCTTCTAAAAACAGGCATTTGATCCTCATCAAACCAGATAAATGAATTAAAAATGACGTACGATTTCTGTTTCTGTTACTATTTTTAAATATAAACATATATATTTAAATGTGAGATATATTTTATAAACATTTTTTGTAATCGAACAGAATTAAAATCCTTTATTTGTCAATAAAACCGCTACCCAAGTTATCACTTTATCAGTAATGGCTAATGTTTAAGGTGACCATACGTCCCGCTTTGGTATAAAACTTCCTTGTGGACATGAAATCCATCGAAACTACGAGCTTACCTATAAATACTATTCATTGTCTTCGATCACTTATACTGTTATTAGTGATCGAAGCTCATTGTAGAGACGACCTTTTTTTAGCTACCAATAGTAATTATTGTATACAAAATTCCGTAGGCGTCCCGCTTTGACACTAAGGTGCCCGATGACTTTTTTTTGTACCCGTCCCGCTTTCAGTGCTCAGAAAAATGGTCAGTTTACTAGTGGTATGAAAACGGCCCCCCCCATTTTAGCTATCTGTTTTAGTGGGTAAAAATTTGCCGTTTTGGGGCTACTTAGAATACAAACCCCAATCCCACGCCGGATGGATGTCGTAAGAGGCGACTAAATCTGGCCCGCTAGTGGTAGGAATCATATTGATTGATTTTAATTGATAATTAATACCATTATTACTAATATTATTTCTCCATGGGATTCCCCTGGATAGCTACCACCAAACGACACATCGTGTTCCGGCTGGGGGCTTGAAAGCTAGTTCTTTCTTTTTCTTTTCTCTCTTGGCCGTCAACGCATCGGTGATGCCTTTGGTGTTGCTAATGTCCATGGGTACGATATCGACTTACCATCAGGTGGATCGTCAGCTCGTTTGCCGGCTATTTCCATAAAAGAATCCCACATAACCCCCGGGTATCTTTGGAAGATTTCCCTCGAAAAAAAAACGCAATGTGGCAGAGGTATTGACGCAAGTAATGTGACGCAGGAGATGCTGGGCGGCGGTGCGGGCTGCGTGGAGGTGGAGGTGCGCCCGCGCTGGCTGGTGCCCGACACCAACTGCTTCATCGACCACCTACCGCTGCTGCAGGCCGTCGCAGCGCCGCCGCAGCCCTACCAGCTCGCCGTGCCGCTCGTCGGTGAGTGCATGTGCATACATTCTAACCATTGATCACTAATAACATCAATAATTATTGAATTAAAAAAAGTCAGAAGTCATTTGTTCATATATTTAGGTATCACTGATACACTTATGCACGTAATTTTTTTTGATCTACTTAAATTTTGGAAAGCTACATATGCTATGGAAGAAATAGCGAAAGAAACTTAGGACATCTTTTAAAATGAATACAGAAGTACTACAGAATAACCTTATAACTTTTACGGGACTGGATGCGATACAGTTATTTCCAGGCGATCTTGTCATTTATACTCGTACAATGTGTCCCAGCGCGAAGTGACCACCCGGCGTCTTTGATTATTTGGACAAAACTATCAACAAATACCATTAAAGTACAGGTCTTATCGGTTTGTTTTTTTATTAGCTTTTTTTTGTAGAGAAACCAGACTTCCTGCACTATTTTCAAAATATTGTTTTTGTTTTACATTTTTGTCATCCTGTTTTTTTCTTTACCAGTTGTTATCATAGTTTATGGAGGTATAAAATCTACCCAAAATTAAATAGGATATTTTTTTAAAGAAATTAACTGATTAAAAAAAAATACCCCTTTTTATTTAATTTTGCTAAAAAGTTGGATAAATGTCCTTCGAATATTGTTATTTTACCGATTATTATTAATTCGCGTTGGGACACGTTGTATATTCTTCTATCTCTATTGTGTTGTACCCTTTACCTACAAGCTGTGCTTTCATATGCCGCTTGAACGTTTCAACACGAAATAGGTCTTTACCAAAGGGTTAACTACAGGTTTTGCTTGTAAGCGAGTTTAAATGTTAATGTAATTGAATTGACTATATTATGTAATGTAATGCGATTGACATTTTATTTAAACGATACAACATGATACGGGTATTTATGTTGTATTTAAATTACAGAATAATTATTGAGGAAGCACAATTCATATGTTTATAAAGAACATGTTTTGAGCGTAACCAATCATGTATATCAATTAACGTAATTTTGTATGTATTATACTTATTGAATAAATAAATATTGTAGATGACTATACACGCATGAAATGCAGTTCTATTTACATTAATGTCATACGTCTGTCGTTTTTTGTCCAGTACGCAATTAATTTTATAACAATTTTGAGTATCAAACAGTTTTTTTCATCTGTGTATTCTGAATTGATTTGTGAAGTCAAATGATTTATTACGTGAACACGTCGTGTTTGTTCGTTTCCATTTGTATGATATTGCGTACATGATTGCACGTATGTTTTTGTTTAATGGATTCGTATCATATAACTAAATTAAAACTATAATGGTTAAAACTTAGTAGGTAGGTGGATGAATACCTACTACTTCAATGGTTTTTACCCGAAACGAATGCCATAAAGAGGTTGCGTAATAAAGGCAATTTCATGTTAATTTCAAAGTGATTTTATTAGTTAACATCATAGTATATGTATAAATATTTCGTCTAGAAATTGTGCAGTAGGCGCTTTATTTTGTTGGTTGGCTTTACATTGCCCTACCAAGATACCGTAATACACTCATTATAAGTATGGGTACAGCAACCTACTGTTCTTCTAAAGGTGTATAGGGTACGTTATCCAGTGTTCAGGAAAGGGTCAGTCACAAAACAGGCGATCTCGTAGTCCATATTCAGAAATTGTAGCGAAAACGTTGTAGCCGTATTGGGGCGGCTTAGAATACTAACCCCAATCCCACGTCGGATGGGTGTCGTAAGAGGGGACTAAACTCGGTCCGCTGGTGGATGGGCCCCTCGAGGGATTGTATTAGTAATATTGATTTTGATTGTTAATTAATACCATTATTACTATTATTATTTCTCCATGGGGTTCGTCTGGATAGCTACGACCCATGAGCATGAGTCAGCCGCCAAACGATTCGTCGTGCTCCGGCTGGGGGCTTGACAGCCAGTTCTTTCTTTCTTTTTCTCTCTTTCTTGGCCGGCAACGCATCAGTGATGCCTTTGGTATTGCTGATGTCCATGGGCGACGATAGCTACTTACCATCAGGTGGATCGTCAGCTCGTTTGCCGGCTATTTCCATAGAAAAAAATCGATGTCAAAATACTCGAAATGTCTTTTATGTATGTAGCGCAGCTATTTAATGGTAATTATAAATATAGGTATTATAAAGTTTAGCTATATAGAATACGAAAACATGTAAAAAAGGAACAAATATTGTATTATAATTACCAAAAAATACATGAAATATATTATTATGTTATATAATCAATCGATATAATGGATTATAAAATCGTTTGTAATGAGGTAAATTCTCTGAAAACTTTTTTGTAATATTTTGTCCATTTGGCCAATGATCTGCATTGGCCTGCATTGGCTAAGATTTAAATGTGTTTATCTAGTAAATAAGACAATTTTTTGGTATATAGTTTCTCTTGTCGAGTCCGTAATGTTCTAGCACAGAGTACATTATTTTTCTTGGCCAAAAATTGGGTCTCTCCTTTATGAATTGAATCCAACTTGTCAACTTTAACTTATCATATAAAAACACTGAACTAAGAATTTGTTATGAGTTATGAGACCCTGGTATCTGTGCTCAATAAGTAGTTATAACTTGATAGAGAAACACTGTGCAAGAGCCCAAATAAGAACGTTACCAAATTATAATATATGATTATTAAAAGTCTAATCGATGCTCTTAGTTTCGTGAGCGATTTGCAAAGATTCTTTTCGAGTATTTTCCGCTATTCCTCATAGTTTCGGATTTGGTCATCCAAGCCCACTTGAAAAATTCAACCTGTATATTTGAAAAAATATATTGATTTGTCTGCCACGACGTGTATGACACGATCAGTGCCTGTAGATCTGAAAGGAATCTTAACTTACCCGTTGCACCGTACACAGTGGTGACAGAGCTGGAGGGGTTGGGTCGGTGCGGGCGTGTGGGCGCGGCGGCGCGCGCGGCTCTGGACTGGGTGCGCGGCGCGGCGGGCGTGCGGCTCGCCACGGCGCGCGGCTCGCTGCTCGCCTCGCGTGCCTTCACCGCCGAACAACACGTGCGCGCCTCCAACGACGACCGCGTGCTCGCTACTGCGCTGAACCTGCACGCGAACCTTGCTAACATACCCGCCACTGAAACTGCTGGTGAGTTATGGAGTTTTATGTTATGTTTACCATTGTAAATGTATTTTGTACAATGTGAAGACGTTTTCCAAAACCTGTATCGACAAAACATTCGGATACAAGTAGCGATTTGTTTTTTACCTACGTAAGACTCTTTGACTGCATCGTGTAAAGCGCTCCTGACCAAAAAGGGTTCATTAGTGTCTTGCATATATGTGTATCCGTCTAAGCTTAGTTTGTACATGTATGAAAGCAAGTAGTTGAATGGGATTTTTGCAATAAAAACAAAGGAATGAAATACGGTTGAAATTTCTAGTTCACTTTTTTTGTTAAAAAGGTCATCATTAAATAACAACAACATTCAACAAATATGTCATGAAGTGTATATGTGGTCGTAGATATCCAGCCGGAGGAGGCGAGTGGCGGCGAGGCGAAGCGGTCGCGCGTGGTGCGCGAGGTGGTGCTGCTGACGGACGACCGCAACCTGCGCGTGAAGGCGATGGCCGCGGAGCTGCCCGCGCGCGACCTGCCCTCCTTCGTCGACTGGGCCGGCATCCAGCACACACCGGACGCAGCCGTAAGTTGCCACTGCCAGGACACAAAAAATGTTTGGGGCAATGTATGTATGTACGTTGTAGACTTTGAAACCATTCAACGCAATAGCAATTTCAAAGGCAATAATGCGAAGATGGTTTTAGACTAATAACACGATGCATTAGGCTCATTCGGTCCATTTATGAAGTCGATTTTTTTGACTTTTCCCATACGGAAATTTTAGCGTAGCAGCACACGCCGGGTATCGGCTAGTAATTACTAAGGGCCAGCGCCGATTGGCGGCACAGCATGCCTAGGTATTTTATGCGACGAAAAGAAACATAACCTTAATTGTATGAGTAAGGTTAATTACTTAAGGTTAATTAATTATTAAGGTTACTTACCTACATTTTAAAATAGAATGATTACTATCTAAAGACTTTTCTACGAAAGGAGAAGAAATTACTTCGTATACTTGAATTACTTGATCATGTAATTATGGACGTAATAACTCGACGTCTACATGCTAGAATTCTTAGAAATGGCAAGGGATGTACAATGTATTAATAGTTTATTACGTACATTGCCTATACTTGGCCTATTGCGTAAGTTCTTGGATACGATATTTATATTTGGATACGGATTTACGATATACCTATGTGAATCGTTTACGTAACGTGCGAGTGAAAATTATTTGGATATTTTATTTACAGGAGTCGCAACCCGCTACATCTGATGTAAACGCAGCAACCCAAAATTGACGAGTGTGCATAGAACACTGGAAGAGACTTCACTTTGATTGTATTCTCATTTAAATGTTTTATTATGGTCGAATATTATGTTGACTACGGAAGTGAGTCTAGAATAATAAATATATATTGTTAGTTGCCATCGTTTGTGCTCTCGGCACAGTAAAGAGAAGAGTACTAAGTGCGTGTCACCCTAGTATAGGAATTGAATAGATTAAGTAAAAATAATACACCAATAGAAGAATATAATTAATGATAATAATAAAAATGTCTTTAAGAGCTTTAGGATTCCACCTCCCGTGTTCCTGAGTTTCACTATTCATTGTTGTTATTTTTTCCGACTTTATATTTTAAGCTATCAAATTTGCTGTTTCAGCTGAGCTATTATTTTTATTTACTTTTTGTAAAGTATTAAGCATATTTTTTACTTCTTTTTTATTAGATAGTTATACAATGAATATAAAGTTTACGACATCCAGTACAGATTACTTAGTTATTATTTTTATTTTGAAGTACTGAAATTTAATTAAAGATTTATTAATGGTACGATTTAATAGTGGACTATTTCGATAATGCCTTTTGTAAAGATCTTTGTGAATATTAATTGACTTAAATTAATTTTACTTTAACGTTTTTGAATATGAATAAACTAATATTTGTGTCGTGCCATTTTGTATCACATGACAATTTAATGTGATTGCAATTTCCTATCATCTGAAAATCTATGAGACGGTTGCGACATTAATTGTAGCTGAATCTTGAAAATTAATTTGAGCACTAAAATATTCCATCATTATTTTCTTTATATCACTTTATTATTATTACTTGTAATTTTGTTAAGTGTTTAATTATACAGACTTTTACTGTACTATATTGTAATGAAATCCTCTTATCGTGAGGTATTCCAAATGAAATATATATTCTTCTTCTAGTTTCTTTATGTAGTGGCTCGAAATGAAATGGTATTTTTAAATGTGTTTCTTTTAATGTAAAAGTATTGTGTAAAAACAGAATATAAATTAATGACTACCATAGATTTTAAATATTATTGTGTCAAAATCCTTTCACATTTTTGAAACAAATTTGATGCTGTTATTTTGTCCTAATCATGATGAAATAAACCATGATTAATTCGAAATTTTAGTTTTAATTATTACAGCCATTCCTCGGTGGGGAATAGTAGTATGACAAAATCTGACGACCCACGACTTCAATTTATATAGTTGTGGTTTACGGTACAAGTACACTTGCTACAACTTATGGAATGCATGTCCAGTCCAGCCATAGCGTTGTCCTCGTCTCTGGTTTAAGATGCTAAAAGAAAAAATGTATCATGTATTGGTTCTATAATATGAGGTAGGAACACAAAAAATCGTGGAACGATCAAAGAAAGGAATTGCTGTCATGTGACTTGATCTTGATCTTGATCTATCTTGATCTATATGCATAAATGTAGGTAGTTACGGTGCATTTTTTCTTTGTTTTTGCTAGAAATGCTAGGTGGCGCTACGATGCTCATTGGCCATACCTTTCCGGGTGCAAGCATGACATCACCGCGTATCGGCGTACGTAGTCCTTAGATTATAGATTATATATAATATACGTGCCCATGGACATCACTTCGGTAATTCAATTGGTCCGCATACATTTCATTTGAATGTTTAGTTAAAAAGCCGGCGATACTATCATGGCGTTGCTAGTTGCCTGGCTGCTTAGTAACAGAAAAGCGGAACGGCGAGTGAAAGGAAAAATAACTTATAGGTAACTAATCTTGTTACTGCGAGTAGGTAGTAAATAGTTTTATTTGAATATTAAAGAACATTGGAGAAAATGATACTCCTAAACATAATTTTATAATGAAAAATTGTTTACATGACATTGCATGTGATATTACCCTATTAAGTTTTATTTATTGACCCGTAATTGTAAATTGCTTAACGATGTCCGATCTACGTATGTAATATACCCGCGTTTATACGCATCATCATGTTGAAGGTTAGATTGGATGGAAGGTTCCAACGGGGAACAGTACAAAACATCGCGTAACGTGAGATGTACTTAGGTATGTACAACACCGAACAATCAGTAAGACGAGCTCCGCGATCGGCATTGAGTCTGAGAAGACTGTCGAGGGGTTATGAGATGTTAATTGTTATGAGAAGGAATCTTCGTCGGAGTCCTCTTCAGTATATTGAATAAACCTCTCGATAATGTAATGAATAATAGTAATTCTATTTATGGTCGTACAAGTGAGAAATTCCAATGTTTAAGACTTGAGCAATGGGAATTGGCAATGTTCCGAGGCGAGGCTAGTCGCGCACCGGTGCGGAGGTTGTAAAAGCCCCGTTATTCTTATTTACCGTGCGCATCTCGCTTTAGGCGGCTAGGCGCTCGTGGCTAGTTTATTTACCATATAATATAACTAATGTTGATGGACATGTGCACCGTGCATTTGCATAGTCAAGTTATTATCTATTTATTTAGATAAATGTACACCATAACCTTATACGGAATTACCATTTCACTATCTTTAACAGCTTTAACTTCTTATACTTAGGTACATTAAATATCTAACTCGCTTTCGCTTAGCTTTGGGAAACTAAACAAAGTACTGTTTCTTGATTGTTACTAACAAGATTCCAAAAGGCGTTTAAATTTGTTTTTTTTTTCTGTTTATATTTTTGTAAAAGACTCGATTTTCTATGAATTAAAGTTTTTATGTTAGTAATAAGGGTATTAATTAATCTTTTAAATGAATGTTACCAATACAATGCCTCCGAAGGTCCAACAGTGGGCCGGATATAGTGGCCTCTTACGATTATATTCGTCGAAAAAACTGGTTTATTTTACCTTCCTGGGTCACCCCCGCTTAATTTTTTACTTTGGCTTCAACCCATGGATCGCCCACTACTGATTGACTACAGATGTCTCCTCCTGAGGTCTAGTGTATATTCCACCACGCTACTTCAGTGCGGATTAGTGGAGGGGTTGGTGCCCAACCCAAGTGTCGGAAGTTTTCATGATGTCCGAAAGCCTCTGATATGCTTACTAAGATTAATATAACTTATATAAAATAATTAAGTACAGAATCCGACGGCTTTACGTGCCTTTCGAAGCACGGAAGCGCTCAAGAAATTTTTGCCACTAGCGGTCACCCACCCAACTACCGACCGCTACAACTCTGTCGATCACACACAAGCCGCGGGCTATGCGCTTTCAAACAAGACTTACAACCAGCTACCACCGCCCAGTGGCGTATTAAATGTTGACGGCGCCCTAGACAAGCAAAATTTTGCCAGGAATCGAGCGATGTAGGTGAAATCAAGTCTACGAGCGTGGTCCGAAAGTTCTAAAGAAAGTATAATTTTTTTTAAGTAGTTACTTTTTATTGCAATAGATCCACCTGTAACAAAATGACAGGCCTTGTTTAATTATTCAACCATCCCATTCTCTGGGCGAAATCCGTCAAATACCTCAGCGTCACTCTAAACAACCGACTGACATTCAAAGAGCACATCAAAAAGGCACAAAACCAGATGCAAGAGGAGTAAACAAGCGAACTTAGACGACCTAGACAGCATTTCACATGCTAGCCGACCCCGATGACGAAATCGTGGTCATAAACGTTCACCTGGAACAAGATCCTCCCTCAAAAATACCACACACAAACACTAAACGCACAGTGTCGGCGCCGGCAGCGACAAGATCTTGTTTTTCAAACAGCCGCCACAAGGGTGTGAGCGGCCGCCTAGCCCCGATGTCAAACGACGTTCTAAGCCGAGGTCCGAACCCCGAAGGAAGTGCCCTTAGGTCGTTCGCATCGCATCCCCAATTTCTCGAAGAGGGTGATCTCTTCCCTGTTCACAAAAATCGTCTCTACCTTCTAAAGTTAAACGCTTGACATAATGAAAAAATAAAAAGAAAAGCTAAGGCGTGGCCTGACACAAACATGGCGTATCTAACGTTACAAAGTCTACAAATCACTTGCTTGAATTAATATCAGTTTGTGTCAATTTGTCTAATATATTGTCTAATATTAGTGGGTAAAAGCCTGTACAAAATTTTATTAATAATTTATGATATATTTTGTAAATTCAGTTTCCACGTTACTGACTAATAAGTCTACTGTTGTGAAAATATTATACATAAGTGAACTAATAAATTGATAAGTTGCAAGCTGTATTGACATCGTTGACTAGAGTTCCAGTCGTTAAAACCAGTCCCGTTGTTTATTCACGGGTCGTGCACTCTTTTTGGGATATACCAATAAGAAATTAAGAATGTACCTAATAGTATACTTAGCATATCACCATTTTTAGGGTTCCGTAGCCGAATGGCAAAAAACGGAACCCTTATAGATTCGTCATGTCTGTCTGTCTGTCTGTCTGTCTGTCTGTCTGTCTGTCTGTCCGTCCGTATGTCACAGCCACTTTTTTCCGAAACTATAAGAGCTATACTGTTGAAACTTGGTGAGTAGATGTATTCTGTGAACCGCATTAAGATTTTCACACAAAAATAGAAAAAAAACACTAAATTTTGGGGGTTCCCCATACTTAGAACTGAAATTCAAAAATGTTTTTTTCATCAAACCCATATGTGTGGGGTATCTATGGATAGGTCTTCAAAAATGATATTGAGGTTTCTAATATAATTTTTTTCTAAACTGAATAGTTTGCGCGAGAGACACTTCCAAAGTGGTAAAATGTGTGTCCCCCCCCCTGTAACTTCTAAAATAAGAGAATGATAAAACTAAAAAAAATATATGATGTACATTACCACGAAAACTTCCAACGAAAATTGGTTTGAATGATATTTAGTAAGTAGTTTTTTTTTAATACGTCATAAATCGTAAACCGCAAAAAACATTGATCAAAGTTACAACGAACTACAAGAACTTTTATATTATGTTACTTGCTGCTACGGAACCCTTCATGAGCGAGTCCGACTCGCACTTGGCCGCTTTTTTTATTTTCTCGATAGGTAGGTACATGTTTCAGTTCAGTTTGAATGAGTTTTAGTTATAACTTTATGACATCATTTTGTTGCCACGTTATCGTTTTCCTATGAGAATCTTATCTTTTTCAAGCTACTACCTTATGTTTTGGAATTTTAAATTGAATTTAGATGCACTATAGAGAAAGAGGGCGCTCATTCTATAAAAAATATATAGATACAGCCTACTTCATATATGTGTATACATAGGTAGAATATAGGTAGCTACATAATATATTTTGGCCCAGATGCATGACTACGAAGATTGTGGCCAAATTGGCCACTGGGTTAAGATTGATTTTTAAAAATATAGCGATTGTATGGGAAGTAGGTATCTACTGTATTACTGTATTATTAGTTCCGTGCCTTCGGGGCAATGTAAAATATTGTTCTTATTCGAGACTTTACCCGCTGTTATTGTCATGGTTTTGGTGTGTAGTGCCGCCCACAACATTGAACAAATGTACAAACAAGTTAAATACGGTATTTTTGCTTCACAGCTTTCCATACCATTCATGAAATCAATACATAGATGCTTCAAAGCATTAATAAATTTGCATAAATATGGAGTATCAGATTGTACTATTTCTATTAACTTTTTAGGAGCAGGTTGGGCTTATTGATGTTATAACCCAATTGGGGGCACATATTATGTCTCTCCCCCTGAGGAGGCCTAGAGAGCATACTTATAATTATTTTTAAGTTAAGCATGAATTTATAAATGCCATACATAGGTAGGTAGTAGGTACAATAATTATTCTAACGGGTACCTATTCATTGCTATTGCTACCTAACTAGTATAACGCCCACTCTAAACTGTTCCATAGATTAATTCTTAAAACAATTTCATGCATATTACGACTTCGTTTTCAAGTATAATTTCTGCTACCATAAAATAGATTTATATCACCGCTTATCTTCAGAATTTATAGCCGGATCACAAACTTTTAAGATGTAAATATAAAGCAGCATACCTACTTACCTACATAGGTAGTTTACTTTTATATTGCGTAAGTACGTATTAATTTCCTGCCATCGAATTCTCAATACATACGTAAGTACGTAATAAGTATATATCTACGCATCCATTTCAATGAAGGAATTATTTAAATTATAGCCTTTCGCAGAGAATCATTGACTTATTGGAAATTCTGATCCGATGGTTGAAAGAGATGCATCAGGAATAATGACAAAATAACGGGCAACGCATTGACGAGCCATTTGGCTAATGCGTGTGACTGTACGCGAAGGGTTTGCCCTATTTATGTATTAAGATTGTCAGGGCTTTGTGGCAAACGTATAAAATACTAAGTACCCATTACAGTAGGAAGATAATAAAGTAACTATTTTGTTTAATATTATTTTGTAATGCACGGAGTAAAATTCCCTATTTTAAGTAAATAGTAAATGGTAATGTAAATTGTCTGATTAACAATATCCTTTGTGGTTTAGGTACATTATGGATATAATTACCTAGAACGCGTATTTATCATTCATACACAATTTGTATCTAATGTTGAATGTTTCATTAGTTTGGCGCACAAAAAAACCGACGCTTTACTTAAAAACTATGATAAGCATAATTTGATACAAGTATGTAATTATTTTGAGAAGTAATTAAACGTGTAGATATCTAATAGTGAGTGATGTCATTAAATTAGTAATCTAATTAATACATGAAAAACGATACTTTGCTCTTATTTCTTTTTTAATCAGTCGTGATCGGGACTAAGGAATATCAATCTAAGTACCTTTGTATCACCATGTACTACTTTAATAGATACTAAATGGGAGTGTCAGATATAATCGTGCATATCATAGGAAATTTTTTAACGAATCGCAACGTCTGTTACAGATTTGAGGTCACATGTCCACTAAAGGCCGGAGTTCTTCAGGGACCTGCGCTCTTGCTATTCTCTACGCTGTATATTAGTGACATACCTGGAAATCCAAAAATGGAACTCGCCCTGTCACCCTACATGTTTCCGCATCACCTAAACCCGTGTAGCCGCAACTACCGCCCTAGGCAAATGGTTTAGAAAAAGGAGAATCCAAAGAAAAGTTCAGCTGTCTACATAAACAGATCCACCCGTAGGAAAATGACGTACCTTGTAACTTGTTTCATTATTTAAGAGGATATGAAAAGATATGTGGTTAGGCCTTTAGTGTAAATGTTCATAGATAATATTTGACATACAAAAGCTCTTAAGTGTGTATTTTGTAATTAAAATTCTCTCACAACTCATGATATCAGTTTGGGATCGTAAGTTTATTAGGGACTATTACAAAAAATAAATTGAGGCTGCTGGCGTGGTGTAGTCGAAGTAGAGACGAAGGTCACAAAAGCATCTTTTAGCTTTTGCCTCTAAACAGCCAGATGTTTGCTGTGTGATTATAATCTGACTTTCACAACTTCGCTGACTGGAGCCCGTACTCCAGACAATGTATTAGGGTTAAAGGTTAAATCGATAACTCATTGGTTAAGTTCTTGGCCAGTTTAATACAGGTTATGTTCTAACCAGCGTTAAATACATACTTATCTGCTGTGGCAATGAGGTTTGATTTTGGACGATTTTTCAGAACAAAACGTAAATATTTCGTCAACGTCATAACAAAATAGCAGTGGAGTAATTTTTTTATGACAATTATTTTATATTTTATTAGGACACTGTAAGCCAAAGTTCTAATTGGGTACGTTATGGAAGACATACACGATCAAGACGTATACTTGTCAAGTTTGCAGCGGAGTTGACGCGGCATCCAGTAATCTTGATCGTGTATCATGAATGGCCACGGTATGGCTATCTGGCCATATAGTTATGTCATGCACACTGGATGCCGCGCCAAGTCAAACTGCAAATTCGACAAGCCAAACTGCAAACTTGACAAGTACACTTGACCGTGTATGGCGTCCATTATACACCAAAAAAAAAGATAATAATTATTAGAGATTAATTATTCGTAGCCTACTTCAAAAATTCCTTCCTACCATAGAATTTCCTGTACCACTGTCGACATGGTCATCAATTTGCGTTTGTTATTTTTTTTATCAGTAGTTAACAACAGTTACATTATAAGTACTATTATTTCTTCTGTGCAGTTACTACGAATCTGACAACTGAAAGTTTCAGTGAATGATGTCAATTATTTAAAAGTTGTGGTAAGGTTAACAATAAAAACCGGGCAAGTGCTGACACGCACTTGCCCGCGCGCAATGTAGGGTTCCTAAGTAGTAAGTTTATCGACTATTACTCTGCCAACATAGCCGTGATAGTTTTCCTTGTAAATATAAATAAATATCGCTTCACACTCATAGCCCCACACTAGGATTCCCTGTGTCGTGGGTGCCATGGACAACACACAAGAAAAGGACATTGACACCCAGACCGAGAACAGAAATTCAAACTCGTCATTAAAATTTCCGCCTCGCTGTTAATCGAACCCAGGACCCTCGGTGCGGCAATCCGGCATGGTAACCATTGCGCCACACGGGTCGTCGAAATTCATCATATAACATATTTTTGAGATTTTTTCAGTTATCCAACTCCAATCGTGTATCCAGCAGGGGGGGGGACCTTGACTCTAACCAAAATTAGCACTTTAAAGCCAAATATTTCGCACACGGACCCCTAACTCCAAAAATGGTCTTTAAAGACCCATAATATTTTTGGAAGACCTTTTCAACGATACCCCACACTATAGAGTACGCGATGAATAAAAATTCATCCTCACGTTACCTGTAGGGGAGGTATCCTGAAAAAAAAAATTCAGTATTTTATTGTACCATTCTGGAGTTTTAATAAATATGTATATCCATGCCAAATGCTTTCTAGCACTAAGGGTCTCGGCGCTTTGCTTCGGACGGACGGACGGACGTACGGACGGACATGACGAAACTATAAGGGTTCCGATTTTTCTTCGGAACCTTAAAAACCTACTCTACTAATACTTAATTTACTTAATAATAAATGATGCATACTAGTTGCAAGTACGGAAAAGCTCAATTACGTAGATAATTTTTAGCCGTATTGGGGCGGCTTAGAATACTAACCGTAATCCCACGCCGGATGGATGTCGTAGGAGGCGACTAAATCCGGCCCGCTGGTGTTAGGGCCTCTCGGAGGGATTATATTGGTAATATTGATTTTAATTGCTAATTAATACCATTATTAGGTAGTATTATTATTTTTCCATGGGGTTTGCCTGGATAGCTACCACCCTTGAGCTTGAGTCAGCCGCCAAATGACTCGTCGAGTTCCGGCTGGGGGCTTGAGAGCCAGTTCTTTCTTTCTTTTCCTTCTCTCTTTCTTGGTCGGCAACGCATCATTGATACCTTTGGTGTTGCTAATGTCCATGGGCTATGATAGTCACTTACCATCAGGTGGAGCGACAGCTCGTTTGCCGGCTATTTCCATAAAAAAAAAATCTTTTACCGATCTGCCATCCAGCAATTGACATGCAGCATGATGAGCCAATAGTAGGTCTAGTACCCAGTTGGTGAACTGTATACCTAAGTTATAATAAAAAAATAATGTTTGTTCACATAATTACATAATATGGAATAAGCGTCATTCCATATTATGTAATTATGAAGGTAAAATGTGGTACTTCACTTTACCTCAAAATATATTTTGATAATTCTCATTCTAAAGCAATTTATAAGTTAAACGTCGATAAATTATTGGCATATTCACAGTTTTTTGTTGCAAACGGGAAGTTCCGGTTTCGAAGTTATCCATAATTTCCTAAAGTCGGGTGTTGTTAGTAACATGATTCACGTTCTCCGGTTAGAGTATCTCACGTTAACCCATACATTATAAAAATATCGTTACATCATGTCTAACTTTATGCTGATATAAAAAAAAAATTAGGTATAATTTGTAAAAATCAACTAACACCTATTAAAACAATTAAGTATCTATCACAGGTAAAAAAGTAAAGTTAATTCTAAACTACCAAAATTTAATAATTATGAAGTTTTAGATGAATGTCAATATTTTTCATATATTTGTGTTTTTAGATAATAGGAGGTATCTTCGATGGTACCTATTCTCTGGGTACACTAATTTAGTGCCCATGAAAAAACACTGATACCATTGAGGAGAGCGCAAAAAAAAAACGCACAGCAGATACTCGAGAAATGTCCTTCATTGTTTTCTTACCGGAGCTTTCTGTTCCGATGAATCTTTCTCTTGTCTCTCTGCCATTCAAAGAAGGTAGAGGTTATACTGGCAAAGAAAACTGTATGAAATATCATGGTTTCCTCTTGTGAAACTAATTATAACGAAGGAGTGTTGGATTGAAAGTAGTCGAACATAACGTCTGTTATCGTTATAAAAGATTCCATAAACCAAAACCATAAATCATTTTATCAGGTCAGATGTCAGAAATCAGAATCCTGCCTGTTGGTAAAAAATTTGATAATCGCAGGTACCTACTCTTAACAATTTAATGACTAAAATCTGTGCAAACGTCATAATGTTGACATCATCGGGAGCAGACATCCGGTTGGGTTTAATCACCATTATCTCAATAAAAGTATCGTGTTGCGAGTTCTTTGTTCATTTATTAAGTAATGACGCTTACAACAAGCCGAAAGAATGAATTACCTTATTTATTTTAATTAGTTCTATTAAGTTCTATTAGTTCAATTGTATGAGTCCACTACGTAGAAGTTGAAGAACTTACTTGTCACAAAACATGATTAGGTCACACCGATTGTAGCAAAAGACGTCTAAGCAAGGTTTAACAATTTTATATACTGTAACCCTCTACGCCTTTTAGGCTCAATGTTTTAAAATCACGATTTGAATACTTAAAATTTGTTAATTTCGTTAAGAATCGATAATTTTATTCGAAGATTGAATTTTTTACCAAGTAATCAATGAATCGTGCGTTAGGACGGGGCGGGTTAGCTCATCCGGCAAGCATTTGGGTGGTTTTTGTGATCGATGCCGTATGAGGAAGGCCTCAGTGAACACGATTTTAAACAAATGACGGCATAAGTTTACTGTGTTGATTTTGCACTTTTTACATAAACTGTCTTATAAAGACACTTCATCTAAGATATTGCTTAACAGAATGCAGTCATAATATGAATAGGTAGTTCCCTTTCGTAACACAAGGCGCTTCCTGATTTCACGATGGGTTTTGAAAACATATAATTCACCAATTGGGTACTAGACCTACTTTAGGCTCATCATGCTCATCATAACAGCTTGGCTCGTGAGACAGCGTGGAGAATGGTCAATTGCTGGATGGCAGATCGATAAAGGGCAATTATCTACTTAAATTAAGCTATTCCGTACTTGCAACTTGTGTGGATTGTTATAGTAAAAGGATGACCTAAAGCTTACTTCGTCACACTTTTCCAGTGCCGTTGAAAGGACAGTAGCCAACCCAAATATTGGAAGTTCTTCTTTTGTCAATAAAAAAATTAACTAAAAAACAAAAACCCGACTGCGTAAAAAACTAAACAGAAAAAACAAGCCCAGTAGTTTAGAATGTTGTTAAAATAATACTGAACAACTACACCATAGAAGGATTAACAGTCCGGACCTATTCTTCAACCAATCAAATCTTGTTTGTTTTTTCCCAAGCAATCCTGTAAAATTTAAATGGGTACAAAATGTAAAGGAATATTGATGAGATATTCCCTTTTTTTCTACAGTCTGAGAGATATTCCATCATAGGTCGCTAAATATACATTTTTAGGGTTCCGTAGCCGAATGGCAAAAAACGGAACCCTTATGGATTCGTCATGTCGGTCTGTCTGTCTGTCTGTCTGTCTGTCTGTCTGTCTGTCCGTCCGTATGTCACAGCCACTTTTTTCCGAAACTATAAGAGCTATACCATTGAAACTTGGTAAGTAGATGTATTCTGTGAACCGCATTAAAATTTTCACATAAAAATAGAAAAAAACAGTAAATTTTGGGGGCTCCCCATACTTAGAACTGAAACTCAAAAATGTTTTTTTCATCAAACCCATACGTGTGGGGTATCTATGAATAGGTCTTCAAAAATGATATTGAGGTTTCTAATATCATTTTTTTCTAAACTGAATAGTTTGCGCGAGAGATACTTCCAAAGTGGTAAAATGTGTGTCCCCCCCCCTGTAACTTCTAAAATAAGGGAATGATGAAACTAAAAAAAATATATGATGTACATTACCAAGCAAACTTCCAACGAAAATTGGTTTGAATGAGATCTAGTAAGTAGTTTTTTTTTAATACGTCATAAATCGTAAACCGCAAAAAATATTGATCAAAGTTACAACGAAGTACAAGAACTTTTATATTATGTTACTTGTTGCTACGGAACCCTTCATGGGCGAGTCCGACTCGCACTTGGCCACTTTTGTAACTAATGTATGCGCTAAAATAATCTTTCAGATTTTTATTATGAACAAAAATACACATAAAACGGAGGTTGGATTTCAGTCGATTCAATGACAGAATAAGTACATGAAAAAAAAATCTAGTTTTTGCACTTGTTTGAGGAAATGAGACAGCATGCCTTGGTTCTAATCTATGATCACATGTCATAAGCATGACATATTGTTTTCGTTGTTAAACCAAGCATAAATACAATTGGAATTAATTTATCTAAAAACTTTTATTGAAATGTCAGCGGTATGTTACATATGGAATAACATTAAAATAAAGTCGTCGTGTTACTCATATCTGTAGAAAATTGGATTAAACGGTGTAATGTATCGTGAAAATCGTTAAATTGTAGTTAACATACATTACGTCATTGAAGTTCATAATATCGTCGGTTGAGAAGTATAAAACGTTAAAAATAATATTTTATGAATAATTAAATACTAAAAAAATAAAAATAAAACTATGATTTATACTAATATTATAAAGACAAAATATTTGATTGTTTGTTTGCATTGAATAGGCTCCGAAACTACAGAACCGATTTGAAAAATTCTTTCACTGTTGGAAAGCTACACTATCCCCGGGTGAAATAGGCTATATTATATTTTCAAAAAATTAGGGATCCTTATAAAACTCCAATAATGTAACCCAAGCTATAAAAAAATAAGAAAACCGAAGTAAAGCGAGGGCGGTTACTCGTAATTTATAATCGTAAATCACGGACGTAAAAAAAGAACGGACGTAACCTTGTCTAATCGAGAGTGAAGCTGACAGCTGACAGCTCGCTTACCATGTGTGCGTAATTTTGTAATTTTTGATTCGTGATGGTGTCAATGTGTGGGTGTGTGTACTTGTACGAATACAGTGTTGGTATTACTATGGGTGCTTTACTGAATTTGTTCTTAGGATTACGTCCGTCTTTTTTTTACGTCCGTGTCGTAAATGTAGTTGAGGATTTATTGCGCATCTAAATAGCCCAAATAAGTAGTTTTATCTTAAATGTATGTCGTTTGATTTATTTTTTTAAACTCGTCACGATAAAACACGTAATGTATGTGTCAGATCTTTTGTCGATTTGATTTTTTGTGACAGTATTCATATTCATTCACAACGTAGAACGACAGTCACGCACAAGCGCATCACCCGCTCAGCATTAGACATCAACGACTTTACATTGTCATTAATTATGGAAACTAAAGTTATGCGTGGTTTCTTATCAAAACTACTCATTATAAGTACTATTATTTCTTCTGGTCAAAACTATGAACTGAAATAATTGCGGAAAATTGTAGTGAAAGTCAAACATAGGTTACTGCTTAATACCAGTTTTTGCAGGCATACAACCTAAAATTAAATTAATGTCTAGATTACAAAAGTTCTACTATGTTTATATGATGTCATTATGATGTATGATTTTTTTATACCAACCTGCATTGAAGCAGCGTGGTGGAGTGTGATCTAGGTCTCCTCAAGAGAAGAGACCAGTGTAGGCCGTAAATGGGGTAAATGAGGTTCATGATTTATGACACCTTCAAACGTTACACACACGAAATCTCTTTCAGAACCTCAGCAAGAGGAAACTAGAATTTTATTCAAGGAGACACAAATTAAACCTTTTAATTAAAGTCTAGTAGACTCCCATTAATTTGGCAATGAATTTGCCAGTACCTATAAAGTGTACACGTAAAGTTATAAAATATTTTACAAGCTTTTATCTAACTTGCTCAGTTCGATGGTTTGTTAGCTCTTAGCATGTGTGGGTCAAATAATGCAAGCTGAATTAGAAGAATTAGAACTACTTCCTCTCATCCCACGGATGTTAGTTGCGATAACTATGTATTTTATGATAGTGAGGACCTGATACTACGCTCAAGGGTGGGGATACTCCTCGATGAGTTACATTACAGACAAATAATTTTGTATCCGCATTAAAATACGATGGTTCGTTTTAAACAAATAATCCCTATGTTGATGATGCCTAATAGGTATGTGTATTAATTTCTGTAATATTCTTTGTCAGAAAATAAAAAGATATCTAAAGAGAAATCAATGGACTTATATTATGTTGAATACAATAGGCATTTGGACGATAATTATACCTTCCTGAGGTATTATAGTCCGAACTGCAATCAAAATTTTTGCTCGAATCTTCACGGATCTAGAGTGCGATGATAGTTAGTTTTTAACAAATAAAAGAACGAATATTAATGAAGTAACATATTTTGGGGATCTAAATTTACAAAAATTCGTAATAATACACGATTAGGTATGCGTTTGATTGTGTGACGGGGATAAAAGTGTATTTTTACCTTACGTTAAATTAAGAAAAATTCAGTTTAGTAACATACGTATAATATCTACAAGTAGATTCATGACACTAAATACAGCAGATTCTGACATTATTGAAGTTATAAGTACTATTATTTCTTCTGTGGTGAAACTTCTATATAGACGGGGTAGGATTTTTCTGTCACGAAAAAGTGTTACCGCGAAGTGACGTAGATGATAAATCGCCAGTAAATATTTGAAGTAAATATTAAATATAAATACATTTACGCCATTCGTTCTAAATATTTAAAATGTTTATTTTTTACAAAATTTTTATTTTTGTTTTGAAATTTTCTTTTTGATTTTTTTTTGAATCTTGTTTTTTTTAATTCTTTTTTTTTGATTTTTTATCCACGGATTACATATTTATTAAACTCCAGAATCGTAGAATAAAATATTGAAAAACATTTTTGACGTGACAACGTCTATTAAAACCATGAACGCTGGGTGCACGCACGAAAAAGCATGACTCACTGTCACGTTCCGTGACGTCATGTCATGTTCCGCGAGCGAGAGCGCGGAACAAGCGATAGAGAGGCACGATCGGCTACTTACGATCGGCCGAAGCGCTCGGTTCGCACATTGTTACTTGTAAATAATCTGTTCATCGAAGTAATAAACTTGTATTTGAATTAATTAGTGCAAATAAAAGTTAATTTATGAATCAAAATGTAGATTTCATTTCACTCCTTTTCCTATGCAAAATAATGGCAATTTAATTAAAATGATTCAATTTTATCTATAAAAGTATGCAATAATTTCATCAATGTTTTGTCATGACGTTGTCACGTTAAACTACCGTCTGTAAACCGACTTTACAGACAACCATTTTTTTCAGGGTACCTCCCCTACAGGTAACGCGAGGATGATTTTTTATTCGTCGCGTACTCTACAGTGTGGGGTTTTGTTGAAAAGGTCTTCCAAAAATATTATGGGTCTTCTAAGACGTCCGTTTGCGAAGTATTTGGCTTTGAAGTGCTAATTTAGGTTAGAGTATAAGTGTCCCCCCCCCCCCCCTGCTAGCTAAACGGTTGGAGTTGGACAAGTGAAAAAATTCTCAAAAATGGGTTGTATCCACGGACATAAAAAAAGAACGGACGTAACCTTGTCTAATCGAGAGTGAAGCTGACAGCTGACAGCTCGCTTACCATGTGTGCGTAATTTTGTAATTTTTGATTCGCGATGGTGTCAATGTCGTAGCCGTATGGTGTCAAATGTGTGGGTGTGTGTACTTGTACGAATACAGAGTTGGTATTCCTATGGGTGCTTCACTGAATTTGTTCTTGGGATTACGTCCGTCTTTTTTTACGTCCGTGGTTGTATGATGAACTTACAAGGAAAATTATCACGGCTATGTTAGCATAAGGTATAATTACCTTATAAGTAATAGTCGATAAACTTATTACTTCGGAACCCTACATTGCGCGTGGCCTGACACGCACTTGTCCGGTTTTTTGTTCCGGATTGAATTCAGTTGTTTTGTTTGATAAAATAAAATATATTCAAATAAAAAATGCATTAATTAAATTGTACCTAACTTAACCAAATTATAATTTGCAGTAAACCTGCGAAAAAAATTTAAATGTGTGCTGGGACACATAAAAGAAGTGAAACTTCAACCGAGAAGTAGAAAAACTAATGGTAACGGACAAGTGGAAAAACGAATCGCAACGGACAAGTGGAAAAACGAATCGCAACAAACAAGTGGAAAAATGAATGGCAACGGACAAGAACGGATTGCAACAAAATTTTAATTTGAAGTTTTACTGGCAGATTGTTAATGTACTTGTCTAATTTGAAAACCTGCCTATAAAAATTCTAGTTAAAATTTTGTTCCGATTCGTTTTGTCACTTGTCCGTTGCGATTAATTTTTCCACTTATCCGTTGCCATCCGTTTTTCCACTTGCTCGCACACTTCTATGTGTCCTAGCACACATTTCAATTATTTATAACTAGAATGATGATCTACTGTAATTAGGAAATTGTAAACGGTAAACCTTCTTTTCTACAATTTGAATTTGAGTACATTGATTGGGTTCTAGTGAACCCAATATAATAAATTTAATGTCAGAATCTACTTGTAGGTATTTCATAAATCCCGCATTTCTTTATTAGTAACTAGCTGACCCGGTGAACTTCGTATCGCCTAACATTTTTTTTTTCTAAAATAAAAGTAACCTAAGTTACTCCTTGTTACATCAGCTATCTGCCAGTGAAAGTCCCGTCAAAATTGGTCCAGTCATTTTAGAGATTAGCCGGAACAAACAGACAGACAGACAAAATTTTTAAAAAATGTGGTTTTGGTATATGTAGCGTGTATACATCCAAATGCACTTAGTAAAAAGCAGTTATTTTAATATTACAAACAGACACTCCAATTTTATTTATTTGGAGTATTTGTAGTATAGATGTATAGATTAAATTTTCACTGGTTCCTCATATTCTTGGGCACACTAAGCGTGATCATAGGTGACTCGGAAAGTAAACAGAAACTGCGGGTGTGTAAGCAAAGTATTTGATTTCTTTGTGAAGACTATTTGCCAAATGATTAAATGGCCAATTTGCTTATGAAGTTGCTAAAAGCAATTAGAGGATAGTGATACCAGGGGATGTAAAATAATAAAGGTAAATTACAAGTGCACTGCGGGAAGTGCGGGATGACAAAATAGCTAATGCACTAGACGTGAGAACACGCTAATGACAAAGAACTGCGATTTGCCGTTGGCTTACATATCGCTCTTTCTGAATTAAATGCTTGCATCGAACGATCTTGAACAATAAACGTTTTAATTAATTTATATTTTATTTCTTGATAATGATTTAATTATGGAGTAGTACTTCTACACTACTTTTTACAGTGCATCATTTTACGTTGGCCCTGATTGTAATCGTCAGATAGTCGTTTAGCTGTGTCCAAAAATCTCCGAAGTTCCTATGAACTTTCGACATTTAGGATGGCAATACCTTGAATCACCAGGTTGAAGTATGCTCTGGAAAATTCTGAGGAGAATTCTGCTCTTTGCAGGCGGCCAATTATGGGTTGCATGAGTTGCATTGTTACGTATGTTTATTATTTAATTAATTATATCAATAAAATAGTTTTATACTCCAGATACATTTGCGTTAACGTTAATGTTAAAGCTGCGCCGGAATGCGCTCTACCTTTTAGCGCGCTAACCTTTCGTAATGTCATTTTTAACGCTTGAGGACGCAGTTATAGCAGGGACATACAAAATTAATGGTGGCCATATTGTGCGAAATCTCCAGGTAGCTTAGTGCTAGCATGTAGGCCTAGCTGAGATACCCTTGAACCTAAGTGGCAGCTTGCGGCCGCGTTGCCAATGACCCCGAACGCGGCGCCCGCGCAACTCTTGCGCCACGACGTGGTCGCCGGTTGCTCCGTTCGCTAATTGTTACATAACAACTAAACTACACCGCCACAGACTATTGCACTGACCAAATATTTTATAATGCTATTTAATGTATGTTTATGTAACCATTCACAGCTACGTGCGAGACAAATATAATCTAGCTAACTGTTTGCGGAAAGAACGGAATCTCCGCCGGTTAGACTCGAACGTGCTGCTACATTTGTAGTATCTACGAGATCTGCATGTGCAAGTATGTAGGTACGCTATTACTCTTTTTAATGAGTTATGGTTTTTGCGACGTTACGATCCTAATCTTAGAAATTTGAAATATTATACGTCCTATATCAAATGCCGCAGATGTTTACTAGTACCGAAAATATACGTAGCAAAATATAAGGTTATATTCGGGTGCATAAACAGGTTTCCAAACGCGAATACAGCTTCCTGCCAAGTCAGAAAGTAAGGTAGAGTCACTGAACTTGCACGGTGCTTGCTGCTTCGTAGTTTTGATTGAAAATAAAGTTATTGTCCTATTTATAGATATGAATATTATTTATAGTGATTACTTTGTTATTTTTCGAAACTCATTTTTTAAAGTAATTCACTTAGTTGACGTAAGTGTTTTAGATATGTTTAAGTGAAATAATTTACCAGTAAAATGAACTGCATCAACGCAACAACTGTTTAAGCCTTATCATGTTTAAGCCTTATCAGTTATGATCATGTATGTAGGAAAGCCTTAGGTACATAATTATCATTAGAACATTAATGTTGTAAGGGTTTAAGTTTAAGTTTAGCATCGTTTTAATTTGTTATTCTCTCAGCCGCCACGAATTCAATTCGCTCTTCTTTCTTTTCTTTCTTTAAGGTTTCTACAATTTTTATAATCGCCCCAGATTCATCTTCCTGGACAATGATTTATTCGATCAGTTCTGGGCGACAATATCATATATTTATTAGTTTCAAACGTCCGTTCAGCTAGTAAGTAATCGAACTCGGGATACTACGCTCGGCAGATAATGTTCTCAGCAACTAGGCCACAGGGTCATCAGTAATAATACTCCATTCATTTTAGACGCCGGAATTGAGGTACATGTAGAGTTTATTATTTCAAACCATTTCTCTTCCACCGAATTCTGAGCAAGAGTGAGTGCGAGTGCCGCAGGCTCTTGTGCTAGAATTTTGATTGATATTTTTTGTCAGTTACTCGACCACAATAAAATGACAGCGGCAACAAGAGAAGTGCGGAATAGACGTCGTAACTGAAAGTACATATCAAGGTTAGTCGCTGGCGGGCGCTCCGAAACTCGGCTAACAGTAACAGTACACCCACGATAACGCAAAAACCGAGCACCGAACCTGCCGCCGGAGACGCTATCACTTTTGTGCTTCACCCATTCAAATTAATTACATCAAATTTGTGAATGGACCGTCGACCTGACGACACGTTTCATGTATTCTCAGCGACAAGGATTTAATTAGATATATGTATGTTACACTCCACCGAATGAATCGTACGATGAAACAAATTTATTTTCATCTAAAAAGGGGAGAGAGTTCTTGACTGAAATCAAATAGTTATAATTTTTTCTGCCATTTCATTGTGTGATGTTTCGTTCGAATGCTTTATTTTACTGAAAAGCAATTTGCATTCAGTTAACATTAGATTACTTAAAGCATCACGTGCGTTTTCGTGTCGTTTCTGAGACACCATCGACTGCGCAAGCTTTGTCGACGAGTGGTTGCGGAGACCGCTTTCTCGGCCTCAATCTTGACCGTGACTCGGAAGGCGCCGTGTTCTCATAGTCGACAAACCGATGTATCTATGTCGATTGCTTGTAGGCGGCCTTGAGCGGCAGCCATTAATTTGTGTGCAGAGCCGCCACCGGGATCCCGTTATAGCAAGCGCCTGAATATTGTGGCCACTTACCAATATCAGTAGATAGTCTAGTGCGCTCATATGTGGAGTATTTGCCATATCCTCAGTCGTCGACCTCTTTCTGGCTCAATTACACCGATACATTTTTTTATTATAAAATATTGTACAAAATTCGGTGAGTCGACACACATGAACAGATGAAATTATCTATTGGTTTTTACTTATACGGTAAATTACGTTGAAATGCCGTTGTTATGCAAATGTAAGATGACAATCACAACATCGCGGGAACATCTTGGACACCCCGGGGCCCGTAACTGTAGTGTACAGAGTGCACAGGCTATTTAATTAATTCAAATTAATTTAGCTTAGAGGATCACCCAAAATAATAATCTATGCATAAATATCAAATAACATGTAGATATGTGTAGCTAAATCTAAAAAGTTACATAGATACCATTGTTACACGGATGTTTAATCCCGATTAGCTACAATAAAGTTAAAGTTATTAACTTTATAAAAATAAGCTGTTGGCGGACGATAATTTTCGGGTAAATACTGGTAGCTCGGAGGCTTAACCGTTACTCCGTCTATCTGTTACCGCTGCTGGGTAGTTAGTATCCCACATTTCGGTACAGCTTCAATAGAATGTTGTATAAAATTTCGAATCAATTCTACCAAAATAAATTGCAGTAACCTAGTATATTGAACTAAACGTCCATTCTGATCAGCACTACAAACAGTTTTCGCGTGACCTACTCCTAATTAAATAAACACTTTTTATAGGATCTAGTGAATATATGTACAAACGGAGCAGACGGAATAATTTAAGTGGAGTACGTAGTTAAGTAAGACGCCGTTGTCCGACGCCTCGCTGCCGTGTGATCAGAATTTGTTTATGTGCCTGGGAATAGCTTGCGAGATAGTGTTCTTATTCGGTCAGGTAAAACCTTAGCTTTTTACGCGGATCGCTTAGCAAATACGAATAAAGTTGTGAATTTTAAAAACTGGACGGCAATTTGCATGGGCGCGAATAAAATTAGGCATTTTATACATAAAGTCCTGTTTGTAACCGCATAGCAACAAGAATCGCTCTTAAGCTTTTGTGTTTAGCTATACCTATGTAGCAAAATAAGTGCCGTTAATATTGACTTCCTACTTTAATGGCTCAGATATAGGTATTAAAATTTTCTCGACTCTTACGTTAAAATGTGTCGTTAAAGCAAATGAAAATCTTCAAAGCATCATAGTAAAAAGCAAAAAATATCGTAATTTGATGACGTCAGTGTGATGTGGTAGCACGGTACCTCTTCTTCCCTTTGTCTTCTAAATTATGCTAAACGTATGCTTAGCTAACAGCGTTAACTAGCGAACACCGTAGACTTTATTGTGTTATATTAAGTTGTCCATCTGTCGAACAGTCAACAGTAGCCGTTCAGATAAGGTCGCTTGGTAATGAGAGCGCAAAAGTTTGGAGCTTTCGATGTTCGTGACGAGTAAAGAAGTTTGATATTTGTAGTATCGGAATAGGAGCTATTCTAGTGTGAATGGTTTTGATATGCAACCTTTGTTATGTGACCCATCGCAGGAGGACGTAGCGGGTGCGGCGGAGATGCGAGCGCCGACGTGAGACCATTGTTGCCGCTAATAGATAATTAGTTAGGTGCCGTTACTATCCAACGATCGACGATTGATTGCCGCCGTCGACCCACATTGCCAGATTGTCATTATTTGCCTTGCACTCTGCGATCGGAAACTTTTTGAATTAGAAAACGACTGCGCCTGTGAAAGATTTCACTACAATGCAGCTCTAATTTAAATAAATACATTAAAACTATGTGAATTAAATGCTCATAAAGTCATTTTAATTTAGATACCTAACTCCTTTAACTTTAGAGTGCTTTGGAACAATTCATTCTTATAATTTTATAAGTAATCACAATAATAAACTTGTAGGCGGAAGCTCGCAGATAATATCTAACTCGTTTCGATACAGCAATGCGTCAGCGTTATTGGCATCCCTAACGTTACGCAAACCGATAGAAAAAGTTAGATACCGATATAAAATATCAAAAGTATCGAGACGCGACACCAAAGATAACGCTGGTCAATCGTGTTCGGTGAAAAATGTCTATTTCTCAATAGGATCGTTCAGAAATTTTCAACACACGCATGAACTTTTATAAGCTTTGGGTGAATAGTATATTCATTTATTGCAGGTATTTCATGAATTTGCATTACTTAATATATTTGATTAGGTCATTTAGGTAAATAATTCGTCCCTTAAAAGATAAACTACTAAGATAATTCCCGCCTACTGTGGTGAAGGTGATCTAATATTACACATGAATATTAAAACTCAGAATAAGTACTATAAGTTCATAAAGATGAGCAATTCCTTGATGAATCGACAGTTCTTATCTCATCCCAGTATGTAAAAGGAAATAATAAATCGATGGTTAGCGTCGTGTCATCGTAATCTACACGGATAGGTATGGAACAGGTATTATCATAAGACGTACTCAGCCGGATGCTCGTTATACTATTTGCGACTTACGCAGAGATCTACAAATAACTACGAGAGCATAGCACGAATATGTATCATACAAACTGCATTGTAAAGCGGTCTCGAGCGAAAATTTAAAATTGGAGTCCGCGGAGACTGTGATACTGACAAATGGATTTATCTACTCAAAATGGATTGTTATTGTTGAGCATTTTGAGTTAATAAATGCTCTGGGATCTGAAGTTTGATTAAAAGTTCCGCAAGTATGCGCGCAGAAGTAAAAGTTTTATTTTTCTTTGTATTACATTTGTAGATATGTTAGTTTGGGTGCAACTTTCTAAAGGAATTAAATTACAAAAAGATGATAACGTTGGATTATTACCGATTTAACTGGTTTATTGATTAAACGAAGAGAGCTACACAGGCTGGTCCGTCGACATTCTTTTGATCCAATTTATTTGTATCACTATTGGTAATAAAAGCATATTTTATTATCATACTTAAAGCCCACCTATTGACGGTGCATTCTTTACTTCAACTATCGGAACGAGATTAAGCATCTTATTACTTCGAATAGTTAGAATTAGTCTTTTGAATATGAATATTATGAAAGTTATTGATGGTAATGCGATCTAAAATTCCTAACTTGATACTTTACGGGTTGCGATCGTAAACTTGAGAATAATATTTTCTGAAGCGAAGCAAGATTGGGTTGTTAGGTTATAAAAGATAAGATAGTTAATAAGACTCTACCTATGTAAAGACATTTTATTATTTCATTTAGAAAGAACATTCATGTGAATGTTCAATAGCTTAAGTGAAAACCGGGCATCGACCGATACCGGAAAAATCCTTAAGTTCTATTTTAGACACAAGAGGTGCTAATGGTATTTCCAATTAATTAATAAAGATAAAAAGCCATTTTCCACGTACAAATAATTACAAATACGTGCAAAATGTTAGTCATACCGATGGTTGTTTTAGCGGGCCAGTAAACAAAATCCGCACATCAGGTCACGAACTTGGCATGATGAGTCACAGTATGAGGAAGATCTAGGAGCCATGGCGTCACTCCCGTCGCGGCGCTGCGCTACGCCGTGCTCACGTCTTAACGTTTATCATCGTACAAGTACTACAATTATTCAATTACCATCCTTAACACTTTAATTTTTTAACCTACTGTACTTTAAGTAATTACGTGTTTAGGTCTAAGAATTAAAAGAATAATAATTTTCGTTTTGTTGGAGGGATTTTTTTAAATAATTTAATCATCATAATAATCGATTTTATTTGCACATAAACCCGTATTGAAATCCTGTAGCCTAGTTGGTAGCGATCCTGCCTGCGAAGCAAGGGGTCCCGGGTTCGATTATCGGCCGGGGCAGATATTTATGTGACAGATATTGTACTCGGGTCATGGGTGTTATTGTACGTTGTGTTATGTGTACGTCCATGCCACCCGCGACACAGGTAAAAACCTACTGTGGGGGTGTGAGTGTGAGGCCGGGTTCCCACTACGGCGAACAGGCAGATTTGCCGGAAACCGGACACCGGATAGAAGTGTTCACATTTTACCGGATCCCATTTTACCGGGGAGGCAGATCTGCCGGTCCGACATAGTGGGAACCCAGCCTAAGCGTTTATGTTTAGTTTAGTAGGTAGAGTAAGCACTTACTACTTAAGAATTACTAATACACGTAATGATAAAAACTTTGACATTCCACTTCATGGAATTGTTCTGTTTGTAAACAAAATTTAATTACTCCATGAATCTGAGTGCTGAGTAGTTTAATTTGTCATATTACAGTTACCTTCCAAACGGTAAAAGATAGTTTTATTGCAAATACTTCATTACTCAAAACGCAAAAACAGTTCTAATTGACTGAGTCATCAACGTAGAGCCCACATCGTCCAACCACAAATAAGAATAATAATTGGCCAAACATAAAGCCGAGAAATTTTCCAGAAACTTTCTATAATATCGCAGAACAAAACATTTTGCATAATGTAAATTGGAATCAATATTACTTTTTGTTTTCTTTACAACCTAAAACAACGCTTGATTGTTAAGCGCTGTATTTGTAGAGTTGTTTAGAACATAATGTAAGATAAGATATAAATGGTACACTCATTTATTTACGAGACGTATTTTATTCGGTGATTTTTTACTTAAGTTGAGGTCCCCGATAGAGTTGTGTAAGGGGAATTTACTTTTATTTTCCACCCACAGTCCAAGTTAAATACAGTAAAGATTCGATTAATAGGGACTAATTCTTTTAGGCATTCGGATAATCGAAAATCCGGATAATCGAATTTATGAAAAAAGCGGTTTTTGTACATGACAGCTTATAATATATAATTTTATGCATAATACATAATGTTAGGTAAATATTAAAAAAGCTTGGTTGTTTTTAAATTAATTAAACTTTTTATGAAAAATCAATGTTTATTAAAAAATATTAAAACAAACAGGACAATTACTAAAATACTCCAATCTTAAAGTATGTGATAATTGTCATTTGACGTGACTTATTTGATCGGGGTTTATACTCGTAGTCCGGATAATCGCAAATCCGTATAGCTATACGGATTATTAGGATATATTATGTCCGGATAATCAAGTTTCCACTGTAAAAGAAGTCACATAATTAGATGAGTTTACTCTTCTGCAAAACCTGGCGTTCAGCTTGATGGTTGAGATATTTGTCTTCCTGGCTACCTACTCCTTCTAAATCGACGGAGAACAACCTAATTAATGTTCTCTGTTTCCTTTTTGGCCAGCAACACGTCGGTGATGCCTTCGGTGTAGTAACACCGAACCGACGAAGTTATAGTAATAACTAGGTAGATATACAAAATTTCAGACCCCTACGTGCATGAATTATTCTTAAAAAGGGGTTCAAAAGTTTTCCCTTCGCGAATTAATATACCTACCTGTATAAAAAACCTTCAATGACGATATCAATGACTAACATGTTATTTCTTTGTCAAGACGAAGGAATCTTGAATTTTTTACACAAGTTAATTAACTATATCAGGTGTTTACATCGGTGATCGGGATGATTAAAAATGTTATGCTGTTAATTATGTTGTCAACACTGATTAATATATAATTTATTTATTTTGTGAGTTTATCCATTGAATAACTCTATTTAACGACGAGTAACCGCCCTCGATTTGCTTCAGTTTTCTTATTTTTTTATACCTTGGGTTACATTATTAGAGTTTTATTAAGGTTCCCTAATTTTTTTGAAAATATTATAATACTTAGTTATAATAGCCTATGTCACCCGGGGATAGTGTAGCTTCCCAACAGTGAAATAATTTTTCAAATCGGTTCAGTAGTTTCGGAGCCTATTTAATGCAAACAAACAATCAAATCTTTCCTTTTTAAACGCTTTATATTACCTTCACCTGTATGTTTGTTTGTTTATTTGTTTGTTTGTAACTTCTCTTTGAACTTGATTTTGACCCACTTCAACCGGTCAGGTTTCTATTCAATATTTAAAGAAAGAAAGAAAGAAAAAAGAAAGAAAGAAAGAAAGAAAACCTAATTACACGCTTTAAATGGTCAGATTTCTTTCAAACTTCGTAGACTTATCGAGAATCGATGACAATTCAATAAAGAAAAAAAAACTAAATTTCATTTCAAAAAATCAAACTTAAAAAAGAAAAATAAATAATAGTTAAAAAAAAAACTAAAAAACACGCTTTTATAGAAAATCCAATAATAGTGTGTAATAAAAGCGTGGGTTGCATGGTGTCAATAAGTAGAAGTGATAATATCTTTAAAAGCACCCAACGCTTTTTTTTTTACAATTACTTACACGATTTTTAATTCAAATTTTTATAATATTAGTATAGATAACTAATTACCGGGATTGATGGTTTCGCTTTGCCATACGAAGCGCAAACAAGGGCGTAGATATAAAATACTGGTGTGTTTATTGTAAACGAGTAACCGCCCTCGCTTTGCTTCGGTTTTCTTATTTTTTTACACCTTGGGTTACATTATTGGAGTTTTATGAAGGATCCCTAATTTTTTTGAAAATATAATATAACCTATGTTACTCGGGGATAGTATAGCTTCCCAAAAGTTTAAAAATTTTTGAAATCGGTTCAGTACTTTCGGAGCCTATTCAATGAAAAAAAAAATCAAATCTTTCCTCTTTATATATTAGTATAGATAAATTATTAAGGTGGGTCGTGTGGGTGGCACGCACGCGAAAACCATGAAAACACAAATTTTACGTTGTGGACGTTTTAATTGATGTTTTAGGACTCAAATCTCAAATAAAAATATTTATTAAAAAGCAAAAAACCCGACTGCGTAAAAAAAATAGAAAAAAAACAAGCCCAGTATTTTAGTATGTTGTTAAAAGTAATACTTACTGAACAACTACATCATAAGGATTAACAGTCGTAACCCATTCTTCAATCAATAAAATCTTGTTTGTTTTTTCCCCAAGCAGCCCTGTAAAATTTAAATGGGTCCCGACAGTTTATCCGGTGTGTCGTTGTTCAGTATTACTTTTAACAACATTCTAACTTACTGGGCTTGTTTTTTTTCTACTTTTTTAATAATTTTTACACTTTTAGTTAGGATACATTGACTTCTTTATTAGGATTAAAAGACGGTAAATTTCGCAATGATGTCATTTCATTAAGGGAATTAGTAAATTAGCGAGAAACAACTTTAAATCATGAACAACGCCATCTAGTTTGTACTTGTTTATTTTTATTTAGTACAAAAATAGTTTTTGAAATAATTTAAACTGATACACGTTATTAAATTAAATATTTATTTAATTATGTCAAAGAAGTATAACTTTTCACGTACGTACAAAGGTACACGCACTTTTTTTTTGATATTATAGGCCTTCTTCGTCAAGTAATATACAACACAAAACTATGGTTAGTCTTTTGGAGAAAAATAAAACAAAACTGGTAAACAGGTGCAATTACATAAACTACTAAATACTTATCTACTGTAAGAAGGTATGATGATTACAGGCAATGGAGCTTCACAGTGGTTTAGGTAATTTACACATATTTACGGTACTCATTCGTGCTCGAATTTTAATGCCCGCATTGTTTTTAAATTCACATCGCTTTGAGTCATTCAACTCGCATCAAATCATTTCGTGATTTTCAACATTTGCGAGTGCGGTGATGGATTCGATTTCCATGCACTCATTTACGTTTTAGAGTGTGAACAAACTATTTTGTGTACCTAGTCAAGTACCTGCAGAGTATATCGTGAATCTATAACTAAATGTAGAGACAAAAATAAGTATAGTATTTCTACGTACCTAGAGTGTTTTATTGGATTCACTTGGAGGCTGGTTCCTCACTTCCATCTTGGTCGTGAACGAGTCGGTGATGCCTTTCGTGTTATCAATTCACATGTGCAGCGGTGATCGCTTATCATTAGGTGTTTTGTCTGCTTGTTTTTTGACTATAATATTTGTAAAGTAGATTACTGAAGTAATAATAAATAAATAAATAATAAATAAACGCTTACACAATCATACCCCGCAGTAGGTTTTTACCTGTGTTGCGGGTGGCATGGACGACACATATAGGTAATATATCACAATAGCACCCATGACCCGAGTATAAATATTTATCTGTCACATAAACATCTGCCCCAGCCGGGAATCGAACCCGGGACCCTTCTCTTCGCAGGTCTTCGCTACCAACTAGACTACTGGGTCGTCAATGAAATAAACGCTTTTGCAATATCATAGTTAAATTAAAGCCTTTGCTTACATACAAAGCAAAAAGTATATAAAGCTCATGTACGTGCTTAAAATCCACGTATGTGCACGAGATTGCTGCTGGCTGTATCACTTACACGAAGTGGATTAGCGTGAGATGAACATATCGCATACACACTTGCCCAACATGCTCGACCTAGACATTGATTCGGAAAATATATCATCATGGTACATTATTATGTTCATTATAAACTCATTAGCGTAGCGGGCAACGGCACTCGGGTCGGGCGCCAAATTACCAACATTATCAATTTATACCCGCCCGTACATAAACAAAAAAGGCGAATGTAGCTGACCGGTTCCCGTTAACAAATTCGTATTGTGCAATGTAGAAGAAAAATTGTAACGCATGTTTTGGGTGCGCGGTTTCGGTGGGAGGGTTTATACCGCTACGGTATAAGATGTGTGTATGTATATGTGCTTTCACTGCACCTCCGCCTAACATCAATCATGTCTCGCCGCTTAGCGCATCCACCGTCTGAAGCTCGCAACGTATGAGCGACATTTTATTAAAACCGTCATTTATAATCCTAGACATGTACTTAATTGATTTTACCATGTTTGGATTTACGTTGCCTTATGAAATTTCCCTAAAGTGTTATTGTATGTACGATGCATTCAGTTGCAAAATATCTTGTAACCTTGCGAAGAACTAGTTTATTTATAGCAGCTTATAAAATAACTCCCGTTAAGTGATATTTTTTGTCTCGCGTCCTTGGTATTTGCAATAATACTTAACACTTCGAGATCCTGTAAATAGAAGATGTTACAGAACTGACTAAACTGCTTTATTCACACAAACAAGTCTACGTTATGATGATATTGCGATATTAAGTTTTTACTCGGGCTACAGATAAAAACCTGAAGCAACGCGCAACGCCAGCATGATATTATATACAAATTGCTTGGTTTGCTTCAACTATTTCGATTCGTTCAGAAGCTAGGAAGAATTTATCAACATGTTTTGGCAAGCGTGATTTACAGAAGCGTTAATATAAAAGATATAATAGTATTAGGATAATTCAATAAAGTCGTGCATGCCTAATAATGTATTACTAATATTTGTTTGTAGTGTCAGAAGTTAAAGGTTACTTCCTTATACATCGTGCCACAAGTTTACGTAATAGCACGTCTCGTCACGTCTCCATGGTTTAGAAGTTATCCGTTAATCACCACTTACTATTAATAATAGGCAAATGATCGGCCTTCGCAAGGACGCCACTACAAAAGGTAGTTACGATATTTTATTGAAAAATACGTGAGCTTCAAAGTGCGATTAGATTTTTTTAATTGAACGATAATTAAATATCATGTTTGACTTCAATAAGCTGTACAATTTACTGCATGGGTCTCTATTTTTAATTAAAGAGGCTTGCAGCCATGGTGGAAGGTAAATTTTTGGAGGGATTATTGGCCAATACAAGCGTTACTCACTGTCAAAAGCCTGTGACAAGGCTTTACGATTGCCATTACATGAATTACGGCAGACGTTGTTCTGCAACATACATACATATATTAGAACTATAACTTTTTATTGAAATGAAATGAAATGAATGAAATAATCTTTTATTCATGAAGGTATCATTGATACACTTATGCACGTCATTTTTTCAATTTACCAGCTTTTCACAAAGGTGCTTTGTCATGGAGGATAAAAAAATCCTTAAAGAAACTCCTCAGCACATCTTTTAAAAAATAAAGCTTATATTTATTACAAAAATAGATATTCTCTAACTTGAGCAGAACTGGTTGCATAGCTATTGGTAAAATATAACCCATGTTACTGAAAGATAAAAGAGAAAGATTTTTTAAAATTAATTCTGTAGTTTTGAGTGCCTTCTGTACAAATAAAAATTGAAGTATTTCCTTATTTAGTAAGAATAATCTAACAGTATAGTTATCATTGTTGCTACCGATAATTATTTATATTACGTTAATTTTTTTATTCTCCGTATACTAAATAATGTAAATAACATACCAATTACCATGTGTAGTTACGTGTTACGTATACCTCAGAATTTTCTGAATGCAGGTACTCACGTCAACATGGACGGTCGATATACTTTCCGCAAATTTCCAGGTAACAGTACTTACTCCATTAGGACTTTATTCTAGTTTTACATGCAAAACTTACAGATACTTTATAGACCTAATTACTTTTTAACAAAAAATTAAACCAACGAAAAATAAACTGAAAAGCGAAAAATAAAATAAACCATTTAGTATTATAAATTAAGATCCTAAATTAACAGTAAATAAATAATTTTGTGACGGTGCCAAACAAACAAGCAAAATTAATTACATAAAGCGTAAAAATGAGGCATGCGATGCACACGGCAGCAGCAGCGCGGCGCACATCTTTTCACAGTTTGTTTTTTCATCTGTTTGGCACTGCTTCAAAATTATTTATTTACTGTTAAATTAGGATCTTCATTTATAATAAAATAAATATATAAATAACGCTTCACACTCATAGCCCCAATTTATAATGCTAAAAGGTTTATTTAATTTTTCGCTTGCAAGTTTATTTCGTTGGTTTAATTTTTTGTTAAAAAGTAATTATTTTTAAATTTTTAGTTGCTATGAAAATTAATAGTAAGTTATGGGTGGTAGATTCAGTTACCGGGTAAATATATGAAATAGAGGTTCACCTCTATTTCATATATTTATCTGATCTTCAGATCATCCCCTATTTTCGTACCTCTTGAGATAAAATTTTGTTTCAAAATTTTAATTTAATTATTAATAATTTTGTAACTTCAAGGTATACACTATGCAATAAAAAAAGAATCATTTAAATCGGATCATCCAGTACAAAGTTATCGGGGTAACGGGTAAAATTTCCGTAGGTAAACTTTTTAAAATTTTCAAAAAAATGGGACCAACTTAAAGACACTTTAGAATCATCAAAATCGGACCACGCTGTGCCAATTGCTGCGTGATCATACATTAAAAAAAACAAATATACATGTCGAATTGAGAACCTCCTCCGTTTTTTTTCGTCGGTTAAAAAATTAGAACAGATGGACGGTCTCGACTAGAATGAACTTATATGGGTGACTTTGTTTTTACTCGATCTGGAACCTTCAAGGAAATTTCTTGTATTTTTACTCTTACGACCGCACTCAGAAAGGTTAATTAGAATTTATTGTCTGAATAAAGTATTTCCATCCTCTGTGTATTTATTGCGCGAGTGAGAGAAATAGGACTAAAGATAATACGTAAGAGTATGGCAAAGTCGTACGAGGATTTTATGGTCTAGTAGGTAATAAAATTATTACAACTGGTATTCGTATCCAATCGTATCGCAACTTGAAATTTTAATTGCTATGAGTAAACGTTGAAAATAGACTAAATTAATAGTATTTGTCCTTGAGAAACTTGATACCAATGGCTGTTTTTAATTCTGTTGTGATTCATCTGCAAAATCTTTAAGGAACTACGAAACGTACTTACTTCCTTTCCTCCACACGGTTACTGCGTTAGGAGATCTCATAGATCTCTTGTAGGAATTTAGTTTTTGCCTTTTGACTTTTGTTTTGTTTGAGTCACCATTCTCATTTCCGCATAATGCAATCCCCTTACATCCATCCAATTAAGGGCCCAAGACTCCGATTATACATCAAGGTAGGTCTGATGCACGTTAAAACCTGCATATTATACATAAACAATTAATAAATTGAAAAATTAAAAAAAAACCCGCCTGCCATCAAAAAAGCTATCACAATATACTATATATATACCTTTACCATATTATCATAGACTTAAATAAATAGACGGGTTGTTCCGAACAAAATCTGTGTCACATTCGCGCTCAAGAATAGGGCGACGCTTACGCAGAAGAGACAATCACGATTTATGCCTATTTTCAGTTCGTCTCGGAGAGACTACTAGGACATATTTTTTTAACATCGTAAGTGAATATTAATAATTTTAATATGTATTGTATGCTTTGTTAGGTTCAATAGGTACATCCAATATGTAAAAAAAATATATTAAGTAAGTCAATTTTACTACATATCGCGTATTGAACATCACTTTCTACCTATTTCCGCATCTTTGTCCTTCTGTTTTTTCATACTCTGTGACAGCGCTTTGTTTGGTTCAAGAGGCGGTATCACATATTTTGCACTAAATATATATTTTTTTTAAACTAAGTAAAATATAGTTATTTACCAATTATAATTAAAAAAAAACTCAAATAAAGTTCAAACGTAAATAGTGAAAACGTTTTAACTGTGCTTAATATACAACAATGCGTTATTATGTGTTCTTGAACGGTCGGTGCTTTTCAAAATATGACATCTACTTGTCTCGCTTGCTCGCAGCCGACTAAAATGCATTGGCACCAGTTGGTTTCAACGTAGGTGTCCAAACTTTTAGTACTGAACAGCCTGTCTATAGTCACCGCGAACTAAGAAGCCCAATTTGTCGTTTGCCATCACAGTGACATTAGAGATGTACAAAAAAATCGGTTCACGAAAGAAACCAATTTTTACAACAAATCGATTCAAAATTATAAGACCTAATCGATTCGATAATTAAATTTTAAACTAAAAACCGTAATATTTAGGTACTTAGTTACCTACCTACCTACTACCTCGATTGAGCTATCTAGAACCGTATATCAATATGTACCTATTTACGACTTCAATAAAATATTCTTTTATCCCTTCGCCCATGAACATCAACAACACCAAAAGCATCACTGGTGCGTTGCCGGCCAAGAAAGAGAGAAGAAAAAGGAAGAAAGATAGATCATGATAGAATGAAAGTCCCGCTCAGTTTCATAATAATATTTTGACATATTTAATATTATAATATGAGCGTCAGAAAAAAACTACAGTGAATAAATTCTTGCTTATTTCGTAAGACACATTCATGTATACATAAATATTATTTTGTTGAAAAAAAAAATGTTTACCGCAACCTTAAATACATAATTACATATAACATATTATCTGCAGTTACTGTCCATGGATGGCGAAGTGCCCATACATAATGGAAAATGTCCTTTGTTAGCATCCAATTCGTCGTGGTATTATTGGGTACCTAATTTTAAATTCAAATGCAAGCAAATCATTTTTAACAATGTAATTAAATTAATCAATTTTCATTTTTAAATTTCGATTATAGTAATGTATCGATTATGATTGGTTTTATAAACGGTTTCAAGCCGTCACATCACCCTACGTCAGATTAGATTTAGGCTTCTTCATATAAGATTGTTTTGACGTCATATATTTTTATTAAATTATGCATACATTATGATGTGATGGGATTTTTACTAGATTTTAACGTATAATATGATTTATAATCAACGCCAATGAAAATGAGTAGGGATTTTTAAAAAATTTTGGCAAAATCCTTTGTCCGTAAGTATTCAACTATTCATGTCAAGTAAATGAATATTCCATTTCGCTCAAAGACACCCATACAAGGTTAGTTCATATTAATAAATAGCAGCTATCATTATGGGCATCTTAGGTAATTTTGACTATAGTATAGTATATACATATAGGTCTATGACCCATATTGCATTATTCGATTTATTTTTATTTTTTGACACTTCAAATAATGAAAGTTCATTATTTGACCACAGCCATCAAATTCGTTTTTTTTTTTTAATTTCACTTATCTAGAACATTTGGGTTATCAAGACGAACCGTTCAGCGGTTTAGAAGATATCAAGGTAATAAGGAATATTACATACATACATACATACATACAAACATACAAACATACAAGATATGCGCGAAAAACATAACCCTTCCTGGCAGTCGGGTAAAAATAATAATAACTTGCTGTTTGTGCGCAATGCAAACAATCAATGTGTTTACCATTCTTTAAATGAAGAACGCTTTTCTTAAATACACTTAGTTAGCTAATGTTTTAAATAAAACTTTTTTATCGATAACTGCCATTTTAATTTTATCACTAGTCGCTACACATAATGAACTATTTTCACAGGAAAGGTTAGGTAAGAGGTGTTTTCGGTCTCCAAAGCTCAAGCTGTAAGTTCTTTGAAAATGCTGACGCTGACGTTAACGTGTTAACTCCTAATAGTGTCTATTTCACTTTTCCTTTAGAGAAACTAAAAATTTTATAAAACTAGCGTCCGAATTAGCCTAAGTGTTATTATTATTTAGTTAGCAGTAAAATCAAGGTAACGGAAAACACATCTAAGTACTTCCGTCTGTCAATAAATTGAAAAATTATCGGAATACTCGTGGTTTTATTAGGAACGTGATCATACTCAGGAAGAGTAAACATACCTACTGTTATTCGTGCTACTCGTATTGTTGTTGATTGAATTTTATAAAAATGATCATCTCATGTTTAAAGTTGACCACGAAATGGTCGAATTGCCTTGGCAATGGCCGTATGAATCAAAAGTTAATCTAATCTATATCTTCATGCGCATATACAGACAGAAACAAATACTAAGTTGATAAATGACCTCGTTACTCTAACGGTCGGGAGTGCTGCATGATTTTCATTTCGAGGTCAGCATTCGTATTTCTTTATGAAGCATGTAACATGCTTTTTAGATAAATCGGATAGATTTTTTACGTATCACGTTTGACACATCATTATACGCGTCACGTTTACGACACTTATACAAAACCTCATGTATTTTACTTATTTTCAAAGAAGCTTAATTGCATATAACATAAGTATCTACTTACTCGTAATGAGTTTTTAAAATTCAACAATATCGAGTACCTACCTATTATGATGCCTTTGCCGAGGACGAGACATGCCAGAACATAGATACTTAGGTTGACCTCATCTTTAGAATACTATGTGTATATTTCTAAAGCAGAGATATCATAATGCGCGTCTTTTAGTCAAGGTAACCAGTTTTTATGACTGCATCCGTTCAAATTATTCCACAGAAAGGGTTCGTACATTTTGCGCATGACATGACTCAATCCCCGACGTTCCCACAAAGGTATTTGCAGGATGGACATATTAAGCCATTATGAATGATAATGTTACCACGCCATCAAGTGTAAAATGCTTAAAAAAATTAAATTGCTGTGATACTCACAAATAAATATGCAATGTATTTCAAACAGTAATATGTATGCATATAAATCGAGTTTTATATGTTCAATTACTGGTTTAATTCGGGCTCTGACCAAATGTGCCTCGACACAGATAAACAACCTACATATTATATACCTATACACGAAAGCGCGCATAACTGTTAGTGTATCGAAATAAACACACGAGTGTTCGCCGTAGATACATATATGTAATTAGATGATCGTCCGTTGAAAGAAGGCCGCGCCGCGACCTTCCGGATGGTGGTGGGTCCGTGGTCGCCGAGCAATGACCGCACGGTCCTCCCGTGCGCCTCGATCTGCAATTAAGCATTTACATATCCCAAAAGGCGTTCCTTTTGGGTCGAAACTGCTTTTGTGTTTTACGAAAAAAAAACATTAACTTTATGGGTTCATGTGACCGGAAAGGTATATAGTTACTTTGACAATGAGTTATATTGCTTACACCGTTGCGATTGAATTAATTTATTGCCATGGATTTAAGATATGAGCGCAATAACTTGTTTGTTTTATAAAAAATAATTAATTACTTTTGCTAAATTGTTGTACAGTTTAGGTAGAATGAAATGCATTATAATATTATAAATACAAAAAAATGGTTGTCTGTAAAGTCGGTTTACGGACGGTAGTTTAACGTGACAACGTCATGACAAAGCTCCGCCCCGCTCCGCTCCACTCAATTACGATCGCCTACGGCTCGCCTATGGCATTGGCTACGATATGCCGATCGTAGCTGATCGTGCCTCTCTCTCTCGCTTTTGCCGCTCTCTCGCTCGCAGAACGGGACACTTTTTCGTGCATGCAGCCCGTGTTCATCGATTTATAAGACGTTATCACGTCAAAAATGTTTGTACGGATGTCCTTTATGGACTCTGAAACCATCCAACCGATATGCCTCAAAATAATTTCAATCGAAAGGCAACAAGTTGTTTCTTCAGTCTATCTCTGGAAGAATTGGTGAATGGCTATACACTGCTAGGTATATGAGGCTGACGTCAGACTGGTCTGAGGAACTCCTCAGCTTTGTTTTATTGGTTGCAGATAGTCAGCCTGCTCAGTGGTCATTTGACATCAAATAATAATATCTGTGTAGAGATCGTCTACTTTAAAAACTTACTTGTTACCGTTTGCTGGTATCATAATAATTTTAGTGTGGAAAATTTCAATATTGCTTTTTCAAAATAAATAAATTTCAGTTAGAGACAAGTGACCCCCTCTACAAGCTAAATGGTAAGTGTTGGACATGTGAAAAAAATTCACGGCAATAGCACATATGATGAATTTAAAAGGAAAACTATCACGACTGTGTTAGCATAAGTACCTACTTAGTTAACGAGTAATAGTCGATAAACTTACAACTTCGAAACTCTACATTGCGCGTGGCCTGACACGCACTTGACCGGTTTTTTGATAAAGTTTACTGTGTGGCTGGAAAGTTTACGTCTATTTTGACTAATGACCGTTTCAAAGATATAAAAAATGTACGTGTTTAGTTAAATTAGATACCTAGTAGATCAGTATTTAACTAATCTGAACCTTCAACAAGACTACAATCACAAAACACACTGCATTTATACCGAGTTATAATATGTAACATTTCATGAAAAATTAGAAAGGTTAAAATCGATAGTAGGTTGGTACTTGTAAACCTGTCACCATGTACAGTGAGTGAATGACATTAAAAGCACGGTTTCAATTAGCATGTAATCAAGAAATTACACCTGCTTAAAGAATGACATCACGACATTGTGAGTCAATGCGTTGTTCTACGTTAAATAAATAAATTAGCAGTCGATGGCCGCGATGATGGTTCGCGCTAAATGTTGCGTATGTAACGACGTCCTGGAACACTTCTTTTTTAAATTTTAAATTCTCATTCAACTCTTCTGTAGACTAAAGACTCGGGTATGTACTTAATATATATTAGAGATGTATTAAGTATGTAATTTCATTTAATATCTGTATTAAGAAGTACATAATAAGTTCCGTTATTTAATTCTGTGAATTTGAGATAGAAAAGTCTATCTTTATAATGTTATAATTTGTTTTAAACATTAACATTTACAAACTATTTTTGTTAGATATTTAAATACATCATGCAGTCGATGAACTTTAATTAATGTTAAACCAATGAGCGATAGCACCTATATTGTTAATCATCATTACTATAGTCACTTAAGTCATTAATATGCGGAATACATCGTCGTTTGGTTAAATGTCTTTCACTACATTCACTATAAACATAAAGTACCTAATACAATATAAAGATAATTAGTTACAGACAGGTGCCTATATACCATTAGTATGTTTACATAAAAAAGCGTAAGTATTTTCGGGAAAACTTATATTTTCCTTAAAGTATTGTACAGTACTGTATTACAGCTAGGACAGTTATTTGACCCATAGGTGACAAATTGTCATCTGACAATAATGATTCAATCGTTCTTTGTTCAGCTCATATAGCTTCAAGTGAATTGCTATCTTTGACTTTATTCTGTGTCTCCATGGTATTTACTAGAATTTTAATTGTTTCGACACCTACGTCGTTGCAGCTTTATTTAGCGTGTGTGTTCTTCGCTGTATATCACCTTAAATTAGTGATAATTTTGGTGATCGGAAGCAACGGGCGAAGCGGGACTTGTTGCTGGCCCGTGACTATTGGTCTTCGTGTTTACACATAGAGAGTAACGCCCTTAGTGTTCCTTGTTTTGTTTCAAAATATTGAACACCGTTTCATTTAACACCCACTTTCAAATTATGTGTATTGACATGTGACGACGCAAAGAGCGGCTACAGATAGTTATTTTAGTTCTATTACATTCGTCTAAGATAACTAACATCATAGGGTATTGTTACATAATATTGTAATAAACATTATTAGAATTTTGATAAAATCTTACAGATTGTTATGCGTTATTAAAATGTAGTTTTATTCAATTACTAGCTGTTGCCCACAGCTTCGCATATGGAAATTATGTTTTACCTTATTTGTATCTCTTGCAGAAAAAATTACAAAAACGGTGAATTTACATTGAAGTACTTATACTTAGTAATTTATATACTGAAACCCACGATAAAACCACAAAGGATTCCTCCAGGAGCGGGTTTTGAAAAATAAGCAATATTCACAATAATTTGTATTTTTTCTTCTTTTTTTTACAAAATTTTGAAAAACTGAAAAATATGTATTCCATCAATTTAAGCAAGAAACATTTGTTGCAATTTTGAAGCAAATCGCTTGATGTTTTAAAAATATTCCATACAAATTTTCATCCTGTTTCCCAGGGAAACCTTTTTATTTTCCAGGATAAAAAGTATCCTATAATATGTAACTAGTATGTAATTAGTATATAGTATAGTATAATATGTAATTAGTAACAACTTTACTAACTTTCATCGAAATCCGTTCAAGGGTTTTCATGTGATGCCCGGACAGACAAACAGACAGACAGACAGACAATAATTCTAAAAAAAATATTTTTATGCTCTAACACGTTATTGAAGTGCCCTCTAATCGAAATTTTCAAAAAATGTTCAATGTACAGAAAATTTGCCCTTTGAGTTTTATTATAGTATAGATAATTATGTAGGTATTTTCTCTATTGAATTTTCCCAGATGTGAACTTATGCACTTTTATAAGTTAAGCCCAAAGTTTTTATTATTGGTAGTTCTAACGATCAATTACACCTTAGTAAATTTTTAAATAAATTAAACAGGATAAAATAATAAGATTTTCATGTTTAAATTAATTAATTTCAAATTTTGACACTGTGGCTAATATGTTGCGATAACTTACTTACATGATCGATTATCTAATAGATAGTCTATATAATTATAATTAGGTAAACATGTGCAATATGAAATCTACGTAGGTACACGTAATGGAAGCTGCTTTCAACATCAGATTATATTTTAACGCTGTAAAGCTCTCGTAAAGCATAATTATTTAATGTGTCAACAAGCTAATGGCATACCAAAGATCATGTTACGAAGCTGGATACCAGTTTGGTGGGTCCGTATTGAACAAATGGAGGTGTGCAAGCGCACTGCATAAATTCAACGCAATGTATGCGCCAAAGTGGGAATGCCAATGAACTTAGGACGGCTATTGACAGGTATTGCGTTAAGACAAATAGACGTTGCGGCGGCTGAGACAGACCTCCGTTCACTTGACCTGCCTACCACATACATGCGTACCTTATACAACCACAAACCTCCTGAGAACTTCTATGTAAACACCCGGTGAGGGTAAATAAAGAGTTCTCGTTGGCAAGTACCTAATTATTTAACTCTAACCGCGTCAGTGTGTAAATTCCGTTTTAAGCAAAAACAAGGGCGGGCATTGCACGACATTCGTTTTTAAACTAAATACTGATGAATATTCAAGGAAGAAAGTATACTTGAATATAATGAAAATTAATTAAGGAAATTTTCATAATAGGATAGCGAATGTAGAGAATCTAGAGATTAATATGACCACACGACCGGTCAAATATGCTGTTTATAAAAGAGACTGCTACTTAGTTTTAGTTAATTGGTTAATTAAATAAATTGAAGATTACGCAAATATTTCATTTGTCAAGAAAAATACTAAGCACATAAACCATATTTTGCAAAGGCCATGGAATGTCTAATCGTTGATATCCATTCTCTATTACCATTTCGTAAAGGGCCTGTTGATTCTCAAATAATAAACTGTTTTTCTATATTATATAATTAGCCAGAAAATTTATTTCGGGCTCGTTTTGAGATGATACTAAGACGTCATAAAAATAAGATTCGTCGCGACCAACTAGGCTACAGGGTCTACTTTATGCATTTTATACTACAGTAAAATATACCCTATATTTTATGATTGTAGATAGGTTCTTAAAGCAGAGGGAAATAGACTCCAGTAAACAACCTGAATAATAATGCAATAGGTATTAAATTGGTTTAGGTCAACGAACCCATGGCCACAAAGTATTTATATAAATAATTATCTTAGAGCAATATAAATAACAAGATCTTTTATTCACAGCTAATTCATCAGAGGTCTGGCGATCGTTATTAGCAGATAACAATTATCCAGTTGTTGTTCTGTTATTCATCTCATTTTTTGTTGTACCCCTGGTATTGATCTGTTTTCGTTATTACTTTGTTAGATAAAGCCTCTGCTTTTATAACATTGGTGGATTGTTTTAGTGACTAGTAACCGTTCAACCTTTAAATCATCGGCGAATTATTTTTGTCAAAAAATTTGTAAAAGTTGAAATGCTAAGAGCAAAGTCGCAAAGGTCACAACAAATAAAAAGTTCCATGTCTTGTCATAATCCTTCAGCTGGTAGAAATACTTCGCGCGTGTGTGGTCCGAAGTTGTCGTAAAGGAATAATTTATGTTGTGCTTATAGTCATTTATTAGCTAGCATGTCTATCATTTTAAGTTTGACGTCGGTTTAAAATGCAAATCGTACTAAAAAAAATTAAAGCGTAAGCTAGGCTTGTGCTTATTATGACTGCGTATAATAACATTGTGAGTAGTGACATGTACCGTTCGATACTGAAGTCTGTCGCCGTGTTGTCGCGAGTTTGTTTACCCTATAAAAGATAACATAAAAATTGCATGTTTTTTGCCATGAATAACTTCATGATTTATCTTGAAGCTGACACTTTATTTCGTCTAATGGCAGGCGTCTAATGATTGAGTGTCAGTTGCTCCTGCATAGTCACGATACGTAAGAATTGATATTATCAGGAGAGCTTATCAAAACTAGCCTCGGACAATTATTAAATATAACGATTGACATTGGATACCCCATCACATATACGTAAAAAGTGTTTGTGATCTACTAAATTAAGTATAAATTGTATTAATAAGTATAAGTTGTATGTTGTTGATGATCTAAGTTGATTCCATGAGAAAGCACTTAGGTAGATGAGGACATAGCGGTGCGAGTTTTATACTGTTGTATCATTAGAATTAGTATTGTTATTGCCCATGAACAAGCGCTTGCGTATTTATGATAATCTGAGTACGAAATCTGAAGACATTGCTTTGGTGATCTTTGGCTCTCCTGGGTTGCTCGTGACTATATTCGACGGTGTCCACTTACCCTCAGGTAGCCCTTTTCTTCTTTTTTCGTCAGCCATCAGGCCATAAGAAGCTTATGATTTTTGTGTTTCATACCCATATTTTGATGCAATTACATGGATCATGAAAGTGTGCTGTTGAAACTAGTCTTTAAAGTTGACACTTTTAACTTTAAACTTAGTTTGTACCTATCACGTTTTTGCGTGTTGTAAAAGCTAAAAGTTAGAAATATTTCTGTGGTACCATAACAGGACACTTGACATAGGTATATATTTACCAATATATTACATGTTTGAGATAATTTTTAAGCATAATTATCCTCTGATTAATTTTACAGGATATTTTCCATCCCTCTCATAACGTAGCGCATTTTGATGTTTAGCTGAGATCATTTGGAATCACTATGACTAAGTTCTTTGTTTTGCTTATTTTTTTATTAAAAATAAGTACCCCGCCGCGATGGCTCAGCCCAGCAGGATAAGCTGGGGCATTAAATATGAAACCGTATTATTACGGAAGTATTCGTAGTAGCGATCATACAAACATGCGTACATACTAATATAGATTATAGAATATCCTTTTTTTAGAAGTCGATTAAAAAGTACTCCAAATAGGATGAACAATGAACATCAGTTAGTTTTTAATCTAACCGATTTGCTTGAAGAACAGGCTGATACCACACTTCGATGAAAAAAATGTAGGCATCATATTATGTTCTGCCCGTACGAAGCCGGGGCGGGTTGCTAGTAAGCCCAAAATTATCCTGAGCCAACTAAGCTTTCGCCGTAACCATGGTTCGTGTAATGGGGTTTAATTATCGATATTAAATAAAATCATGAAATCTTTACAGTTAAAATGTACAATATATGATATCGTATCATGTATGAAATCATAAATCTATTACCTAGTCAGCAGTAAAACTCAACTTACATAAATTACTATGATAATAAACAAACCAATGTGCTGCTTACCCCGAAGGCAGCAGGCATCGGCAGAATTCATCAGTTAGTGGCGATACGGCAGTTATTGATTGTGACGCGGTAATGTACGTAGTCATTCCTTACAATAAATCACGTACAGCCGAGGATTCAACTATGATCTGCATGAAGTGATTCAAGGATCAAATCTCTCTCCTGTCCTTACTTCATATTATGTTCTATTTTAGAAACAATTACATTGAGTTTATTTATACATACATACATAGGATACATAGGTATCACTGATACACTTCTGCACGGCATTTTTTAATCAGTCAGCTTTTCGAAAAGGTGCTTTGTCATCAAGGAGAAGAAAAGCCGTAAAGAAACTCCTCAGCACATCTTTAAAAAAATACATTGTTATATTTATTACAAAAAAAAAATATCACTAATCACTAACTTGAATGGAAGTGGTTGCAGAGCTGGTCATTTCCATGCGTCTTTGTCATTTATGTACTCATATACAGTGTAGTAACCTTTGCCTAAAAGTTGAGATTTTACACGTTTGTTAAAAAATTCCACTGGCAAGTCACGTATTAACTTCGGGATTTTATTATAGAATTGTACACCAAGCCCCATAAAAGATCGCTGCACTTTAGAAAGACGGTAAGATGACGTTACTAATTGATGCATTCTTCTTGTTTGGCGATTATGAATATCACAATATTGTTTATACGCGCTTATATTATTCCGTAAAAAAACTATATTAAGTACTATAAATATACTGTGAAGCTACTGTAAGCATACTTATTTCTTTGAACTTTTCACGCAAAGTTTTCCGAGATCTAAGTTTATAAATAGCCCTAATAGCTCTTTTTTGAAGTATGAAAATTTGTTCTATGCTGCTTTGCCCCACAGCAAGATACTGTGGATGTGATAAGACAAAATACTGTGGAAATATGCAAAATAAACCATCCTAGCAGTTTTGACGTCAGTATACTGCCTTATTTTTCTAACAGCATAAGCAGCCCTACCGAGTTTAGTCGTGAGATTTGTTATATGTGGGCCCCATTGAAGTTCATTATCTAAGTCACCCCTAAAAAGACAGTGGATTCCTCCATATTCAATGCTTCATTATTTAGTTTAAGAGATTTGTTGATTTTTTTAACATTAGGTAGTACAAATTCTATAAATTTAGTTCTTTTTTTTGAATTTAATAGTAAGTTGTTAATAGTGAACCAATGCGAGACATGTGAGAGAGCACTATTTACGTCGTCGAAATTTTCTTTATTCCTATCACACTTAAATATTAATGATGTATCATCAGCAAATAGTACAATATCCGCTTGGTTCTTTACATAATGAGGTAAATCATTCATAGTAGAAAAAGAAAAGGACCCAAGATCGAGCCCTGTGGTACACCCACCACTGCCGTTGACCCTGATGACTTAATATCATTTATGCTAACTTTTTGTATTTTATTACTCAAATAAGACGCGATCAAGCTAAGGGCCTTATTTCTTATGCCTTTAGTAAAACCGTACTGCTCAGAGTGTAATAATTTATTATTGCTGAAATGGTTTAGCATCAGATTCAATATCATTTTTTCCAAATTCTTACTAAGTGTTGGTAATATAGAAACTGGTATATAGTTATTAAGATCTGTTTTTTCACCTGTTTTAAAAAGTGATATAATTTTGCTGCATTTCATAAGATCTGGAAAGATACCTAGATTTATACATTTATTAAATACTACGACTAAATATGGAGCTATAATATCAATAATATGCTGTATTATTTTTACTGAGATGCCCCACAAATCACCCGTATTCTTTACCTTCAGAGACTGAAATGCTTTAATTACGTCTCTGGTTGTAATATGTTTCAATTGAAATAAAATATTACATTCGTTTACATTATCTCTAATTATAGAAAGTGCTTCGGTCGGTGAAGAAGCTAGTGCACTGGTTAATGTTACTGGAATATTACGGAAGTGATTTTCAAATGCGCTTGCCACGTCTTTATTAGTAGTATGTCTTTAAGTTAATATTTCTACATACATATCATATAGTGATAGTGCTACCTGTAGTCATTATCAGCATCTAAGCATCCTCGCATCATTCAATCCAAAGTTTGAAGTGATCTAAAGTTACAGATAAATGGAATATTACGACATTAATCCTAGGAGGAGTTGGTAACAACATTCATGCTGGCAGTAGAAAATTTATAGCGGAGGCGAGGTCAAGTTCGCTTTGCGAGGGCTGAGTCGTATTCGGGAGGCACTTGCGGTACTCGCTCATTGTCCTCGGTCACTCGCGAGCCTGGCAACACGCTCAGGAATAGGGCTGTCCGTCGCCCCTCTCGCCTACGTTGCTACGCTAGAATCGTTTACACATTATATACGAGTATTACCGACCAGAATATAGTTCGTTTTAATGATGTTGATAAAATATTTTATGACTTCCCTCAGATCTTCACGAGCCGATGACCCGCTGGTGATTACGGTACTTCTTAAGCGTGTGTGTGTAAGGTACATTCCCACTACATTGTTTGCACTTGTGTAGTCAAAGGATGAGAAGTATCTGAAATGCAATCAAACACGTATGGATGATAATTGTAGAACTTATGAGAGTAATGATTGCACTGGCACCTGGTAATGGTATTAAGCGAAAACGAAATGATTATAAATGTTTAATTCTCATATAGTTTCTTTGAATGAAGTGGAAGCTAATGATCTAAGACTAATGATTGCGACGCGTGGCATTTGCTTCACTGATAATGATGTATTAGAAAGAGAAATCATTAAGTTTTATTAAGCTGAAGTGCTAATGCAATTTCTGTTTACTGATAGGCATATTATTAATGTTTATTTTAAGTATAGAGTTAAAGGATTATTGTTAGGGATAACTTAATATACACTCTTAGGATTTTAATTATTATCATGTTTAATACGCAAAATTTGTGCAGATTTAATTTTTTACGAGTTTTTTTTTGATATCTTAATAAACAGACGAACTCGAATCCCGATCATAAATCGAAATATATAAATCGAAAATTTGACATATTATTTTCTAGTTTGTGTGTGTAATCTATAATATAAGACACAAATAATGTTTGTAAGTATGAATGTCCTTTATATTTTATGTATTTAGGTTTGAGTAATAGGTACCACATTACAGAAACAATAAAAATTCTACTTTTGTTAACAAAATAGGTACTTAAAACATTTATAGACCGAAACACAATAAATATTATTTTGGAAAAAATTCTGAATATCAAATCAAATCAAAATCTTTTATTCATGTAAGTATCACTGATACACTTATGCACGCCATTTTTTTAATCTACCAGCTTTTCGGAAGGGTGCTTTATCATGGAAGAAAAGAAAATAGACCAGACCATCTATTTAGATTTTTCCGGCTTATGATACTTTTCTACTCAACTTTAACAACGTGTGGAAAAAATAAAAAAATATTACGCATCACTTTAAAAATTCACAAAAAGCTTAAAGCTCTAAGGGTTACTTGAAGCAAAAGAGAGCTTTTACTGGATGGATCTTTAGGCAAATATTTTTGGGCTTAAAATTACGTTCATTTAAAATCGTTATGTGATAAACATTAATTAATTTCTGTGTTAAAATTGTCGCCCTTAATTTGATTTCTTGAGAATTTGATTTCTCAAGTGTTTCTTTTAATTTTTACGACATTTTGAAGGACAAAGGTTACCCAAAAACAAGTACGAGTAGGTACGTCGCGTACCTACTACGTAAATAACACAAGCCATCTATAAACTGAAATATTTAAATTTCAAATCTTAATATGTGAGTATTTTTTCAATAAGACAAATGGTCTTATAAACATCATTTATTTTCCCTTAATATCCATTTCAAATTATTGTCGGTTCATCTCAGAAAATATAATTAGAGTTCTAGGAAAGAAAAATATTCATAGAACAAACCTCAATACGTAATTCACACAAAAGGCGCTATGTAAATTTTAAGAATTTGTTGGAACGATGTTAGTGGCCTGTTGTTTAATGAGACGCAGACGCAACTGGTTATGTTTTCATTAAATTAATTCCTTGAATTCGAGTCATCAAGTATGAAGTTCAAAAAAAGCCCGCAAAATCAAGCGGAAGTCCAAACCATTACCAAATGTGGCCCACACGTGACTCGCTGAAGAGACCTTTCTGGTAAGCGGTTTAGTTTATAAGTTCGATAAGGTTGAGGTTCCTTGTAAAACTATTTATTTCATTCTTAGTCGTGCCGGGATTGCGACATCAGATCAACGGACTGCATGTTCTTTTCTCTGTACTGTTTCATAAAATAAAACGGTTAAAATAGAATTGAATTAGCTAAGAAAGTATGTAGTTACAGGTTATTGTTGAGATTGTCTCACATAAATTACATAATTATTATCATGAAGTGCATAACTCACAACTTGTATATTTGTGTATATGTTAGTTAATGTCAAGACTTTCTTGTTAACATGTATAATAAATACTTAATACAACTTTAAAGAGGAAATTAAGTATTATTTTTGGTTAAATATGCTTTGGTATTACAGTCTTCCTTCATTTAATAATATTGTTCGTATACTTCAAAGGAGACCCTTTGTGCCTGTGAAACCCTAAACAGAGTAAGTAATTAGAATTAATGAGAAATGAGCAGAAAGGCGTCCCTTGACAGAACGTAATATGATATAACGGCGCCGCTCTGAGATAAATAAATATTGCATTTTTGACTTATATGGCGATAACCTTACATGACGTGTAGAAGATAACATATTATAATTATGTAATATTTCAAATTCGATTGATTTTCCTTTGTGACTGCAGCAAGGTATTTTCTTATTAATCTTCATGCACAGTTACACTATATCATAGGGTTGAATGGAATGCGAATCTAATAGTGTCATGAGGTCATCCACACCTATATATTTATTGGAGTTTTGGTGTGACCGTGTGACTGTGTGTGTGTGAGAAAAAGAAAAAATTGACATACGTTTGCTAGTGTGTCTGTTTTTCCACCCCAGTCAAACTTACAATCTTATGAACTACTTAACTTATTAACCTACGCGTTATTACGCCACTGTAGTACGACCGTATTGATGCAGATATTTAGCGGAAAATTCGGTGAGAGAATTTGTAAATTATAAGATTATTTTAGTCACGGTTATATTTTAGAAATGTTACAAGAATCCAAAGAAAAGTTACGTTAGATTACACGTAATTACGGCGTATTCGAAATCATTGTACGTGTGCGGAGGTTTGCGTTTTCTGCGTTCGATCGTGTTTGCAGCGCGTATACGCGCGTCTTCCGCGCCGTAAAAATACGCCGTGTGTAGAGGCTCTTATACATAGGATCACTTCATTGTCCATCCGTCTGTCTGTCTGTCAACCCCCTTAATCTTAGGAATGCGTGGATGCGTATCAAGTTGAAATTAATATCCAATATTCAGGTCTGCAACCCATTGAGGTTGTGAAAATATAAAGCTCCTAGGTCAGCACAATCAAAAGATACGGCTGTTTATGTTACAGTATAGTGTACTACAGTATAAGGGCGCTACAGTACCGAATCATGAAATTTGACAAAACTAATAAATGTCTTTCGGCACTAGTAAAGGAAAAATCCAAAAACCGTAAATTTATGACTTATATCACAAAAAATATCTTTTACTTAATTTGCAATTAGTAAATTGATCGCGACTTACATCGATGTATGGAGACGACAGTTTTCCAACGCTAAGGTTAAGTTTGTTACTCAACTCAGTTTATTTTTTCGCTAGTTAGTTGCGTTAGCTACAAGTTAGAGTTCGACTCGCACTTTTATGACGGCCGGTTTTTATAAGATTCGTCGACTTCGCAACTTTAAATATGAAGTTTATATCTAGCATCGGATAAAAGGGTATAAGAAAATTTCAAATGAATCCAGCCTCCGTCTAGACAGAGATTATGCAAAAGTGTAAACCTATTCGTTTTTCACAGTATTTGAGTATATTCAGTAGACAGGATTTTCATTCCTTTTATTGGCTTAGCGAGTTTGAATCGCTTTGATTTCCAGTTTCATTTAAAACCAATTCCTTTAGAGTTATGCTCGGTGCGCTGCTGATGAGCCTTCTTCGTTTATTTTTGCGATATTTGGATTTCAATTAAGAGATAGAACGTGATCTTTCTTTGCATTTACTACCTTAATTACGATCGTCTGTCCTTAACTACAAACGGATGGAATCCTACAACTGTGTAAACTTTTCACGTTAGTTATCTACTTATAAATAATTAATAAGAATTCTAGTTTAGTTTTATTCTATCCATTTATTAATTGTTTTGTCAAATAAGTGGATTTATTAAAGGAAGCTTTGACTCACGATTTGTGTGTTTGTAATTTAAATATCGTCACGATCTATTGTTTGTATACGTCGCAAAAGCAACAGATGGGACTCAGTCGATTCCTATTAATCGCTAATAACTTTCTCAGTCATTATTGATGACATTCGCTCCATGTGACGCGCCCTTCGTAATATTTACAAAGGAACTGCCAAATCTGCAGTGCAAACGCTCACCGGCTCACGGCTTTTGAATCCCTCTAAATGGAAATTGCGGAAACTTAATATAAATCGAATAATTTAGTGTGGTGCAGGGGACGTTTTCGGAGGATAAATCTCAATCGGGGGTGAGGCGAGGCCGGCGGTGCAGCGGGAGGAGGGAGGGGGGTCGTCGGCGGTCTGGGGTCCACGATGGCCATCTGCTGCGCTATAATCGATATTATTTAGGAAGCGACCGATATAACTCGATTGTCTCCAGTTTTATTTTAACTGCGTGCTATAGGTACATAAACATACCTACCGTATAGTGTTGGTACCTACTACAGAAAGTTCTATCAAACTATACAAGTTTAATTCGGACGTTTGGTTATGGACGTTGATTTTAATATTGGTACTTTAAGTGATATAATCACCATTAGTGAAGTGGACTTTAATCACTTCACTAGCAGGGTAGCAGGTCACACCGCTTATCACCATGAAAGATCAATATGTATATGTATGGTAGTATGCCGCGCGTTACCGATCAAGAAGAAAGTGACATGATATTACTTTTTACAGTATTTCGAACGTGAAATACTAGCATGTAAATACAGGATCAGTTCTGAACGTGAAAAATTGTTCACCGGTCTCGAATGTAAGGAAACTGAGCACCTAAAGTCCTAAACCAATAAGGAAACATTCATGCTTAGCAAAAGTTGTTTGTGCCCAGTAATGAAATTTCGTAAAAGTTGGAAGCCGTAGCGGAGTAACGAGTCACTGTTCCCTAAATAATTCCAATCACTTTACTTCGGACTGACTCGTAAACTTGTTTGATTAACTTTTGTGAGTGAGTTGATCGTGACATGTTAGCGAATTGAGCATTGCTCAGCGATTTCATTCTGGTGACATGCCTTATCGCATTTATTTATAAATGCATTACAACAAGTAAAAGAAGCTTTGCGAATACCTCACGAAATACCATAACGGCTAATGTATGGTTAACAACTTATGTTATGCAATAAATCATAATAACATATTAATCACTTACTAAATACCGATAACAAATTCAATACAAGCTATCGCTGTAGTTGTCTGTTATTTGACGCAAATATGCTATTTTAGATCTGTTGGTTTGTACGAAGGGAGCCATAAACAGCTTAGGCGAGGCAGCCCATAAAGACTCCAATATGAGATAAGTATTTGTTCGCCATACAAATACTAGTTCTTGTGGGGTTCGAACGGTAAACCCTTCCCTGCGTCGGTGAACACTCGACGAAACGAAACCTGCGATGGTAAACGATTTCAAATTATTGAAGAGGAAACATTATCTTTAACTTGTTACTTGCTTATACCTTAATAAGTACTATTATTTCTTCTGTGCTTATACTTAATGTCGTTTCTTTACTAAGATGGTTTGGGTGTATTCGAATTTTAAATTTACGAAGCGGGTGTTATTGCAATTTTTCTGTAACTAAATTACGATATGAGTGCGATGATGAAAGTACTTTTACTACGATGATTATGGAAACAGACATTCCATAGAACGCATTTTCATTTTGTGATTTTAAATATATTACGAAATCAGCCTTACTTACAAATAAAATTGTAAATTAGTTATGTTAAGATTGTTCACAGTTATGGTAGATTTAAAAAATGACGTGCATAAGTGTATCAGTGATACAAATATGAACAATTAAAAAATGTAATGCATAATTTTGCATTACATTAGAATATAAACCATGACTATGGTTTATTTATAAAATGTTTATCACGAAAAATTTTGGACATACGCTTATGGAACTTTGTATTTAGGCTATGTTGATAAAATAATAATTTAAAATCTTAAATCATTGACTCGTCCTTTTAGCCGCTGCCAATGAAAAGAAGAGATTATGTTTGAAGCATGTATTTTATTAAAGTTATGCGGACCTTTCTTAGCCCATCAGTAAGTGGTTATGAAACTAAAAACGTTAGTATAAAAAAATCGGCCAAGTGCGTGTCAGCCCACGCGCAATGTAGAGTTCCGTAGTTGTTAATTCATCGAATATCACTCATTAACCACGCTGATCTATCCGTGCTAGTTTTTTTTTTAAATTCATAACACATAATATTGGCGTGAATCTTTACACTTGTCCAACACCTACCATTTAGCAGGCAGGAGGGGGACTCATGACTCTAATCAAAATTAGCAAGCAATTTCAAGTCGAATATTTCGCAAACAGACCACTGAATCAAATTTCACACAAATTATATCAAAAAATCCCACACTATGAGTAAGACGAGAATAAAACTTAATTCAGACTTGTAAGGGAGGTAGCCTGAAATCATTTTTTCATAGACTATTCTATCGCTCTATATTTTCAAAAAGTGTTTCGATTTGGACCCCCATATACTTATTTATTAAACCCTAAAAATGTAAAGCAGAAGGAGGATGAACAAATAATATCAAGTTTTTATGGCGTATTACAAACTGTGGTTCTTCCCAATCGTATTTTTTATTATAGGTGGCAAGTCATTTCTAGGAAATAAGAGGTTAATGTCTAAGAAATAGGATAAAAACCTTTAACAACCGAGTAGGTTTACTAGAATTACTTTTGCCCGATCATTCTTTGTAGTGACGCATTCATTAATAAGTGCATGATTTAACTCGTCCGAGAGGAAATGTTGAAAAGTAGTCATAGTGCAGTAAAATTAGATTTCCGGATAAAATTGTGTCGCTTAGATTTTACGTCAAGGTTGAAACTGAGTAGTAAAAATAGTATAATTGCAGAATGTCTAGACTAGACGAATGTTTTACAGCTATAACAGGTTTCGATGGATAGTGCTGGTTGAAGAACAAAAATATTTTGTTGCCATAATACTATATAGTTGATATAGTCCGCCTTTTGTACAACTTATTTGGTAATAGTCAATAAGGTATAAATAAACCAGAATTTTCCGAAACGCGCAAAATGTTTTTTAATTAGAAAACTTAACTAGCATTGTAGGTACCTAATAGTATTGCAATAAAAAATAACATGTCAATTAGCCTCGTATAAAAATAGAATTTACATACCTACTTATTTATAAACATCAACTTCCATAAATAGATAGGTAGAGCCTCTACACGGTTCGCCCAGGGTGGTATCACCACCACACCTATTTCTGCCCCGTAACAATTTGTCTTAAACAATAGTACTCAGGTCAGAAGCGTATTGCTTTTACAGTAGATATCGAAAGTCTAGAATATTTTACTATCTATTTTTGTTTTCATTACAATATTCAGTGAAAGTAAATATCAGATTGTGAGGGCAATTTATTCAAAAACATTACAAGTGTAAACCAATGATATTTAAAAAAATATAGATACGTTATTCCCTTACAAATAAACCTAAAAAATTTGTTCCGAAAAGAGCTTATAAGCACACACACGTTTATCTTTTGTTCCACTACACCAATCAGATTGGTTTAATACACGAAGGAATTTTAACGCTGTATGTCAAATGTCAAGCACTTCTGACAACAACAAAAGCGTGCGTATCGTCTTGTATTGATAGAGCGACTACGAATATAACGGTCAATTGCCTGTTATTACGCTCTTCATCGTCGGAGAGCTAGTGACATATCTACTTTATAATATCATTGGTGTATACTAAGTGCAAGTGTGTACTAGTACAAGTACTAAGATATGTTACTTGGTGATTAGATATCTGGGAAAAACAATTGCCTTAACACGTTCGCTGCGTTGTGAGGTCATATTGACTCACAGCGAACTTTCATGTGGTGCGGCGAGCAAAATAGCGTTCTTTCCCCTGGTGCGGAAGGCATAACTTTGTATATTTTTATCGTAGGAAAGAGATTTATATACCATTGTAATTGCCACTATAACGTGAACAATCTAGCATTTTTAAACACTCGTGAGCCAATTTGACCTCACCCGCACCTAAAGAAAAATATTTCACCCTAGTGCGGTGTGAGGTCAATATGACCTACCGCTCCACGCACCCCACATCCGCACTGAACGTGTCGCTGGCGCCATTTCGTGCGCTTAGTGTTGTGCCACGCGATCGATAGTAAAGGCGTCAGCAATTTTTTGCGCCTGCTTTTTCGATCTTTTGTAATTTTAAGTACTTTTGTAACTTTATTTAAGTATATTATATTAGTAAAGTAGTTAACAACTTATACCTGGACCAGATGAAGTGGCAAGAGTTACTTCATTGTGTGCCTTAACATACAGTAGAATAGACATGAAATCTATTTTCCTTTTGTTTTTTTTTCACGTTTGTGACTTACAAGGTTAAATATTAAACTTTCAATAAAATTTTGAGAAAATTTTTCGAGTGCTATACAACAGAGGTGTTTCCCATCACTAGTGTTTTGATATCTTCAGTGCGTTGTGTGGTCAAATAGACCTCTCAAATTGTTTCTCTTCTAGACGCTAAATGATACAAGCGAGCTAAAAACGCAGCTAGGTATATATTGCTTTGTTATTAGTCTTTGACCTCAAAATAAAATATATCCAATAATATATATCACCATTGAGAAAAACCTATTTCAAAACAGAACTGAATGAGGGCTTATTTGACCACACGCCGCACTGTAAAAAGGTCTTCTATGAGTCAATATAACCTCACGACGCACCAGCAAAAAGTACACTAAAAATAGTTACGCAGCGAACGTGTTAATACACAAGAAGATTCAAAACGGACTAGGTGAAAGCTCAGATAAAAAAATTAATCTGAGGATGAAAGTGCCTACCTCAAAAAATTGGAGAAAATATGTGGAATTAGAGTAATACACATTATTATACTATATTATACTACTGTAGTGTTAAAAAGGTATCTGAACTGCTGTTAATTTTAAATATCATTTATTATTTTTTATTTACTATAAATATGGCGTCTCACAGCTATGCTGTGCTTTTACATGCAATTTTATATTGATCGTCAGCTGTCATTTCATTCCGGTTGTCACACTCAGTTGTTTTTCACAGTCGATCGTGTTTTGTGTTTTGTGTAACAATTCGACAGCAATATATTATTTATATAGGCGATATTGATGCTATCAAGTTATTTTGATTTGTTTTGAAGGGTATTTTTTGAATGGGCAGCTTAAATCTAATTAAAATATTTTGTTAACCTATTTTTAGTAGAGTTAACAAATATCACACAGGAACACCATATCTACAGTTTGAAACATTTATTTTAAATTAGTAATTCGCATATTGGTGATACTGGCAAGAAACCGTATTATGTATGACGGAGTTTACGACAGAACAATCAAAAGAAAAAACAAAACTTTTTTTATTTCCTAATACAGTAAATAGTAATTCACATTCACATGAATTGTTATAAATAAAATAAGAAAACTATAAATCGTTTAAATTATTATTACATGTTACTTGTAAATATTATTATAAACATTTTGGTTTCTTGTCCTATAAATGATCCCACCAATTTATTTTGCTTATTTAAATACAGTGTTAAATATTCTGTTGCCGTAAGCAACCTATAGACTAACTTTCATGAGGACAGAACCAATTACTGGAAGAGTCGTTGGACATAATTATACATAGATGTCTAATCATCTAAATTGCTTCGAGAAATGGACTGCGAAATCGCTTCGTTGTTTAATGTCAGTGTATTAAGTTATCATAACTGATTAAAGTCTAGGGTTTTTGTCTTGTATGCACCAAGTAACACAGACATTGACGTAAACGGCAGCGATGAGTGGTTGTTTTCGAGAAGCGATCTGGTTCGCAATTAGGTGCGTACTTCCCCAATCACTGGCAGGCGAAATGTCCGAGCGGTGAGTCACAGGCGGGCGCGGGCGCGGGTGCGGGCGGCGGAGCGTGCGCCCTGCAGCAGCGCGCCAACATTCCACACGATCGTTGCCTCTCCGCATTTGCAACTACTCTGATGCAATATTCAACTTTACTTCGTCCTTGCAATGCCGTAATTCGTTATAACAAGTTTAATAGCCACCGAGCCGACTTTATCTTTTTATTTGCTACAGTACAGGTTCTTTATGCTTCACGTTCAAGGCCATTTTGGCGCCCTTAATTACGTTAAGGCCGGTTTGATGACAGATGAGACTAAGTACTAAATGGGTTGATCGGGTCGATCCTTAGTAATGACGGAGCTCTATTCGAATTAATCTTCTGGCAGGTCTCACTTTATTGTATTAAAATTGAATATTATACGTATATCGAGTGCAACATAAGAGAACTCGTTTAGTGGAGCACGTTCTACAAATAAAGTGGTAAGTGTCTGTCATGTTGAGTGGCAAATTGGCGTCGTCTCCGCATTTGTTCCACGCCGCCGCCGCCGCCGCCGCGCCACCCGCGCCGCCCGCACCGCCGCGCCGCCGCGCCGCGGCCGCCGTAGCGCTCCGGTCGCCGTGCATCGCCCGTCGATCACGCCGCACTCAACCTTGTGACTGCCGCCTTATAATGTCTATGTACATACAAGGATTTCTTTTGCGCATTTTCTCATAAAGCCACATCCCTTCCTACATTATGAGCAAGAAAATCTGTTATCGCAATAAACTGACGCTAGTTATAGTTAATGTTACCGTCAGTGCATTCTTTATGTTTGTAATAAAGTTAGGTATAACTAATTGATATACTTAATAATAGTTTGTGACTTTTAAAATAACACTCAAACATTATTTATTTTTAGAAATAAAAGCACAAAGTTAGAGCATTCCATAAACGACAAGAAAATTGACAATGGATAAAATCTAAACTATGACCTCTATTGAATGCGATGGTGTTGATGGATTTGTAAGGAATTGCCAATACCTGCAAAATTGCACGCATAATTCTTAGCTCGAGTACCAGATAGGTACATAGAAATTGCAGACCCTAATTATAGACGATAACTCTAAAGTTTGCTGGTACGTAATGGGTCATAAAAATAAAATGAAATAATGTTGTTATGAGGCCCGAGAAAAGCATTTAGAGGCGTGTTAACATTTTGCTTACAAAGATTCCTTTTAGCTAATTTTCTTTTTAGCAAAAACGGCAGGATGCGAAGTCGGAGGCGTGTCGAGAAGCGGCGCGCGGTGCGGGGGGGCAGCGAGCGGAGGGCGGGGGCTCGGGGGGTGCGGGCGCGGCACAGGCTGCTGCAAGTGTCCGCCGCTGTCGGCCGGACTAACCCGTCGCTCCAGGTCAGCGCTCCAGCCGGCTATTTATAGAGGTGCCCCTTAAACAGAGTAATTATTCATTGATTAGCACTGCGAGGAATAGGGGATTGCGTTTCTGATAGCCATCGCGCAAACGAGAATCGTCGCTGGCGCCGAGCCTCGCCCCGCCCGCCTGCCTCGCGCTCCTCGCTATTCCGACAGCATAAACAGTTTGTCAATTGGCCTTACCCTAAGCCTTAAGATAGTAGCTTAACTAACTCAATTACTCAATCAATAGCCTAGCAAAAACTACATTGTATGTTGTCGCTGGCTGTGAAACATAAATAGTAGGTAGTTAGGATATATTTTTAAAATATTTTATAATGATTATCTAATACTATCACTTGCATAAGGAATACCTTATTTCATCATGGAAAACCTATAAAAATACGAACAGATGTCACTGATAGTCACTGATGTCACCACCCCACTGACTTGTATCTCTTTCCGGGTCTTAAAAGGATTCCAGTTTAATTTGACTGGTAGTATGCTCCAATTATTCTAAAAATAATAATGAATGTATGTAATTCCCAAAAATAAGTAAATATTCTCACGATCTAGGTACGTACTAGACTTCACTGTTCTAGACTTCTATAGAAACAATTTAATAATGAAATCAGCATTAAGAACTACAACAATTTCGCGAATGCATTGTGAAAATGCATTGTTCGAAAGAAACCGGCCAAGTGCGTGTCGGGTCACGCGCAGTATAGAGTTCCGTGGCGTATAATTGGTCGGCCATATCTAGTTAAGTTGTCAAGCATCACTTGCTCAGATAGTTACTCTTTTCAGCTTCGTTTTATAACCATATTCCAAGTTAGTTCCATATCCAGACATTTAACTGGCACACTCACACAGGTGACTCTTGTAACTCTAAAAAAGAAAAATCTATTTTAGTATACTCATATCATCTAGGAAGGGGAGAGGTATCTTATATTTTTTTACCACTTTCAGTCAAATTTCGGTTCTCTACTACGAAGGTCTCTAAGGCAATTTGCGGGTGGACAGACCGACGGACATGGTGATTAACGTTCTTCCCTTGATTTTTCATACTTTCAAATTTCTCGTGCCCATGTAATATGTGCTCGCGGGTCGCTTGTGCGACTATGGGAAGAACTAAGGAAAAATATATTGTTAAAAAGTCTTTTAATTATGCAGTGCAGAAAATTGCTTCGAATACCCTTTTGTTTCGGTGAAACGGCTCACGAACGTAGCACTGTCTCACTCTTCAGGAATGCTCGTAGCAATTCAACTTCGATAAAATTTGAGGTACGACGTGATATCTGTTATTTGAGATAGGTTACAAACGTATATATACCTTTTTTACTGATAAAATGATTCACAAACAAATATCTGATACAAAGTGGCGATGTCTTTATATAATGAGGATAGCAAACAAGCTTGTCCCACCACCCCTGCCGCCCATGGACATTTATGCCAAACCCCGAATAGGAGGTAGGGAAGAGAAAAGTGTAATCGGTATTAAATCTCACAATGGAGATGCCTCTTCAATTGTAATTTTTGGGTTCCAGTGGTCACTTAACGCCAATTACATCGCATATTGTTTCTTTATATTAAAAATAAATTCCACTGATATATTTTCTATGTCACCACCATACATCATACTCATTCGTATTATACATATGTAAATATACGATTTGTTATACTGTGCTACTTGTCACGATTTACTAAGCAACTTGTGGCCTACCTGCCTAATCCTCAGATGCAATTAAAACTTTATACCACTCCACTTAAGCGATAAGGAATATTTAAATGGCAGTTCTGTATAGGGATGAAACCTTACCGTCGGTAAAATTTTATCTCAGACATAACTCCATAATGTTTTATCTTAACAAACAATGTTGATGAACTACGTATAAAACATAATGTCTAACCAAGATCTCATGATCCATACATCCTTTGGAGAAACCCGGAGGAATAAGCTCTAGCTAGTTAGCTAATTAGCCTGAACTGTTCTCATCTGTTCTATGTTGTTTTACCAAATCGAAGCTGCTGTCGTGTTACATCAATTATCCTTAAAAGGTTACAATGTTAGAAGACCAGTTAACAAACAGGTGAATCCCTTTCTTCTGGCTGGTTATGCTTCAGTGTCACCACTTGTGTAAGTATATGGGTGGCAGAAGTCAATCTGCATTAAAAGGACACTTGAACGTATCGACATAATCGAGCTAAATGCAAATGACCTGCACTTGTGATGAGTACAATAAAATAATACCTTCATGATTCAAATGACCATATTTTTATGGTTAGGTATGCGTTAGAGGTGCCTTGTAAGGTATAATCATGTTTTTTTCACTTTAAGGTTGATTGGCAGACAAACATTGTATAAGATGAATGTCGATAAGCAAAGAGGCTTTATACGACAGCGTGTAAAAGATTTCATAAAAATTCTACTAGTCATACTTAAGTGATTACGGTATTGAAAAATATTATCCTGACTAGAAGACCAGTATAATTGCTGACCACCCTGTGTGCTTAAAAATATAAACTTTTAAAAGCTGCACCACCTATTAGTCTGTAATGTTTGAGTAACAGAGTGTATGGCTCATATTAAATAAAATCCAGTAAATCGGCTTACTATTAAAAAGTAAAACAATAAAAGCACGACGATTTTTTATCTACTTTATGATATTATATTACATTAACTTCGTATAAGGATAAAGCTCGTAACTTGCCATAATTATACACTACATCACTGGCGTAAAATGAAATAGCATAATAAATATTACGCTATTATTATGCAGTAATAGCGATGATATTGCTAACTCGTAAATATTGCTAGATTTGCTAGTATTGATGTTTGAGTGTATTAGTAAATCGTATGTTTACGAGTTTAATAGAATGTTTATTTTTTGTTTCTGTTTTAGACTTATATCTATTTATGTAAATATTTTACCTTCGTTTTACAGAACTATAAATTTACAAAACTATCTTATCTTCAGCACCTTCTTTTGGAATGCACATTAATTTATCAAAGTTGTAATAACGATGGTAAATCATTTAAAGTTTATAACTTGTTTTAACTATTCACACATAATACTAATTCACTAGAATGTATAAAATAAATACCGAACGCAAAATTAACTTCTCTGAAAATTAAAAAAAAACCCGTTATAATTGAGATGGATAATAGATAACAATCTCGAATGATAAATCAGATGTCTCCATCACAATTAACAGAGGAAGACGCAAACGTTAATCTTACGGTATAAATCTGGTATTTGTGTGATAACGTGAGGAAGTGTTAGAACGAGATGTAAAAATTTATTTCCTCATCGATTTTGACTTAATAACGGTCCGCAATTTTGTATCATCAATTTTATTATTTATTGCCAAGACGCCAACAAAGCTTTTACACATTAAAAAAAATATTAACGCATATAAAATAGTAAATTACAATATACGTATTATTACTTTCCGGATCAAATACACTTCATTTTGCGGAGTAATCGTTTAGTTATAGAACGATTAATATTTACGTGCTATTGGATAAAATATGGATATTGCTAGAAGAGTGGTCAAAACAGGTTTTGGAAAGAAATCTGTTTAACGTTTAGTAATGTTATCTAACAAATAAACGAACTTGCACTAACTTTGTCCTTGCTTAAGGATCAATGTGGAGATCTGGAAATTTCTACATTGCCGATAAATACTGAATAGCGTTAAAAGTAGCAGCAAGGCAAGGAGGTACCACTAACACCGAGAAAACGCTAGTTTAAAGAAAGTAAACTTTTAAAGTAATAGATACAGACAGAACAATATTTTTATTGCATCATTCAACCATGACGTCGTCATTCTCCAGCAATTTTTCCTCCATAGAAAGTTATTGAAGGAAAAAAATTCAAGACAAACACTTAATCACATCTTATCGAAATAATTCCCAAGCTTAGTCGGTCATCTTAAGCTTGGAAATTCTTGGAAGGTCCCAAAAGATCACTTTAGGTGGTGACTCTTTATATACTTTTTTACGTGAGGTTTGGGACTGCGTGACTAATCCATAATACAAAACCTGCCAACTTTAATAAACAATAATATTGTGTTCACATGCAACTTTAAAAAATTCAAGCATCGAAGTACTGTATAGCCATTACCACACGTAGAATATCCGTAAAGTTCGTCTAATATTTTAAGAGCAGTCAATAAATTGATAATAATAGATGGGCAATACAGTTCGGCGGGTTGTAGATATTGTGTAGCGGGGTGTGTGCGTTCTGGGGTGGACAAAATCAATAGCCCGAACCTACGAATAGCTACCACTACATTCAAGGAATCTGCACACACTGCGATTCTTATTTGGCTCATATTATCCGTCCACTTACGACGAACGCAGGTGGTATTGGCATGGACATTTTACTTACTTTGATGCAAAAGGAGTAATAAATAAAGATTCATTGATGTAGCTTTGCTTTTTTTTAACACAAATGTGTCAAGTTAATAAATTACGTGGGACATCCTTATTATCTCGCTTGTTTATAAAACTATTATTAACGTTTATGCTCTTGTATCTACTTATTTTGCAAGTCATTACATAGAGCCGTCACTTTGGAAATGATTTACAGGATAACGAAACAAAAAATCGTGATATCAATGAGAGTTATCTAGAGAATTTATCATTAAGTCATGTACAATTAGTTCTTTTGTTTTGTGATTGTTATTATCTTTTGAAAGACAAGATTCTAAATTTTATTCTGATGTTATGCATAAACTTTACAACGGTATCATTTATTTTGAAATATATACTTCCTTACTGGAGAAGGTAATTTACATATTATTATACCAAGACGTTCAAAATAAGAAGCCCATACTTAAACGGTCAACTATCAATCATATCTCCGCTACAGTTAAGTATATAAAATGTATGTCACATTGCGGATACCCAGAAAATACCCTAATAATAAATTTGCATAGTAATGTCTGTGGCCGTTATGATAGGATTGAGTCCGCCTTAATTAATAAAAACAGTAGGTGGGTTGTAGTGACATGTCAATACATAAAACGTGGGCTCTGCATTTGAAGGAGGAAAGGAGCGAAGGTTCTCTAATATTAAACCTTATACATAACTTATTCGTAGTTCGTAGAGGTCAGTGACTTCAGTATGTCCCCGGTCTTGCATAAATGGTTTCAGATAATTCCCCTTTCAAAGCCATATTGTTAGTATTTGCAGCGGTTATTCTGTTTTTACAGTAATTAATATAGATACAACTAGGCTTTGACGCTTGTTAGAAGAAATTACAGCTATTAATAATGGTCATGTTTGTGGCATCAATTTAATGATACAGTAATACATTATAATTGTCATTGTATATTACCCGGTTTGTGTCTGTTTGGAATAAATTTCATCGGAATATCAAGAGGCAGGCTGACGAACGGTGATCCGCGGCTCGCTCGGACCCGTTTGAATGCGGCACTCTAAAACGCCGCTTTGCCAGTGTCACTGTCCTCCGTTGACCACTTTAATATATAATTAAAAACACTTTCATTATAAACGTTTTACGTTAACTCACTTTATTAACAGGTGTTACGAGAAACACAATTAGTAGAGAAAATTTAAATTTAGGTTGCATATGCGATAATTATTTAGTCATTAGTAAATATGAATGGCCTACTTGCATCCTTGATCTAGTTCATACAAAAACCAGCTTCAAAAAAAAGAGGACATTCTCAATTCGACTGTCTTTTTGAAGTGAAATCTTCTTTAGCTTCGTTGTGATTTGAAAGTCGATGAAACGAAAAAGCGACAGTAAAAAGAGACAGACACATAAATTCATAAGATTTAACGTGGGAGAAAATGAGATAGGAAGCATTATACAGTCTTTCTTATGTTCGTGGTTCTCTTTGTGTTACTTTAAAAAGTGGTAAGTTGCAATCATAGATGGCGCAAGAAACAAGATAGAAGATTCGTTTTATTGCTGGATAGACGCTAGCTGCTCATTTTACTCTTCATATTATGTTAAGAGATGGCGTTAGTTACCACTGTTTTACTTTTATTTTCTAACTTTGCATCACTGTGAATGATCACTTTTAGTAATGATACTAAAACCTAAAATTATCATCTTCCCGAAATTTTACATTTGTCTCATTATCTTGAAACCAAAATTTTTGAAGGTTTCACTTCTACCGCGTGTGAATTGCACACATTTTTTTTTTGTTAATATTACAAAACTATTTATTTATTATCTTTTTAATGTTATTAACCGTCAAACGAGCACACCATGTACGTCGGTAACAGCAAAAGCATTATTGCCATCTTTATTGCTAGCTCTCACACGAGAACATTTTAACAACATTAACAGTTGACTCAAGAAGGATTGTAGTCCGACAGGTGAAACTCTACCATCAAGCTCGGGGGCCGTCGCGGTTAAACTGAGTGCTAACGAACCTACAGGACCCTCGAGAGACCTACAGGAGAGACTACTAGGTGACTAATAGAATATTGGGTAGGATTCAAGGGTACCTTTACTTTACCCCACACCGATTTATGTATAGAGTACCAAATAGGTAATTTTCAGTCCTACCGGTTCATGTAGATTAATGCGTTGCGATGCCCCGTAACTAAATTAGTCTCGTGTGCCATTATGTATTGTTAACTCCTGAACAAAGTTACGTACGTCCCTGTTGAAAATTGCATAGGTGTCCTTTAGTGGCGAAATTCAGCTTTATAAGCTAATTTAGCCCTAGCCGTTATCGTTGCAACTTAAAATAATAAATTAATATTCGATAATAATAGGCTACTTACAATAAGTATAGGTAATCATTAGATTGCAATAAAACTTATAAATCTTATAATGTAGAGTTGATAAATTAAACACATTAAATACGAAGTGCCCTTATTACCTAAATGTAGTTTTTAATTTATTATATAAAGCCAAAAGTAACATTTTAAAAACAATATTAGAGTAAATGTACGCTTTGAAATTATTGAAAACGGAATTTCTTCAAAATTTTTCTCATTCTGAAGAAGTTAGGGCTCAATCTATTTTTTTTTTATAGCCTGAAGGGCAGACGAAAAAGCTTACGGGCCACCTGATGGTAAGTGGTTACCGTCGCCTATGGACATGAGCAACACCAGAGGAATCGCCAATGCAACGCCGGCCCTGAAGGAGAACTCATTTTACACCTTTTTTGAAGAATCCCATGTCATAGCGCTCAGGGAATACCTCAGAAGGCCTCAGGGAATACCTATTAAGCAAACATTAATCAGTAGTGGGCTATTGCCCACTACTGGGATCACGGGTCTTTTCTAATATTTGACAAGGCCAAGAGTCTATTACGCTGAGGTACTGAAGTAAAATCGGAACCCTTTTAGTTTCGTCATGTCCGTCCGTCCGTCTGTCAGTTTGTCTATCCGAAGCAAAGCGCTGAGACCCTTAGTGCTAGAAGGCTGTTATTGGAATGGATATAAATACATATTTACTAAAACTCCAGAATCTATACTATAATAAAACTCAAAGGGCAAAATTTCTTTACATTGAATATTTTTTTAAAATTTCGATTAGGGGGCACTTCAATAACGTGTTAGAGCACAAAAATATTTTTTTTTGAATTATTGTGTCTGTCTGTCTGTCTGTTTGTCTGTCCGGGCATCAAATGAAAACCCTTGAACGGATTTCGATGAAAATTGGTAAAGTTGTTACTAATACTCCGGGTCATATTTTAGGATACTTTTATCCCGGAAAATTAAAAGGTTTCCCGAGGAAACGGGATAAAATTTTGTATGGAATATTTTTAAAACATCAACCGATTTGCTTCAAATTTGCATCAAATGTTCGTTGATTAAATTGATGGAATATGTATTTTTCAGTTTTCCAAAATTTTGCAAATAAAAGGAAAAAAAAATTATGTGAATACTGCTTATTTTTCAAAACCCGCTCCTGGAGGAATCCTTTGTGATTTTATAGTGGATTTAAGTATATAAATTACTAAATATAAGTACTTCAATATAAATTCGCCGTTTTTTAAATTTTCTTCTGCAAGAGTTACAAATAAGGTAAAACATAATTTCTGTATGCGAAGCTGCGGGCAACAGCTAGTCTTAGAATAAAATATTGAAACGTATTTTGTTTTCAGGGTACCTCCCCTATTTTTTCATTCGAAATGTCGACACCAAGGATCCCAATGACTTGGAGATGTTAAGAGGAGTGTTTTGGAACTGAGGTGCCACGACGGATGGGGTTTTCTTAGCGGTTAACGCGCAAACTTGTGTCTTCTCAGGGTTAAGCTGGACTAAATTTAGTCTGCCCCATTGCGAGACCTGCTCCAGAGATGTTCGAGACACAAGTTTCATCCTCTTCTCCTCAATCTGCACTCGAGAAAGATTTGCTCGGCCTGTATAACGAGCATCACCCGTACTGTTATCAGCATAGCAATGGATATTCCTGATGTCAAGCATATCATTGATATGCACGATGAACAGTGTAGGTGAGAGCCTTGAGGGATGCCAGCATTTATGGGCTTCGTGTCCGAGCATGCTCCGTCAACAACGACCTTGATGCTCCGCTCTGATAAAGAACTGGTAATCCATTTGCACAATTTCTCGGGTACTTCGTAGGAAGGCAGCTTAGAGAGTAATGCCTTGTGCCACACCCTATCGAAGCCTTTGCAACATCCAAACTTACAGCCACTGCTTCTCCCTTGCTCTCAATTGCTTCTGACCAGCAATGAGTAAGGTATACTAAAAGATCACCAGCCGATCTGCCGTGGCGGAAGCCATATTGACGGCCTTATAGCCATCTAAGACTATTTTTGGAATTAAGGGTCCGTTTGCGAAATATTTGGCTTTAAAGTGCTAATTAGAGTTGGTCCCCCCCTACTGGCTGTTGAACAAGTGAAAAAAATTCTCAAAAATAGGTTATAATATGGTGAATTTACACGGAAAACTATCACGGCTATGTTAGCATAAATAGTTAATGAGTAATAGACTAATAGTCGATAAACTTACTACTTGGGAACCCTACATTCCGCGTGGCCTGACACGTATTTGCCCGGTTTTATTTATATTACGAAATGTTTGGTTTATTATCAGTGGAATGATACCGTTATACGTAAGGTTTAATATCGATAATAACATAAACATTCTGTAATATCAAATGTTGCGTTTTTGTATTATGATATTTTGCATAATGTTGACTGTACATAACGTAGCAATCCGAAAAGGTCCTACATTGTAAAGTTCCTGCATCGCTTGTACCGTGCTGCATGTGGACGTGATTAGTGTCCTGTTTTCACGCACCGTGTTCACTTATTTATTTGTCTTTTATAAGATAAATGGTTTGGTAAACTTTTCCTTTCCTCTTGTATTCTTTTTACAAAATCAATTTATTTGACACTGCCCAAATAATTACATAATTAACTATACTTAGTAGAAATATTTAAATAACAGTTGTAGCTTCAGTTAGCAAAAACAAAAATAGACAAATCGGATAGGAACACTTTTGACCCCTCTGGCCTACTACTGAGCAAGGGTAAAGGCCCGTGGTCAAAAGGACCTCCTTCAATTCAAGAGGAGAGCCTTTTAAGGAGGCCTAGAGCATACTCCACCACGCTGCTCCAGCGCGGATTGGTGGAGGGGTTAGTGGCCAACCCGAGTGTCGGAAAGTTTTCAGGCCACCCGAGGGCCTCCGACATGGCTTAACGATTTTTATCTAATGAGAACAACAAGTACCGACGGCTTTTCGTGTCTTCCGAAACACAGAAACGCTTAAGAATTTTTTGTGAGTAATAGTCAACGAACTCATTGGAACAACTACGGAACCCTATATTGCGCGTGCCTGACAAGCACTTAGCCGACTTTTTTCTGTGAAAATAGCCAGCAATCTTTCACTCGGCTTTTATATGCTCGCATTCCTAAATAGTTCAATCTTGTATACTCGTAGTTGTGTAAACCACTGTTTTAATGTATTGTAAGCGAGGGGACAGATATCAGCGACATATGACTTAGCATCGGTTACGACTTGTACCCTTCTTTTCTTGATAAACATACACTTGTTCAATAAATTGGACACTTAATTACAATAATTTTGTTTTTTTGCTATTACAATGAACACATTTAATATATGATGATATCATATTATGATGGTAGTTATGTTTTATTTCACTTGTTTGCTTAAGAACAGATTGGCTTTAAGACAGATTGGCTTTAAGACAGATTTGCTTTACGACAGATTCGCTTTACAGCAGCTTCGCTTTACGGTAGCTTCGCTTTACGGCAAAAGTTATACAGTCGTGATAAATGGTCTCCACCCACGTATTTTTCCTTAATATAATAATAGCATAATATGTTGTCAAGCATTTATCATCTCTATTTATTTATATCATAGATTTTGTCAAAACTTTTTAAAATTAAAGAAAGATCAGGGTTCCCGATGCAAACAAAAAATAACATGATGAAGCTTAGTTGAATAATTTAATTTAATAATGTTATATTTATGCAAAGTCAGAAGTCGTTAGAGAGACTTAAGAAGAGGCTTAAAAGTAGAATGCGTGTAACCATTGGACCCGCCAAATAAAAAATCCTATCTACGCCCACTACAGATAATATCAATTTTACTTATACATGTGCCAGAGACAGTGTTTTTTTTTGAGCACAGACGGAAGATATAATTATTCCAAAACTCAAAAACACATAATTATTATATTAAGTAAACTTCATCGAAATTAAATGTTCATCTTAATTTAACTATAAAAACAGCAACTTATTGAAAATTTAAATTTCGTGCAGTTTGATTGGCGCATCGCGAAGCGCGTTGATGTTCAATTAAATTTCGTGAAAAGCGATAAACCATTTTCACTGCTTCAGTCACGCCACGTTTACTGTACCTACGTGTACATACTTTGTTCCATTAATAAATGAACGATGCAAAACAAGAATGGTACAATATTTCTCTTTTTATGCAACTGAAATATGTTGAGTTTTTCTGTCTCATCGATAGTACTACAAGTGCTAGACTTCCCATATTTAGATATATATTAGACGAATGATATGTATATCAAGAGACGACTTTGCCTTATACCTTTGACGTGTTTAAGCTGATGGAGTGAAAATAACATCAATGGCGAATACATCACACACCTGCGATATGCCGATAATATGTTGTCACCCTGGAGGCACTTGATACAATGCTCGGGAACTTGAAAAGCGCCTTAAAAGAGATCTTAAAATGAACATGGACAAGTTAAAATCATGCCGATGTCCCGTGCCGGTTGTTGTTGATAGCGTATGTCTCAAAGTTGTAGACAAGTACATTTTCTTGGGACAAGTGATCCAAATGGATAAGTTAAATTTTGAGAAAGAAGTCACTACGATGAAAGAAATTACGTCATTTTTTGTCGTCCCAAAAAATACTTCAGTGCCTGAAGTCGAAGGTGTTCGAGGAATGTGTGATACTATTAATGACATCCGTAGACGAGTAAAAGTGAACGACTATGGGCTGGCCGCATAGTTCGAAGGACGGATAATAATCGTTGGGGAAAAACGTTCTCGAATGGGCCCTCACCAGATGGACTGACGACTGAAAAAACTAGCGGATATCCGATGAATTCAGATCAAGACCGGTAGGAGTATGGGCTTTCCATGATTACTACAACTTATTTTGGGTGCTTTCAAAAGGGCCACAACGTCAATTTTATGGTGGAAACCATGCTCTAAGCCTCCTCATGAGAAGAGACCCGTGCTCAGCAGTAGTTAAGGCATCCCTTCTGTCTCATTTTATTATTTTCACCTTACTAAATAGCAGACAAGGCTTATTTTTTATGTAAATCTGAAGGTAAGAGGTCATCATCGCCCATGGAAATCAGTAACACCTTCACTGATGCGTTGCCAGCCAACAAAGAAATGAGAAGATATATAGAACAAAAGAACAAACTGGCTCTCAAGCCCCTGCTAGAACACAAGTAGTCGTTTGGTAGTTTGTTCATTAGTTCGCCCACACTGTCCTTAGCACTTCGTTCGTTCGTCACAATAATACCGACAGTGCACATAAGGACGATGAAAAGATTTTAACCGACATACCGATGTAGCACTACCCTTATAAAACTCAGTTGTGAATTTTTTAACAGCACCTGATTACGCTGTAGGACAGAATCTGATAATAAGTTAATATGTCGCTTTCTTATTGTCAGCGAAGCTTTTAAGTTCACAGTGCTCGGGTAGCGGTGACCATTTACCATCACGTCGCTTATCGAAATGTACATGTGTAAGGGTTCTTCCACTTTTACATTCTTCTACTTTATTTATTTTTATAATCATTCTGAAAGACACTTTTTTTGGCATGAGAAAAATTCATGCCAATGCCAATGCAAGAAGTCATATTCATGTAGTCTTGTACGAGGGCGAAAGAAGAAAGCCACTTCCATATTTCTTACCAAAATTATGTATATCCATCTGACCTACCTATGATAATAAAACTTTGTAGAGACTTCTATCTCCACTTCATCCTCAAGTTCCACCCAAAGAGGTAGGTGGTAGGGGGTAATCTTTGCAACGACAGCAATGCCGCAAATTTTCTCTTCCATTAGAGGTCTCTAGGCCTTGCTTGTTTCATCCAAACGTTATTCGTGCAGTGTGAGGTGGTTTTTACCTACCTGGCTAGCTAGCATCCTTCTTCTACGAAAAACCATGAAACATTTTAAACGTGTTTTGCCTGCAATATCGAACACCCAATTAAAAAGTTCCCCTGTCCGTGCTTGGCTGGCAATGCCTTTGTTGTAACGTCAGTTGGTTATATCATGCTTATATTTTTGCTATTGAGATATAAAATGGTCAAATGTAGTTAATACTATCTCTATCAGTTATCTTTAAATTATTACTTACATATTGCTTTCAAGTAGAAGCTTAATATTACTTAATTAGCAATGCGCTCGCTTCCAGTCGTACTGTTAAACAGAATTAATAACAATGATTATAGGAATAGTATTAAGCAGGTAGGTATAATTCTTTATAGGTAATAAGTAACATATTGGAGAAGATAAAACTAAGTGCCTAATAAGACATCGCGAATGAAGAAATAATGAAAGATGTACATGTTAAAAAAGAAATAAGTCATTAGATACGTAAATGCAAATAATTTTATGAGCTACTAAAACACGTAAAAGTAAATAAAGTAATACCGGGTAAGCAAGCAATACCTAGTAATTCTGGCCCCCTACAATTAATTGGCCCTTCGATTTAAAATCCATTTATTAAAAGTTGTATTGGTTTGCGAGGCATGAAAACCATTCTTATTGTTCTGTGTTATAATACTCCTAAACGTAATTGGCAGTTTTTAAAATTATCAGCTAGTAAAACTAGTAAAAACTTACTTTTGCGGCGGCTGCAACGAAAACAGTATTTTGTTACGAAATTCGTCAGAACTAATCATTTGTAATGATATTTACTACTTTTCTTTTTATTTAAATTGTGCGATTTCTTTTCTTATGTGTTAATTCTGTTTTGGTTAATATGTCATAATTGATGGGAAACATTCAACATAGGCAATTCAAAACAGGCAACATAATATAATTGGGAGGCCAATTTTAATATCCACAGCATATACGAAAGATCAATTGAATAGCATCCGGGCCTATGTTTGTACTTAGCAATTTGAAGCAGCAGTTAGATAATTGGTCATGCTAATCGTTACCTATGCCAATATTTATATCAAGATATCTCGGAAAATTTTGTGATGTATGAATACCGACATTTCGTCATGTACTATGAATACCGACACAATATTACTTATGTCTCATAATCAGATCTAATAATAAGATAGTGTCTTTTAGTTAGATATTTTAATATTATTTGTTACAATGTTAATAAAACATTTTAATATGAAAAACAATATCAAATGTTTTTGAAAGGTGAAATTTTTGTTTCATCCAAGGCCGCTCCTATACTAATAAGAAGAAAAATATCCCGTCATATAAAAGAAAGGAAAGAACTTCGTAGTTTCCTGAGTGCGTTAATTACTTTGACTCGGGTCAGAGCGCTCTGACAAGGTGTCAGAGTGGCAGTGAAGGATTTGTTCTATCACTGTCGCTCTTCCGCATATTGATTGGCATGACGGGAGAAATAGCAATAATAGATTAATGTGCATGATCGTGATATGGACGTCCCTGTTGTGCTTATGCTAAATACCGAAGAGTGAATAAGATAGTACATACTGTGGCATGTACGGTGTCACTGATGTCGCAACATCGAAGACTTCTGGTCGCCTAGTACCTACTCGCTTTAATTAATTGCTAGTAGGTGAACAAAGCCGATGAGAAATTTAATACCCCAGATTTGTTTTGCCACACTTGCTGCATGATTTTGCTATCCTAGTACTGACTGCAAGGAACTTCGTTCCATCCGGGTGTCCCTTGACACCTCTCATTTTTTTTTATTTATAATTTGCTCCGTTATTTTTAATTGTTTTCAGTAATAACAACTTAACTCCAATAGTTCGTTGATTTGATACACAAATTGTTACATTAGTCATTATACGAATGTGTTAAATAATAATATGTAATTTGATGTATTGAGGCAGCCTAAAATATTAACCCCAACCCATGTTAGCATTTATTTAATCTGAGGTTGGCATATTCTGGTGTCGTAAAAGGCGAATAAATTATAATTTTACTTTCACTTCTTATTTCTTGTCGGCTATTTATAAATTATATAAAAAATATTACGTCTTTTATTGTATACAATATACAAACCTTCGCAATGACTACAATTTGATAAAGAATAGGTATAATACTGCACATCATCATCGTTAAAATTTGTTACCTAATTTGTATAAAGATTGGCACCTCCATAGTATAAACATTGGCCGGGCCAATAAACGCAAAGTACAATGACAATCTATATACTTTGGGTATGCCATTCGCTATACATCAAGGGCCAATCATTGTACTTTTTACCCCTTATTTATGTTTACTGCATTAAAGTTGTTAATGAAAAAAATTATGATTATATTTATAATCAATTTTAATTACCAGCTTCCCAAGAAATAACTAAACGTAAAATGTTTCATGATTAGCAACCTTATTTTGCAACAAGAAATTGTCGAAGTCGATGATCACCAAAGGGTCAATCATTGTACTGCTTACCCTATGTAGAAATATTTCGTAAGGATATTTTGCTGCAACCTCTACTTGTCTGCTTTCAAATTAAGCAAGAAAAAGCTTTTCTTGTGATGACCACTTTACATGTCAGACAAGTGCATTCCCTCGGATCAACCAGACACTCCGAAGCAGGAACCATACATCTAGAGGCAATATAATAAACTTAGTTTACGATAAGGTCATTGGCCAGTGCGCATTACTATAAACATCTGCAATGAAGAACCTGAGAACTGCCAGATTATCTGTGATTACCAGTGCATTTAACACGAATGCAAAGACATTTAACACTTGCGATAAAAAGATCGCAATCGTTCGTAGTTAGCAAACGTAATGTGTGTGAATGCATTGTATTGTTATGCTGCGTGTCGTAACATTCGCACTGAGTATACGGAAGCGGTCGTGACAAGGTTCAGCAGGCGAAGGAGGCGAGCTTTTGCTAATTGGCTGTAACTGATAGATAAGCAATAAAATCAATGGCGAGGACACCGGCTGCATCTTCAATTTATGTCGATGTGGATTCGCGATGCGTCGTGGTCCGGCGCCGGCCCCCGCCACCGGACCTCATATTTATACGCTAAAGCGGGCACTGCGCAGAGTTCAAACGAGCGACGGGCGCTCGAAACAGTAGACGATCGAAAGAAGAATCGCAACGCGTGGGTAGACGCGGACGAGGAATAGGGCGAGTGCAGTGTGCAGTGCGTGCGGGTCGTGTGTCGCTGAAAGCTTAAGCTCGCGCTGCGAAGCCTCCGAGACCGGCGGCATCGCGCGAGCGCCCGCCTTGCCGCTCGCGTCAGTGCCGGCCCGGCCGCGCCGTAAGCATCACGCTCCGATATCGCAACTGACTGTTTACAGTGACACGCTCTATCGACTACACTACAGTCTACACTACGCTCTACCGACTGCCACCACCTACACGAGTGGACGAGCACCTTTGCTTCTGAAAGTGAGGTGAGTTCTCATTAATATTCGGCGAACAGAAAATTGTCAAAATTTATTTTTTAAAACAATTGTTAATACGAGAAGTGTATGAGATTATTAATATCAAAAAAGTTTTAAAAAGTTTATCGAGTGGATTTGAATTGCGTTCGAGCTTAGAGTGCATCTACGACCGTCTGAAAAAGCCGGTTCGAGAGCTTTTCCATCGCCGCTTCTAAACGTTTCATAACATAGAGGCCGTCGAGTGAGCAAAGCGTTCCAATCCTTAAAAAATTCTTTATTATGTATGTGGTCGTGTTTTATAGGTGTGAATAATTTTATTATAGTGTAATGTATCTAGTAATTATATTGATAAACGATTTTGTAACATGATTTTATAATATTATACTAACACAATTTATAAAAATTATATAAATATTCAGTTAAAACGGAATATACGTTTACATAGAATTCATTAAATTTTATATTTAATGAATATAAATTTAAACAAATTAAAGTTGTTCCGCTGAAATTTAGTATAATCAAAAAATATTATTTAAGTATAATAATCCTAGACATTCATATTGATTCTAACTTTTAAATATTTCTGATCTATGAATACTCAAAAAAAAAAAAATTTAATTGGATGCCAGAAATAATCTAACTGCATGGCTCTATTAGCGGAAAATGTGCTTACGCATGCTTTATACTTTTATGTGACACGTTTTGTAGTTATTGCCTTTTAATTTGCTTAAAGACTATTTTTTTATTAATCAGTAATTAAATAATTATAATTAGCATACAAGTCATAATTCAATCAACCACTTTTTATTTCTAGATAAAAAAATCCTCTCTATTTTTTCACTTCTGTATCTTATTTACGAAACAGTACAATAACATACACAAATAACGAAAAAAAAATTGAAGTGAATATTTGAAAATTGGAATTTTTTGTATTTAAATATTGAAAGAATTGCTGAAGTAGCTGATCTTGCGCGTGCTATAGGAACGACCGTAGCGGATTCAATATTTCACAGTCACCACCAGTAATCATTCACGATTGTAGTTACAAAGTAGATTGAAATCAAATTACCTGCTCCGTCTATCAGGCATATGCTTTACGTCAGTACGACAAAATTTTACAACGTTAAAAACAATTTTCCCCGGTGCAAGGTTTGCCGTATTTTAGTAGGACGCAAATTTCTACAGCATAACCTAATAACAGCTGCATTTAATAAACAAAATATATTTTAAATAATCATAAGAAATGAACATTTAACTTAATTTAATTTTTTAAACTTCATTACATTTTTATATGTTGCCTTGTTTTCGTAGGCTGCCTGCCATAAAATAAAGTAAAGCGACGATCGAGTTAACATTTTCCAATTTTACACTACAGTGCGTATCGAATGCCATCCTTCCAAAGTTTTTTCGAGTTCGCTAAGTTTTTTGTCCATTACTTGTAAACATTGCGCAATAAAGATGTTTCAAACATAATTTACGGAGATATAAAAAACATTACGTTGATATACATATATACCGTATATGTAGTACCTATATGTAGTACCTACATACATAAACGTAACCTACATACATTAAGGCAAAGGCATGATTACTTGCTTAAAGTAAAAAGTAAGATACTACAAAAACACTGTAAATCCAAAAAAGAGTGCGTATAACCTTTACGTTACTAAAATCATATATTACAGTGCAATGCAATAACATCAATCCAATATAAATGACTAGATTCAGTATTATTTTGAATACTGGGTAAAACAAGTACCGAATTACCGAAATTTCCTATTAATTAAACTCCTAAACTCAAATTTTAATTTTCAAAAATTGAAACAAAGTCTTTTTATCTAAATGCATTTCGTTTTTCCATTTTATTTATTTCACGTTTTTTCCATGTCGTTATCGTAATAATTGCAGTCCCTAAAACTAAACAATCTGGTCGATTCAAATAAAATTGTTAGAAATTTTCCGTAAGGTAGCTTAAGTCAAGCTTTATTAATTTGAAATATGATACAAATATTTCCAAGAGAAATACGAAGGCACTTTAAAAATTCTCATCGAACATTATGTTCCATCTCAAATGACGTTTTATTAAGTTAAGTCAAATGATAATCGCTGTCAAATGTGTTGCTTAATACACAAATTAGTGTTAAATCTTAATAAAAATATCTAACAACTTACTTATAGGTCGTACGCAGTAGCGTACTTATAGGTTATTAGGGTTAAGTATCGACTATAACTAAAAATTACAAAAAGGATGAAAATAGCGGACACTCTAAAACGCTTTTTGTTTGTCATGAAATCCACGAGCGTGGCAATTTGTATCGTTCGTGCTAATCCTGGCAAAGCGGGCCATTAAGACCGGCTGTTAATTTGAAACGCGCACGTTGTTCGTCGGTTGTCTATAGTAAATCGGCGGTGCGGCGGAGTGCGAATCGTCGCTTTCGATTCGGTTGATTGCGCAAAGCTCGGCGCTCGTTCGTTGCTCGTGCACCAACTGTGAGTTCAAGTGCAGGGTGAAGGTTCCGCCAGCGCGCCCTTACCTTAAGGCCAAGAGCCAAGAGCTCTGCACTCCGTACAGTCGCAAGTGCTTCTAGCGGCAATTTGCAGCATCCGCTAACGCTAGTCACCAGAATATCTTTAGTGTAAACTTTGATTACGAGGGATTGGTGTGAAATTTGCTGAATTAAATTAGCAATAGGAAGTATTCGTCTGGAACCCATTGTTTAATTTGTTAAGTCACTTTTAAACTAAATCACTTGAGGTTTATTTCACCTTATAAAGCGGTCAAAGACCTGCTTAAGTTTTCTGTTTATTGAATTAAGATATTGATATACATAATACATATAATTACAATTTTAATAACCAGATTTGGCTTAAAATGCTACATAATTATTATTTTGTAAGGTCTCTTGTTTATTTCTCACCCGCTCTCGCTTCCGCTTATGTTTGCGCCAAGGGATGCGTCGGTCGCCCCTTCTCCAGTTACCCTCAGAGCTTGCAGACAGCGTTTAGGGTGATATGTAATGTTTGTTAGTTTGACACTTCACATCTTTTAACGACTCATCCCATAACAACAATTCTTTATGACTGCGTTCTATTTTAACAATGTTGCTTCACGTCTGTGAATCCACCCTGGATAGAGGCTATAGTCCTGTTATGTTAATGAATGTCGCCCAAGATATAGAAAACAATTTATCATCAAATACTCAAATCATTCAGTACAATGCATTAGTTAGTGTAGTTTTAATTACTCTATCGTAACTATACTTAGTCCAATTAAAGTAATACTTAGACTACAGACGATTATTTTAAGGATTTTTTTGCATATAACTTTGTTATTTATAGGAAATACTTTTTAAATAAAAGAGCCTTAAAAGGTTATTGATAATGAATAGATAGCAATAGTAGCTAACATTAGTTCATTGTTAATGAACTATGTGAAGCCTGTATATCAATAAAATGAACTTGAACTTCAGCGAGTTAACCTTAATAAAAATAGAATGATGAGCGCATTATACATTGTGCAGCCTCTTAGCCTACAAATGACAGTGATTTTTTACTCTATTTCAAACCTTTTAAGAATCAAACGGAATATTGACGAACATATTCGAGTTTAATCGACTGAGAAGTTTTGCGTACGGGAATAAAAAAATCTTATTGACTTGTTTAAAAAGAAAGTTATCATAATGAAAGTATCGGTGAGTTTTTTCGCTCAAGGCTTTAGGTCAGATTGACTTTACCGTTACAAATTATTTCACTAGTAGATATTAATATACGTATTCAAATTTTAAATACTGTTAAAATAACAATAACTCTCAAATAGGAACTTCATTAAATTCACAAGGTTGATAAATATCCGATGTCTTTGTCTAATCTTAGCGTTTCCCAATTAGGCCGCGGAATCACGCCTAGTTGACGGGAGCTAAATGGCTGGATGACGTTTTTTCTTTCATGACCCTGATGTCTGTTTTGTTTTTTTAATGCAAAAAGGCAAGGCCAATAACATCAGTTCTCATTCACGGATATCAACGATGATACTCTATTCATAGCCAATCGTTAACAGTGTTAAAGCAATTAGATCCATGAACGGTAATTTAACGGGCTTTTGTACCACGGAGATCGGTAACATGCGTTCTGATACTTGGAAGTAAAGGAAACTTTAAAGCGAATACGCCCTTAAAATTTAGAAGCCGCTCTACTGACTGTGCATTAATGTGAGCGCGCGTCGATATGCGCGCGCAGAGTCCAGCGTGACAGAATGCGCCCACGGCTCGGCCGGCACCGGCGGCGGTTGCGAGCCACGCGCCGACGCTTCCTGAGAAAATGGCAACTTATGGGGAACTGAATCTGGGGCTCACAGGTGCCATTGACCTGTGCAACTTGCTACCCGATGTATTGCCATTCACATCAGTGCTATCAACACATATGTCATTCGTTACATTATGGATTTTATTATGCATTTCATTGAGGAGGTTACTTGGTATGTTTGATATTAAACAGTATTTTTAAACTTTGCTAACGTACAATTCATTTGGTGCGTTGTCTTGGCAGGAGTCAGCGACGTACAAAAACCGTTATTGAAACATTAAAATGTCGCAAAAACGCGTCTGTTTCACTGTTATTATCGTAATCGTGACGTGAACACTTCATGGTTTATTCAATGTCGTTTATGAACAGAAGTCAGTTTTCAAACTCAGGTAACTATCAAAGCGTGTAATCCATGATAACATAATTAAATCTAATAATGCGAATATTACCACGGCTAGAATAGCATGAACTTACGGAGAACAATTATTCGTTGAACATTTACAGAACGAATCATTTTCAAACCAATCAGAACATGCAATACGTAGATCCGTGAACTATTTGAAAAGTCAAATTAAAGAGTCAAGAAAGTAAGTTTATGGCTATTCCCCGATGAAGTAGACCCTTGCTGTGTGTAAGAAACCTCGCGCCAGTCGCCACTTGAATATCAATATGGGAATATAGCCGGCCCATGACGCAGGTCACAATGACCGATAATAAAGAATCACACGAATATGGTCCTACGTGAAATCTGTTTAAAATTCACATTTAACAACAACTTGATCGGTACTCGGCCCCACTCAATGGAATGTAGGTTATGATGTTATTTAGCTTGAACTTTTTGCCGGTCTAAGTTTTTTATTTCAATAGTTATCTCCTTTCGTGTCAATCAGATTTGTATAAGGCGTGAAAGTACTGACGTCATTGTGCTAAATTCCGCCTTGTTAATATGTTTTACCCCTGGCTATTGAAACGAGATTCACAATATCTAATTTACGTGGGAAAGACATCACCTACTTTGCTTGAATTACTTTGCTTCGAAATAATCTTTTATTGTATTTGTATATTCGTTTCATCGTTTTAACTTCGCTAACCGTAACATTTGAAATTCGCTCGTTTCACGGTTAATATAAAATTTATTATTCAGTTCTGTTTGTGACTTTCAATTACGAGTACAAAATAATCCTTTCTATATGCCTAAGCGTATAAAGATGTGAGGAGGTTCCATTCAAGTGACTCAGCCCGATTATCATTTCTTTGCATAGGTATATATCCTAAAGGCTGGCAGGAATATTTTATATTATTTCTCTCGTTTTTGTTTGCGTTAACGCTTCTAAATTGCTGGCCGGTTTCCATTAACTTAATACGTATTGTAAGTCTTCACATTCAAGGTATAATGCCACAATTTACGGCGAAAGAACGCTCAGAGGGAGCCTCGCGTCGAGCGTGCTTCGGCTACCTTACTAAAGAGCCCTCGACTGTCCGGTCCACGGACTCATGGCACCCACACTCTAAATAACAAGGCAAATAGACATGTCCACTCTACCATTTACAGAGTAAAAATTCTCATGTTATGTTTGAACAGGTCTTTTACCAATTAGTATTTGTACCGATATACATGACGCTTGTGTTGGCGAGGTACGTGTAGTCTGTTGCCCTCATCACAAACTTTGTTGAGCCCGACGCGTCAAGTGCGAGGCGTGAGAGAATAAGCAGACTACTTAGCACTGAACTATTCCTGTTTGTGTACAGGTACCAGCCGTCCTGTGCATGGCTTCGACTTTTGAAACGAAATATTATGGTCTATACAACTGCCTATTACAACACTTTAATCTGAAGGATGTTTTTGAAAAGTTTGCAAATTATGCTTAAATCTATTAAGAATGTAAGATAAAGATTTTGTTTTCAACATGTATCTTCAAGGTGTGGAATTCAAAACATCATTCAATTCAGGAAAATACTTGCTGTTGCCAAAAACATTGTGCGCCGTTTGACAAATGATGTAACGGTGGAAAGGACATATTTTAAAGCAAACTCGATATAAACCTTCACCTGCTTTCGTGACTTTGATACAAATGACTTTTCAAAGATAAATATGCGGAGTACAACACTTGTGCGAAAAAGGTTTTCTTAATCCTTCTTTATAGGGCTCCAATGTTTAGAGCTGCCTAAATATAATAATACTCCTACCTTAATTTATTTCCCATTCATAAGAGATTTACCAAATATTTATGTGAAGCTTAAAAGCCGAAGAGGTATCTAACCACAAAATCATAATGATTTATGTAGAGCACTTCAAAGAATATCCGAAATAATTTTCGTAAGAGATTCTAGAAACCAATTTGGGGAAAATTGGATAACAAATTTAATAACAAATTATACGCAAACTGATACAGCGTGGAATATGAAAGGCAGAATATTCCCTATCATAATCAGAAACAGTAAAAATCTATGTTGTATATTCAAAATAAACTAACGAGTAGAAACAGGATCAATGATGATCTGAATTACAATAAAGCCCTTTGTGATCGTAAGCTCTGATCTTTGCACCGATAGCTGAAATTGAGGGTCGCACAGATAAAGTTTGCTTTTATTAAAGGTTTTGCTTTTCTTTAGTTTTACTTGTTCAATGTTCAATTTTTTCTATTTCCCGTTGTTTTTAGAGTTGGACTTTTTTATATCTACATAATTATGTAAATCTAATGACAATGCAATATGTCATAGAGTATGATAGAGCCATAGGAACTCTGAAATTAAACTTCGCAAACCTATCGAGTTTGGGCTCGTTTAATAGCACAAAGTACATACATATCACTTATCAGTATGTGTGAGATAACAGAGTTTTTTTTTAATTTAATTATTTTGTTTCGTTTTAGATGATACTCTTACAAACGAAACTTATCGCGATGAAACTCAAAAACGGTTATCGCGTTGCGGATCTCCAAAACGGATTCTGAAGCAGGATTAAACGGCAATTAAGTAGATCTTGACGCATAAAATGTGAAGCGGGCAAACCTCGGCCACAGTGGGCATCGTCCAGGTCGGTTTATCATGCGGAACGTGCGATGTCATTGTCCTACCACGCGAGTGGGCACAGCGCAAGCTAAGACTAAAGTACTAAACTGACTTTACGGAGAAAAAAAAGAAAAAATAATTTTAAAAGTACGTGACAAAAATTGGCAGTCAAGTTAAACTAAGTACCAAGTCTTACCAAAACATCACACACGTTTAAAATAAAACTTTCGTGTGGAAGTTGTAGATTTAAATGTGATATTCCAAGTGTTATGCATCGTTTAAATTTATTTATCACTTGCTTAATTTCTTACGACTGACACCGGCTAGGTAGGTAATTTAGGTTAATTTAGATTTGTAACGGTATCATAATTAAAATACCTAATTTTTAGAACATATGTAAGTGAAGGGTTTAAAGTATAGAACGTAATAACTTATATTAATAGGTATTAACCTATTATGGCGCTTCCTGGTTCACGTCACTTTCCTGTATAATGCTTTATAAACATCGTGCGCAGACGTCTTCACCTTGGGAGAACATAGGGTTTTTACATGTCTGTTTTTTCGCATCGATGATGATGATATTTACAAGCACAGTCATTGAATACATCGCAGTAATCGACACGACCGCGACCGTTGCTGTTAATCTCGGATTCAAAAAAGCAAACCGTGGTGCTGATAGGTCAATAGCAAAAAGTGACGTTATTTAACGTTTTTATATATATTGTGATTCAACATCATATAGCTATATTAATCTTTATATACACAATCGTGGCGTCTATCAGCGATTAAGTCGTTTTTTAAAGATTTAATTGACTGACATATTCACGTAAGATGTTTGATTTATCGCATGATTTGTTTATGAGCAATAGGGTGAGTTGGTTAACGTTATAGCACAGGAGAAATAATAGTACCTTTAATAAATTATAGTAATATTGCAAGAAGTTTAAAAAATACTTTAGTAATTTGGACGTCTGCCACACTGATTGATGCCAACTGATTTTACTTTATTATTTACACAGTCTATATATTTTCTTACACTTATGTTTTTTGTTAAAAAACGACATTCGTGGAAGATTCATTATTTTTTTATAAGTAATTGACATAATAAAGAAAAAAAACATAAAAATGTGGTTTTATGAAAGCACGATGCAAGTGAAACTTTTTTCGGTTTGTAGGCATTTAATTAAAATTTTTAGAAAATATTAGATTTAGAGTATTAAAATTGTGTTTTTAATCTTAATTTAATTATTGAAAAATGGGAATAATAATGGGAAATCAATAGTAGACAAAATATTAAATTATAAAATTTAATTTCAATTTGCGTATAAGAGTACGGAATACATAATTAATACAATCATTTAGATGATAAACGCATATTAAAAACTAAGAGCAATATTTATTTAGATCATTGAATCTCCATTATTATTCTTACTCCAGGGCCGGCTGTAATGCGACATGCGATAGATGTACGAAAATTTTTGGGGCGATAGAATAAAAGTTTCATTTAAAAACTATTTCGTACATGGCTGTATTAATGGTACCACTTGATAAGAGGATTGCACCAGAACTCTACTAACGGCCTTAATAATTCGATCGCCCGGCACGGGCGCAAGCCTCTCCGGCCATTACTCATAATTGCATGTATGTCGTTACATTTCCTGAATATTACGCGCATTAAATACATATCTCGATGCGGTAAGTGGCTCAAAACTGCGGCATCTCTGTAACGGTACAAAACCACCATTAATAAAGCATGTTGCATAAAGCAAGCATAAGTAAAACAAGCTAATTTCCGGTCTCCGGCCCTCTTTTATGATTATTGGATATTAAAGTCGACATGGGCCTGAGAGGAGAGGTTATTGAGAGAACGAACGTGCACCGAGCCTCACCGTCTACGACACCATTTGAATACTTATTGGAAAGATGAAGCTTATTCGGTTTTGGATTCTGATCAATATTAAATGAGGTTTTTGAATTCGTCGTACTATTTATTCACGAGACCGCAAAAAGCGTTTCAGCGTAAATTATTCATATCATTAGGATATTATTAAAGTAAAATGTTTATTTGTAATTTATTCTTTTCTTAAATGAAGCTGAGCTAAAGGCGTCAATTTCGCTTCGTCATTTAGGTGTAGGTACTAACATCATTTACATTAAAATTTTTGACATAGTTTTATGTGTCAGTAGGTATTTTGTATTTTTAAATATTTCGCTATAATGGTCAATATTATTATAAAACTATACTTTATAGTATTTAAATACATTAAAAAGTTGAATTTTTTGCGTCAGTGACAAGCATTACATCGCTTGAGTTAATAAAAGCCGATAAAGAAAAAATTGACGTGGCATCGATGGCCCACGATTACAATACTAGGTTGCGCGGGCGCGGGCCGACCGCCGCCATTGTAATTCCGACTTACTAAATCAATATTTGCGCAGATGTCGGTGCAAGAGCATGCTATGCTTGTAGCGACCTAAAATTCATACAGCTTATATGGCAATGTTAGCGGTAAATTTTCTCTTGCAGCTACCTACTTGTAATCCTTCAAATGTGGGTCGGTTGCACGCATAACTTGACCCCAGTCGTTTGGGGTCTCGTGATAATTCATTAAAATCAGACCTCAATAGCGCTTAATAGCAACGCCACTTAGATGATTACTCTTTCATTCGCCTTATTACACTTAATAGACTTTTATACCACACGTTTAACATGTTCCTCGTGTCACTGTGGCCTTGTTCTGTTATTTCCTATGCTGAAAAAAGCTTCTATCATCATTCATCCTTTGGTACATAGAAATAACCACAAACCGCTTTGAAAGGAAATAACATAGTATAAACTTAATATTACGCAATTTTCAGGTTAAAATTTAATAAAGATCGTCCGGAATATCAAAACTATAAAAAAATATTATTCAAAAGACCCTATTAACAAACACCAATTATGCTAAATATATTTGTAGCTTACGTAATATCTTTTAATGTTGAATTTTATTATGAATTTTACTGATCAAACTTCTATTATTTTTCCACCCCTTGACAGGTTTCTTTCTTTATCTCTCTTTTTTGGCCGACAACGCCTTAGTGATGCCTTTGGTGTCGCTGATGTCCATGGGTGACGACCATCAAGTGGATCGTAGGCAGGTATCTGTTTGTATTCTTGTTGGTTGTTATTTCGTACTAATTTGAGAGCAAAGTTATGTTGAATCACTGAGTAAATAATTTGGTAGCGGTGCAGATTCAAACCCGGAAAACCACTTAATCACAGAAGTGGGACTATTATGTCATTATTTTTTTGTGCATTTAACAAAATAAAAGTTACTGGGTTCACTGCAATTTTGTCATAATTATGATATTGGGTGTTATTTTTAAATTTATAAAGATAACCAAAGTTAAAAACGTTTGTAGCAAAAATACTGTTCGGTTTTTCCTATAAATGTTGCAGTATTAGGTATATAATACGATTATCTGCACACGGATTAAATAACACAAACACACACGAATATACACACACATACAAATACGAATATACAAAACACACATTAATTATCTATAGAGTATAACCATAGAAGACATACTTAATAGTACTATAACAAACATAATTATTAATATGACATTTTTATGCTATCATAAAACATAAACCCATATTGAGCTTCATAAAGATGGTAATGACTTTCAGTTGAATTGAATGCTAAGGATGACTAAGAAACTTGAGGAAGAAAATAACATGTCCAATGCAATGCTAACAAACCGTGTAAGTTTCTAGGAAATCGAGAGATTTATTAAGGAAGTATCTGATAGTAACTTCATTCATTCATATTCAATAATTAAATTGTCGCAAATTTACCTGGATTACTCAAATACATTACTCATTTAATGCTATGGTATTAAACTCTGTCCCTGCTTCACTTGTTTCGTACGTTTAATGTAGACAGATACCTACTTGATAAGTGGGAATTTTGTATAATTTTACATTATGCCTACACTCACCGCTATTCCCTGAACGCTGTTATAGATCCGGGGAAGCGTCTCACCCCAATATCCCGTGTGCTTCATTACTTTCCTTCCGTTTCCACCTCAAGACGTCTCATTTCGTGGACTGTATAAAGTGTTCATTACACTGTGCTTGTAAAATAAGCAAAAAAAACATGCCATAAAAATACAATGTTGGTAATAACAAAATATGAGTTACATGCTAAAGGCAGTTAACTTAGTATACAACGTAACTTTCTTAAGCTCTAGATAATTAAAAAAAGTATTTATAGCTTCCATTTCAAAGCCCTAAAAACCATTAACCAAGTAGAGTTCAGTGTAATTATTGTTTATGGATATGTCGTTAAAACGTCAAGGATTTTAATTGACTATCTCCTGTCCTAATTGCAAATAAGTGGTTATAAAATAGGAATCAGCCAGCGAAGCGCGAATGAACTCTCCCCTATTCGTTTTTTGTAGTACTATACATTCTTACCAGCATTAACAAAAAATATTTCTATCCTCTACGGTTTCCAAGTGAAAACGAAGAGCATAATTTTCTAAGCGCGGTAACCACGATTCCCGTGTAATATGATAATGCGACGTATAAATATTTCATGTCTAGCTTGCTTATTATCTTTTTGCTTGGGAACCTGTTACTTCAATGCTAAAATGTACCTATCCCTTGCTGGGTTACTTGAGGAAAAACTTCTATAAAAAGACCGAACGTATACGTAATACGATTAAGAATGTCTGAGGGCTTCATTACTTTCCTTTGTTATTTCCACGATGGTTTACCACAACGCTGTTTATAATTATGCATAGAAACAGTAAAATTAAAAAATGTATTTCTACCATGGGATACCCATCTACCTACTTATGTAGAAATGGTGTTCCTTTGGCTAGCTAGTTTACTTATAGGAATTCGCATACATACACGTAAATACAATACTGTAATCCATAAGAAGTTTGAAGTATTTAAACTTGAAGTTATATTGTTTTGTTGCGAACCATGTTTCAAGCAGTAAAATAGTTAACGGAAAACGTTTGTGAAGTTAAACCTACTACGTGCCTAGCTCGCTCGTTTAAAGCTGAGCTTTGACGTTTGCTTGTAAGTACTTTCCATTCATTCCTTACATAGAGATATGGCCAGTAATGACTGGTCGGCCGGCTAGCTATCGGCCAGACGCTCGTAAACACTGTTCGACACGAAGCATTCGTACATGGCTGCGAATACAAGTCAATAGACATCATACAGAGTGCATTCACTTCCTGGTGAAGCTAACTGTTCACACAACAAAATTTCCCGCGCCCGTTCGACTGTGCTAAAATTTATGAGTCAGTTCATTCAATGACAGATTTAAAGGTCACCGCTTTGTACATACGGTGCCGGCAAGGGTTCAGAAGCGCCTCAGGTCAGCGGTCGCTCTAATAGCCAGTATCCCACACTCGCTCCCGAGGAAGCCAACGCGAGGGTGGCGAACTCGCACAATAGACAAAAGGCGCCGTATAGCTCGGCATCACAAAGAAAACGTTTCACTTCACTAATGTTTCTGAAATCCTAAAACGAATCTGAGTCATGTCTGTCTGAATCATCGACGAGGGACTAAAAAATTTATCGTCAAGGACATCAAAAGTAATTCAAAGTTTTGTAATAAGTATAACAAAAATAAAAGATTATTGCATCATTATGGTCAGTAAAATGATTCAAAGTGGTTAAGAGCTGTGCGAAATCAATAATAGTATCAATATACAATTATTTGAGACGTTTATTTAACATGTTAATAAACAAATAAATGAAAATCACTTAGATTTGCGTTTGGAATTTTTAAACGGTGATGATGAGGGGTGTCAGCAGTGAACCCTGAAGCGCAGTGCTTACTGGCTGGAACGCGGCGGCGCGGCGGCGCGACGCGTAAGGGCAACGCTCGTCGTGTGAGCGCCGCGGCCGCACCAACAATCACGAATTCATGGTGTGCCTAGCAACAACGTCTCACCGTAGCTTTCTTCCACACATACCTACATAACATAGGTGCTTGCTGGAATACGCCTGTCTGTGTGCGAGCTTTGAGCTCTCAAGACATCCTGTCTTCAAAATGTGCTAGTTGCAACCCGTCATTGTGATTACGTACCACTTTGAATGATTCGCATTAATATAAAATTTTAAGTGTTCAGCCAATTTGTCTACGCAAGATTTTGAATTCGCGATGCAATAAATTTTAATTATCTCTATTTACAGAGGGTGCTAAGCTCAACTTCCTGATTAAAAGAGCTTAAAACACAATGTTTTATTCATGAACGCATACCTTAATGTAACTGTCTTAGAACGATTTTTCAATCGGAATTTTCGATGAGAATTTAGTCGAGATGCGAACAAAATTTTAATGCGAACGAGAAATTCCACTAAGTAACACATACAAACGTCTGGTATAGATATATCGAAATCACGATATAGCGTGGAAATAAGATATTTGTAAAGAATGCTCGAACGGAATGTTAAGTTCGTGAATAACGGTGATGAGTGTCTAGCTCAGATTTACCTAAATTATTCGAACTACGTTGACAATGCGTGCGTGAGTCTGGCCACGACCCGGTATAATACCGGACGACCTGACGGTCGCCCGGACCGGCGCCGGCCGCCGCCGCTGTGGGCTGTGGCCGGATCGACCAGACACGTGTCTGCCTCCACACATTTACTGCAAATTAGCTGATCCGATGTAGAGCGTGGGACCCTTCAACGAAATGAAATGCATTACTTATACCTACTCGTACAACCAAAATGGAACCGTGACGAAGTAAATTAAAATCAAATGGTATCTCTATTTAATATATTTAGAGATAATATTATTAAATAGGTGAAACACTTCAGTAATATCTAAATACGCTCACAGGCATAAAGTGAAAGATTCTTTCATTTACATGTTCTAAAAAACCCGAGAACTGTTATGTGGAGAGATACTCTAGATAGTTTTTACTCTTATTATCTGACACAAAATTTGCACGGGTCAACGAACTGAGAGTATCTCGCGAGGGAAACTAATATTTACTTTCCTTGCGCTTCATCCCCGTTTCCCTAAGAGATACAAACCTTGTCACGTAAAGTCCCTTCCAAACGACTGCCCTAAATCGAAACCGTGTCTTATCTTTTAACTAACTGAAACTTTTGTAGGTTACTTCAATATCATTTTATAGTAGGCATTAATCGATATTAAATAAATCCCCATTAATTTCAAAACTTAACTGTATCGACTATAAAGTTATGAAGTATTTTTATGATATGATATAGGTATTTCGTGTAATAAAAATATGGGATTAATTAGAATGGTGATGAAAGTATTAATGCCATAAAATGGTAATGTGACCCGAATGTTGACCCGGGAACAACGTTTACGTGCCGTAGCTGCTTGGTATGCGCATGCCGCCGGCCGCCGTGTCTGCCGTTAATCGACCGCTACACTTCGGTGACAATTATCGCCTAATAACGACGCAGTGTCGTCTTGTAGCCAGAATCTAATAACAACTCGGTGTCGCCATGTCCACGACTTCTATGCTAATCATTCGTAATTTACGACGGTTGATAATCGCGAGTCGCGTACGTGAGCGCATTGTGCGAACAGTCGCGCGCACTGGATGTCTGAGCGTAGCATGCGAACACGCCCGCAGCCTTATAATGTGGGAACGCACTAATCGAACGCAAATATTTTAACCAAACTATGCATACTGGATTTATGAGATTTAGATTGCTATCTGTAAGTCACTGTACACGGGCATAAATCATAAGACGCTATCCTTCTCTGTAAGCACAAAGTGAAGGAGGCAAGATTGGCTCGATGCCACCTTTGCCGAGTGACATGCCAGCCACCGTGTCTTACATCTAGTGTGCTGATTCTAGCACATGTCTTCCATTCAGGACAGACTTATTCATCTGTTAGTAACCTCAATGTTGCATTTTATACAGTTTGAACTACGATATGTACGTACAATTACTAATAATTTATTAAACAAAAGAGCATCGATATAATAGCAGTAATTTATTAGCTTACCCATACAATAAACTATGAATTCACGCAACAATCTTATAGAGTTATCGGCATGTTCTCTTGAATTGCATTCCCGGTCGAGATGCAAACGGTAAAATATAGCACACAAATCGCTTTTGCGTTATCGGAGTTCATGTTCAAGAAATTGGTGTCAATGCTCGCTGCGGTTGCAGTGTTCCGAAATTATATTGTGTTGGGCAACAGCGGGCGGGTCCCGGCCACCGACCCAGCGCTGCTCGCCCAGTACCCTTTCGATCACATTCAGTCGCCTTATACTCGTACTGTCCGAGCGCCTATTTCATTCAAATGAGAACATTTTGCTTCATCAATATCCCCAACTAATATACAGTTTTAATTAACGCACTCAAGACTATGAACTTGACGGTCTTGATGAGCGTAGCACGTCGTAGACGCCGCGTAGTCGCTTAGATAAAAGCTACACAATTCGTCTTAGATGAAATAGTAGTCTTAAAAACACCTCTGAAATTTAATTGTAACGATATAACGGTTACTTTTGACAACATATCGTTGGAACAAACGGTAATCCAAATTATACCTGGGAAGTGGGCTGATGTAGCAGACAATGCAGAGTCGGTTCCCACTTTTATGTCCGTTAATTATTGATACAGTTCTTTAACTTGTTGTGTAAGCGTAATATAAGCCTTAGTGTAATTTAAGCTTCGAGAAAAGTTTTTAATGATATTGAATATTGTATAGGGTCAATTGGTTTTTATTAAATATATTTATTAAATCAATGAAACAGATGATAGATTTGTTTAGTAGAAAAGGATATTTTTGTAATAATTAATTATAATAAAAATTAGTAACTTGGGTAATTTATAAGTACTAAATTTTGTAAATATGTATAGGTAATTTGCATTTTCACCTAATAACAAGACAAAGCTGCAAATACTGGATTTTCAAAAAAGAATGAGAAAAGACAATAATTCTTGAAAAAAAACAACCGACTTCAAAATTAGGGATAACTCAAAAACTGCTCGTTAGATCTCCTTCAAATTTAAATGGAATTACATAACAAGCACCAACTTTCGATTAAAGAAAGAATCATCAAAATCAGTTCATCCAGTTGAAAGTTCTGAGGTAACAAACATAAAAAACAGTCGAATTGAATACCTCCTCCTTTTATGAAGTCAGTTAAAAAAGGTTTCAAAGAAAGTCTCAGAAAGGTTCAACTTGCCAACATCTTTATTATTCTGACAATCAGGTCATTACTATACGAAAACTAGGTATGTCATCCGTTTTGTTCTATAATTCTACACAAATTACAATATGAATTACTAATACTCTGCAGTAACAAACATATAATTTTCAAATTGTAGACGCAAAGGCGCACTTTACTCGTACGTCAAAACCACTCAAGATATTCTAAGAAAAACTCCAAAGCTGCTATCGACTTAACAATGTGAAGAACTCTCTACGCCCGGAACAGGTGGTGTTTTTAGTAAAGCAAATAAGTACGCAGTGCTGAATTGTCCACGGCTCACCCTCTCAGTTGAGATGACTTGCGGAGTGTCTAGACGGAGGGATCCCTACTTACATCTACCAATATACGTAACATTATTATATATCCCGGATTTTCTTTGTATTGCTTTGTAACTATCGGTAATTCTCTCCCTTTGGAACTTTAAATGGTATTAGATGAAGATTCTAAAGTAAAGAAAGTTTTATTGTTTCTTGGTTTTGTAGGACTACTGTAATAAAAACACAGAGAAACATGTAGGTAAATTATATATTTTACGAAAGAAAGGCATGCTTAATAGGTAATACATTCACCAGAATATACGTAAATGTGCAAAACAACGGGCTCGGATCAATTCGTTCCCACGGTACTACTCGGCTGTAGGTACCTACGGTGCTGGAGTTACAATAATTTGCTCCGTAGTTATTGACTCTTGCAGTACGAGCCATAAATACAAGTTAGCTGCTTAGAGAGTAACTGCGTATAATGCCCGCCTGCGCCTGGAATTGCTTTTAGTATCAGCCGCGCGCGATGTTCCCGGTCATATGAGCTCTAATGCATGAACTGAAATTTATATCAGCGCTATTTCCATATTTCTTACGTTAGTGTTCATAGAAAGTCGAAGTTAGAAAACGTAACGGAGACTACGTTTAAACCGTAAATTAATTAAATCGTTATTTCCACACTTAAATGTTATTTACCTATATACTCCATGATTAATTCTCTACGACAATGATGTGATAATACGCGGCTCCCAGGTAGTGGTATAGATTTCCAATTAATTATATGAAAATCAAGTGACTAAATCATTGGTCGAATTTTGATATATTCCATACCATTTCATACTAGTTAGGACAAAATGTATAAAATTTGGCTAATAAGTAAACAACGGGCACTAACTAAAACAAGAGTTGCGAGTAGTGTCGACAATAGGTTTGACGTGTGTATCCGGCGTTCATAAAACAACTCATTGATATAAGAATGGCGGATCTCTGTTAGCGGGGGTGCACGGTCCCCTCGAGGCTCCCTCCACTCAAGCACGCGTCCTCAATGCTTACTTCCACGACACATATTCCCACTGTCGCCCCTGCGACCCTGCCTTCCGCCATACCTATTTATAACATTCTACTTTAAATTTTGATACAGCCAGTGTGTACACGCCTCAAGCCCTCCAATTAAAGTTACAAGCGTTTCCCGCTTGAGCTTTAACAAAACTTTTTCTTTAAAAGTTAATAAGCTCACTTCATAACTGAACCCATTTGGCGAGAACTTTTTCTAACCGGCTCTTGCGGTCGAGTTGTAACGGAAGCTTGTTTCGCACAATGCCTCTTTAAACTTCTACGGAACATGAAATAATGTTAGCAGCATTGCATTCATGCTTTCAACATTACTATTACAATCTAATTTTTTAAACGCTTTACTCGCAATATTCCTTACGGTATTAAAGATGTGAAGAATACTTTCTTTATTAATATTTTTTATTATTGATACATGAGAAGAAATGAATGTAATTCCGTAACTCTTAAAATCTGCATTCATATGTACCTATTTTTATAATTTGACCTACATTTTAATTATTTCAACAACGCTAAATATTTTATTTTATTTTTAATCTTATTTTTTTTATCGTAATCTGAAAGTGAACGTCGGAACCTTGTATTCGGTGCTCTAAAGATTCTAAACTTGCAGTTACTTAATTAACTTCAAAATATTCACAATATTTTTTTAAAAGAGAAAACATTTTTCGAAACGTTACGTTAAAATAGGTAGCAAATTTACAGTTTTTTTACTTTTGTTAAAAACTAATAAGAACAGCTTTGTCATGGTATTTAAGACAGGGAAAACATTTTTTTATGTAAATTTCGTACAATGGAGTAGAAAAACAACCAGTGGTGATAAAAAGTGGTCACCCTCGTCCATGCACAATGTTAAATCTGCACAACTTTTAAAAATGATAGCTACGTGAAGCAGAACGGAACTGGCTACAACGCTGATCATTTCCAGGCGATTATATCGCTACTTATTCATCTGTCACCTTTACCAACGAGTTGGACTGGCGCGTAACATTTATTAATACGGTTGTACTACAATAGGCAATGGTAAATGTTGGTGTTCGTGGATTGATTTATTTTGTTTTGTTTCAGACGGGCGGCGGCAGATGGATCGGAGGCGCGCGGCGGGGGCGCTGCTCGCGCTGGCCGCGTGCATTGCGTGCTCCACAGCGGGTGAGTACCCATCACCGACCAATGTAACCTGCACCCCCGCCTGATATAACTTTATTATACAATACATAAAATATACACATACTTACATCACGCCCCCCGTAACTCACGCTCACAGCTTCAGTTAAGTAGTGTCTGATTTATCACGTCCCTAAATAGGCTTCGCGATAAATTTGTATTGAGTTTGAGTTGAATAATTTAAAGTATAAGTCGTCTCTGAACAAGTATATATCAACGTCATAAAGTAAAGAAGCTCTTTGATCAGGGGTATAAATAAAGCATTACAGATTTGTCCTCAGAAAATTCTAACAAGATACTTATATTTAACTGATTTAACAACAAATTTTTCACTGACTTGTTCCTTATTCCTTGGCCTTCTACTATACTATATTCGACGATAATATTTTGTAGCACTACTGCTTACTTACTTATCCTGGCTAAGCGACCAATAGAGGAAGTATCAGATATGTAGGTGCATAACAGCATCTCATGGTACTGCGATTACGCGAGGAAATCAATGGAAAATTAACTGAAAAAAGTTATGATTTTATAGTAATTCGGTTATACCATAAAAATCATACATGCCTTGTCGTAATTGCTATTAGATGCAATATACGACGAAATATGTAGAACAATAGTATCCATTCATCGACACCCCACTTGTAATACAATAAAATTGTCAGGCTCACACGAACCCTGAATTCACCCCAGTGCAAATCCCATTAACAGAACATACTGTAGACAGACTGACGGAACATTTTTGTTACGGACATAATTAGTGCATCAACTGTAAAATATTGATTTAATAATACTCGTAAATAAGTCATAATACACGTATACCGTAGCATATACATATATGCACCTTTTTTCAATTGTATATTGGGAAAACCTGCATGTGGCACTGATACCGCTAATCAATTAGTCGTACCAATTTTAATGAATATGTATCCTAAAACTTAAATTTAAAATATGCTAAATATCTTACACCGTATCCTACGTGGGCGACTCAACGCGAACGCGATCGCAAAGCGATTCGATACGAATTCAGTGCGATGCGGAGCGAAGCGGCGACTCTGTCCTACGTGCACGCGAATTGTCACTTCACCGCCACTGACATACGCCGCGCCGCTGAATTTCGCGCGAAAATATCAAACCAACTGATCGCGTTCGCTTCAAACCGCGCCGCACCGCAACGCACTCTACGTGCTTTTGGTCACGTAGAACACTTCAATACATCTCGACTGTTTGTTATTTTCGCGTAGCGCCGCGTCGCTTCGTGCTCGCGTTGATTCGCCCACGTAGGACAGCGCGTTAGAATTGCAACAATAGCTGTACGTTCAATTAGATATAAAATATGCAGAGTCAGTACTATCCGTGAAATGGGCTTGAATAAAGTTCAAGTGCGATGAATCGATAGTAAGATTGGCACTAAAACGATATTTATTCATTCACAAAATAGTCATAATTTCTATTATTTGGTGGGACTGGAGAACAGGTATAACCGTTGTGTTGTCTCGTGACCTAGAATAGGTAGAGCTCGTGAGAAGATGTCCGTGCGCGATATCCGACGGCCGGCGGCGCCGTCGGGCGGTGCTGTCCGATGCCCAATGCCCGATGGCCGCTGCCTGCTTCCCGATGCCCGCTGCTCGCTACCCGCTACCACCCTCGCCTATCTTCACCAAATCGCGTTTTGCAATCTATTCACATTCTCACTACATACTTTCCCGCGATTTGTACACATTATCAAACAGGTTTACCGGGCCGTCGACCTTTTATCTAAAACGCTTCACACGTTTTAAAATGTCAGCTTTCTACGTTTTATATCTTTTGCGGAAACTTTTGTTGCTACAAATGAAATGACATAAAAATTGTATAAATTCCTGAAAATAAGTAAATGAAAATGACCGTTGCATAACAGTAAATCTCGTTCGGCGATGCATGTTATTAGATGATGCTATTTTTGTACGCAAAGATTTAGTATCCGGAGCACGGTTACTTCAAAGAATTCGAATTGAATTTATGTTATACATAGGAAGTACATTCAAATGCGGCCTACAATGTTTAGGTCTACCCGTGTGAACTTAATCACGCATGGCGACCACGACGACATTCATTCATTGAAACAACAATCCATATTAATGTAGTGCAAATTTTAAATTCATGCTGCCTCCTCATTTCGATTGCTTCGGGGCATGTTTCTAAACGCACGATTTTGCATAAGTAGGTAGTTTTTTGTTCGTGTTAAACAATTTAATACGTCACCACAAATAATGAAAGCATCTCATTAGATGTCATGGGAATAGCTGCACGTAATGAAAGTGAAAATTTATTGTATTGTAACAAATAATTATTTGTTCGAACGGTATAGCATCTAATAGATAATATTGAAAGAACTATAACTCAAAGAATTACTGTATAAAAACAGCAGCTTAAATAACATTAAGGTATTAATTTATGATCTTGGTTGCTATGGTCAATGCGTACAATGATAATATCCATAAATATTTTAATTTAAATGACGGCCCAAAGGTGATGCTCTCAGCATTCTTGGATACAGTTATGACCGTTATATGATGAGCTCGCAGCTTGATTACATCTTACTGATACACTGACTTAGAATATCGCAACTAACTATAAAATAAATATAAATGTATTTAAATAATCATATAAAGCAAGATATCTTATTATAAATCTTAGTGCAATTTGCAAGTGTATGAAATTGTTTTCAATAATTTTGTAGTCTAATCTTAATTATGGTATTTTTCTATAAATATACTAGCTGACCGGGCAAACGTTGTTCTGCCAAAAAAATTTTAGGGGTAGGGGGATAAAAAATAGATGTTGTCCGATTCTCAACCCTAGTCGATATGCACGCAAAGATTCACGAAAATCGGTCGAGCCGTTTCGGAGGAGTTCAACTTCTAACACCGTGACACGAGAATTTTATATATAAGAAGTTTTTATATTCATTTTTGCAAAGCAGGTATACAAGGGCCAAAAACGCAATATAAAATGGCATTCTGCATATCAAATGGTAGTCAGCCCTGGGTGCTGGAGAGAAAATAAGATTAGCTAAGGTCTTCCTATATATACGTAAATTTAACAACGCCGCTCCGTAGCATTAGCAACGATTTCAAACCTGACGATAACCGTAGCTTATGACTTTTACCCCGAGCATCTAATCGCCAATATAGCTGCAACTTGGAACTTAACGATGTTCTCCGTTACTTTAATTACGTCTTTGTCGCCTCTTCGCTCGCCTTTAGTAATTATACGCAGTAAAACGGATATGTAAAACGTTAAGACGATGACCGATTACGTCTCCCCAGCGATTTACAGCTAATATCCTGTTCAGCCGTAAAGTGCTTAATAAGTTGGCAGTCCCTCGTAAAAACAACAGTAAAATATTCTCGGAACGCTCGCAATATTTTATAATAACTGTATAAAATATTCAGTTCAACAGTAGGTTCCCGTAGAACTTAATTTAAATGTAAACGATTAACGTCTTATCTGTAGATCGTAATTGATAATAAAATAAATAACTGTGCAAGTCGTAATATTTTAGTGCGAAAACAACGGAATATTTAATAGTTTTAAGTTTAAGAGGCACAGAGACTATTCTATTTTTATCTGTTTTCGATTCTTTTAATCAGAGATATTTGAATCGTGCTTTAAAAAATTTTTTCGAACTTAGAAGGATAGAACTTAGATTACATTACATTTACTTTAGCTCCTTAAGATCAAAAAGTTATTAATTTTATGATCTGATGATTCCTGTTGCAAACATTTTATTATTGTTTCATTTTTTAAGTGATTCTATTTGGCGGACATATCAAAACCTTTTTAATTGTAATATACATGCAGTATGTCACAGTTAGTTTTGTTATCCCTTGGATTAATTTGTGATTCTTCGTGTGTTGTGTGTTCAGACTTTCATGCAATTTAGATCACATAAGAACGGTACGGCGAGAGACGATCATTTCGTGGCATTTGTGCCAGGGACTAGGGATTGCTGCAGGTATACGATTCCAGGAGTAGATATTTACAATTTCCTGTAAAGAAAAAGAGTAGGCTTTCCAGTAAACTATATATATTTTTGGATTTATTTATGGCTTTGGAAAATTGCAGACTCTCATAAAGCGCCTCCTTTGGTTAAGATAAATTTAAGAAGCTATAGGTCACCAAATTATAATTATGTGTTATATGATTATATTTCTTTCATAACGTCGATTCTAAGAATTTATAAGAATGAGATGTGGCAATAAATGTGTCCTTTTGTAGGATTCAGTTGTCTTCTACACGATATAATACTTGACCTAAGCAAGTGATCATTGCTCACTACACACTCACATACATTCATTCAAACTAAAAACTTGCTTTTATAGCCAATTTTTCAACTTGAAATCACTACATTGAATTTCAGCTTTTAAAATGTATTGTAGCGACATCTATGATCCAACAGATAAACCAGTCTATAGGACAAGACTGTGAGACTTTCACAATACCAGATTACAGCTACAAATTTGTTTTTAATAAAATATAGTGCAAGCTCATAATTATTAATAATTTGATTTCAGCACCGACGGCTAGCAACCAGACAGCACTAGAACTCTTTGAAGGTAATTTCAATATTACTATCATTGCCTTACATTATATTACTGATATATGCCATGCTGACAATGATATTGTATGTATAGAGCATGCTGATATATAATGACATAATAGACGTACTAACTCAAATCTCGTAAAATTGCATTTGCTCTATAAAACACGAAAGAAAAATTACCCATAAAAATACTGAATTATAAGTTTAAAAATAAAAAAACCCGCCTGCTATCAAAAAAGCTATCATGATACATTGAAGTATTATTACTAGCGTATAGAACAGACACCGCGAACACAATGTATGTTCCAATGAATTGGCGCCGCGCGGCTTCAATGTTCAATGGATTCGTTCGATTTTGAAAGGAGAACAGAGGCTCAATTTTGAAAATAGAACCTCCCGGCTGGGACACACATTTTGTTTGAGATGTCTTCTCTATGTATTTATACCTTAATGTCATGATATACCTTTTTGAAATCCTTATGGTGAGTTCTTTAATTTAATACCCATATTGCATTATTAAATTTATTTCTATTTTTTGATACTTCAAACAATAGCATCTCACAGCTGAGTCTCACAGCCACCATATTTGTTTCTTTTATTTCATCTATCTAAAACACTTGGGTCATCAAAACAAATCTAACAATATCTTAATTATATGTATAAGTCCCTTCAGTGGTTTGTAAGATACGAGGTAATAAAGAATATTACATGCATACATACAAAATACGCGCGTAAAACATAACCCTTAGCAGTCGGGTAAAAAATAATGAATTAAAGACAGTATGATAAGAATTCGATCTAAAAAGTAAAATTGAAATGTGTATTTGTAACTATTTCACACTATTTATAATCGGTTCCATGGATGTTGCATTATTAATCTTTTTTCCCTTAACTATTTCAGGCCCATCTGAGGGTTGTTATTACAACTTCCAGCACTATGGCGAAGGCGATCGAATTATGACAAATGAGCCGTGTTTAAACTGTACCTGCCACAATAGGATGCTCATGTGCTACCTGAAGGTCTGTCCCTTCACGAAGCCAATTGGCCAGGACTGCACCATCGAGAAACGAGCGGATCAGTGTTGCCCTATCGTCACATGCCCAGATGGTAAGAAATTAAGAATATATATCACACATTTAAAATATCATAAGCCTATAGTGAAGTATATGTAATTCTAAATATTTTGTGCTAGAAGTTATCGGATTTAAAGATATTTTACAAAATTTTATTAAATATTTGGGTGAATCTTTTTTCCCATATTTTGAAACTGTTTTGAATTTTTTGAATATGACAAAAACTGTAAAGGATTTTTAATATTCTAAAATTACTAGGTATCTATTAAAAATTACCAAGTTATATATTGCCTGGCATCAACAGCACTTTCATATTATCATTTTCTAAAGGCTACTTAATCATGATGGTATGACCAATCTTTTAGGAACCCTGTTTAATCGATACTTATTTTCAGTTCCAGTTGACCTGCTCACATCAACGTCGACTACATCCCCAGCTGAATATGGCGCAACTGGACTCGGCAAGGTGGACAAATATGGATGCAGTATTAATGGAAAATATTTCCCTGAAGGCTCAAAAGTACCGCCGACACCAAACAAACCTTGCGAACATTGTTATTGCATTCGGAATATGACGACTTGCGTTATGCAAGAATGTACACTTCATGTAGATGGCTGTACTCCAATCTACCACAAAGAAGTTTGCTGTCCGGTTCGATACTCTTGTGGTAAGTGTCACATTTACGCCTGCTACGTTCTGTCTAAAAATTGGGTTCAGTCTTTTAACGTCCAACTGCAGGGCAATAAATCTTCCCTATAATGAGATATAGAACGTTCTTCACTAATGCATGCTACATGCTATTCATATGCCACCCAATCATAGATTACCCCCAATAGATACCGCATACAAGGCAACTGACGCGCGTCAACACGTACGTGCAATTGCAAGTTCACGACAATAGTGTCGACCAATACTCACCCGTCAAGTCCAAGTATGAATTAGAAATAACCAATCACAGCGCATTGTTTTGTCCCCCGCAAGTCGCTCAAACTCTAAGAAAATATCACTGAAGCGGTATCCATTGGGGGTAATCTATGCACCCAATAAGATCTGGCAAGGGTAACAAAATTACTGTTAACTAATCATGACTGTGATCAATGGCTTACAGTGCTGAGGCCATGATATTATTATGTATTTAATGGATGAAACTAATTGATAACTTCCAATCAACTACATCGGTAGTTCGATTCAAATTTCTCGACTCCGTAGGACTAGCATTGGATTTCTTACTTTCTTTCTATTATAAAGGCAATACCTTTAATTAATCCTTTACATTATTTCAAAATAGTGTATTGATATAATTGAGCATTAGAACAGAGGAAAATTTTGATTTCTTTATTTTAACCATCATTCATTTTGTGTTTTCCAGATCACCTAGAAGATGAAATGTTGCTACTAGATGACATGACAACAACAGTGCGACCTACGCCTGGATTCTTATTAACAACAACAACAATGCCATCTGTTACGCAAATAAGCCAAAACTGTGTCCATGACGATCAAATCATAGCAGATGGAGCCTTAATAAAGACTGAAATAGCTTGTGAACATTGCTATTGTATGAAAGGAGATATTGTGTGTGTTGTTCAGGAATGTGGAACGCCCATGGAAAATGAAGGCAAAAATTGTACTTCCCTACCTCCTCGGCAAGGTCAGTGTTGTCCCGACACTTACATTTGTGAAGGTGATGAGCTTTTAACAGAGCCAACAACTGGTGTAACATATGAAGAATTGACTACATCAGCACCCCCAAGAAGAGTTGAGGGTAGTGGATATAGAAATGAACCTGATGAACCTTACACTGAAATACCCGCTTTCGAAGGTAGTGGTGAAGAGCATTCAACTACTTTGGATTCATCAGAAATTTTCATATCTCAAAAACAAACACCAGAAATTATAGATGAAACATTTGTACCTACAGAGGAGTCTCTTAAACCTAGCCTTACCACAATTGAACCAGATAAAGAACAAAATACAGTACCAGATGATTCAAATGAAAGTGCTTCTGACTCTCAGTTATTAGGAAAAACCACACTTGCACAAGAAGCAACTACAACTTCACAACCCAGTGTCGTTGAAAGCATGAAAGATACGACTGAATCTAAAACAACAAGTTCAGATTATCTTCCAGCATCAGAGGCAGATAGTTTCATATCTAAAGATGATGAATTTATAATGACAACCGAATCTGTATCACAATACACGAAAGATGAAAGTAGTAAAATTACAGAAATGAAACCGGAAACTGAAACTACAGAAATATTTAATATCATGGAAGAGGTGGCCACCCAACCATCATACATACAACCTTCAAGCTCTGAGGCCAGTACTGTATACAAACAAGATGACAAAACAACAACTTTCGATGTATCGCAATTAGACGAAGTGTCTCAACCACAAGTAACAACAACCGAGGTACCTAAAGATTATTCTGATAAAGATGATCTAAATAAACACGATATTTCCCACGATAAAGAGGAAGAAATATCTCTAATGACAACAACTGAAAATAGAATTGAACCAACATCTGAAACAACATCAGTAAACCCAGTGGAAAATGAAATTAATGAAGATGCACTTCCTCCTGGTAGAATTCCAGGTGAAGGGGACTGTCTCCTTAATGGAGTCACTTATAAAAATAGTACAAATGTTCCAAATATTAACAATTGTCATTCCAGCTGTAAATGTGTCAGTAGTATTATCAAATGTGATCCAATAATATGTAGTCCTCCACCCAAACATATGGATAATATGAATGATTGTCAACCTATATACGATACACCAGATGCATGTTGCCCAACATATATATGCCATTCTCGTGAAACCATTCCACCTGAGTCCCATAGTCAAATGTCTGGAACGGAAAGTCCAAAACCATTGGATGAAAGTGAGTGTCACGGTGAAGAATGCCAACCTCATAAAACTAAACCTTCCGAACAATGCAATTCTGATGGTTGTGGACCCGTAATGGAAGATCAAGAAAAAGAATGCAAAAATGGAATCTGTGGAAATATTGAAACAAGTAGTAGTACAGGTTCCCCTCTTCCAAAACATCCTGAAGCTTGTACTGGTGACAATTGCATTGCTGTTGAAACTTGCACAAATGGAAAATGTGAATCATCTACCTCTAGTCAAACTATTTGCGAGAATGAAAATGGATGCCAGCCACCTGAATTATGTGAAGGAAGTAATTGTGCAGTTGGATCAGAAGAAACAGTCACCAAAGATGAACTTCCGATTTGTAAAGACTCAGAAGAATGTAATAAAACGGATATATCTAGTTGTGAAGGTTCTACATGTGATACATCGAGTGCAGACACACAAGTGCCCGATTTAAACATTATCCAATCTGAATGTAAGGAAGATAACTGTAGACGCAAAGATCAGTCGGAAGACAATAAACCGCCTGAATGTTCTACTTCTACTTGTATTATTACGCAAGGAACAGAAGTCGAATCAGGTGATTTAACTACAAAACCAGCTATAAAAGATCAAGTATATAAAGAATCTACAACTGAAATGATAAGCGATGCTTACTCCAAATTACCGGAATTTGAAAGAACGCCTTCAGATGAAACGCAAAAGGTAACTCATGTCGAAGCTATAACCGAGAATCAAGACGTTTCACTTGTACATTCCACTGAAAAATCGGAGGAGTCGGAAACTGAAGATATAAGCCAAAGATTCACAGAAAAGGGAGAATCTTATACAATTAGTTCTGATACATATACGACGAAAATGGAGGAAGCAATTACAGAAATATATAATAAACCAGAAACTGACTCTAAAGAACAAGTGACTGAATCTACTAAAGACACCACGATAGAAATAGTTACAGATTCTCCATTAGCTACGCAATACGATAAGCAACCCTTTGATTTGCCAAAGGAAGATATAAATGATGAGGCAACGAAACCTTTCGGAGGTTCAACTGAAACATCGGACATTGAACCGCACGATCAAATAGACAAAGATGAAGTATCAGAGACCAGCATTGTCAAAGATTTTACTCAAACACAAGAGATGTCCACTAAACCTACGAACATACTGGAAACAACATTAAAACCATTGGGAACAGATGAGACTGAACAAGAATTCACTAATAAACAAGAAACGTTCACTGAATCACCAAAACAAGAAAAAACTACAATCGAAACTCAAGAAATTGTAAATACTGAATCTCAGCAGAACGTTTTCATAACAGAACCCTCTGCAACATTATTGCCTGAAATTACTACTGAAGAACATATTAGCATTCCAGATGAGGGTGAAGAGGTTACAAAAGAACATAATAAGGTTACTGATATGATCGCACAAACTACTACAGAACAGTCTGTGAAAATTAAAGAATCTTCAGAACCACATGAATCTAAATTAGATGAAATTTCAAATGTAGTTACTGAAATAATACCGACCGATACAACGATCCATGAACTTCATAAAATAGATGAAGAAATGGAATCTCCACAAACTACCAACCTGGAAATCTCCTCTGAAAGTATTGACTTAAGCAGCAAAACTACTGAATCACCTATCGAAGACCAAGATAATCTTAGTAAATCAACCGAGATGTATGATGTGGTTACGGATAAACAAGAATATAATACAATGCCAGATGAAATTCAAGAACATCAGCTAATTCATGTTACTACCGATAGTCCATTAATACATACTACACAACCTTCACCGACGGAGGAAAAACTAATTACACAAATGCATGACATTCACAAAGAATCACCTACTACTACAATTCCAGAAGTGTTTGATGTAAAAGAAATTACTACACAGCCATCTGAAATTCCTATAACAAATATACAAGAAGTAACACCTGAAAGGGCCGACAAAGATAAAATTCCTTCTCAAACCGTGTCGGATAAATTAGAAGAACCTACTGATACCTCAATCAAAGATATTCATGAAGCAAACACTATAACGCCTGAAGAAACATTCCAAGATGATACTAATCTTAAGCCCTCAGACAAAGAGCCACAAGAAAATGACATGACGACTGATGTCATTCTAATAAATGAGGCTGGATTAGGTACTACAATTTCTTCAATATTGCCTGAAAAAGAAATAACTCCCAAATATACGGATACCGAATCTGGTATGGAACCCAGCGAACAAATTACAGTAATTCCCGAAGTACATTCAACGATATCAGACGAATCATTCTCTCTAGATGATGAAACAGAGAAAAACATATTAGAAACTTCGACAAGCAGTCAAGTGGAAAGTGAAGCAGTAACAACAGAATATTCAAAACAACCATTTGAAGACAAAAATGAAATGCCAGATTTTACACAAATAGGTGGACAGACTCAAGAACCTTCCATTGATGAGCGCACTTTAGCTCCTACAACATCATATACTGAAGGTTATGATGATTCTCATGACACAACTATATCAGTATCTATAGATATTGATAAAACAAAAGAAGAACCACAACATACTACACCCGAAACCGTAAATCAGTTAACAGAAAAAGAGGATGCCACAGATGATCATGTAACCAAAGATGAGGAACACGAGATCAAAGGTACTAAAGAACCACAAGAACCAACAGAATCTACAGTTTCAAAAGATATAGACGTTCCAAATATTGTCACACCTGCATCTGAAGCCACAACTCAACCACAAGAAACAGAAACAAAATCAGCTATAGAATTCCAGACTGATCGAGGAATATCCAGTACCCCAACCAATATGATCAAAGAGGACAAGGAACAAACAGAATCTCCAATGTCGCTTATTACAGAACCAGTAGAATCGATACAATCAGAAGATGCTGATCATTCTAACATAGATAAAACGACACTAATACCTAAAGAAACAGTATCAACTGAAGAAGAAGAAGAAAAAACACCTGACCATTATCATACAAAACCACAGATTTCATATACAGAATCTCCTCAAGTAACTGAGGAACACAGAGAAACAGAAAATACATTTGATACTAAAACACCATCTCAAATCTTCCCAGAACAAGAAACGCAAACCGAAAGTTCATTTACAACATCAGCACAAGAGTATACCACGGTTAAAATTCTAGATATTGATGACAAACAAAAGACACCTGCAATTACATCTTCTGAAGTTCCTGAAAAAATTGCCCCAACCACTGAGTATCAAGATAACATGTTTACACAAAGTCCTGTTACGAAAGACTCTGAAATATATCCGACCGAAGTTTTCCATGAATCTACTTCTGAGGTTCCAGTTGTGGTTAGTTCAGAAGAATCGCTTGCTCCTGAACAAGAAGAAACATCTACAAGGTATCCAGAAGTGTCTGGCTCCATAACAACTTTATCTTACGATCATGAACTTGGTACAAAGCCAGAAAAAATACCAGTAAAGGATCATACCCTAGATTATGCCACAGAACAACCACAAAGTAATGTAGACTTTACAATCGCGGACAGCATTATATCTGAAACAATGAAAGATGATCACGGAGATACTCAACAAAATGATAAATTAGATGATGTTAAAGATAGTGAACAATCGATTCCAACTGAACAAACAACCAAATATCCTGAAACAGTAGACAAAAGTCAAGATAAGCAAACTGGTGAACCTGAACCTACTAAACAAGAAGAATATACAGAGACAACAGAACAACATATTACTACCGAAGCGGCCATTTACCCAGAAAAACCAGTATCTCCTGATGTAGAAATTCAAAGTTCTGTAGACCTAGATCATGAGAAGTCTACTGAAGTACAACAATCTTCCGATGATAAAGATGTTACAACGCCAATTTATCACGATTTAACAACAACAAAAGATGAATCGATGGCAGATTTACCTGAATCACATTTAATTACTAGTGATACTTCCACAACGGAAAGCTCTGAAATTTCATCTAGTGATGAAAATAATAGACGTACCCTTTTGCCTGGTCTCGAAACAGCCCAACCTGAACAATACACCACAGAAAAGCAAAAGATTAATGAATTGCCAGAGATGACAAAACCTCAGGACATGGAACAAGCTGGTGGCATTTCCCAAGAAACATCTTCAAGTTTACCAGAAATTGAAAGCGACACTCTAGTATCTGTCATACAAGAATCTGATTACGTTACATCATTACCGGCAGCTACCGAAGGCATTCCATCGATAACTGAAACTGTGCCTCCTTATCAAGATCAAACTATATCTGTTATTACTGAAAGTATTGAGGAACTTACGACGAAAGAGAAAGATATACGGACGGAACAACCATTACCAATTGAAACTGAAAAAGATGCCATAACTGATAAAGCAATAATCCACGACGATTTGCCGGTATTACCAATAGATAAACCTGCAGAAATACCTTCAGAACACACATTAGCCCAAGAACCGCAAACTGAAACTTCTATACCAAAAGAAAATGAAATTTTCATGCCAGTGGCAACTGAAGCTTCAATACCAGCAAATGCTGAAAGTGACATATCTGTGCCAATAGAAACTGACATATCTGATTCGAAAGCAACGGAACCATCTATATTAAAAGAAACAAAATATGTAGCAACTGATTCTTCTATACCTCATGAGACTGAATCTGCTGTATTTGAAGTTACTGAAACTTCTGTACCAAAAGAAGCTGAAGCGCCGGTATCTATAGTTACTGAAACTTCTGTACCTGAAATACCTGAACTTCCTGTATCCGAAATAACGGAAACATCTGTATCTGAATCTTCTGAACCTAAGACACCTGAAGTAACTGAAGCATCTCAACCTGAAGTAAGTGAAGCATCTCAACCTGAGGGAACTGAAGCATCTCAACCTGAAGTGACTGAAGCATCTCAACCTGAAGTTACTGAAGCATCTCAACCTGAGGTAACTGAAGCATCTCAATCTGAAGTAACTGAAGCATCTCAACCTGAAGTTACTAAAGCATCTCAACCTGAAGCAACTGATGCATCTCAACCTAAAGTCACTGAAGCATCTCAACCTGAAGTTACTGAAGCATCTCAACCTGAAGTAATTGAAGAATCTCAACCTGAAGTAACTGACGCATCTCAACCTGAAGTGACTGAAGCATCTCAACCTAAAGTAACAGAACCGTCTGTTAATGAAATAATCGAAGTCTCTGTAACTGAATCTTCTAAACCTAAGGCACCTGAAGTAACTGAAGTTTCTCAACTTGACATTACAGAGGGTTCTGTGCCTGAAAAAACCAAAGAGACTGAATCTGAAATAACTAGTATTTCTGCAACTGAAGTAACTGAACCTTCAGTAACAAAAGAAACTGATATATCTATACAAAAAGAAACAGAAAGTGGAAGTACTGATAGGGAACCTGAAGGCACAACATATAAACCAAAAGATGAAAAATCAGAAGCCCCTGTTGAAGAATCACCAACTTCGGAACCAATATATTCTTCATCGGAAACTACACCATATCTTGTCGAGCTGCAGGAACATACAACCAAAGTTGATGAAGACATTTCATCAGGTACGCTTGACGAAAGAGATATAACAAAAGCTCCTGAAATTTACCAAACTGAACGAGGTGATCAACCACTAGATAATATCCCAGATACATTTACGCAAGGAGACTCACATGAAGAACACACAACTAAGCAAACCGTTTCCAAAAAAGGTGAACAGTTAACTACTCTACCTCCAGAACAAGCTAGTAAGACTGAAATTGCGACTGAAGAAGTATTGATATCATCAGATTCTCCAATGTCGACGCTATTAAATGAACCAGTCACAACACAAACAGCATCTTCTGAAGAACAGGGTATGACAATGTCTCCGACAGTTTTATTACCACTCGATGAACATGACAAATATACGACTGCAGGCTTCGAAATTGAAACAACATCTGATAAAAAAGATATGCTACTAGGCACAGAAAAAACACCTGAACATGAAGTTATGCATGAAGCAACTGATTCCGATGATGCTCTTGTTCCGGTCATTACAAAAACTACTACAATAAGAACACCAGAAGAAATTACAACACATCTTCCTGTAGCAGATAATACATTTACTAAACCCGAGGGTAAACCCAGTGAATCGTATTCTCCTACAACAGCATCGGATTTGTCTAAGCCAGGTATGAATGAAATTCAATCCACAGAAGAATTACCTTCACCTGATTTCCCAACTAGCGGATCTAGCGGATATGGTCAAGAACCAGACTATGTTGAAGAAGATCAAGCTTTTGGTCCAGGAACTTGTCGTTATGGTGGGAAAGTATACGTATCAGCCCAACAAATACCAAGAGATGATCCATGTGACTTCTGTTTCTGCTTTAGAAGTGATATTATTTGTTTACAACAAAGTTGTCCCCCTCCTATTCATGGATGTCACGAAGAACCAATCCAAGGATTCTGTTGTCCACGCTATGAATGCCCAGTGTCAATGGCGACAACACTCAACGTTACGACTACAACAACAACCACAACAACAACACTGCCACCGCACTTCCTTCCTCACGCATACAAGGGCGCCGCACAGAGAAGAGGTTGCCAAATAAAGGGACATTCATACAAAGTCGGCGAAGTGGTACGAGCCTCGTCAGGACCATGTTTACATTGCACGTAAGTTTTATTTAATCAAAATTTTACGATCATTTGAGATAAATATTATTAGTTATACGTACGTCATATTTGAATGTTTGTTTTATTTTCAGATGTGGAGGAGACGGACAAATGAAATGTGATCCGAAGGCATGTACGCCAGAACCTATGCTACGACAAATGATTGCAGCTGCCGTTTCAGCCAAGCGTCGAAGGTGAAATACCATCTAAGTCACCAATTTACACAAGAACATCACAAGGATGAAACACCTGTGTGATAAAAATTACTTATGTATTATGCACAAGAATAATGCTCAAATTTCGCGATGGTGTAGTTTAAGATTTCGTGTCATATGTAGTAATTGATATTATTAATAATTTAATTCTCACAAAATCTAATGGCACGCACAACTCAATTGTCAATGAATTAACTGTGACTGTGATTAAAATAATTGTATGTATAATTTTCTGAATCAGATTTACAATGTTTGAATCTTTAATTAAGGCTAACTAGTAAATGTCGTTTTTTTACAAAAATCAGTGCCAAACGATAGTTCTAGGTGGTAAAAGAAAAAGCGTTTTAAGCGAAGTATTCATAATTTTACAAAGCGACCGAAACGGAGCTAAAAATTGTGTGAAAACGTTTTTATGTGACAAAATGCTTCGTGGGTCCCATAAGATCGCCGAAATCTTGACCATTTTTACAAGTAAACTTAAAATGATTTACCGATATAAGTTTAGTCAATTCTTTATTTTTACACGATGTTACATTACGCGTCTAGTATCGTGTAAATATAAAGTAAGTTTTAAGGATCCCTGATGTTGTAAATGCCTTACTTAATTTGTAATAATTTATATATTTTAGGTGTATAGTACTTAAGCCATGTTTTGAGACCAGTGACTATTTTAATTTAGAAATAAAAGGTCCCTCAAATCAAAAATGAAAAGTGTCAGTCGACGCATCAATGTTAGCTATAGCCTTGGCCGACGCTTTTCCACCTTTCACGTCTTACAGAAACCGACATTTTATATCTTGTTTTCTATAATTCGTGGGAGTAAAAACTAGCACTTACCTACTACTTATTAAATTGTAAGCATTTTGTGAAGAACTTTTAGAAAATCACAAAAATAATATTGTAGGGTCTTTTATAACTTTTGATATAAAAAGTGCTAGGAAATGTCAGATTTTGATGGGTACGAAAGTTCACAGGACTGTTGCAAACGTCTCAAATCGAGATAGACGAAAGCGAGCGTTTACATTAATTCGTACCAATCTTCTTCTGTTTATGCAGGTTGTAGTTATATTTTCTTATTTATTAAATTTTATAGCAATAGTAATACATAACTACATATTTCTGCAAAACCATTAGCGATTTGTTGATTTTTTTTAAATAGTTGAACATCACACATAACATTCAATTGAATACTAAATACAATGTCAATTAAATTACACTATGTTATCAGTTTAATTATGTTTCACCGAAAACATGCTATGGTCTTGCTGCCTGTACAAGTGTGCAAAGGAGATTTAAATAAAATATTTCAAATAAGAAAACGGTTTTCATTGTTCTACTAATTTACCAGTGTGTCTAATATATTTTAATTGGCTTTAATTATGAGCAAACATATACACACAATACAATACAAAAGCTAAGAATAATTTCAGTATACAACAAAAGATAAATTAAAAAATAGTCTCCAAACATTGAATACCCGTTTATTGGACCCTATGGATTTTTCCATATAGTCCATTCTGGAGCCTAATGTGTTCACTAAAAAAATATGAAACGATGCGAGGCTGAGGTGCGAGGGTGTAGATCCTCCACAAGTAGTAGGTAAAGCTCTCAGGGCGGGGTAAGTAGGTAAATCAAGTACCTAATGAGGCACAACTCCGATTCTTCAAAGTATTATATTGCCAAATTATCAATAATATTAAGTAGCGCACTGTTAATAAAACTAATGAAAGTATTCAAAAAAAAAACGTTTTTAATCCCATCCTCCATGGGAACCCAGCTGACAGATGTATTTTTTGTAAACAAACCCAACTGTCTAGATTTAAAAATTTAGAAGAAAAATGCATCTGCCAGCCAAGGAATATTTGAACGAGCTATTTATTACACCTCGTTAAAACAGTCGAAACCTTAAAGATTGCGCTTCATCGAGAATGGAACAAAATACCATTGGAGCACATTCGTGCAGCGTTTGCAGTTTTCCCAGACACACTCGATGGTATTATCGGCTCTACAGGGCTTTATTGAATAATAAAATATTTTTTATTTCATTATAGCATTTTTCATTGGTAACACTAAGTGCCGACCCCTGTAAAAGATGTAAATGGAATATCATTTAAGGTCGCTGCATACGTAACGTGGACGGAATGGGGACGGGACGTGGACGGGGCATAAATATTCGTGCGTGCCCCGTTCCTGTCCCGTGCGTGCCTCCGTGGCGTATGCGCTATCGCTTACATTTTCTATGAAACGATGTTTCCAAATCTTCACGTCCCGTTCCGTCCCCATCCCGTCCACGTTACGTATACACCTTTACTTATAGATGAAAAAGAAAAAAATTAAAGCTTACACCTATTTGCTGCAAAGCGCCATCTAGTGGCCAGTTACTACAACGTTCTTTATGTTAGCTGGTTACCCTTTAAAATCATAGATATAATTACTACAAAACAATACTTTTTATTTCATTTCGATACGATACGTATTTACAAAGATATAAGACTTAATAATTTGGTTAAAACCACTTAAAAGCATAGAAATACATGCATAAATTTTATATATAAAGATATATTATTTTTGACTATTATCTTAACATTATATTAATATCTTCACAGCACTGACGCAGATCTATGCTGGTTATAGGTTTGTTATTTTTGGTGTCCCTTTTCATCGCAATACACCATTTTTTTTTACTTTTTCACTTCTTGGCACACAAATAAAGATTTTATTTCGTGCACTGATTGATGTATTTTTACCCTGAGGCACAATACAGTATTTATAAATCGTTTTTTGAAGACATTTTGATAATATTTTCATATTTTAAGTTGTAAATTATATATTTTAAAAAATTATCTCTCTCGTTCTCGTTCGTTCTCGTAAAAAAATTCGTTCTCAAGTTCATTGCTAAACGTTCACACCAGCGAGTGGTCACCGTTGCCCATGGACATCAGTAACACAAAGACGTCATCGACGCATTACCGACCAAATAGAAAGAAAGAGGAAGAGGAAGTGAACGCTTAACAGCCAATATAAGACGTATAAATTTTTACAGTTGAAGAAATAAAAACTCTACAACATGTAATACAGCTTTAATACAACTTTTGGAAAATAACCTGACAAATAATTTGAGCTAAGAATAACAGCAGAGACTGAAATCTTAAAAAAAGTTGAAATGTGTGCTGGGACTGGGACACATAGTAGAAGTGAAACTTCAAAGGACAAGTGGAATTTCAAAAAAAAAATAAAACAATAATAATATTTTGTTTAATAAATATTTAAATAAAAAAATTTTCAAGAAAATACATTCCAAAAAAATATTAAAAAAAATATTCCAAAATATATATAAAAATCATTGAAGTATAATGTGATAGAACAGACATCTCGAACAAAATGTGTCCCGCCGGGAGGTTCTATTTTCAAAATTGAGCCCCCGTTTTTCTTTCAAAATCGAACGAATCCATTAAAAATTGAAGCCATTACATTACATTACATTGTGTTCGCGGTGTCGATTCTATATGCTAGTAGCCTAGTAATAATACTTCAATAATAAAAATATTTTTTTTCTCTCCTTTCGCCGCTGAAGCCTCTCACCACGCGATATATCATCTACCCACGCGGCCGTAACGTTTTTTTGTGACAGAAAAATACTCATGCCCCGTCTATATAGAAGTTTCACTTCAATATTATGAATCTTGTGAATGTACACATTAATATTTTACTAACGTCATTAAAAATGTCACAAAGTTTCATTATTTTACGAGGCAATGGAAAAATTAGATTTTTGTTTCACAATTTGTCAATAATAGTTCTGATTGTAAAATGACATTTAAAAGGAAGAAAAATAAAGTGTAGGAAGTAGAGTCAGACTTAAGTATCAGTTTTGAAAATTATAACCTATTTTGTTGTTTTGTTTGGAATCAATTTGATCATTAGTTGACTTCAAATAAAAATTTTTTTAATTCGCTTGTTGTTATTTTGTTTTTTTACTTCAGAACTTCGTCATTTATGAACCGATTTGGAATATTATTTATTTGAATGAGGATTCTTTCAGATTGGTTCCAAAATTGAGGAAATTCCGAAAGATGAGGTTTTTCGAGGACAATTTCTTTGAAGTCGGTAATTTTTTTTGGCAAAATTTAGATTATTTTACAATTTTGCTCATAAATATAGACTACACTATAACGATAGTGCAATGCGTTAGTAATAACTTTTTATTATTATTACTAATAAGACAGCAGCGCCGCATTTGGGCGGGAAAAATCAACACTATATCATCAGCTAAGTCTCGAGTGTTCCAGAAACGTAAGTTTGTAGAGCTTGAGGCTCCCAACAACAGATGGCGTAGAATATAAGAAACAATCCACCACCTCGAGTCATGTAAAATTACTATGATATTGTAGACTAAAAAGAATTTAGTACAAACACTATAATATTATTACAATATAATACAATACAAAAATTGAAGTATTATTACTAGCATATAGAACCGACACCGCAAACACAATGTATGTCCCAATGAATTGGCGCCGATCGGCTTCAATTTTCAATGGATACGTTCGATTTTGAAAGGAGAACGGGGGATCAATTTTGAAAATAGAACCTCCCGGCGGAATGCACATTTTTCAAATCAAATCAAATCAAATCAAATCAAAATCTTTTATTCATATAGGTATCACTGATACACTTATGCACGTCATTTTTTAATCTACCAGTTTTTCGGAAAGGTGCTTTGTCATAGAGGAGAAGAAAAACCGAAAGAAACTCCTCGCACATCTTTTAAAATCATGAAAAGTTACATAATATCTTCTAACCTACGCGGAACTGGATGCGGCACTAACTTCCAGGCGTCTTTGTCATTAATATATTCATTTATGCTATAGTATCCTTTGCCTAGTAGCTGAGATTTCACATATCTCTTAAACATTTGGATAGGTAAATCACGTATTGACTTGGGTAATTTATTGAAAAAACGTACACCGAGCCCCATATAAGAGCGTTGTACCCTACTTAAGCGAAAAGATGACGTCACCAAATTATGTCTGTTTCTAGTTAGATGATTATGCGTATCACTATTCAGCTTGAACATACCTAAGTTGTTTTTTACAAATATAATATTGCTGTAAATAAATTGAGAGGCTACTGTTAATATGCCTATATCTTTAAATTTCTCACTCAGAGAATCACGTGATTTCAATTTATAAATGGCTCTGATTGCCCTTTTCTGCAAAACAAATATAGAACCAATGTTAGCCGCTGAACCCCACATCAATATACCATAGGACATGAGGCTATGAAAGTATGCAAAATAAACAAGTTTCGCAGTTTCTACATCGGTAAACTGTCTTATCTTTCTAATCGCATAAACTGACCTACTTAGCTTACTCGCGAGAGCCGTTATATGGGTGCCCCATTGTAGTTTAGAATCTAAGGTGACACCCAAGAAAACTGTGGATTTTTCCATAGTTAGAATTTCATTATTTAATTTCAGGCTTTTACTAATATTCCGTACATTAGGTAGTGTAAATTCAACACACTTAGTTTTTTTAGCATTAAGTAGCAAATTGTTTGTTGTAAACCAGTGTGATAAACGAGATAGAGCACTGTTTACGTCGTCAAAATTCATTTTATTTCTATTCGTCTTAAATATAAGGGAAGTGTCATCAGCAAACAGGACAATCTCTGCATGTTTCTTAATATAATACGGCAGATCATTTATGTATACTAGAAAAAGGAAGGGGCCTAAAATCGAGCCCTGAGGTACACCCATAACAGATTGAGATCCCGATGACTTGGTATCATTTATGCTAACACATTGGATTCTACCCTTTAAGTACGACGCAATCAAGTTAAGTGAGTTATTCTTGATACCGTAGTGGCTGAGCTTAAGTAGAAGTGTTTCGTGTTCAACACAGTCAAATGCTTTAGACAGGTCACAGAATACCCCTATGGCATTTTGTGAATTCTCCCAGGCCTCAAAGATGTGTTTGAGAAGCCTAGCACCAGCATCTGTTGTACTACGGCCTTTGGTAAAGCCGTATTGATCAGGGTGGAGTAAATTACAAGTGTTGAAGTGCATCAGCATTTGATTTAATATAATTTTTTCGAATACTTTACTGAGAGTTGGTAAAATAGAAATAGGTCTGAAATTATTAACGTCTGTTTTATCCCCAGATTTAAAAATCGGTATAACCTTACTATACTTCATAAGATTTGGGAAAGTACCTAAATCTACACATTTATTGAATAACCTAGCTAAATAAGGGGCTATCACATCTATTATATTATTTATAACTTTGACAGACATTCCCCACAAATCACCCGTATTTTTAATGTGCAATGCTCGAAAAGTTCGAACTATTTCCAATGAGGAAGTATATTTAAATTGAAACGAAACACTACATTCATCAACGGTATCTTTTAAAATAGAATGTGCTGCTGCCGGGGATGAAGTCAGCGATTTAGTCAACCTAACCGGAATATTTTGAAAGAAATTTTCAAATGCATTAGCCACCTCTTTATCAGAGGTTATTTTATTTTCATTATGTTCGATTTTTTTCGACATTTTGTTCGAGATATCTGTTCTATGACATTATACTTCAATGAATACAAAACACGTTATTGCAGCCATTGACCTATAGACCCATAAGTGTATACTATATTAGACAGGTTTTTCAGTACTAAAAATTTGGACACCTATCTTGACACCAAATGGTGCCAACGCATTTTAGTCGGTTGCGAGCAAGTGAGACAAGTAGATGTCATTTTTGAAAAACCCCGACCGTTCAAGAACATATAATAACGCATGTTGTTTATTGTGCACAGTTAAAAAAATTCATTATTTACGTTTGAACTTTATTCGAATTTATTTAAAATTATAATTGGTAAATTACTATATTTTTACTTACATTTTTAAAAATTATTTAGTGCAAAATACTTGATACCGCCGCTATCTTGAACCGAACTTGACCGAACAAAGCGCTGTCACAGAGTATGAAAAATGTGACACGGATTTTGTTCGGAACAGCCAGTCTATATATTTAAGTCTATGATTGCAGCACACCGATAAAAATGTACATGTAAATAAAACTATAGATAATGTATAGTAGACAATAAGCGATCTTATCGCTAAAAGCAATCTCTTCCAGATATCTCAAAGTGGAAAACTTATTTAAGTAGACAAATAAATTACAAGAAAAGGTGTACAAGCACATTTAACGTGCGTATGATGTTTATGAGGTCTGCGAAACTAACACTAATGAAGGAAAAAAGGATAGAGTCAAATTATGATAGGATAGGATAATAATATGGACTATAATTCTATTAGGAATAACGAGTAGAAGTAACAGGTAGCCATGAAGAACAGGGTTAAAACTTGTCTTTTAAAGAAATAATTAGACTGGGCGTATCCAATGGAAACCGTTAGAGTATTCCAAAAATGAGCTGAAAAAGGAGTTTTTATAGAAATTAAAAGAATAAACATTACAAGAATAACTATTTTAACTGGAAAACCAATCTAAAAACTAGAAAAACAATCTTCATAATGTACATATCCGTTTCATTTCTTTAGTTAAAGCTAAAGCTACACAGGCCAGGGAGTAATGTAACTTGGAAGTTACAAGTCTATTTTGTTATTAATTTATTCCTATTCCAACGGCAATAATATCTTCCTAGTATGTATTTGAAATCTACCAATAAATTAGTTCTTAGTTTTGATGTAGAAAAATGCCAATTTCCAACAGAACATTTACAAAAACTTTTTAATTAAATTGCATTTCTAGTACCTATACTTACAGAAAACAATCTTAAAGTACCTCCACAACCTACATATTCAAACAGTGTAAATACCTGTTCTTCAAGTTGCTCCTGCAACTCTCTTCAACTTTTTGTTCAATAATCATAACATGGAAATACCATTTGGATGATGGCGCAATCATAAATATTGTATATCTACTCGTATTAGTCGGTGCTTTCTGGAAATTGGTTTTAGGGAATTGATTAATGTTCCCCATATAAATAAATAGGATTGCTTCTGACTATAATAATAATGGGTTGATAGAGTCGTTTTGTAGAATTACTGCACGTAGGATTCATCTGTTCGATATATAGGTAGTATGCTACGAGTACTTTACAATACAGAAGTAAATTTATTATTATTTAAAACCTATTAAGTACAATACTGGATAGTAAAATGCGTAACTAATCCTAATAATATTATTTTCTTATCATCTTTACTGTAAAATAATAATTAGGTGCTCCTAAAACTCAAGTAGGCTTATCCACATTTTCATAACATGCTATTTGTTACCTATGTAGAATTATGTACCCTCAATTTGAATAACGCTGTCTCTCTCACACCGCTATTCATTGGTCTAGCCCATCTCGCTCTATTCCATTACTTTTATATTGTTCGCTAACTTTCTTGTTTGTATAAGCAAATACACGTATTTGAAAGTTTGTATATTTGTAGCTTGTACTGGTATAAATAGGTACGTTTTCGTACGACTTAAGAACGATTAAACCTAACACGTACCCTCATAATTTAACATTTATTGTTCATGGTTGACTAGGTTTAGTTCAGATAATTATGTTAAAAAGCTGAAGTATAATATCCGTAACGCGCTGTAGAAAAAGACATCCAATGCACAAAATCAAAATTCAATTACTACATTTTAATTCTATTCTAATTTCATCGGAAAGTTTCAACGACCTCATAAAATTGTATAATCGTATAACTCCATCAATCCGACTGGAGTAGCGTGGTGGACTATTCTCTAGACCTTCTGAAGAGTAGAGACCCGTGCTTAGTAGTGGGCCATTAATGGGTTGAAGCCAACCAGACGTTATTATGACAAAAGCGCAGTAGTAGTCTCGATCTCACTGGGCGAATTACTAGACCTATATAATAATATACCTAGTCTTTATTAGAAGAAGAAGAAGAAGAAGAAGAAGAAGAAAAAGAAGGAAACACACAAGAACTTACATCTAATATAATTAAATTAAAATAAGAACAATATTCTTGTGTAGCCCGTAGGTATTTATTCTGAAACTGAAATTATATTTACATTCCACAGTTTATTTACTTATATGTATAGCAATAATTGCGTTATGTAGTAAAGCTTCCTAACTTTTCTGATAGGTAAATATGATTTTTTTTTTTTGTTTGAAACCCCTGAACATTATGCAGATTTCTTTTCGGCGGAGGGATGTTATTTCAGCATTTTGAAGCTGCATAGAGGAAGTTGCCTCTAAAAACGGCTAATTTGTGCTGCTTTGTAATGAGCTGTGTCGCGCACTGACGAGAACCATAAGCTCTCTGACTTTATGCCCAGGTCAGTTTTTGGTTGTGGAGAAGTTATCGCGTGAGGAAACTACAATGTTATAATTTGCACACAAATCTAGTGCCTTTTTTAATAATAAAACTTACGGGGCCAATTCTGTACCTATATTAGGTGCATTATTTTTTACTTGGAAATATAATAGAGGCAAATCTTTTTTTGTTATTTTGTCTATTGGCCTTGTGAGTGTAACGCGGAAACCACAGAACAGATTAAGATCATTCTTGGCATAATTAATTACTTACCATACATACATACATTATAGGTAAGTAATTAATTAATTACCTACTTCATTACGGAAGTCCCAGGAAAAAATCTAAAACTGAAAATTATTGATAATTAGTGAAAATATAGTGAATTAGCGGTTCCACTGTATAGAGTAATTTTACAAATAACAATGGGTATATTCATTATCTATAAACACTTACAACTTTCAGACAAAAAGTAATGATATCTCATCAAAAACATAAATGTGAAATGAGAACCAATTTAAAAAAAAGAATTGAGATCTAAATGGGTGCCAAGTTCTGTGTAGAAAATCCTAAAATTTTAGTCACAAGAACATGTAATTCAAGTTTTACATTTGACTTGGCTAGTTTTCATTAGTTAGCAACCAACAAACCAAATTTTAGAAAAGTAACATAGGTACTACATCAAACTTAACAATAATAATATAATAATAATTATAATATAGCCTAGGTAGGTACGTGAAAACTAATCAAGTCAAATGTAGAGCTTGAATTACATGTTCTTATGACTAAAATTTTAGGCTTTTCTACACAGAACTTGGCACCCATTTAGATTTAAATTCTTTTTTTTTAAATTGACTCTCATTTCACATTTATGTTTTTGATGAGATTATTTATTTATTTATTTATTTAATCTTTTTTGCACCTTACATTATGTATAGGAACAAAAGGCGGACTTAAATAAAATCCGCACCAGCGGGACTCAATTGGGAAATAACTTCGATTGGAAATGATTTGCAACAAGCAACAGAACATATTATTGGGAAAATTTTATTGGGTATTTAAAGATTCAATCATATCCGTAAAGAATAGAGATGGTTTATAATTTTTATAAGTTTTCTCATTCCATTAGTTTTGTTTTGTACATTCCATTACTTTTGTTTTTACATTGCTTTTGTTTTTGTAGTTCTTGATTGTTTTTTATTCTCTCCTCGCTTAGTGAAATAAAATCCACAATTTTCGGAACAAAAACCGAATTTACTTACTAATTTATAAAATTTTGTTTATCGTAACAAAAGTACATGAAGACTGTTACAATTAACGATGAAAGGATTCTTAATCCAGCCACTTAGAGAGAAGAATTTATATCTTTAGAGGTTTAAATAAAGAAAAATAATTTAAGATTCAATGTGCCCCTCATGGCGACGTCGCCGGCGTAGTTGCCACGGCTACCGTTGGCGACCGAAGTTAGCCAAAAGAGTAGCCAGTGGCTACCCGCTGTCAGTCTCTTATCGAGAATGGACGCTTCTTGCGTAGAAGAAATCGCACTTATATATTATGTGCGTCGCAAAAAGTTAAAAAAGAAGAAACGTAAGAAATTGTGGGCCCATTCTTTTGTATCGGATCAAAGCCGAAGTGGTGTATTTTACAAACTTTATGAAGATTTAAGACAATTTCCTAAATAATAATAATAAATTGACTATTTCGTCCCAACATCTTATTTTTAAATTGCGGTCGGAATAATCAGTTCAATGCGGTATCCCATAAACATGGACGATTTTGTATTTATAAGATAAACCTTTCTGTATCGAAACTCATTTTTGAAAAATGGAACCGTGTTATGTGAAAAACATAAATAAGAATAATAATTAAAATAGTTTGTTTTTGTAAAAAACACGCGTGCGTCCGTTTTGGCGGCCGGTTGGACACTCAGTGAGTGAGACGTAACTTGTACGTGTACATTTTACTGGCGACGTCGCAGGGTCACCAAGTCTCCAGACTCCACACAGCGCGCTGGCAGTCATGGCTACGCTTCCAAATTGGCGACGTTGCCAAAGCGTCGCCAAGTGAGGTAGCTGCCATACATTTCAATACTAACTGTTTGGATACGTAGCCGGCGACGTCGCCATGGCGTCCCGGTGAGGTACCGCTCTTAGAGAAAGTTAGTCCAAAATTACTTAAATATTCGGACAAAATGACATATTTCTCGAATTTGGTGCACTAGGCGCTCATCAGCTGACTATCGTATCACAAATTCACATGACGCAAACAGCTTTTACTAATCAGTCAAAAAGTTTTCCGTAATATTTTATCTTATAAATGTTTCTTGTCTCATAGACAAAGATTTCTGGTGATGATTTAAATAAAGTGCCGTAATTTATCAACAAATTGTTATGGCCCAAAAACAATAACATTTGTCATTTAATATCACTATACTAATTTTCATTTAATACTACAATATTAAATCCAATTTTAATGTCTTTGGATCATTCAAACTGATCGGCTGGATTCCAAACTATTATAATAAAGCACCAGAAATTAATTGATATTGTTAAACATTAATTCAAAAACAACACATTAATATTATAATAAACTTCTATTATAAAAGATCTTATTAAACTAGGTACTTTTCATATAGGCACTTCCAATTTCAATAGCGCGGTTAACGACTTCTCCCTTTCTATAATCAAGGTGATCAATATTAAAGATATCAGAAGTGGGATTAATATGCAGGAAGACTATATTAACTTGATTTAAAATGGTTGTTCTTGTTTGCTTAAATGTTATTTATAATCAAAAAGCTTAGTTTTGTTTATATTGAAACAAATAGTTTTGGAATTATTGTTACTTACTACATATTAACAATGTTAGTAAAATTTTCTGCATAATTAAGATATTTAAATGAAATAAAATGAACAGCAGATATCAAATCTTCATATCTTATAGTACGTTTAACAAATAATATAGTTTAATGTACCTAATACTTCTTATTTTCGCAATCGTTCCTGATATCCTAGTGGTTCCTGGCCTTGGTCCTCTTTAATGTAGGTACACAAAAAGCTGTTAAAAATAAATTGTCATTAAAACAAAAAGTGCAACATTGTACACATGCAGTAACAAAGTAATTTTTTATTAATTTCTTCTATTTGAAAAATAAACCCCGCAATCACAACTGTCGCATAGACTATACACGATCGTCTCCAATGAGGCTGTACTAACGGTTTTTTATTTGGCATAGGTTCGCGGGTTCACAGGCGCGAGTCTCGCGAGTCTCGCGGCGGGCCCGCGAAGTCCCGTGCACCCACCATCCGCGGCGCCGCCCCGCTCGGTTCGCGGTCTCCATGGCGACCAGCTCAAATGACGTATCGATCCCGCGAGGGGGTACGGCGCTCGCGGGGTGGCGCCGCTCCACCCGACCCCCCACCCCCCTTGAACCCCTGCCACCGCCACTCGACCGTTGGCCCATGCAAAATGACGGATGTAAAGTTTGGATATACCTCCTTGGAAGGAAATAATATTTTCATTAAAATGAAAATGAGGTACCTAAGTAATGTTTTGATATTATTTCGTTCCGCCATATTTTATTGTGAATGGTGCCGATCCAAGAACACAAACTTTCTTAACGTTAAAGAAAATCAAATTCTAAGTTGCATTATTATTGAAGCACACATAGAGCGGTACAAACTGTTACTTCTCACTGTAGGGCTAGAATTTGTTATGAAAAATGATGAGGTTTGTAGCTGGTATTTCACAACGCTACCCCATTACTGATTGAAGTATGGTACCTATTTAAATAGCCTGCCCGAACGTTGAAGGTTTCAATAATCCTCAATAGCTTAGGAATGCTAACGTTGGATTAGGAACTGCTATCGGATGATAGCAACCTGGTTCGACAGTATAGTGTCCCCTCGGAAACCACCAGTGAAAACACATCGAATACTTCCGCATTCAACATGGTTGTTAGACCCATAAATAATTCAATTTAAACTGAACATTTCTACGTGTATTTTCTACAGCCATAATTATTTTCAAACTTTGACTTAAATTATATCAAAACTCACATTTCTTTCAGATACTAAAGTTATTCGAAAACCTGCTAATTTCGTCGGGAACTTTTAATTGCTAAGAAACTAGTAATTGACATTTTTTTACTAATTAGAAGTGTGTTCACCGAGCCAAGCATGTTATTATATCGATGCTCCCTAGATAATATATCGTACATTCACTAATTTATTATTAGTTCGTGATATATTTATGAGTAATACTAATAAATACACTTAGTAACAATGATTACAAGTTTAGTTCCATAGCGATATTCGTATACGAGTATAATCGTACCAAATAATGTGGATATGCACAGTTTTTAACCCCCGACGAAAAAAGGGGGGTATTATAAGTTTCACATGTCTGTATGTCTGTCTGTGGCATCATAACTCCCAAACGGTTGAACCGATTTTGATCTAGTTTTTTTGTTTAAAAGGTGACTTAATCGGAAGTGTTCTTAGCTATGTTTAGTGTAAATCAAATTGTCAAGGAATTTTAAAATTTAAATTTAAATTTATGAATGGCAACTATTATCTCATACCGAATACGGACTACACTACTACACTAAACGATGTTTATTAGATTAGAGTATATTGATACTCCAAATAAGTAATCAAAATGATGTCTAGTATTGTATACTATAGTATTACTGTAACACATTTTAAATTTGATTTAATATTAGCTATGTAGGTTCCTGTTTAAACCTAGATGTGGTTGCAAGGGTTGAGATTTAAAATAGGATGACTTACTTACTGATAAATCGCACCCTTAAAATGAAAGTGACCTAACTCAAAATTCCTGTAATTTCTGTTTTTGCTATAAACTTACCTTAAAATGCGTACCCTAAAACCCTGTGATGAAAAAGAGCTCGAATTATGAGTAAGAAAAGGACAACCTAATAATCGGTCACTTTCATTGATCGCTCTATTCATCGATATATACTTTTTTGAAAACTTTCTTGCTCATTTCCCACAAATTCCAATTTTTGAGTTAGGTCACTCTCATTCTAAGGGTGCGAAATATTGTTGGTCCATTAGCCCTAAACTATCAAATGCAGGTACACAAACGGAAAATTTCAAAGATTTGCTGCACAACTACAAAAACAGGTTTTGCACGCTCCAGGCCAGACATAAAAAGGTACCAGCAAAATCTGTTTTATTTATCTCAAAACGACTCAGTTGTAATTTTTTACGCTTTTGTGTCTAAAAGTAAGTACATAGACGTTGTCGTACCAGTATACGTAGATGAAATTACACAATTTGCATTCAAATAAATATTTTTAAATCAAGTCATTGCTATGTTTAAAAGTCTCTTCTAAAATTTTGTTTCAAACATTAACATAATTAAGTGGTTCTCAAAGTTTTCCCATTATAAACTTAGCGAGAAATTTTATTTTTCCCTCAAGTCACGCGTCTCTGTGTGCGCGCGTGTAGACGACACAGCGAATTGGATTTTCTCTGGTGTGAGTAAACCTACTTTTGCTGATAGAACAATGAACTGCATGGAGATTCTTATTTTATTATGGTTATTATATAATTGACAATTTTACACGTAGGTAAGAATATTTAACTCAATTAGTTTACAATATTTTACGGGTGAATATCAGAAACGCACATTTTTTCAATTTTTGGTGGTGATACTTTTTCTTCAGTTTTCGTGAAAAATGAGGACCTGGTATAAGAAAAGAAAGTGTAACAATTAGACTTTCTTTAGAAAAAAGAATATCACCACCAAAAATTTAAAAAAATGTAAGTTTCTGATATTCACCCTTACAATAGTTTCTATGTAGTATCAGTTAATGTAGGTACCTCGATTATATTTTTTGTAGAAAGTAATAAAAATGAAAAATAGTTTTAAAAAACTAAAAAACACGCTTTTATAGAAAATCCAACTAAAAAATAGAAAATAAGTTTGAATTAAGAATCGTGTAATTGTAAAAAAAAGCGTGGGGTGCTTTTTAAGATATTATCAAAATGATAATCCTTCTACTCATTGACACCAGGCACCCCACGCTTTTATTACAATTACACGATTCTTAATTTTATTTATTTATTTATTTAATCCTTTATTGCAATTTTATACAATGGGCGGACTTAATGCCAAATGGCATTTTCTACCAGTCAACCCTTGGTTATGATGAGAATTAATTCAAATTTATTTTCTGTTTTTTTTTGTTGGATGTTTTATAAAAGTGTGTTTTTTAGTTTTTTTTTTACTATTATTTATCTTTTCATTTTTAGTTTGATTTTTTGAAATAAAATTTAGGTTTTTTTTTCTTTCTTTCATTTTTTTAAATATTGAATTGTCATCGGTCCTCGATAAGTCGGTTACAAACATACAAGTGAAGGTAATATAAAGCATTTAATAAACTTTTATTACGTTTTAACTATAACTAAGTTTTTTCAGTTAATTTCACTTGGTGAAATTTAGGTTCACTAAGTGAACAACCTAAGCACTAAAACCTAAGATAATTTAGATACAACAACGTAATGTAAGAATAAGAATAACGTTGATAGGAAATATCAGCAGATAACTACATCAGTTCTCGTTTTTGGCTATATAGTTATATCCACTTTTCTTTCCATAAATGCACTCTCCAGTTAAAGGTTATCTTGCTCCTGTAATATATTCCTTCGGATGTTTTTTTTTTATATTTTCAGTAAAACTTTTCGCACTGCTATGAAATATCCTGATAACAAGCTAATGTTCGTAGTATGTGTGATCCGATACGCCTATTTGATTGATACCTCTGGGCAGTTTTCGTATCGGGTCACCATAACGCTAGCAGCTAGCAGTAACACGAAGTGCACAAAGAAAGAAAAGAAAAAAAGATGTCACGTTGTTGTTAGTAACAAATAAATACTTTGAATAATTTGTATTCTTATGATATTATACGACTAATAAAATATCTTATATTTTTACACTTTTTAACTATTTTCACAGCTGACATCTGAGGTTAATTTTGCTTCTTTATTTCATATTTATAGGTATCCTAATACTTTAATTAAACCAATATTGTTTCACCGTGCACTATTTAAGTACTATGCCTTTAAAATTAATAATTAAACTAATAATTCAAAATGAAATAATACATGAACTACTCCATAGGTTTGAGTTTCAGTCATAACGTCTTTCCTCGATGCGAACCAAGAAATATAGATCCTCGCGAGCAAAACCTGTACTAAATCACTAGTCTGCATTATTACATACATATAATTCTACTATCAGTAATAAATACCCACGACGATGTTGCAAAACTTTCGTAATTTCACTCTGGAAATTAAGCAATTTTAAACAAAGCCAATGTAATGTAACCTATACCGTGCAGAGCACATACTTACCGAGCTTTTATTAGCGGATGAATAATAAAATCCTTCTTAAACTTTATAACACACGCTTACTTACTTAGATAATAAGGGAAGTTACCGCTTGTCAACAATTCCACCTAATTGAGTTGTTTCCTAAATTTTTTTTTGTTTTAAATGGAAAGTTCATATATAAGTTTTATAACAAAGTTATTTTAGTTTTTTTTTATTCGCTATAATTTGAAAGTTACATCAAATCAAAAATACGTTTTTGAATCCAGTACCGAAAACACGCCGACAATTTCCGAATAGACCCGAGCGCGCGTGTGACGTCACTTTGTTAATTGCTATTCATTGCAGCATACAGCTGATACTGCGATTTGACTTTTAACTGATAAAATCTTGATATTATCGTCAATATATTGATAAATATATCAAAAATTCTAAACCTTAAAAGTTATCGTGCTTGTTTTGTACCATTACGTGTGAATACTACAAAAAAACACCCCAAAGATAGTGTTAAATACCTGTGACCTTTTTGGTTTTCCCGAGGAGTAAGAAGTAAAATTTTAGTTTTCGTTCATAGATTCGTTTTTAGGGTTCCGAAGTAAAATCGGAATCCTTATAGTTTCGTCATATCCTCCGTCCGTCCGTCTGTCCGTCTGTCCGAAGCCAAGCGCCCAGACCCTTAGTGCTAGAAAGCTGTAATTTGGCATGGACCATTTTTGGAATTAGGGGTCCGTTTGCAAAATGTTTGGCTTTAAAGTGCTAATTTTGGTTACAGTCAAGTGTCCCCCCCAACTGTTGACTAAATGGTTGGAGTTAGACAAGTGAAAAAATTCTCAAAAATAGGGTATATGATGAATTTACAAGGAAAACTATCACGGCTATGTATAACATAAGTATGAGTCATAGTCGATAAACTTACTATTTACTTGGGAACCTTACATTGCCCGTGGCCTGACACGCACAATGCACATGTCCGTTTTTTTATGAAACAACTCATGGTTTTATTTTATTAGGTTAGGAATTTTGCAATGTTGATCCTGCTCAAATTCAATGAGGATCTGATGATGGGTCCTGGGGCTACAAAGTGGAACACGTGGTAGAACAATGGTAGAGTAAAACGGAACCGTGTTTGAAGATATTAGTTATTATTATCGTTAATATTGTAAAACCAGTAGGTACATAAATAAATAAATAAACGCTTCACACTCATAGCCCCATACTAGGATACCCAGTGTCGTGTGTGCCATAGACAACACAAGGACACACACTCAGACCAAGAACAGAAATACAAACTAATTATTCAAACCATCTCGCAGCATCCACCTCGCATCGAATCGAACCCAGGACCCTTGAGTGGTAACGATTCGCCACACGAGTCGTGATCATTGACCAACTTGGCGTATTTCGGAGACAAAAAAAAATTATATATTGTACCAGTTTAATGTACAAAGCGCGTACAGACCCATACCACCGCAGTAGTCACATTTTATTAGATATGGCCAGGAATTGAACCTGGGACCCTCACTTCGCAGGCTGGATCGAATCGCTATCAATTAGGCTATAGGGTCATCATATGTATGTACCTACTACTAGCATAGAATTTCTGTAGTATTGCATTGTGCATTTTTTTATTAATCACATTCTTCACTGCTCTCAGGATGCATATCTGAAATTTAGGTAGACGAAGTCGCGGGTAGAAGCTAGTCGTATGATAAATGAAATATAATTTTATCATACAACCCTGATTTATACCCCTAACACCCTGCCCTGATTTCTCCCAGATACGATTTACCAGTAAACAGGAACAGTTTAACAGTAAACCTTAGGTATCTAAATTTATTTAGTGTGTACAATCAATAGAGAGTTTTATTATAATATTTAATGAAGAATAAATCATTTAACATTTAAATTTACAATAAAATTACGTGGTATGAATATCTTTTTGCACTAAATTCCGGATATTTTTACTCAATTCACGTAGAAGCTTCTAACACTGTGTAATTGCTTTAACAAAATGACGTCACTAACATGGCGACCAAATCTGGCGCGTTTGTAGTCACGTGATTATTTTTGAACTTTTATCAATTTTGAATTCATTATTATTAATATTAAAAATAGTTTTTAAGCGTTTTTAACAATGCCAATTAATATAATTTGTGTTAAAGATTTAAAATACATTAAAAAATATATATATATATTTTAAATGAACAACTCAATTGGTAAGTGACGATGAAGTACGATATATTAAATAAAATTCTCTGTTAAGTGCGGTCCTCTCCATACACTTATTTACTTTTGTAGTGCCAGACCAGGTGTTTTATGTGATAAGGTACATAATAGGTAACATAATAGAGTTATGGATCACCTAAAACAAACATTAATTTATCATATTCGGTAGGCCTAGATTCTAGATTCTCTAGATTTGAACATGGCACATAGCATATGAAACTGTATGGACTGAACTGCAATCCAATAACGTTATTAAATAATTTATGATTATCAAATTGTATTAGGTACCACTCTTTATTAATACTATAGTAACTATAAACTCACAACTGCAACTTTTACATGATTTTCCAGTCTTATTTAAGCATAATTATTTTCCGTTCCGTTTACAATGACATCAATCATCATGTATTTCCCCTGCTGTGAACTATTGCCTTAACAGAAATTACTGGAAATATGATTTTAGAGTTAAGCGTTCTTTTTTTCCTCCACAATATCTGATTCATCTCATTCATCAAATTACTACATTTAAATAACTAAGTACGTACAATTATTAAAATTGTTTCTATTTAGGACGTTTTCAAATGGACGGGTTTGTCTTCAATCCATTATGGGCCCACTTCTGAGCACGGGTTCTAGTGCGGATTGCTAGAGCTAAAATTATAGTGGCCAATCCAACTGTCGGAAGTTTTCATGAAGTCCTAAGGCCTCTGACATGGCTAACGACTGTTATCTTACGATAACAACCGGGACCGACGCGACGCTTTGACGTGCTCTCTCAAGCACGGAAACGCTTAAGAATTTTTAGCCACTAGCGTCTGCTTTTGCTTAACTTGGCCAATCACAAGCTGCTGAGCTATGAGGGCGCTCATAAACTGATAGGCTTTGACCGCCTCACACAAACGGAATTGCTGTGAGCGCCTCATATCTGTATATTATTTTATACCTATACTAAAATTAGTGCGGATTTTTAGGGCGGCATAGAAATTAAAATACCGACCCCAATCCCATACCATGGCATATTAAATGTAGCAAGAGGAAAGAGAACCCAGGATTATGTTATCAATATGAAACCATTAATTTATTATTACTGGTTTATCTTTTTGTGAAACCACCCTGACTAGCAACCATCCTCTAGCTAGAGTCAACTGCCAAACGACTCGTCGTGTTGCGGAAGGCGTGGCAGCCATCTTTCTTTCTCTCTCCTTTCTTGGTCTGTAACGCATCTCTTTGCCTATAATGTTGTTGATGTTTATGGATAACGGTGGCCACTTACCATCAGGTGGATCGTCAGCGCGTTTATCAGTTAGTTACAAAAAATATATACTTAACCCACCCGAGGAGTCGTCCGTATCTGTCCCACTACTATGCTCCCTTCTTTCTAACGACTATGGTTGGCCAGCGGCGCACCGTGTTTTGGTCTGTCGGCTACAGACGTTGAGCCATTTTGGAGGCCTACGACACTTGGATGGCAACAAACTTCTCCACCAATACACACTGAATAGAATCCACTCTGATGGAGTAAGCTCTAGACTTTCTCAAGACAAGATACACGTGCTCATTAGTGGGCCAGTAATGGGCTAAAGCCAAGCCAGTAAATGAATATTAAAAATAAAACCAATAAAAACTGTTAGGATTTACTTAAAGATGGATCCAAACCTTCAATCAAAAATAAAATAATCAAATCTACATAATATTATCTTGTTATTTGTTGAAAGTTACTGGACAATTAATAAGAAAACAAACATGTAAATAGCTAAGTTGCACCTAATAACCAAACATAACTAATACCCTACCTGTCTGTCTGTCTAGACGTAGTTAAGTAAGTACGTGTGTACGTATGCAGATACGTCTATCAAAGGGATCTGCAATATGCAACCCTAGTTCCCCGATGGCAATTATATCGGCGCTTTTACGAAGGGGCCCACTAAATTGATCTAATGGTCATTCCCTTCTCTTCTACGATGTGACGTTTTAATTTACCTGGAATTACTGCTTTGGAGACGTTTTATATTTATTTATGGATGATGTATTTCACAAAATATATTATTAAATCGAATATTTTTTCAAATGTCGCACATATTTTATTGAGTAAAGATTTTTAATATTACGTAAATGCTCAAGATGTTGTTATTTAAACGTTCACGTAGGTTCGTAAAGTTACTTAATTTAATTAAAACGTGTGCAGCAGCGTTGTAGAAACCGACGACAAGATACACTGACGATAGTAATTTCATAATGTATAATAATTTTATGATCTCGATGGTGATAATGTTGAGAACATGAGACAACTGGTATTTTCACTAACAATTTTCGTAATAAATTAAATACCTGAATGGTTTAGCCAGCGCATCATAGATGGCGCTACAATACTTCTTTTCAAATTCACTATTTTTTCATAAAATAAAATTTTGATTCTGTTAAAGGGTTAACTTAAGATTAATGTGTATTTTTCAAATTTCTTTAAAGTGTTTCTAATTAATTGAAAAAATACTTACTTCAAAGGAAGTTTCCTAGAAATTACTTTATTTCAACATTTTTTTCTGCTATATTTGGATAGGAATTTAAAAAACTGCGTAAGCTACAAAGTAGTACACCGTATAATTATGTTATTTATATTTTTTAATATTTGGAATATTTTGTATTTTTGTTGTAAAACGAAGACAAATATCACTTGCTCGTTACATTTCGGAAAAGAAGGGTTTAAATAGTGGTGATGTGCCATTATTAAAATAATAAATTAAATCGCTCTAGGCTAAGAATAAGAACAAGGATTAGACCCTTATAGTAACAAAAAACTGTTTAATCTCTTTATCCTGTTAATACAAACAGTGATCAAAATTGATCGAAATTAGTTGATATCGCGGCACGGAACCTTAAAGCCATAATTAATTTATTAAAGGTAAGTAGGTAGGTAACAATTGATAATTTTGTACCACACGATTTATTCTATTTATTAAGCAATAATAAAATGTTATTTCATTTGGTGTTCTTGTTCTTAAAAAGACGTCCAGTGATATTTTTTTAAAATTCTCATTGACATTCCTCATTGACAAAGCCTACTACAGTGTAGATGAATACCTAAAAGATAAGACAAATTAAAAATAAATCATATTATTTCGACACTAAAAATGATGCTGTGACAATGACAATAATACATATTTTATTTAATTTTTACGACAAAACTACAAAATACGAACTAATGTCTGTCTGCCTCTCCTACCCAAATTGCTACACCTTAACAAGGTACATATTTACATGTGTCCTCTGACCATAATATAAAGTAGATATATAATATATATGTGCGTGTATACCTAATTATGTATTTATTTTGTGCTATTGTGACATGTGTTTGCAATGATTAAAGAATAAAGAATAAAATACTTAACCAATTAGACGGGTTGGTACGCGGTAGTGAGTGATATTTAACGCTTAAGCAAGTTTCAAACTCAACACTCTCAACCACGAGCTCTTTTTTAATAGTCTTTTATAGTATCATCATATCTATGTAAAATTAGCCTGAGACTCTACCATCACTACGACTTTGAATTAACCTGGTTCAAGCGAGTTATATATTTTACTAGATATAGAGAAGTGTTTATTATCACTTCGGTTAAATTATATCTATGCTCTTGATATTTTACTACTTGTTACAAAAATAATAGGCATGTCTGTTACTTTGCGCTTGGACTAAAGTTAGTATGCTTACATTCCCTGAATTCATCTCAACTTGCCATTATGTCGCGTGGGATTGTTTTCAAACACTAACTTATTACCAAAATATAAGTGCGTGGGCTGCTGCCATATTGATTGATAAATTTTGTAGCTACCTAAAAAAGCTCTTAAAAGCTTGCTTTGCAATACATTTCTGACCATAATTATAACTATCTAATTCTAAACTCATCTTATTACGTGACTCATGCAAAATTTGCAGACGAATTTGGACTTTGTTACAGAATTAATTTTTATTCAAATACTTACTTGTTATTACACTTTCAGTCACGTAATAGACCTTCTATTTTGTGTGTTTTTAATATTGTATCGTTGTGTTAATAAAAGCGAAAAAAAGTAAATTCTCATGCGCTAACACAATGCCACAATGATTACGAGCATAGTTGAGCTTACAAAGAATAACAAAGACGATCAACATGAAGAAGACGCAGTAACTACAAATATTTAATTCGTGAGGTCATTACTTTTAAAACAAGTTAATATTATATAAAATGAAATACTTATTTGTGAAATTGCGTGAGAAAAATAAGAAAAAAGTTTTTCTCTTCGCGTTAATTTCAGTTTATATTACTGATATTGTGTTATATTCGTGAAGTCATTAAACACAGTTAACATTTTCTCTCACAAACTGGTTATTAGTTTGTACAGACTAACTTTATTTGAGCTTTATGACTGGAACAGGTTATTCCATAAGGTAATAACCGAGTCAATAAGAGTAAAAACTCTGAGGGAGTAATTATAAAAGCATTATTGAATTAATGTTATTTAATTGTAAGTTGAATTCTTCAGTTAAAATCTATAGTTTTTTTTGTCATTTATATACCATCTTAATAATAAATACGTATACAATGTATAAACCGTATCAATTAAACGTGCTTGGCAATTAACTTAGAAATATATAAAAAAAACATGCTCAGCTATCTGATGCTAACTGTAATATTTACCTTTAAAAGTTCTGTTAATATAGCTAAGATGCGATGCGTCATAGCAATGCATGAAATGAATCACTATAGACTACTTGAGAGCTTTTTATTGGCCTATCAATACTTTATGGTCTATGTACCTATAATATATTTTACCGAAGACTAGTAACCCCAGCCCCAAGAGTAGGCTGACAAAAATAAAAATAAAAAGATAACTATTTACATATATAAAAAAAATCCAAAAAATATTTACATTACAGATTCAGCTACATCACAATTTTATTATGTATATTAGTATGTTTGTTAAGTATGTAGAGATAATATTTTCAATTTTACATAAGGCATTGATCTCGTACATGTACAGCATAATAGGACGAGACATCCCCGCCCCGCGCGCCCTCGCCCGCGCACCCCCACCCCAGCCGGCCGCCTGCACTGGAATGCCCATTGTCCAGCAAATATGATGTTGGCGAGCCACTTATGTCAATAGCTACGTTTGTTCCTACAAATTGTGAGTTATCGCGTCGTTTCCTATTATTCAAACAAAGATAAAATTAGCGCCGCGCCGCGGACTATAGAAAATTGAAAACTCGGTAATCGCTCGAAAATATAACTTTGCATCAATGTAACAACTTGATATTTGTATGAATGAATAGATTTATATGTACTCGTATAAAATAAATGGTTAAATGAGTTAACAATGATGTATCTTTCTATAAAGTATAATTAAATCGACTTATTTGATTATTTTGAAACGCAGAAATATTTCAGGAAGCTAAGGAATATAAAGCACACAGCATTAATAAACGAGATCTAAGTGTGTTCGATTAGAAGCAATGTCAATCCAATAAATGAAGAGAAACTCAATCATGTTTTGGGAAGGACTCGTGCGTCTGAGGAACTGAAACTGGAGCGCGAGTAACGTATTTGTACAAATGCATGGCGTCAGTGGCGTCATGGCGTCATGGCGTGGCAGAGTAACGCATAGATGCATCGAGGGCATTATAATGTTGTAGTGAAGTTATTAGTGGTTGAATCAGGCGAGGCGCGCGGCGGAGTGAACGTTGTCAAGGCCAACAGAGGTCAGTCCACCGACGATCTCCGAGCCACGATGCCAGAGACCGGTTCTACAATTTTTAGACTCTTTTTATTTTCATTTTTGTATACACGACGCTGAGACTAAACAATGTTTATAATGCCAGCCCTCCTCAGATTACCATTTATTTTAGAAAATGAATTAATGCTTTGCGAGGCTTTCATATAATTATAGGTAGGAGATTTTACTCAGAGAAAATGATTTTTGATCGAATGATGTGTGTAGTAGGTAGGTAGGCTTCGAATTTTTAATTTACTTTCTAATACCCTGAGCGTTCTACACTTCAGGTTCTACATCTCTACATTTACGACTCCCATAAAGATATTAAATAATATTTATCGTCTGACTTACTGTTTTCTTATGTCAAATTTTTACTATCCGTATAATTTCGTACTCAATTATAATATTCTATTTATAGCCCATCTATAAGTAGAAAGTAATTATGTACTTACATACCTACCTACTCTAAAAATGACATTCAAAGTTGAGCACAAAATTACCGAGGTAGGTAGTTAGGTACCTAGCTACTTCCTTACGGTCCTATTGCGAATCTCGCATTATAAAAATAATAGGCTTAAGGCCATTGTCCCCCACGAAAACTGAGATGGAGCACACTTTAAATAAACAGTGTTAAAACCATTATTATATACACAGGTACAATAAAAATCTCAAGTAGGTATGTAGATACCTAGAAGGTTTTCCAGTATCAAAAAAGTGAGAAATTTTAAGTTATAGCTGCACATAGCTAGGTAGGCATGATTCTAAACGTAGAGTTCTACTAAACTCGAATGCTATCCATTAAGAAGCCAACGTTGGATAACAAACCATTAAGCTAATACTAATCTATTTATTTTTCAGGAAGTTCTAAGTATGTATCAAAGGTAGCAAAGTTAAGAAGAAGTATTTTTGAAGTAGGAGAGAAAGAAGAAGAAAATAAGAGTAGCAGGATGTAAGGTTAGGATTAAGGCGTTTCAGCTATCCTTGTCCTGCTGGACAACGAGACTGGGGCAAGTTTTCTCCGGTCTCAATTTCTATGGGTTCTTGTTCAACCAGATTAATGTTGACGGTATCAAGCATGGTAGCAACCGGAAGGGAGTTGTTACTCTTCGTTTCTAGAATTAACAATAAAATGTTTAACATGTTTCCAGTGGAGAGTCGGAGGGGCATTAATAAGCCGTTACCCCGCTTCTTCGTAGTCGGCAATGCGTCAGTGATGCTTCTGGTGTTATTTACAACGTAAATGTTTAAACGACGGGGGCTATTTACTATCAGGTGCCTTGTCTGCTCATTCATGGGATATTTACTTAACAAGTAATAATTTTTAAGTGAATAATAATTTTATATCGGAAAAAATGCTTGTTGAATAGAAAGGTACCCACAAAATAATTTTATCAACTAGATACAAAAGAAAAGATAGAACACAAGGAAGTAGAATGATTACATAAACGCAACATGAAATGTCAAATATTGTTTAAATTAACCAGATATGTCTGTTTTTGATACGACCGTTTGTTTATTTTCACAAAACTAGTTTGTTTTTATTGATTGTTTGATAGCCGGCAGATGGCGCACGTAGTGCTCGCACTGGCCGTGTACGGTAAACATGACACCCTCATCGTTTGCTATGGAATTTTTACACGCTGCGCAGCTCTGAATACCAATGTTCATTATGACCGTTGTGGGGTTTCCCGGACAGATTTCAAAATCTTTGGGAACCTGCTGAATATAACGACAGCAGGCAAAACATAGCAGTTTTTATGAATAAGTGTCTAATTAGTGGAATACTTTTTAATGTTAAGATATTATTTTGTTGGACTTTAAAACGGGCCTGACGAATATCAGATATTTTTGTACCAAAGGAAGACCTCCGACAAGGCTTAACGACTGCAATTTAAAGATAACAACCGGAAACCATAGATTAACGAAAGTAGTCATAAAAATTTTATAGTAAGGGTCACCCCTCCAACAATGTTACTTAACTCTGTGGATCACTTACGATTGACGAGTCTTCATAATAAATGAGCATTTCATGAAATATACAAGACTAGCGCTCTGCCCGCGGGGTTTCCCGTATTTTCCGGGATAGCAAGTACCCCATATCGTATTTATATATAATAATCTACCTGTGTGCTAAATTTCATGAAAATTCGTTCAGTATTTTTGGCGTGAAAGAGTAACAAACAACCTCGCAAACTTTCACATTTATAATGTTTGAATTTAATTTATTAACCTAATTAATTAACCTCAACTTAATATAAATAATTTAATTTAAAAAAACACGTTAACATTTAACGGCAATTCATAAAATGATTCAGAAATGTGAATTACGAACTGTAACATTTTTTATGATAACTACTCATGCTTCGCTAGGTATGTGTATCACTTAATACATCCACACGTTGGAAACATTCAGAAATATCAACGAACTGAAGAACAATGGAGTATTATGTGGTAATAGTGGAAATATATTCGTTGGCTTATGCGTGGAAAAAAAGTATCTAAACAAATCGCGGTATTGTTATACCCGATACAAGATTAAAACGACCACTCGCTTATAATAATTTTATGGTCATGCATACATAAGGCAATATTTATTGGGATCCAAGAGGAAAATTTGCAATTTAATACAATTGATTATTTATCCTCAGCTTTATAGACCTAATAAGTAATACAATTTCATATTGTTAGTCGTAGAAGGAATTTGCTTCATTCATATTTCAATCTTGTCAGTTTGTAGGTATGTATTTTTTGTTACAATTTTAGTGTTTCAGCATGTAATGAGATGTTAACATCACAAACTGCTTTGTTTTGCCACATATTTTCAATTTTATCCTTGTTTGAGACAAAAGACTAAATAGACTGCGACCGATATAACAAGAGCTTCTCCTCTTCCTGCATGCTATAGTAAAGTAGAGCACTCGGGGATATCTATCAAGTTTATAAAGGTCTTTGTACGTGGTCCATTCAGCGCTTCGGGCAAGTCACTTGTCGGGGTCATAACCTGTTTGCGACCCCTCCTTGTGGGATCACGGGGCTCGACAAGCTTCTATCGCTAGAAAAAACAGATCCATCCGTGTGTACACTAAACAAATTAAACTACCTTCTTACAATATTGCAATCATATTTTATCGAAATGAAACCAATTGTATTTTCTTCGTGACAAAATTTTGTTTTCTTGCACAACTTATGTAAATATTGCTTCTTTACTTTTAGTTTGTTGTGATTTTGAGGACAAAAGAGAAAGTATGAAACATTGCTCGTTCGAAAATTATGAGTAATAAGACTCGCAGAACGCTACATAATCAGTCATTAATGTCAGTTATACTAAAATTATTATTTTCTTACTTGTATTGGCATAAAAATATTTGACACAATTCACGTGAACTAAACCTTTCTGTACTCAGTGTGAATCATGAATCGCTGAGTGGCTGTTAAATCAGTTTGCAACGAACCTGTAAACGGTTGAAATGACTTAGAAAACATGTTGTATCTATTAAGCAGTGGCGTCCCGAGGCCCGTGGATATTGTTAAGGCACACAATGCGAGTGCAGCAGGCCGATGTGCCTTGTGAAATGTTGCACGACTACTTTTTTCGTCTGGATTCTATACTCACGATAGTCGTTTTTTAAGCCGCGAGCTCAAGATGTACAGGTTTATCTGTTTAAAATTTATTAACATCGAGAAACAATTTCAAATCCTTTTCTTCAGATGGCAAAGGGATTCATGATGAATGGAATTGTATCCTATTAAGTATAAGATTCTGCTTTTATTTTCAAGCCATTTAATGTTACCTTTAATTCCAGTTTTGTATGTATCGCCAGTATCGCAAAGAAGATTTAATAAGCCTGCCTAGAACAATGACTCGCGAATCTTCATTGTCGTACATTATATCTTTCGAAATACAAAGTCTCTCAATATTTAAAATAAATGTAGTTTAGATTAGCGATCAATGGATCTAAATTACTAATAGGAATTTCAAGTTTTATCTTTATACATAGATTTTCCAAGCTAATCTTCCCAAGCAAGAAGGTGGTAGCTAGCCTGACGGTATTCACAGTAGTTAGTACGGCCATAAGAAATATAGATTTAACTACCCAATCCAAACCAAAGATATAACCCAAAATGATCAATAGACAGGTTAGTACAGCAAGGGCTGTATTCACTGATTAATTTATGTCACAAAAAGCAAAATATTGTGCGGCAATATGTCATTAGTGCAATATGTCGTAATTATGATTTCCAAAACGCAAAACGAACGACGTGTACTGACACACTTGCTCATTAGTAGCGCGAAGGCGTGCTAATATTAGGCAATTGCTATTTATTCAAAATAACAAGAATGATATTATTAGTTTATTACCTATGGTTTGTGAGCTTCCTATCTGTGCAGGGTCATAGCGGGGTGGATTTTTTAAGATAATGAAACAAGAAACGGTCAAAACAAGTCTAAAAAATATAAAAAAGTTGTTATACATTTCTATGGTAAGTACAATAAAATCTAATAAAACCGGGCAAGTGCGTGTCAGGCCACGGGCAATGTAGGGTTCCGAAGCAGTAAGTTTATCGACTATTACTCATTAACTTCTTATGCTAACGTAGCCGTGATAGTTTGCCCTTTAAATTCATCATATAACTTATTTTTGAGATTTTTTTCACTTGTTCAACTCCAACTGTTTAGCCGGCAGGGTGGACACTTTACTCTAACTAAAATTAACACTTTAAAGCCAAATATTTCGCAAACGGACCCCTAAATCCAAAAATAGTCTTAGAAGACCCATAATATTTTTGGAACACCTTTTTAACTATACCCCACACTATAGGTACCCTATAGTGATGAATAAAAAATTCATCTTCACGTTACCTGAACGGGAGGTACCCTAAAAAAAATTTTTTAAATATTTTATTCTACGATTTTAGAGCTTTAAATAATATTTAAATGTTCAATACAATATAAATATATATATTCACGCTAAATTACAGCTTTCTAGCACTAAGGGTCTCGGCGTTATGCTTGAGACAAACGGACGGACGAACATGAAGAAACTATAAGAGTTCCGATTTTACTTCGGAACCCTAAAAAAGTAAATATTCTGTAAAAAAAATTACGCAGCGTCAAGTTTGTAATATTATATTTTAATGTAGTTATGACTTAAAACAGTACTTCTCTTTGTATTTGTAATCAAAGCACTAAGTATTTTAAAGCAAATGAATTGTATGACTTTGTAGAGTTAGCGAATGAAAATAATATTAATTAATTTAATAACTCGGTTCAGGTATAAGACAAGTCATTTAGTTAATTAATAACTTCGGAGAACTAATCAAATTCAAAACTTATTTATGATGTGTATAAAATACATTTTCTAACTTTCTACAGTATGAAAAATTTTAGTAATAAGTCTTGAGTCTTAATAATAAGTAGAAATTTGAATGGAAAAAGAAAGAAAGCTTGCATTCAATATGTACCAAGGTAAACGCAGAAGATGATTCTTACCACTGTCTTCATAATATTTAACATTATTATGTCTCGGTGTTTGTAGTACCTCAATGTTTCTAGTATGTATTATGTATTTATAAAGTCTATAACTTCATTTTAACCGACTGTAAGAGAATACTTAAAGCATTAACTCTGTCTTTGGTTCAATACATTTTGTATGGCAGAAATAGTCTGTATAAATATATTTTTTGGCGTAATGAATTACCAAGTTCCGTACAAGCAGGCCTTACCTTGCTTGTAGATGCTATAGGCCTCCTCAACAGGAAAGACCTCGTGCTCAGAAGTGGGCTGTCGCTGATGTGGGTCAGATCTTGAGTTGTTGTTCGATTGAGACTGAAAAATGTATTATGAAACAAAATAAAAAGTGAAACAAATAAAATTGACACTTTGCAATATGATAAAATATAGACAAGTTGGACGTGAGTATAAGTTGTGTTCACAACATGTCTCATTAATAGTGCTTAAGTATATGACAAAACGTATGAAAACGATGACGTGATAAAACGTTTCTGACATGATGCCTTTTAAAAGGTGCCGTCGACTTTATTCACCTGAGTCAATTCACTCAGGTGTCTTAAGTGTACTTTTAGTGTACTTTATTCACCTGTGCACCCAGGGGATTTAAATCTACTGCAGGTGAATTAAGTATACTAAATCGGTAGACCTAAATTCACGTAGGTGGTTAAGTCAAGCTATACAACCATACCTACTATATCATGCGACACTACGTATTTATATGACATTTCCATTTTTATGGACTTTTATTGTCATTGTAGAACAAGATGCAAGTAGGCGCGTCTGCGAAAGTGTTGAAAAAATAATTCTGATACGAATCCGAATTGACCTGTAGGCTGATACTTGTGTAACGTTGTAAACTATTACATTAAAATGCATTAAAACTTTGAAGGCGATAGCATATTCATCTATATGTATTATATCAGTTTTTGTGCATGACTCAAATATTTCTTAATATAGATACAAGACACAAAAAGCAGCAGTTATGTTAGAAGAAAAATATTCGTCGCGTATAAACAGAAACACCCTTATAGCTATCGGGCAAATAAACAGAAAGTCACAATTTATCCTCAACTTCTATAAATCAAGCAGCACAAGTTGCGAGATTTCCGCGGCAGTAACATCATGATGTATTAGGATTACGAAATAAATAATATGGCTATAAATATTACACAAATATACAAGGTGTTTAATCATCACAAACTATATCTGCCAGCAATGCGACAATGATGGAATTATAGCACAGAATAATGTAATAACCTACCTAGTTATAGTTTGAGGGATAAATGTGAAAACATGTCAAATTTTAAAAAACTATTAAAAATCAGATAGAGAACACTCATCTACTCGTATAATGGAGCAAGAAGGGGCACAATATGACATTATAATATATTATATGGCATTATTTTGCAGTAGTCTTATCTGTCATATTTTGCCCCGACGTACTTCTTACGTACGACGTACGTTCTTCACATAAAGAGTGTTGCCCAATCTGATTCTTTTTTGTTTTTTTAGAATTAATATTATAAATAAATGTTATAAAATAGATATTATTTGACATGTACTTATTCATATTTATCCGACGCACTATAAATAAGGGACACTCATATCAATATACGCTTATTTGGCTTCAACTAATTAATTGTCCACGACAGGACACGGATCTTTCCTTGTAACTGAGAAGGCCAAACACTGGTTGAGAGGTTACTGGCAATTTGACCCAAGTGTCGGAAATTTTTATTAAAAGCTCCCGAAGTGGCCGATAGGGTTGCATGCTCATGATAACAAGCGGTACAAGCCGCTCCGCTAAGTGCGGTTTAAGCTTTAAAAAGCTGGTAAAGGTTTTACCTAATTTACCCAAACTCATTTAATTGTTTGGTGAAGATTATTTGCGATATTTTCGTTCAGCTATGACGATATTAAAAAATCTTCATCTAATCTAATATATAAAATTCTCGTGTCACGGTGTTAGAAGTTGAACTCCTCCGAAACGGCTTGACCGATTTTCGTGAATCTTTGCGTGCATATCGGCTAGGGTGGAGAATCGGACAACATCTATTTTTCACCCCCCTCCACCCCTAAATTTTTGGCAGAACAACGTTTGCCGAGTCAGCTAGTCTTCTTATAATAATAATAAATAATTCGTGTCCCTACTTAGGTAAATATATTCGACTAGGCAATTCCAATAAGCCGAATACCAGGGAGATTCCCAACAGAAAAATGAATTCCTCGTCATGCCAACATTATTATTCAATTTAAATGAGTATCGCAATTCTGGAACGTTCATTCATTAAATAATACATATGAGATCTATATCTACTAAAACGAAACGAGATAAAAATAGAACTATCAAGAGCAGCTCACATAAATAGAAACTTAATTAATTACAAAACAAAAAGCTCTTAAAAGCTTTTCATTTCAATCTCAGCAGAGTTGGGGTGCCGCCCTTCAGCTCTCTCACCGCGCTAAATTCCATTGCGATTTAATGTTTTTTATCCCTATCAGCAATACCTTTTCACTACTTGTTATTGCTTTTAATTTACTAATATAATTTTATTAAAGTAAAATAGGGATCAATTTATTAGTAGTTATTATTGTCGTAGTTTACAAAATATTAATATTAAAAGCCTAATAATAGGTTTCAATCCGTTATTAAATACGTAATCCATCCGACCCTGGATGAAAAATAACTTTACCCGTTTATTTATAGGGCTTATTGATAGGTGTTTTAAGCTATTCCTACCCACGTATCTCACATCAAAGGATAAAAATAATTCATAAACAACAGTAAACAGCCAGCCGTATCGGTTTACGACCTTCGACAGCCTGATATGTTCTTCAATCTCATTTGAAGAATTGGAGATGTTATTAGAGTAAGAAACGTTTGTTTAAATTTTTTCAGTTGTAAACTGGAGTAAAATGAAGGAACGTCCCGGCGCGGGACGGAGGAGAATAACACATGGGGTGCAGCGAAGGGTGCGGCGGGGCGGCCCACTGAAAAGTGCGCGGGTGGGGCTGAACAAACTCGCGGGGACATACAACTGAAACCGCGACTATTACAACATTTTTGATTAGTTATTTTCATTAGCAAATTATGGAATGGTCTTATCGTTTAGCAGCGCTTTGTGCTTATTGCTGAAGGGATTATGAAAAACGATACAAGTGAGAAACCAAACTGAATATATTTACGACAATTTATTATGTAAATCTTTATGAATAATATTACTGTAAAGATAACATTATAATTACTTCATATTATTAAATCTATTTATCATTTTATCTAGTTTAGAATTACAATGAGTATATCGTTTCTAACTCGTAATTTAGCTGTTAGGATAGAATCAAGTCACTGTAATAATAAATATTCGTCGCTAATAAAATTTAAAATAATTTCAACGATGTAATAATAACAGACAAAATGTCTGTTTTACGCTTAAGTTAACATAACTATAGCAATTTACCATTGTGGAACGTCCAAAGTGGTTATTTAAACACAATATATTTTAGATAAGACTACAACAGCAATAGAAAGTGTGTCACATTCGCGTTGAATGTATCCGGTCGTAAATCTTACGCAAGCACCGTTCGATAAGTAAAAAGCGCTAGTAATGTGTAAGAAAAACATTTCCGGCGCGGCTCAAATTGTACGTCCCTCCAGCATGTACTCTCAAATAGGGGAACAAGCATTTTAGCATTACCCCCGTGCACAACTCTTCCCGCGGGGAGGGGGAGGCCCACGGCGACGTAAAAATCAATATGCTGGAGTTGTTAAATCACGCTTATAAACGAGCACTCGTCTTCGTTTCATTCCTAAAATTTCTCAAGTAGGTATATGAGTTTAGTTAGAATGGCATCCTTCACCTCAAAAACCGCACAGGTAGTATCGATTTTGATTTTAAACGGTCGTCTTAAAAATCTAAGGTAGTTTCCTTGATCGCTATTTACAACAGCACCAAAGTTGAAGAGTCCAAACCCTTGACTTGTCCAGTGGTAACGAGTAGTGTAGTAGCACGCTTAAGTCCGGTTTACACGTATTAAGTAGTTAAGTAGATAACTAAGTTTTAAGTATGTAATTTAATACGTGTCAACAGACAATTTAGTAACTTTCTAGTTAAAAAAAAACTACTTTACTTAATACGTGTAAACCGAACATAAGGCTGTTCTATGTAAGCAATAAAAGATTAGCAGAATAGGTTCCATTAAATTAAATTTCATTAAATTACCTACATTAAATACCTGTCTCATTTAACGTCGATTTTTCAAAATTAGAACATATTTATGTAAATTTCGCTTAAAACTTCGTAAGTATATTTACATATACAATTTATAGTCATAATAACCTGGTATGCTGGCCACCTGATACTACGTACGAGTAGGTCGTCATTTTTACTGGCCGGTGGCCAATAAATACCGCTTCTATCTTCATCTTAATCAAATTCGACTAGAATAAAAATAAAATATATTAAGACGATCTTTCACCCAATTGGCAGTGATGGGATCCCGGATCTATTCCCAATCGGGATGAACGTCATAAACCTAATCTGAATCTATTTATTAGTAAATATGCTAGAGCCAGTCTAATTTAAAATAATTATATGATGTTTCACAGCATTGAAACATACCTACTTAAGTCAAGTCAGGTTTATCATTGCTACGGTTATTAATCTTAATCCTATGTACGTCTTATTATCCATGGCCTTACCATCTTTATAGAGAATTTAAAAAGCGCCTTGTGTCTGATATCTTCTTTGGGGATAAAGATCTACAAAGATTTACATCACATAAAGATTTCCTAACAGGGAACAAATCTTTTGAATACCGTGTTAAGTACAGCATACAAAAGGTTAGAATATACTATTAGAATAGTTTATTAGCATAAAAAAATAATCATAGTATTAATATGCAACAAAATAAATACCGTGTATGTTTATATCAGCGTTATTTTCGGTAAAAACACAATAAATAGCTCAGTAAAAATAGCTATATCTATTCCTCATAAAATAATACGGCCAAACAATAGCTACATCATACAATTTATTAATTATCAAAGCCGCGGCCCAAATACTATATATATACGTATAGATGTATAAGAAAACACAATTAATTCAAACAAATAATACACCCTGCTACACAAAACATGAGAACGGGGCCGAATACCTCCACACACAATCCACACAAACAAGCTATGTCAATAATGGCGTTCGTTTAGATCAGAATTACGATTGCATTAAATTGTACAAGGGACTGGCGGGCGATAATCTATGAAGCCATTGTGGAATTAAAAATACAATACGCAGTGTTGATTAAAATATCGACGTCTGTGTTACTACAACTTGAATCTTTTGATGGCGAGAGAATACACTTTTATCACTTTTATATTGTTACTTATTATAGTAATACAAGGGCTTGTTTCACAATCTTCAAGTAAGTCCGAAGTAAGCTATTCGTTGGTTAAGTTGACATTTCGTGTATGTAAAATGACACGTTAACGTCACTTTAACCGGCGAACAGCTTATTCAGGACTCTACTTGAAGATGGTGAAACAAGCCCTTATAACTGTAACATTTAATACTTAGTTACACTTTGTAGAAGTTGCAGAGAAGCTTTTTCACTGAAGTATTAAAATGTCCTTGTACCAGGGGTAAGTATGATCAATAAGAGATAAATAGTTTTTAATAAATTAAAATAGTAAATAGTTATAATAATAACATTATTTCCCAATCTTCTTCACTGAAGTGATAGAATTGACATTTCATATGAATACTACCCCACGGTTCCGCTTTGCGTCGATCGGATCCTATCAAAGCAATGAACTATTCTCTCGGCTCTACATAACAAATAGATTCTATGAATATAATTCTATGAAAATAACGAGTACTTCATGAGTTATACACAACTACTAACAGCCAAACATTGGATATTATTAAGATTCTGTGCCAGAATTTAACCTTTAATATTTATTAAGGTACTTGCAGTTACTATATAAAAACTGGATAAGTGGGTGTTATGCCACGCGCAATGTAGGTTTCCGAAGTAGTAAGTTTATCGATTATTACTCATTAACTTCTTTCCTTGTAAATTCATCATATAACCTATTTTTGAGATTTTTTCACTTGTCCAATTTTCGACCTTACTTGACTTTAACTAAAATCACCCTAATTCCAAAAATGGTCTTAGAAGACCCATATTTTTTAAAGACCTTTTCAACGATACTCCACACTAAGTATAGTACACGACGAATAAAAAATTCATCCTCACCTTACCTGTAGGGGAAGTATGCTGAAAAAAAATGTTTTTCAGTATTTTTATTTTATTCTACGATTCTCAAGTTTTAATAAATAATTATGTATATCCATGCCAAATAACAGCTTTCTAGCACTAAGGGTCTTGTAGCTTTGGTTCGGACAGACGGATGGACAGACGTACAGACGGATGGACGGACATGACGGAACCCATATAGGGGTTTCGACGTAAAATCCTAAAATCGTAACAAAACACTAAGAAGTGTAAATGAATATAAACATAAACACATTAACCGGTCATCGCTCCCAAAACGATATTTTCTTCCTTCCTTTGTAAATGATTTTTCAATTTTATCTTCAGTAATTTAATAACACTTCTAATCAAAGCTTACTTTCTATTGTCTATTGAAAAAGGAAGCTGGAAATTTCGTTTCAATTTAATAAAACGAGAGAAGACAAATATCGTACATATTGTTATTACGATAAAATGTGAAATAGTTACCTAAAAGTAAAAAGTAATATTACTTGTCCCGTTAAAGTGGGTCACCCTCCGGGCCCAACTCCCCCGGGCCCCTCCTCGGAGTCTCGTCCGCCCGACTGTCCCCACTACCCCTACCACCCCCAACATTCATTGTGCCGCAATATATTTCTTTTTATGTGCAAACAGAAAAGTCATTTATTTAAATTTTCTCACGAATTCGCATCGCAATTTTATTTTATTATATTATCTATATAGCGTTTAGATTGCTCTGAATTTCACGATTTCATTACGCGGATATTCACATATGTGTGTGGGACTTTGAGTGCTATTGAATTGAATACCTTTCAATACTCAAATGCGCACATTACAAATTTGCTACAATGTTTCATCTTCATAAGCCTCGACTTGTATACATTTTCTTTTCATTCAATATTATTTTGCTTTAAAAGGCCTGTTTATATTGAGTTTCATCTATCTTTGGACCGACCTCGCGTCGTCGCTATTATGTCCCCAAATAATTAAATTGCGAGCGCTTGACGTTGTACAGAATAATATTAAACTCAATCACATTGCAAAGATCACATCAGCTCAGAGAAAGTTACAATGCCAATTATTATAAAACAAAAGGGATATTGTAATAAAGGAGAAGATTAGATTAATGTTGATTATATCTTATTCCTAAAAGCTCTACTATTGATAACCTATCTTAATTATCATTATTTACGAAAATGCCTAATGGTAATACTAGGTATATGAATCGACAAAAACAGCTTTTGTGTACTATGTATTTACAAAATTATTGAGATTCCTTCCGCTACTACGAAGTAGTGAATAGATTGTGACAGTTTAGGAGCCACCTGCTTTACTTGATATTTAAGGTGACATTACATCTTCTTAAGATGTAAGCTTTAATGTACCTAATTAACTTTTTTGTTTTCTTTTCGAAATAACAACTATGCTTCATATACTTGTAGTATACAATGGTGGTAATGCACTTCAATTTACTGCATTGACGTAATTTTAATAACTATGTCTAAGGTATGGAATAAAATAACAGACAAATATCGAAAATTCTATACAAGCCCCAAGTTAATAACCAGGAACACAGTAGCCTGATAGTAACACCTACAATTTAACCTGCTTTATTTATTTTATTGTGCATATATGTAACGATCTTTAACTTAGAATGTCTACGATTCACATGAGCGCTTGGGGCTTGGTACACGTGTAAAACGCTTCAAATGTCAGTTGTAGTTTGTTGGTTATTATACTGCCTTGGTTGATCAAGCTTTACTCGGAAGCTGATGTTTGAGTTACGAGGAGGTATTGTCAAATAGTTTGCGAATAAAATTAGTTCACAACGTTCTCAGCGTTGGCGACACCTAACTTCAGTAGATAGAATTCTGGTAAAATGATTTATTTTATGTAGAGTAGTAATTTGTAGAGAAGTAATCATTTACATTGTAAAATCTACATCTACTCTACATCTACATCTACAAATAAATAAAATTGGATTGTCTGTTTGTAATATTAAAATAACCGCATTTTACTAAGTACATTTGGATGTATACACGGTACATATACCAAAACAACATTTTTCACAATTTTTGTCTCTCTGTCTATCTGTCTATTTGTTCTGGCTAATCTCTGAAATGGCTGGTCCGATTTTGACGGGACTTTCACTGGCAGGTAGCTGATGTAACAAGGAGTAACTTAGGCTACTTTTATTTTAGAAAAAAAAAAATTGGCGATACGAAGTTGGCCGGGTCAGCTACTAAAATATATAGATAATTTTTAATAAACTACAAACTACATTAAAAATACGTAGGTAGGCACCTATTAAAATTACGAATTGTAATATCGTACAGAACAAAACCGGGCAAGTGCGTGTCAGGCCACGCGCAATGTAGTGTTCGGAAGTAATAAGTTAATCGACTATTACTCATTAACTACTTATGCTAACATAGCCGTGATAGTTTCCATTGTAAATTCATCATATAACCTATTTTTGAAAAAAAAATCAATTGTCCAAATCCAACCGTTTAGCCAGCAGGACACTTGACTCTAACCATAATTAGCACTTTAAAGCCAAAATTTCGCAAACGGACCCCTCGAGGAAAACGGGGAGGCACTTGCCGTCTCCCTCGATGTCTCGAAGGCCTTCGATAGGGTCTGGCAGGCAAGCCTTTTAAGCAAGCTTTCAGATTATGGCATATCCCCTGGCCTTATCGGGTGGATTAAGGACTTTCTGAGTGAACTATTTTTCCGTGTTGTCGTTGATGGTAGTTCATCGCAATCGATGGTTACGAACGCTGGAGTTCCTCAGAGGTCCGTTCTCTCCGCCACTCTATTCCTGCTGCACATTAATGACCTGCCTATGTCTGGTTTCATGGGTACGTAGATGACAGCACAGTAGTTGAGAGATACCTGCCCAGTGCTTGAGCCAATAGGGAAGAAATAGAGTCTGAAAGAGAGACAATGTTGGATCGTGTAAATCTCGCACTCCGGGCAGTCTCCGATTGGGGTGATGCCAATCTTGTGAGATTCAACGCCACTAAAATGCAGACGAGTCTGTTCACCGCAAAGCGGAGCCCATTCACCTTGGCTCCCACTTTCTGGAATGTATCCCTGGAATGCACTGACCACCTACAGTTATTGGGAGTCGAAGTTTCCTTCAACCTCAACTACGGGCGGTTCATCGAATCCAAAGCTAAAATGGCTGCAAGAAAACTCGGGGTCCTTGCGAGGGTGCGGCAGTACTTCCCACCGAAGCAGATTTTAACACGGTATAAAGTTCAGGTTCGCCCATGTATGGAGTACTGCTATCACATATGGACTGGTGCCGCCAAATGTCACCTTTCAGCCTTGGATTCGATGGAGAGGTGTGCAATGAGGCTCATTAACGACCCAGACCTGGTAGTAACCAATCTGCAAAGCCTCACACATAGGCGCTGAGTAACCAGACTCTAGGCATTCTACAGGATACATTTTGGAGAGTGTGCTCAGGAATTGCACGAATTAATTCCCCCATCTCCGTTCCGTCATCGAACATCCGGACGTAGGGCAAGCATCCATCCATACGTCGTGAATATCCCATCGCTGTGAACGACGCGATTCGCCTCATCTTTCATAGTGCGCGCCGCGAAGGACTGGAATAGGTTGCCCGCATGGGTGTTCCCGTCCACCTACAATGTAGATGTCTTCAAGAGAAGATAAAGTAGGCATTTATTAAGTTAGTACGTTTGCCATCTTGGACTTCATCACCACTTACCATCAGGTGGGATTGTACTGTGAAGCACTAACTTATTTCATGTAAAAAAAATCCTAATACCAGTAGGTATATAAGGATAATGTAACAACAGAATTTCTTAGTTATTGTTCTTGTCTCACATAAACTAGACCAAATTATTCTAACACGCTTACTAAAGTGACACTGAAACAAATTAAAATCGATGCAGATATAATCGGTCCATTCGTTTATTATAGGAGCTGCGATGGCACAGACAGACATAGACAGGTCAAACTTAAAACACCTCTTATTTAGCGTCGGGGGTTAAAAATTATCACCATTGATTGATTAAAGCAATAATTGATTTATTAAAGTAATGAAGAAAAAAATACACTTAATAATGTTTACCGCTAAAATGTAGAAAAGTCAATAAATTGAATGTTGACTCCCTCCTTCGTCTCAGTTTCCGTTCGTGAATTCCAAAGCGCTATCTCACCAATACCTATCCTTCCTATAACCTATAACCTACACCTTCCGATCCGGAGCACAATTTAGAACACATTATTGTTTTTAATTCGACTTTTACATCGTAATTAGGGTTAATCAATTGAATAAAGGCCATACATTGTTACAAAAAACTAAAGTTCAGAAGTTATAGAATGCGCCCTTCAGTATTGCTACTGTAAAGTTATGTTACTTCATGTTATGAGCTTGTGCTCGTTTAAATTTAATAAGGCTTCTCATTATCCTTAATGAGGAAGTTCTGAGGATGTAATGTAGATACATTACTATATTGCAATTTGAAGTTTGAACATACTAAAGCATGTTGTGCATTTATTAAAAATTTATACAAAAATAAAGTTTCCTTATCCGAAAAGCAAAAATATAAAAATAATATTAGTATGTAAGCACCTATGTGGTTATGTTTGAAACGTATGAAACGTAGTATGTTGTTGTTATGTTTTGAATATTCCAGTCAATGGTTGCCTGGAAGAGATCGCTGTTTTAAGTGATAAGGTCGCCAATTGAGTTGTTTCCTAAATTTTTTTTTTGTTATAAATGGAAAGTTCATATATAAGTTTTATAACAAAGTTATTTTAGTTTTTCTTTATTCGCTATAATTTAAAAGTTACATCAAATCAAAAATACGTTTATGAATCCAGTACCGAAAACACGCCGACAATTCCCGAATAGAACCGAGCGCGCGTGTGACGTCACTTTGTTAATTGCTATTCATTGCAGCATACAGCTGATACTGTGATTTGACTTTTAACTGATAAAATCTTGATATTATCGTCAATATATTGATAAATATATCAAAAATGCTAAACCTTAAAAGTTATCGTGCTTGTTTTGTACCATTACGTGTGAAAACTACAAAAAAAACACCCCAAAGATAATGTTAAATGTGTACCTGTGACCTTTTCCCGAGGAATAAGAGGTAAAATTTTAGTTTTCGTTCATAGATTCGCTTTTAGGGTTCCGAAGTAAAATCGGAATCCTTATAGTTTCGTCATGTCCGTCCGTCCGTCCGTCTGTCTGTCTGTCCGTCTGTCCGTCTGTCCGTCCATCCGTCCGTCCGTCTGTCCGAAGCAAAGCGGCCAGACCCTTACTGCTAAAAAGCTGTAATTTGGCATGGATATACATATTTATTAAAACTCCAGAATCGTAGAATTAAATATTGAAAAACATTTTTTTCAGGGTATCTCCCCTACAGGCAACGTGAGGATGATTTTTTTATTCGTCGCCTACCCTGTAGTGTGGAGTATCGTTGAAAAGGTCTTCCAAAAATATTATGGGTCTTGTATGACCATTTTTAGAATTAGGGGTCCGTTTGCAAAATGTTTGGCTTTAAAGTGCTAATTTTGGTTACAGTCAAGTGTCCCCCCCAACTGTTGACTAAACGGTTGGAGTTAGACAAGTGAAAAAATTCTCAAAAATAGGGTACTTATATGATGAATTTACAAGGAAAACTATCACTGCTATGTTAACATAAGTATGAGTCATAGTCGATAAACTTACTACTTCGGAACCTTACATTGCTCGTGGCCTGACACGCGACGCACATGCCCGTTTTTTTATAAAACAACTCATGGTTTTATTTTATTAGGTTAGGAATTTTGCAACGTTGATCCTACTCAAATTCAGTGAGGATCTGATGATGGGTCCTGGGGCTACAAAGTGGAACACGTGGTAGAACAATGGTAGGTAGAGTAAAACGGAACCGTGTTTGAAGATATTAGATAATATTATCGTTAACATTGTAAAACCAGTAGGTACATAAATAAATAAATAAACGCTTCACACTCATAGCCCCATACTAGGATACCCAGTGTCGTGGGTGCCATAGACAACACAAGGACACACACTCAGACCAAGAACAGAAATATAAACTAATCATTCAAACCATCTCGCAGCATCCACCTCGCATCGAATCGAACCCTTGACTTAGCGATCTGGAGTGGTAACGATTCGCATGCGATTCGCCACACGAGTCGTGATCATTGAACAACTTGGCGTATTTCGGAGACAAAAAATATATATATATTGTACCAGTTTTATGTATAAAGCGCGTACAGACCCATACCACCGCAGTAGGTTTCCCTGTGTCGCGGGTGGCATGGTCAACACAAATAACACGTCACTATAACACCCAAGACCCGAGTACAAATAATTATTTGTCACATTTTATTAGATATAGCCGGAAATTGAACCTGGGACCCTCACTTCGCAGGCTGGATCGAATCGCTATCAACTAGGCTATAGGGTCATCATATGTATGTACCTACTACTAGCATAGAATTTCTGTAGTATTGCATTGTGCATTTTTTTATTAATCACATTCTTCACTTCTCTCAGGATCCATATCTGAAATGTAGGTAGACGAAGTCGCGGGTAGAAGCTAGTTGTATGATAAATGAAATATAATTTTATCATACAACCCTGATTTATACCCCTAACACCCTGCCCTGATTTCTCCCAGACACGATTTACCAGTTAACAGTGTAACCTTATCTAAATTTATTTAGTGTGTACAATCAATAGAGAGTTTTATTATAATATTTAATGAAGAATAAATCATTTAACATTTAAATTTACAATAAAATTACGTGGTATGAATATCTTTTTGCACTAAATTTCGGATATTTTTACTCACTTAACGTAGAAGCTTCTAACACTGTGTAATTGCTTTAACAAAATGACGTCACTAACATGGCGACCAAATCTGGCGCGTTTGTAGTCACGTGATTCTTTTTGAACTTTTATCAATTTTGAATTCATTATTATTAATATTAAAAATAGTTTTTAAGCGTTTTTAACAATGCCAATTAATATAATTTGTGTTAAAGATTTAAAATACATTTAAAAAAAATATATTTTTTTTTAAATGAACAACTCAATTGAGTTGTTCATTTAAAAACTCAATTGAGTTGTTCATTTAAAAAAATATATTTTTTTTTAAATGTATTTTAAATCTTTAACACAAATTATATTAATTGGCATTGTTAAAAACGCTTAAAAACTATTTTAAATATTAATAATAATGAATTCAAAATTGATAAAAGTTCAAAAAGAATCACGTGACTACAAAAGCTCCAGATTTGGTCGCCATGTTAGTGACGTCATTTTGTTAAAGTAATTACACAGTGTTAGAAGCTTCTACGTGAATTGAGTAAAAATATCCGGAATTTAATGCAAAAAGATATTCATAACACGTAATTTTATTGTAAATTTAAATGTTAAATGATTTATTCTTCATTAAATATTATAATAAAACTCTCTATTGATTGTACACACTAAATAAATTTAGATAAGGTTACACTGTTAACTGGTAAATCGTGTCTGGGAGAAATCAGGGCAGGGTGTTAGGGGTATAAATCAGGGTTGTATGATAAAATTATATTTCATTTATCATACAACTAGCTTCTACCCGCGACTTCGTCTACCTAAATTTCAGATATGGATCCTGAGAGAAGTGAAGAATGTGATTAATAAAAAAATGCACAATGCAATACTACAGAAATTCTATGCTAGTAGTAGGTACATACATATGATGACCCTATAGCCTAGTTGATAGCGATTCGATCCAGCCTGCGAAGTGAGGGTCCCAGGTTCAATTCCCGGCCATATCTAATAAAATGTGACAAATAATTATTTGTACTCGGGTCTTGGGTGTTATAGTGACGTGTTATTTGTGTTGACCATGCCACCCGCGACACAGGAAAACCTACTGCGGTGGTATGGGTCTGTACGCGCTTTATACATAAAACTGGTACAATATATAATTTTTTTTTGTCTCCGAAATACGCCAAGTTGGTCAATGATCACGACTCGTGTGGCGAATCGTTACCACTCCAGATCGCTAAGTCAAGGGTCCTGGTTTCAATTCGATGCGAGGTGGATGCTGCGAGATGGTTTGAATGATTAGTTTGTATTTCTGTTCTTGGTCTGAGTGTGTGTCCTTGTGTTAAACACACGACACTGGGTATCCTAGTATGGGGCTATGAGTGTGAAGCGTTTATTTATTTATTTATGTACCTACTGGTTTTACAATGTTAACGATAATATTATCTAATATCTTCAAACACGGTTCCGCTTTACTCTACCTACCATTGTTCTACCACGTGTTCCACTTTGTAGCCCCAGGACCCATCATCAGATCCTCATTGAATTTGAGTAGGATCAACGTTGCAAAATTCCTAACCTAATAAAATAAAACCATGAGTTGTTTTATAAAAATACGGGCATGTGCGTCAGGCCACGGGCAATGTAAGGTTCCGAAGTAGTAAGTTTATCGACTATGACTCATACTTATGTTAACATAGCAGTGATAGTTTTCCTTGTAAATTCATCATATAAGTACCCTATTTTTGAGAATTTTTTCACTTGTCTAACTCCAACCGTTTAGTCAACAGTTGGGGGGGACACTTGACTGTAACCAAAATTAGCACTTTAAAGCCAAACATTTTGCAAACGGACCCCTAATTCCAAAAATGGTCCATGCCAAATTACAGCTTTCTAGCACTAAGGGTCTGGGCGCTTTGCTTCGGACAGACGGACAGACGGACGGACATGACGAAACTATAAGGATTCCGATTTTACATCGGAACCCTAAAAACGAATCGGGAAAACCGAAAAGGTCACAGGTACACATTTACCACTATCTTTAGGGTGTTTTTTTTGTAGTATTCACACGTAATTGTACAAAACAAGCACGATAACTTAAGGTTTAGCATTTTTGATATATTTATCAATATATTGACGATAATATCAAGATTTTATCAGTTAAAAGTCAAATCACAGTATCAGCTGTATGCTGCAATGAATAGCAATTAACAAAGTGACGTCACACGCGCGCTCGGGTCTATTCGGGAATTGTCGGCGTGTTTTCGGTACTGGATTCAAAAACGTATTTTTGATTTGATGTAACTTTTAAATTATAGCGAATAAAAAAAAACTAAAATAACTTTGTTATAAAACTTATATATGAACTTTCCATTTAAAACAAAAAAAAAATTTAGGAAACAACTCAATTGTACGTTTGTGTTCTATTTGCACAGATTTTTTTTTTGTAACGTCATGTGTACAATAAAGATAATTTGTATTGTATTGTATTGTATGTACGTCCTCGAATGTATGTACTACATAAAAGGGTAAGGTTGCTTCAGTTGCATGTCTTACCAGAACCTAGCCCGAGAGCTACGAGCCGTAACGCTCAAGGCGAATTCGCTCTGCGCTGCGAGTCGCAGTTGTATGTATTTTGGCTACAAACTGCAGCACAATCATTTGAATTTTAATGCGAATGGACATTAGGTACTTTTCGAATAAAAAATTCTAATGTGATAAAAGGTTTTCTCTATGCTACGTTGCGGATGGACAAACGGACATGATGAAATAATAAGGGTTTCGTTTTGACTATGGAACCCTAATAGATATAAATATAAAAAATCCCCAACAGTTTTATCAAAGGACTTTTATAGTGTCAATATAAATACCATAATGGAATTTTCTCGCATGTAACCAAACCTGTATGTAGTAGTGCACAAAAATGCATTGTCATCAGAACTAAAGCAATGAATAAAATTTAAATACCTTAGGATAAAAAGGAAGCAGGTGTAATTAGGTTTGCAAGATTCAACCCACACAAACAGGTAACACTAAATAAAACCGTTTAATTAGAGCTTATTTACTTAGAACTTATTTACTAGAATTTAAAATACACACTTCACAAGCAATGACAACCTAGCAGTTTCAACGTCCTGAATACGTCGGTTTGTTACAGATGAGTTCAAGATAATGTGAGAGCAAAAGGTCACTTTTTTATTCTAAATAGCCAACAAAGTCATCTGATATTAAGCGCTCACTTTTGTCTAGTAACATCAAGGCAATGCGGCCAAACCACTTTACGGTAGATTTTAGAAGAGGGGTGGTAGCTAGGCCAGATAAATAAAAAAAGCGGCCAAGTGCGAGTCGGACTCGCCCATGAAGGGTTCCGTAGCAGCAAGTAACATAATATAAAAGTTCTTGTAGTTCGTTGTAACTTTGATCAATGTTTTATGCGTTTTACGATTTATGACGTATTAAAAAAAACTACTTACTAGATCACATTCAAACCAATTTTCGTTGGAAGTTTGCTTGGTAATGTACATCATATATTTTTTTTAGTTTTATCATTCCCTTATTTTAGAAGTTACAGGGGGGGGGACACACATTTCACCACTTTGGAAGTGTCTCTCGCGCAAACTATTCAGTTTAGAAAAAAATGATATTAGAAACCTTAATATCATTTTTGAAGACCTATCCATAGACCAAACGTGACATAGAACATAAAACATAGACCATGACCCCACACGTATGGGTTTGATGAAAAAAACATTTTTGAGTTTCAGTTCTAAGTATGGGGAATCCCCAAAATTTATTATTTTTTTGCTATTTTTGTATGAAAATCTTAACACACACACACACACACAGAATACATCTACTTACCAAGTTTCAATGGTATAGCTCTTATAGTTTCGGAAAAAAGTGGCTGTGACATACGGGCGGACAGACAGACAGACAGACAGACAGACAGACAGACAGACAGACAGACAGACATGACGAATCCATAAGGGTTCCGTTTTTTGCCATTCGGCTACGGAACCCTAAAAACATTATCATATAGTCCACCTTTCTTACCATTAAGCTTTAAGATTACAATAAATTCTAATTAAATAAATAAGTATTAAAGTCGGTAATGAAAACAAAAAAAAATTAAAATGTGTGAGTTTCGTGGGGACTTAACTGGAGGTTACAAGGCTTACGCCCCAACTCAGAGTCACTAACGGTTATTTAAATCGCTGCTTAGTACAGAATATGTATGGTGATTCTTTACTAAGGAGCGATTTAAGTAACCGTTAGTGACTATAAGTTGGGACGTTAGTGTCCTTCATTTCCCTTTTGGACATTGCGCCAAAGCCATATTCGATACCAAAGGTGATCACAAGCAGGGTGCTACACTTGGACGGAGGCTTTTGCATGATTTGATTCTTTACTAAGGAGCGATTTAAGTAACCGTTAGTGACTATAAGTTGGGACGTTAGTGTCCTTCATTTCCCTTTTGGACATTGCGCCAAAGCCATATTCGATACCAAAGATGATCACAAGCAGGGTGCTACACTTGGACGGAGGCTTTTGCACCTCAAAACACTTATATATGCCTGCATTAAAAACGGACACAGTTTGTTAATAATATCAGAGAAGGAAATCCTCTTGAATGCCTTTTCCTATTCATAATAGAGTAGCGAGGAGAATGCTCCAGGGGCTCCTCAATCACAACAACATTCCTGTTCCCAGCAGCTGGTTATTAATTAAATAACCGTTCACACTGATACCCTCGTACTAGGATTCCTTGTTTCGCACACATTTTGACATCACAAACACACACGATCCGAGAAAAAACCTTTATCTGTCACTTAAATGTCTATCTCCGGCCGGAAATCGAGCTGCGAATCCCTTACTCGGCTCGGCACGGTCAACGCCAACAGAACTAAGCTACAGGGTTGAAGTTGAAACTAAATTCTAGTTTCGATTATCAAATATTATAAATAGACAAATATTATAAATGCGAAAGTTTGTATGGATGTTTGTTAGTATTTCACGCAAAAACTACTGAACGGATTTTTATGAAATTTAGGACACAGCTAGACCATGATCTGAAAAAGAGATAGGGTACATGTTTTCCCCAAAAATCAAAGCTAATAATATGGTACTGATACACGATGGTGGGATATTTCACCTGCCTAGCTGACTTCATCCTCCTCATAAGTTTTAAAGTTCTATGGGCTACGGTATCTCGTTATTCATTTGCTTTTTAATACGCTTTTATTAGCTTCAGACGTATGTAACGGAATTTTTGAACATGATTTTGACCCCCTTCAAAACGTCGGATTAACTCGAAATTTGGTATACCTATTAAGGACCACAATGCAATATTTAAAGAAAAAAAGAAAGAAAGAAACCGAATTACACGCTTTATGTCAGCTTTAAACGGTCAGATTTCTTTCAAACTTCGTATACTTATCGAGGATCGATGACAATTCAATATTTAAAGAAAAAAGAAAGAAAGAAAGGAAGAAAAAAAAACCTAAATTTCATTTCAAAAAATCAAACTAAAAAATAAAAAATAAATAATAGTTTAAAAAACTAAAAAAACACGCTTTTATAGAAAATCCAACTAAAAAAAAATTGAAAATAAAATTGAGTTAAGACTCATGTCATTGTAATAAAAGCGTGGGGTGCATGGTGTCAATGAGTAAAAGGGATAATATCTTTAAAAGCACCCCACGCTTTTATTACAATTACACGATTCTTAATTCAATTTTATTTTCTATTTCTTTTTTTAATTGGATTTTCTATAAAAGCGTGTTTTTTAGTTTTTTAAACTATTATTTATTATTATCTTACAAAATAATAATCAATAAAAATAAATAGCATTCATTTTGTGTTTAACGTTTAATGAACTTGATAGAAAAAGCTAGCTCGGAGCTGGCCCGCCGCCGCATGTCGCGGCCGTTTCGCCGCTAACGCACGCGTTGACAACCGATAAGCTATTCAGTCTCGCTAATCGCTTCACACTTCGAAGCAAATTGCTACCGACACTTTTACAATTAGTTAAGTAGTTGTATTACGACTATGAGGCAACCTGCACACCGGAGAGTTCTCCATAAAGTTCTCAAAGGTGTGTGAAGTCTACCAATCCGCACTTGACCAGCGTGGTAGACTATGGCCTGTACCCCTCACATTGTGAGAGGAGACCCCGAGCCCAGCAGTGGGATAATTATGGGTTGTTGCTTTGCTTTTTTGCTTTTATTACGACTATGAGAGCGTTTACGTCGTGGTTTATCTTTATGGAATATTTGGATCTTTGTTGGCGTCATTCCACATTGATGGAACTTCATCAACCTGAATCAAGTTAACAGTTTCCACTTTTTCTACCATGTTATATTATTATGTATAAGTCCCAAACTTCTCTTTGAATTTGAACATTTTAAATTAATATTTAAAATGAAAGTTCTAACAATGAGGTGGTAATTAAGTACGGGAAATTGCGTAGTAAATAATATTAAGTTAAGCAATATTCACATTGATATTCAAGACTGTAAATATCTAGTTTGCTAAAAATCAGTGTTTGTAAAACATAGTAAACGTATAACAAAGAAAAATAAGTATTTTGTTCTGCTAAAACAAGCCGTTTATTGAGGGATTCATAGCTTCCCGCGACCGGCCGCGGCCGCTTTCCGTAGTCTACACGCTCTATTAGACAACTTACAAGCTCGTTTGTGTTCGCTTTACGTGCGACACTTACATATCTTGTCGACTTACACTTTCCTTTCAGAACCTTATGATAAACTAAACACTTTCTTATATCTTAAATAAAGATATAAGAAAGTGTTTAGTTTCTGCTTTTTCTTTATACGAGTACTTTAGTAAGTAGGTACCTGTTATACATATTTTGTTTTTATGTAAAAAGTCGACAAACGAGCAGATGACCACTTGATAGTCAATATTTATCGTCGTCCATACACGTCAGCAGCAAGTCATCACCGATGCGGTGCCGACAAAGAAAGAAGTAAAAGTAACAGAGAAAGAACATGACGAGTCGTTTGGCAGCTTACTCAAACAAGAGAGCGGTAGATAATCAGGCAGACTTCACGAAGTTAATAATAAGTATTTATCATTAATAAAATATTAATAAGACTAATATAATAGGAAAACTGCCTTAGGAATAGCTATATATACTAAACTAGCTGCCCGGACAGACTTCGTTCTGTCAAAAGTTTTTTTTATTAAAACATTCCGTCTAGGATAGATCTTTCAAGTTGGATCAAACTGCACACGGTGTGCAAATTTGATTAAAATCGGTTAAGTAGTTTAGGAGTCCATCGCGGACAACGTGACACGTAATTTATATACATATAATAAGATAATTCATTATATTTACTTACGTACCTATTATTTGCTAGGCAAAGCATTGGAAAAGTTCGTTTGATATCCAACTCTACTGATTTTGTAAACGACAGTTTACAAAAATATTGATACCTGAAATACATGTAATTAAAGGATAACAAAGTTCAAAGATATGTAACCGTGGTATAAGTACTTCTTCGAGTTCGGTAGTGCTACGGGAAATTCACATGGATCCATGATCGGGTTGTCGTTCGCTGCTCTATCCTCCATCGTAGCTCTACACGCGCTATTAGACAACTGACAAGCTCGTTACGTGTGACACTTGTTAAATAACTCAATGTTGTAACACTTATCACACCGTGTAAGCTGGTATATGCACGTCCTTTTTCTGCGTATCTGGTTGTTTTGTGCTCAGTACATTGAGGAGTATAAAAGAGTTGTTTTTTATGTTTAGCGTTATGTAAATGATATCGGTAAAGTGTTGATATCGAATAACCACATTCACTTAAACTTATTTGAGATAAATTCTGACGTAGGTATTTATTGTGATTCCTCAGCTTTAGTAACTATTACTTACGGCCCAACTCAGAGTCACTAACGGTTACTTAAATCGCTCGCTTAATACAGAATTTGTATGGTGTATCTTTACAAAGGAGCGATTAAAGTAACCGTTAATGACGCTGAGTTGAGGCGTTAGTCTTTGTGTAAATGACAAATAAACAATACAAAGAACAAGTTATTCTCTACTCGGTCCTGTAACCTTTAGAAACGCAATTCTCCCATTTTTTTATTCATACCTCAAACACCAAAAACTGACCTATGGTAACCGTGAGTGCTTAACGTGCTAACTTTCTTCCCACACGTTTACCTGTTCACCGGACCGGTAGCCACGGGAAATTCGTCGTCATCCCCATTCACCCAGGAATGTGTAGTCTTTAGTGTACGTAGTGCAAAAAGCCTGGTGTTTATTTTCATTGAGATGGGATATAAACAGGGCTGTGGCACGAGTGCGGGCGGGGTCAGTAAAGTTAGTGTCGGCTCGTAAACGTATCGGGCGGGGGCTACCGCTCGCCGCCGCCCGGGCGCCCCGCGGCGACCGCACTCGACACGCTGCCGCACGTCGCCGACGCTCTGAATCGCACCCATTCAAACATTCGCATCCAATGGATACACCTTGCGAATATTGTTTTACTTGCACTGGTGTTGTTGAGCACGGTAGTGTTTTAGTTTTGTACTGTTTTTGATTTGTAAAAGAATAAGGGAATGTCGATTGCATTAAGAAAAATAACTAGTTTTTTACTAAGATTGTATGAGCAATAACATTGTTGTAGAGTGGGTTTTATGAAATATCAAAACAGTAAAAATGACCCGTAATCGGATGACAGATTTATTGGAATAACTTACACTTAAGCAGGAAATAGAGACGAAAAAGGTTTAATTTCATATTGACGATGTACACGAATTTATTCATTAGTAAGTCACTAATTCAAAATTAGCTTACTGTATTATGCTCATTGCTCGTGATAAAAAAAAATATTTAAATGTTTCATGACCAACTTTATTTCTAAAACAAATTGAATAATTAATCCGGTTAAAGTTACTATCACCCTTAAATTAAATTGACCTTGCACATAGCCAGACCTAAATGTCCTTTTGCTTCCTTAATCAATTTGTTACGATGAGTGTGAACTTACCCAAAAATATTACATTTTAAAATTGATCCAGCGAAAATCACCATCAACATCATTAGCTGTGTCAAAGGCTATTATAATCACTTTTTGACTGCCAGGAAGGGTTATTATCATTCATGTTAATTTAATTTGATATAAGTATGTAATAAGAAACTAAAACTTCAAAAAAATTTGGTACCATTTCATTTTAGCCACACATTTGAACAATCCATCCCCACCCAATACTATAAAAAATATTGCAAAATGTCTAGGGCAGGTCCATGCTAGGCTCCCCTGGGAAAGGCGGCGGCGGCGGCGTTCCGACAACAGACAGCGGGTGTCAGCCGCCACGTGCTACCCAAGGCCACTCGCTTAGTGTCAAGGTCATTGCCACTCCAGCTCGGTACACGCGGCACCCACGCTTCTCCTGTCACCACAAATAGACCGACCCACTCATAACAACCGTAACATGATGCAACTACTACACAACACGTGCCTACGACGTCAGAACAACAAGGCAGTTACTGCATCTCCACTTGACCAGACAGCTGATCCACGCATACTTTGCAATCCTTCGTAAACGGCTAATTGACAACACACTCAAGGGCTTGATCATTTGCGTCAATTGTGTCTGTAGTATGACTGTAGTGAATCGTACATGATATGCTTCGGGCATGGTCGGTATTTCAATGAATGACCATTAGTTCTCAAATGTCGTGAGCGCTTCTGTAATGCAAAGTCCATGTTAAGCCGTGCGTCCTTACATTGAGCAAATTGGAGCAAGAAATGTTGGACGAACGACAGCAACAAAATCCAAACTCCAAACCCAAGTCTTCCCGCATACGAGCTTTCGACACTTGGGTTGGTTACTAACTGCTACATTAGTCTGGTAGTACTGAAGCAGCATGGCGGAATATATTTTGAGCCTCCTCAGTCGCAAGAACCCGCCCTGAGGAGCCCATTGAGATGTTAAAGCCATTTACGCTAAATTAATTCCGTACTGTTCACCGGAGCGCTTGGTTGCATTGGCACCTGGTGACATTACTCCTAAAACGTCACATTCGCAGATGATAAGATGGAGAGTTTTGGGTTACTGCCAACGTAAACCTCTACAGCCATTTTGTTAGTAAGTTCATGCTGACTCACCTCGTAATCTGATATCGATCATCTAATGTGTGTTTATTCTTGAAACTATTTTGAATGTTAGAATTCACTAGTCCCAGTTTAACTTGTGAACTTAGAATACTACTTGTTTACGTATACTTACGTACACTATAACCCTTCATTTCTGAATGAAGTGTAAAATGAAATAATAATATCTATCCCTAATTCTCATAAAGTCCTTTAGCACGATTAATATAATATTATCAATGTGCAGGAATAAAGAATGATGTGGAGTGTTATGAGAGTTTTAGAGTTTTACTTTTAGATAATGAATATTCAACATTAAAATACTGCAAAGAAAATTCCTAATTTCAGTTTATGATGCTTATTTCATAGTACTCAAAAAGATAGAAAATGATTCTAAAAGATAAAAGTTTGGTTATTACATTTATATAACCTTCTTAGCATGAAATACGATATTGACTTAATTTCATAACCTTCCCTTCCCCCGCTTGGTTCGGTCGGAGATTCTTCTGGTATTTAAGATTTAAAAATTCTATCTTGGTGTCTAAATATGGCTTAGAAATGGTCTCAGAAACTACGTACTAATATAAACGATGATAGTTAGAACTTTAAAATATCACTAAGTAAAAGCCTTCCTTGTCGAAAACTCAATCAATTTCAGTAATAATAATTATCCAAGCAGAGCGAGCACCGCAGAGTAACTACAGGTCTACACGTTCGCTACAGTAACGAGTAACATCAAATTAAAGTTTAAGCTAAACAGAAAACATTAATGGGACCTTAATTCGCGATTAAGGCTAACATCGTATGCGGGGTGAGCGGCGTGGAGACGCAAGCTGCGGAGTGCATGTGCGGGTGTGTGGGGGACAGGGCGCGGGGCGGGCGGGGCAGTCGCGCCGCGGGCCGCCACTTCTCTGTACTCGAGGAGCCCCGGTACACCTCGGTTTCCGGCGGGTGCTCCCTCGCGGCTTCGCAAGTAAATCCTGTCGCGCCGGGCCGCGTGTTCCGCGAGTTCCGCGCCGGCCACGTGCCAGCTCGCCGACGGTGACGGTGACGACACCTGACATTGCGTACCCTGCGTACCCGGCGTACCCTGCGTACCGGCGTACCCTGCGTACCCACCACCTCCATTGATAAAGCTCAGTAATTATACGAGTCGATCAACGTTGCTATTTTTGTGAGCTTTTTGAATAGATTCCGGAAGCAATCATTTTATTAGATAAATACTGTTCTTAGCAACATTGTAGTACTAATATTAATAAGCTTAAGTGTTTATTAAGTAGGCAAATATTAATATTGTTTCTAATAGTTATAATATTAACCTAGCGAAATACAAGTTCAATATAGCATACTTCCGCGCTACTTCGTGTTGAACATTAGAATTAAGAATTTTTCATAAAGTATTAAAATTATATAAAAGCGGACTTTTAAGGGATTTATGTTTGCCATTTGGTGTGATTTATTTGTATGTGAATATTTCAAGCTTTCAATGTTTTATAAGGATTAGTAGGCTATTATTACGATATTTTTAAAGAACTTTTGTTTTCGCGAATTTGAAACCATCTTAAAATTTTCTGTAATTTTTTTAATGTCAAAAATTTTCCTTTCATATAAGATAGCTAAAATTATTGTAAAAAAAACTGAGTTTGTGAAACTTATAATATTTAGTAAATGGACCGTTGTATCTGGAAGTTAGTGAACGCGCAGAGAGTCGATGAGTCAAAATGGAAATGGCTCAAACCGCCGCGGACGATCACGGGAGAACTTACAAAATTTATCATATGTACAAGGTAAGGACTTAGAAAAAGTACCTACATAATAAATTATGCAGAGTAGAACATAATTTCAAATTCGATATCAAACTTACAGAATATCAAAATAATATTATTATGGTTTAATGACTACTTATATTAATAACGATTTCCAATAATATCCTACTGCGAATTCTTGAATTTAAAATACCACACACAACACTCCACATCAATATTATTATTTAAGCACAGCAGGCGATAAATCCTCATGGTTAAGAACCTTTCCTAGCTAGAGATATTAGCTATTTGTCAAATTATGTCATAAAAAAATTATGTTCTGCGAAAGCAGATTAACTTACATTCATACATTCGTATTGAAATCTTTATATTATCGGCCTGGTCACCGGCTGTCCACTACTACTCGAAAGGCCAAGATTAGGAGGATCGTACGCTTTTTAAACTGACCGAATATTTATATTTTAAAACCATCCAAAATACGAGTAAAATCATATTGAATCGCAATGACGAAATTTTGTAATTGCGGTCACCAATTGACCTGTCGACCACGGATGGTCCATGTTTCGTCAATCACTTACACTTGACCTACGTTTGATGTAGACTTTTGGACTTAGGGCCCTGAGCACTTCAGAACGGTCCAGCTAATACTCACGCTGGAGCTAAACGCTATATCATTATCAAATCTTTTATAATCTAGTCTGAAGAACCACACAAAGTACCAAAAAAAGTTTAATAATAATAAGACATAATTGTGTACCGTAATTAATTGAATAATCTCCACTAGTGATTTCTCAAACGACCCTCTTTACCCGTATTAAAACATTCTTTACAAATTTCAGTTTACGAATGAAAAGCATGTTCTAAACTGCTAGCCTAGACGATGATTAAAACTGAATTTCCAAAAATTTGCATAGAGTTTATCTACTTATTTTATTAAATTAAAAAATGCAACTGTTGCAGCTACACTAGCATGGATTGGAAAATTCTGAAATATCATAAGAAAAAAGACCAAGATGAAACAAAAATATTGATTCTTTTTTTCCCTATTCCATAGTAAATAAGAGTTTAAAATATCCTGAAAATAATCACTACTAATTCTCATTACATACACACTTAACTATATGTCGGTCGTATTTAAAGCGAAGATATAAAACCCTCTTCTTTCCCTATCCCAACTAAATTTCGAAAAATACTAAAAATCTCCTTATTCTTTTTTTACTTACATTGTAAGTAAAAAATTAACTTATTAAGTTAATGCTTGACCACAATCCCACCTGATGGTAAGTGTAGATGAGGTCCAGGATGGTGAGCGCATTAACTTAGTGAAAGCCTATTTACTCTTTTCTCTCCGAAGCGGAAACGCTCAAGAAATTTTTGCCACTAGCGGTCACCCATCCAACTACCGACCGCGCCCGCTGTTGCTTAACTTTGTCAATCACATAGGATCGATGCAAGCCGCCGGGCTATGAAGTCCAGTTTAGACGTATTAAATAGTTAAGTAGATAACTAATTTTTTACTAAATTTTAAGTGAATAATTTTAAGTGCGCGTCCAAACGTAATAATTTAGTAAAGCTCTTTATTTCATACAATTCTTCACGACCTACTTAATTACTTAAGCATTTTACTAAATTTTAACTAAATTTTAAGTAAAAAGTGCCTGTCCAAACGTGTTAAGTGATAAGCCCCGCACACCTACTTAACAGAAAATAGAAAAATTCCTAAATTACTTGTTTACTTGCGTACTAAATTTTAACTACTAAATTGTCCGTTTACACGTATTAATTTACTAAAAATTTAGTTAACTACTTAATACGTGTAAACCGAACATGAGCGCATAAAATAATAATAAAATAATATGAACTGGGTCAAATACTACAAGTATTGTGTACACAGTACACACCTACCATATGAGGGCAGATGTGATGAAACTGGTTTGTACTTACAATTATCTACTCATACTTATCAAGAGCAAATTTTTATCCATAATGATCCCATTATACAGTTGGGAAATATTCCCAGCCCGATGCAATGTATACGTATGTAGCCCGTATGTAGTCAGAATTTTTTTATATTATTAATCTAAGCATGTTTTAAGTTTCTTTTAGCTACTTATTCTTCCGTTCTAAGGAGGTCACAAGAAGTTATCGCAAGACAACAGTTGTTAAGCCTAACGTGTGTATCTATTTATTTTTTATATGGTCTACTTATTATAGGTAACAAAATGCAGGGGCGTAGCTACCGCCGTATCAGCCGTATCAATTATACGGGGCCCCCAGCGTATAGGGGCCCCCACTAACACTTCCAAAAAAAAGCTCGCCAGCGGCCTACGACCGCTACAGTTGGCACTCCATTTATATTTGACGGTTGACGTTGAGGGGGCCCCACAACAAATATTGATATGGAGCCTCCTTAGGGCTAGCTACGCCACTGACAAAATGAAACAAATATGTAAAATTCGAACCTTAAGCAACTGTGAATCGAATCTAGGTCCCCGTGTTCAAGAGTCAGACCGCAGACTTAGCTTACAGACTTACAGACTTAGCTTAGCGTCACTACCTTGCCCGTGACCACCACTTAGTAGATACTAAGTGAGCGACGTCTATTATATACATCCACAATTACATTGAATGCCCTTACTTATCTTGTTAGCTTATAATATGAAGCAAATTACCAAGTTGCCCTTGATCTTACATGATGTTTATTGGTACTTCCATCAATGTACTTTCTTCAGAATCGTTTTCTTAAGAGTAATTGCAGCGCCATGTTTTATAGTAACCCGTAAATGGGCACATGGGGTATAGCTATTTGGCTAAGGACCTAACGCCAATGCTTTACCCGTGGCTCAGCACGGAGAAATACGAGCAAGAGACTTTGGCCTTTAGGATGGAGGCGCTTACACCCTAAATAGTTACTTTTATTGTTTGAGTTTAGTCAAAATAGCAATAAATATGGCATTTAGTATTCATACACACGATTATCACAGGTATTTTTGTTATTTTTTGTATTTCACGTATTAAAATGAAACTATTAACCTTAATATATTCAGTAACTTTTAAAGCCTAAGCTCTATCGTATATTAGGTTTATCCCATCTAAAATATTTCACGTATAATAAGTTTCCAAGGCTCACAACCTTATAACGTTATGGCATAATGAAACTTATAGCAAGCAACCACCCATAATTGTCCCACTGCTGGGCTTGGGGTCTCCTCTCACAATGTGAGGGGTACACAGGCCATAGTCTACCACGCTGGCCAAGTGCGGATTGGTAGACTTCACACACCTTTGAGAACTTTATGGAGATCTCTCCGGTGTGCAGGTTTCCTCACGATGTTTTCCTTCACCGAAGCAAGTGAGTGATAATTAACTTATAATACGCACATAATATTTGAAAATCAGAGGTGCGTGCCAGGATTTGAACTCGGGCCTCTCCGTTCGAGAGACCAACGTTCTAACCACTAGGCTATCACTGCTCGTAATGAAACTTATAACCTATAAAAAATGTATTATGGCTTCTACACACTATGCTGCTGGCATACCCGCGTGACACAGGCCCCGCCTATATCGCCGCCACATGCCGGGTATATCTGGCCGGCGGCTTCTGCCGCAGAAATCGACTCAGTGCCGGAGAGCATCATCAGTCTATCTATAGTTACTATCTTTCTACTATCTATCTAACTATCTATCTTTAAAAGCCGCCGGGCAAGACGGCGGCAAGGCCGGTGACAATGCCAGCTACCATGTCAATGGCATAGTATGTAGGAGCCATCAGATCTCATGAAGAGCCAAGCCAACTCCACACCACAAGCCTTTTTGATGTGCTGTTTGAATAACAGTCGGTTGTATAGATAACACCGAAGGCATTTGACGGATTTCGCCCAAGGAATGGGATGGTTGAATAATGAAACAGGGCATGTCAATTTCCTTCGGATGAATCTGATAAAGTAAATAGCTGAATATTTGCATTATCCGTTAACTTTTCTTTGGATTAACCATTTCCTATACCATTCGCCTAAGGCAGTGGTCGCTCCTTGGGCGTTGGGGTGACGTGGGTGAGATGTTTGAATGTCCAAGGTGGGGAAGGAGATGTGTTGGTGATGTGACATTGGTCACGTTAAAGATGATGTAGTTAATGATAAAAATAATACCTACAGTCTTAGATTATGTTAAAAAATTAAAATAATTGTCGTGCAGTCAGCCCCGCCTCGGTGGTGCTTTTTGTGTTGCTGGTGTCAATTTATAACGATGACCACTTACCATCAGGTGGCTCGTCTAACCGTTTATCAACTAGTTACTTAAAAAAAAGCGGCCAAGTGCGAGTCGGACTCACCCATGAAGGGTTCCGTAGTAGCAAGTAACATAATATAAAAGTTCTTTTAGTTCGTTTTAATTTTGATCAATATTTTTTGCAGTTTACGATTTATGACGTATTAAAAAAACTACTTACTAGATCTCATTCAAACCAATTTTCGTTGAAAGTTTGCATGGTAAAGTATATCATATATTTTTTTTAGTTTTATCATTCTCTTATTTTAGAAGTTACAGTGGGGGGGACACACATTTTACCACTTTGGAAGTGTCTCTCGCGCAAACTATTCAGTTTAGAAAAAAATGATATTAGAAACCTCAATATCATTTTTGAAGACCTATCCATAGATACCCCACACGTATGGGTTTGATGAAAAAAACATTTTTGAGTTTCAGTTCTAAGTATGGGGAACCCCCAAAATTTATTGTTTATTTTTATTTTGTGTGAAAATCTTAATGCGGTTCACAGAATACATCTACTTACCAAGTTTCAACAGTATAGCTCTTATAGTTTCGGAAAAAAGTGGCTGTGACATACGGACGGACAGACAGACAGACAGACAGACAGACAGACAGACATGACGAATCCATAAGGGTTCCGTTTTTTGCCATTCGGCTACGGAACCCTAAAAATGTTTAATCGTACCAAGAGAAATATACTTTTGACGCATTCAGTAATTTACTCCTTAAAGGGCTCTACATTTAGAATTTGGATACAAATCAACTTCAATTAATAGAGACATTACAGACTAGTCGTATTGGAGCTTAAAGTTCAACCGCTTGTACTCACATTACCGGCAAGTAGCTCAAAAATCAGATCATTGCACGAGTAAAGTCAAACCAACATCATATGATACGTTGATGTAGAGACGATGGTTTGGATGAAGGTTGCGCTAAAATGGTGAGAGTGGATTTAGTGAAGTTCTATATCCTTTGTTTGTTACTAATAATTTATTGATATACTTAATATATTTAATGTTGAATAAATGAACTTCTGTTAAACGATAAAGTGAACAACTGATAAACGAGTAGGCGATCCAATAGTTAAATTATTTATACCACTAACTTAATATAATCTTAATATAATTTATTTAAGTTGGTATATCAACCTATATTCATTTTATATATTTTAAATTGACACATAATTTAGCATGGTTACTGCTTTCGTTGCTGTGGAAACTGTTGCTATCGCAGTTTTGAGCTACAGCAAAGCGTGGCTATGCTTAAATATTTAATTTATACATCAGTATGGTTAAGGTGTTGCTGATGTCCACGGGTAACAAGGAATACATACCATAAAGATAAAGTGGCTCATTGGCTCAACTGTCGGCTAGATAAATAAAACAGTTGATTCCTCAGGAAACGATGATCTCTTGGTCGGAACCTTTTTAAAACGTTGCCTATCTATTATATCGCTTATCTATTATATCTTATCGACGTTATTATAAAAAGTAATGACCATAGTTTTAAAAATACATCGACCTAGCAAGAAGGAAGATTTTTACTGTATATAATTGCGTTTTTATTGTACTACGATACTAGGGTGAATATTTGAAAATAAGCATATTCGCTTGTTTCAAAGAACGCATCAAAGATTGTTACCAAAATTGTTCTTTATAGATTTTTTATATAGTTTATTATATTACATTGTTATATATGTGAAAGGGACAATGATAAAACTAATAATGTAAAAGTTATAGACAAAAGAAGATTTTTTGAAAACGGTAATGATATTTAAGACGAATGGTAATTATTAGAAATAATTGGTAATTAGAAAATTTAAAATGGCAATTAGAAATGAAGTAACTTTCAAAATCATTCAATCATTTTTTCATAATAAAATAATCATTTTTATAATACTTGAAATAACAATTTTAATGATTCAGTCTTCTTTTTAGAGATATCGATATATTTATAGTTAAAAGTAAATAATTATAGTACAATAGTGGATAGTAACATAGCAGTTACAAATAAAATCAATAATGTAATCATAATTAATACTATTAGTAGTACTACATTTGGGCATTGAAGGTAGTCGATATACCTACAATTATTTTTGGAAAAAAATCCCATTTTGAAAAAACTTCGTTTCGGTGGCCAGTAATGAAACATGTGTCAATTAACGGAGTAAGTGATTATAATGAAAAATTATTCAGTGATGAAAATAAATATAAACCGTTGAAATATAAAGCAAAAAAAAAGGTCTTGGGTAAAAAAAATTGATAAGATTACATTATGTGATTACGATCAAAAAGAATTCAGTGATGAAATGTTGACAGTACTAATATTATACACCTTGTCATCGATATTGACTTCAGTTTGCAAATGTAGTTTATTATCAGGAGTTACAGCTGAAAGAAGTGTTACTTTCTTATTATCTGCAAATGGTGTCTTGATTATAACGTTAGATGTAATTTTTTCATTTTGTTTATCGTCTGCGTAAAGTACTGCTTAGCTCTATTGAGCACTCCCAATTTCTTTGCAGTTTGGCCTTACTAACCAAGTGGTCCCGAAATTGCACTTCATTCGAAATGTCGACACCACGGATCTCAATGCTTTTGGAGATGTTAAGAGGAGTGTTCTGAAACTGAGGTGCCATGACGACATGGGTTTTCTTAGCGGTTAACGCGCAAACTTGTGTCTTCTCAAGGTTAAACTGGACTAAATTTAGCCTGCCCCATTCCGAGACCCGCTCCAGAGATGTCTCGACTTCAGATACAAGTTTCATCCTCTTCTCCTCAATCTGCGTCCGAGAAAGATTTGTTCGGCCTGTATAACGAGCATCACCCGTAATATCATCAGCATAGCAATGGATATTCCTGATGTCAAGCATATCATTGATATGCATGATGAACAGTGTAGGTGAGAGCACAGAGCCTTGAGGGACGCCAGCATTTATGGGCTTCGTGTCCGAGCATACTTCGTCAACAACGACCTTGATGCTCCGCTCCGATAAAAAATTGGCAATCCATTTGCACAAATTCTCGGGTACTCCGTAGGAAGGCAGCTTAGAGAGTAATGCCTTATGCCACACCCTATCGAAGGCCTTTGCAACATCCAAACTTACAGCCAATGCTTCTCTCCTGCTCTCAATTGATCTATTTTAGTGGTCTCAATCATCTTCGCATTATTGCCTTTCAAATGTAACCATTTTGGGGCACATCGGTAGGATGGTTTTAAAGTCTATAAAGGACATCCGTACAAAATTGTTTAAATTATACAGAAGATATACCTTTACAACATGTAACATAGTGTTGTCATAAACTAAAGGTCATATTGATTATCTAATAAGGACTCTCTTTAGAAATTTCTCATTATCTAATTACCATCTAAACAAGCTCATTACCGTTTTATTAAAAAAGAATGGTAAAGTCCGGTAATTAGATAAACGGTGATTAGAAAATCACACATTTTCTTGAATTTCTCTGTATTTAGTGACTGTTATTATTTTTATTATTTATCTATGTAAAATAGTTGTCTATGCAAGAACCTAAGACTTACATTATGGCAAAAAAACATATCTACTTACCTTCAAAAAATTTAACGGCACTGAGAAATATTTTGAAACAAAGCACTCGTGCAGTGGAATAATTTTATATTACGTCGTGCTGAAGCATGTTTTGACACTTCCGTTTGTTCGAAGAGGGAGCCACGATTGGTGGTCGAATGTTTATACCTAAAGGAGCGCTGTACAGTACAAAATAAGCAACAAAATTGAAGTGACCATCCTAATGAATGGTAATTATATAACAATGCAGGGACAAAATTCAAAATGATTTTATATAACGAAAATATGTTCTTTGCATCATGATTTTAATGTAAGGCATGCATATACTAGTCTATTATCGAAATCGTTGAAGAAAACTTCGTTCTTCAGTTGTATATTTTTTTTATACAGCATCATTTGTTGAAATCGGGGAAAAGGGACACTACTGGTAATTAGATTTTGGATTGTTTCATCACAATTTTCGCTATTTGGACTAATTATTTTTGTATAACATCTACTGCGCCAAGTAAAAGACGGTTCGGTGTTTGTAAAAAGTACCTTGTCATAATCTATAACAATAAAGAAGTATGATATTTTCTAATTGCCGCTCAATTTCTTTATTTTCAAAGAATCGCCCACTAATATTAACCATAGAACTAAATATTAACCATTGAAATAGGTTCCACGTGATACCGATTGATATAACGTGCAGTTTGCACATGCAGCATCCCATCCACGGCAGTGAAGTTATACCACAAATAAAGGGAGAGCTTTGAATGTTATTTTTCAGAATAGCTTTATCAGCTTAATACTAATTTTCATCAGAAACATCACGGTACTAATAGCGAATTTAATGCTCAATGCAGTCTCTTAAACAAAGGTCTTTAATTATAATGAAATCAAAGGACACTCAGTTTATACGTCCTGATTATAGGTGATTATTTTTTCATTACGTAACTAATATATTAGATAGTAGGTATTAGAAGTAATGGTATCCTAAGTGAATAACAAGTTTAGTGCATTAAGTTCGAAATAGAAGCGCATGCGCTGTAAACAATGTAAACGCACCAGCCCGCTAGCTAGATCAGAGAGCATTCCCATATTTTTCTACTATCTACCGATGGAGTTCTAGTAGGTGAGAATCTTTTATAACCTGGAATATCTCTCGGGATTACTTTTTATCTTTTGATATAACGATAACTCCGAGTATGACGTTACGATGTAGAGACAAGTTGGCGTAATCAATGAAACATAATGAAGACCCCAATAAAAAATCACGTCATTGTGACCCAGCATTATGACCCCAATAATTTATTAAAAATTATTTATTGAGGCACTAAATTATGTTTTAATAACCAAGGTATCAATAATGTTATCGCCCTAGATATATTCATAGAGTTCTTGATATACTCTTTTGGCAGTGAATGAATGGACTTGTATTTTAATACATTTATAGCGTAGATGAATTGTATACAATAAAATATTAATAAAGGTGTGTGTGAGACAATGAACATTGATTTATTATTATTATCTTTATTATTAGCTCGATTGCTTATTTAATTCGACATAGGTTCTTAAACTTATTACGATTGACTTCGTCATTTTGGTGCCGTCGACTTAAGTTAAGCCAGTCGAAGTAAAGTTAAGCCAGTACAAATAACTAGTAAAGTATGGTAACTAATATTATATCAAATCAATGAACTATCCGCTGCGCTGGAAAATTTACATACTCGTGAATTTCCTCGAGTGTACAGTCCCAGCCACCCTCGTTTCGGAAGTGGCGCAGGTTTTAATCATACAGACAGACAATATTATTGGAAGACTGATGCAACAATAGCGCTGTTGGCGTGCTGCGGCCGGAGGACGTACTAACGGCGGCGGTGCGGCGCCCGGGCGCCCCTAGTCCCCACTGCCTGCAGCGCGCGCCACGATCGCCACGCAGTCTTCCCGCGCGGCCCGCACGTGTGTACAGCGTGCCTTACACCGAGCAGACCGAGCTCCAAGTAAACCTTTCCGATCGGAATCCAAATAAACCTACCAAGTGAGACATTCCTACACTAAATTTATATTTGTGTCGAGGGACTTCCTCTAACCGCGGACGCAGTTACGGGACACGCTGTGCTATAATAACTTTAGTGGTGCACTAATTTAAACAATTATTGTTTTATTTTACGATTCCTTAATTAGATTTCGTCCTGTACCGGGATGCGTTAATTCATGACGTGGAATTTATTATACCGGCGTTCAATTGGATATGTGGTGGCGATAACTAGCTGAATGGTAGGTAATCAACTTTCTAATAACAATTCTTAATACTTACATACCTGGACTGCCAGGTAACCTTATTTTACAACAAAGTTATTTATTAAAAGGTTAAGACTCTAGGTAAGTAAGTCTTCTTTCTTTCCGTTCTGTATAACAAGGATTGCTTCACACTACATTTTATTTTTTTGTTGATATAATCTATTAACGTAGCTACTTTATCAGTAGAACAATTAGTTTTTAATAATTTTTCAATGTACCTGCTGGTGTTTACTAATTAGGTTTTAGATTAAGCATATTTTTACTACTGCAACCATTTCTATTTATTAACTCATTCATTGTACCTATTTTACAAGGAAATTAAATAAATATAGCTATAGGCACCTGGTACCGTAGTCTGTTAACTCAAAACTAGTAACTTTGTATAGGTAATATCATTAAGTATACAAAAATACCGCGATAAAATGTTATCAATGCTAAAGTAGAGCATAAGATTGATATCTACTGATATAGAGATAATTTATAATGTCAATTAAATACAAAAATATTTATAGATGTAATTTATACTCTTATTAAGCTACATAAGTAGCTTAATAATAACATTTAGTATATAAATACTAAATGTAATACAATAACTATTATGTAGCTATGTATTATCAAATAACTAAATGTAAGTACCTACCTGCCTTTGTACATTTCATTAAAGTCATCAAGCAACGTACCTATTTATAACACGTTATTATACAGAATAAGTAGTACTCACCTACCTATTTTCAATAAATTAGCATATGAATATAATATTATTTGTACAGTAATCTACGTAAAAAGGCTTGTTCTAAAAACGCTACCACTAAACCACAGAGAAACCTTATGAGTGTTACACTAACAGCGCATAACGGCAAATGTGTATAAAAGTCAAGCTTAGTTTTATTTGATTGTTGTACATGAAGTATTTCTCCTAACTTTAATCAAATGACGTAATAAAATAAGCGTATTCAAGTTAACAAAATATACCGTTGGGTTAAATTTAAACACAAACATAAAAAATAACTTACGATGTTCTGTTTAATAATTTCCAAACAAGAGAAATCTCAAACCGAGTGGCCCTACCACTTTTTTATCATGTCTGGACAAAAAAGACGAAGTCACCTGCTCTGTTCTTTTACTCGTATCTATTGAATACCAGCCCAAGGATCCCCTAAAAAATATAAACAGGTTACGATGAGAGATGCGTTCCAATTGTAATAACATCAATTGATTTAATGCTATTTTAGTGGGAGGAACTAAACGGGGTCACCGACCGACAATTATGTCCTCCTAAAGAGTTCTCTACAACACAACACTCTACATTAATAGAGCTATGAGTTCGTACGTATCTATTCCATTTTAAAACGCTGTTATATGTATGATTTTATGTTACAATATTAAAAGATTGTTTTTAGGTGATTAAACTTTAAAATTTTGTGAGTGTTTGTATTAAAAAATATAATTACATTTCAGAATAATAAGATGTAATTGAGTATCAAACATTTACTTTTAGAAAAAATCACCATTTCACCAGTTTTCATGATAATTATAAGCACATTACTCGGTGTATCTTGTATAATTTAGGCAAATTAATACTTTTCGATATAATATATGTTTATTAAACTTACCTACTTTTTAAAACTTTCTACTTTCCACGCTCTAAAAACATAATAGAAACGTTCTATAGAAATGGATGCCTCATTAGAATTAAAATTGTTAAGTTTAATGAGTTACAATTTATTTGTAATACTAAAAAGTGTTTTTAATGAAAGAATTACCTATAATATTGTAGGCAGTAATTAAACTTTATTTGCGTTAGAGCGATCTCTCGATATGCTGGAAGCCATGTTGTCTATTAGAATAGATTTAGATTAGGTTAGTCGTTCATAGTTTATTGGAGGTATTACAAAATCGTATAACACAGAAAGCAATTATTGGCGTGTCCTTTCACTTACTTGTTGATAGTGTGCAATGTGTATAAGGCCCACTGGGAGCGCACCAGCCGGTGTGGTACCCAGCTACATGCTACAAGCTACACGCCAGAAACCGGTCCGAGAGGAATGAGACCAACTTGTAGTCAGCCGACCCACCATACAATATTGATCAATAGTTTTTTGAAACACAATACTTATTGTTTCTTAACCAGAACACGTCAAGTTTTACGTATTATTTTTTAATGTTTTTGGCTCGTTCTTTATAAATAATGTAAATATAACATATATGTGCACTATATCTTATACTGTAAAAAAATCCAACTTTTACCTATCTATATTATGTAATCAACACTTTTTCCACCATACCATTGTACCTCCTAGAACAAAAGGTGAACTTAATGCTATATAAGCATTTCCACGATCTTTGGACAGTGGGAAAACAATGAAGGCGGTCACAAAATTATGTATAGTAATTATATCACTTTATCAGATATAGCAGTATAATTCAAATATCTATATCGAAAATACTGATATATACATAACGTGTAATAGTAAAAGAGTAATTACTAATTAAGGCGACTTATGAATAAGTTCTAGAATAATTTGGGATAGCAGGGGAACAATATGTAAGTGGAACGGTGATTTACAAGACGTTCAGTATAATATTTATAAAAGCTGATTTCAGATAACGAACTTTTTATTAAAATTAAATGAAAGCTTGAAAACTTTTCGTACAAGGTCGAGAATGGCAGAGCTTGCGATGTTAATCCATCCCATTTGCTAACTCATGTTTTAACCTCGATCGAAAAACTTGTTATGGATACAAACTATATTCGCTTTAATACATGCATGTCCCTATATTACCTCTTTACGTAATAAAAATTTTATGGCAAACTATTCTAGTTTAAAGAACTCTTAATACCAATTACCAATTTACCTCGGTAGAGCAAAAAGAGATATACTCGTAGTTCCAGCAACTACAAAATTGAATTAAAAGAAATATTCACTAGAAAAATAAATCCTTTTTATTTAATAAACTGTATAATAAATCATTAGAAAACCGGTAAACTATCCATCCATTTTATAGTTCCACTGGATAAAATATAGTGTTATAGTCGCTTAAAGTATATCAGTTTCATTTTAGTCTGCTTGGTTTCTAAATGGCCACCAGGTGGTAATAAAATTTATTTCATGCAATATAATGTTCGCTATTTCTTGATCCAGTTACTATTTCTTAAGATTGCATTATTGATTTTGTGCTCAAATGCTTTGCCCTGTACGAGTAACTACAAAGTAAAAAATTGCAAACTAAATTATTAAAAAAATGGCATTTTAGCTATAGGTATATCCCGCACATCATAATACGATGCTTTATATGTATATAAAAAAATGAAATTTGAATTAATCCTTGATCCTTAGATTATGGATCTGAGCCTTGTAACTATCTATACCTACTACTACAAATATATATGTATGTATAAATGACAGTAAGAAAGAGCCAAAAATACAATGGCACGGACACAGAGACATTAAAATTTAATTATATTTCCTATTCCTATCGACTTCAAATATTCACCGTTAATTTATAAAATGTACCTAAACCTAACATATCTAAATCATTTTCAAATTTCCCGGTAGTAAAATTAAAAACACAAACCTCTAACTTCCAACAGTTTATAATCTGAACAAGGGAAGCAAAATAGTTACTTGAAAAAATCACAAATTTCAAACGTATAGAATTAGATGTTCTCCCACATTTTGGTTAAAAACCGGTCAAGCGCGTGTCAGGCCATGCTCAGTGTAGGATTCCATAGTTTTAAGTTCAAGAACTTAACTGAGTAGTTAACATAACTGAGTAGCTAATGAGTAAGTTTATGAACTTAAAACTAAACTGAAACTTACTCAAGCTGGTTAACTTGAGTAGTTAATGATAATTAATTAATAATAATTAACTACTCAAGTTAACCAGCTTGAGTAAGTTTAAGTTTAGTTTTAAGCTAAACCTATCGGTTTAGTCTAGTTTACATAGGTTCTGTAATGTTAGGTTCGGTAATGATAATTAATTAATAATAATTAACTACTCAAGTTAACCAGCTTGAGTAAGTTTAAGTTTAGTTTTAAGTTAAACCTATCGGTTTAGTCTAGTTTACATAGGTTCATCCGTGATAGTTTTCCTTTTTAGGGTTCCGTAGCCAAATGGCAAAAAACGGAACCCTTATAAATTCGTCATGTCTGTCTGTCTGTCTGTCTGTCTGTCTGTCTAGTCTGTCTGTCTGTCTGTCTGTCTGTCTGTCTGTCTGTCTGTCTGTCTGTCTGTCTGTCCGTCCGTATGTCACAGCCACTTTTCTCCGAAACTATAAGAACTATACTGTTGAAACTTGGTAAGGAGATGTATTCTGTAAACCGCGTTAAGATTTTCATACAAAGATAGAAAAAAAATCAATAAATTTTGGGGTCCCCATACATAGAACTGAAACTCAAAAATTTTTTTTTCATCAAACCCATACGTGTGGGGTATCTATGGATAGGTCTTCAAAAATGATATTGAGGTTTCTAATATCATTTTTTTCTAAACTGAATAGTTTGCGCGAGAGACACTTCCAAAGTGGTAAAATGTGTGTCCCCCCCCCCTGTAACTTCTAAAATAAGAGAATGATAAAACTAAAAAAAATATATGATGTACATTACCATGAAAACTTCCAACGAAAATTGGTTTGAATGATATTTAGTGAGTAGTTTTTTTTTAATACGTCATAAATCGTAAACCGCAAAAAACATTGATCAAAGTAACAACGAACTACAAGAACTTTTATATTGTGTTACTTGCTGCTACGGAACCCTTCATGAGCGAGTCCGACTCGCACTTGGCCGCTTTTTAATTCATTATTTTATTTTATTTTTATTTTTTATTATTTTTTATGGAAATAGCCGGCAAACGAGCTGACTATCCACCTGTTGGTAAGTAGTGATCGTCACCAATGGACATTAGGAACACCAAAGGCATCACTGATGCGCTGCCGGCCAAGAAAGGAAGAAAAAGAAAGAAAGAACTGGCTCTCAAACCCCCAGCCGGAACACGACGAGTTATTGCGCGGTTGACCTATGCTCAAGGGTGCTAGCTATCCAGGCGAACCCCATGAAGAAATAATAATAGTATTAATTAACAATTAAAATCAATATTACCATTAAAATCCCTCGAGGGGCCCTACCTTTACAGCCCCAAAATATTTTTTGAAAGACGTTTACAACGACACCCCACTAGGACTAGAAAGAAAAATTCATGCCCATTATACCTGGAGGTACCATAAAAAAAATATTTTTTAAGATTTTATTCAACCACTATGTACTTTTAATAAAAATATAGGTAGGTATATCCATGCCAAATTACAGCTTTCAAGAACTTAAGGGTCTCTGCGCTATGCTGCGGTACGTACATGACGAAACTCGTCCTGTTTTGAGTAGGTACGGAATCCTAAAAAGTACCTTCAATATTATTTCTACATAATTATAATGTCATGTTATGTGCACAGAATGAGCATGACTAGTTAATTGCGCAATAATATTGCATATTTATAAAGTTGCAGACAGTTTCCTAATAACTAGTCTTATAAAATGTCAAAGTATTTGATTAATTTCCATTGAATAATGATATTTTCAAAAGAGACTTATCTATAAACTAAATAAAACCCGTTTGATAAGAAGTTTTTACGACGATCTCGCAAATGGAATTTATCGTGATATTATACCGCGTTCGTTTTGGCCTTCTTTTCTTTTCTTATTTTGTACGCATTTTATTACTTGTGTACGCATAAGACAATACAATCGTATTCGTCGTTTTCTTATTTGTACATGGCTTTTTTTCTGAGTTTTCTTAAAATGCACATTCACTTAAACGCATGGGGCATATAACACTCAAGTCTAGTTATGATAGAATTATTTTCTGAACTTATTTTGTTTTCTTTTTAAGTGGTTTAACGTTGATACGTATGAAGTGTTAATATCAAATTTACATTTTAATTGGTTCGTAAATTAAACATTTTTACTTGGCATAGTAACAAGCTTGGTATTTGTCAAGAGGCTGTTTGCTATTTTATTATGCTTAATTTCATTAATAGTACAGTTTTACGATTTTGTGATTATAGTAATAATTACTGACAACATTTTTAATTATCTAACCGTATTTATTAAACTGTTGAAAATATTTGTATATTTTAATGTACTCGTAATGTAATGAAGCAACTGATTAAGTATTTGAATAGTGAATATCTGTTTCGTTTGATTAGTTTAGCTGCCAACAATAGTTTGATTAACTGAGCTAAAATGGCAATTAAATAAAGGAAAGGAAGACAACATTTCAAATAAATCATATATCGTGAATGAATTCGAAAACACCTGAGTAATCTGTATGTAAAGGTAAACTTTATACCGTACCTATGTATATACTTACCAAAGTCCGTATGTTCTTCCGCAGCATATAGTAAAGACTCTTAGGCCTTCTGTCTTTGTGCTTCTGTCCACATAAACGCACGTCATACACATAGACCAGTGCCGAAGCCTCTGAAAACGGTAAAAAGTGAAAAAAATAATAATAGCAAGATGAAACCCATGGCAAAAGAAAGAGAATATAACAAAAATGAAAGGAAAAACAATTTACGGGCGATCTGAGGTCGAGAAGTGGGGGGAAGGAGGGGTTTAAGGGTAAAAAACGGTTTATCTCTATTTCCGGCAAAACTACAAGTCCTATGGAAAAAAAAGCGGCCAAGTGCGAGTCGGACTCGCCCATGAAGGGTTCCGTAGCAGCAAGTAACATAATATAAAAGTTCTTGTAGTTCGTTGTAACTTTGATCAATGTTTTTTGCGGTTTACGTTTTATGACGTATTAAAAAAAACCACTTACTAGATCTCATTCAAACCAATTTTCGTTGGAAGTTTGCTTGGTAATGTACATCATATAATTTTTTTAGATTTATCATTCCCCTATTTTAGAAGTTACAGGGGGGGGACACACATTTTACCACTTTGGAAGTGTCTCTCGCGCAAACTATTCAGTTTAGAAAAAAATGATATTAGAAACTTCAGTATCATTTTTGAAGACCTATCCATAGATACCCCACACGTATGGGTTTGATGAAAAAAACATTTTTGAGTTTCAGTTCTAAGTATGGGGAACCCACAAAATTTATTGCTTTTTTTCTATTTTTGTGTGAAAATCTTAATGCGGTTCACAGAATATATCTACCTACCAAGTTTCAACAGTATAGCTCTTATAGTTTCGGAAAAAAGTGGCTGTGACATACGGACGGATAGACAGACAGACAGACAGACAGACAGACAGACAGACAGACATGACGAATCTATAAGGGTTCCGTTTTTTGCCATTCGGCTACGGAACCCTAAAAAGTTAAATGGCAAAGTTGTAGGTAATAATAAGATCTACAACTTTTGTATTTACACTTTTTTACATAACCTCAAAATTTATGTGAAAAATTCAAATAGCCAAGTTTTTGGTTTTTCATTTTTAACTTTTACAAAAAAACTTTTTTTCACGAAATTTGGTGAAAGCTTACCTCTGTATATCCCAAACATACTGTATTTTTTTTATTTACAATATTTCTATTTTCACCTTATTTTGACTTAATATCGAAAAAGTACTCTAATTTTCAATGGAAAAATGTCAAGTCAAAATATCTGTTTTTTTAAAAAAGCCGGTGCGCTTTTTTGTTCGTTAAAAATGTTGAAATCTCTACTTCCTGATAGTATATAAAAAATATACCCTACTGTGGTAAATGTTCTCAGAAAATCCAATGAAACGACAACTACACACACAAAATTCTTGTATAAATGTAACAAAGGATACGCAATAAATATTTTTCATTTTTCATTTTTTCACTTTCAATTATCTTCTAATTCTATGTGCTAATTAGGCACATAACTTTTGAAAATTAAAGATGCGTGCATGATTCTAATTCATACTCCCACGTTCGGGAGACCAACGTTCAAACCGCTAGGCTATCACTGCGATACGAGTACGACACAAAAACACATTATTATGGCTAAAAATAAATTGTACCTGGGACTCCGAGAGCTACTCATTCAAAACAAGATTTCCATCTTCTTCCATCTTCCATCAAAACATCCAAAACAAGACTTGACGCCGTCTTTTATTTAATGAACGAATAAACAATCACTTATTCAAGATATCTAATAGATACAGTTTACTTTAGCGGAAGATTCGAAGAGGTTTCAGATGAGGTGACTGGACTGGCCCGGAAATATTGCTATGGAATTCACGGAAAGTTATTTGAAACGATTTAATAAATATGTAAAAATATGTTGCAAATCATCTTCAGTAGGGAAAAAAGTAAAAAAAAAATATTCTGGTAGTAATTTTTCTCTATATTATTTGATACGTTAAGACTTTTTGATATTTATCGCATGACTGAATAAATCACGATTGACATCCAACACACTGTTAATCTTCATGAGAACTATTGATGTATCCTATGCCTTCTCTATCATGAGAAATACTTAACACATCCATCTTAAATGTAACTAATACTGAACAAAAGTCATGAAACTAATGGAAACGATTATACTCATATAGTTATTAAATATATTATGTTGTATTATGTACTAACAGAAACAGGCTTGGCGTTGATTCCCCTATCGAACCGTACACAATATGTCTCTACCTCATATAAAAATCTACTTTGTGTTCGTTTTAAGTCGTTAATAAACCAAAGTGAACGTAAACATTTTGTTTGTTTCAGCGACCAGAAAGCCTTGAAACCCCTCTGTCTACGTCTCGCGACACGAAGGGAAGTGTGTACGCTATGAATGATCAGGTCAGTGGAAAACTTGTCTATTGCGTAGATTATATTGTTATCTCTAAACTATAAAGTTTTACCTTCCGTTGCGCACTATCGGACACTTTGTAGTTTACTACTGCAAGTTTAAGTTCAAACCTTTGAGACACTGAATTAAAAAATAATCCACATTATAACTTTTAAGCTTGAGCACACATTGAAAATTTTAAGTTAGCCGGATATTACTCAGTCGTGAGAAGTAAGGAAGTAAGGAAGTCGTAAGAAAATAAAATACAGGAATTATTAGCTGACCGGGCACATGTTGTTCTGCCATATAAATTATATCTACATATTAGGGAGACCCTGCCTAATCACCTAGCGGTATGAAATATACTTTACAACCTATCCTCATATCCACTAAATATACACAAAACATTTCATAAAAATCAGTCGACCCGTTTCAGAGGAGTTCGACCACAAACACCGTGAAACGAGATTTTTAGATAATTACATATAAATGTAAATATCTAAAAACTGTCAAATCTATCAAATAATTGATAGATTGATGCGTCTTTTCTTTGATCGACCTCGTCCCCTTCGACCATTCACATTCATATTCATGCATTGAGAAGAGTCTCGTCAGATGCATTTCCTCTCGCCTCATCACATATGCCCATATCACGACAGTCGGTTCCCTTTCAACTTTTTTGCCACTTTCAAACTTCTCATTATCCATTTTTGTCACTCCACACATCCAACTCAACAAGTAATAACTAAACATCTCATGTTAAATTTAACTAATTTGAAATTGAAAATTCCAAAACTTATTTTTTGGGTGTAAACTTCTCTCTTCTGATACTATGAACGTCGGCGACGATCTCTCTACGAAATTGTAATTATGACATATTGCTACAGAGGTCTTTAGCTCCGATGTAGTGAAAAGAGACTCCAGTTATGAGTTTTGATAATGAGGAAATAATTGTGTTGTATCGACTAGCGATTTAATTCCATAGTACCGAGTTCACTTACATTCTTACGCTGGCACTAATGCTTCTGCTAGTCCAGTTTTGTGCAATTTAAAACTGACTTCACTTAAATTTTACTGCGTCTTGTTTAGGTTGTGGATACCATTTTTAGGGTTCCGTAGCCGAATGGCAAAAAACGGAACCCTTATGGATTCGTCATGTCTGTCTGTCTGTCTGTCTGTCTGTCTGTCTGTCTGTCTGTCTGTCTGTCTGTCTGTCTGTCTGTCTGTCTGTCTGTCTGTCTCAAACTCAAAAATGTTTTTTTCATCAAACCCATACGTGTGGGGTATTTATGGATAGGTCTTCAAAAATGATATTGAGGTTTCTAATATCATTTTTTTCTAAACTGAATAGTTTGCGCGAGAGACACTTCTAAAGTGGTAAAATGTGTGTGTCCCCCCCCCCCCCCCCTGTAACTTCTAAAATAAGGGAATGATAAAACTAAAAAAAATATATGATGTACATTACCAAGCAAACTTCCAACGAAAATTGGTTTGAATGAGATCTAGTAAGTAGTTTTTTTTTAATACGTCATAAATCGTAAACCGCAAAAAACATTGATCAAAGTCACAACGAAGTACAAGAACTTTTATATTATGTTACTTGCTGCTACGGAACCCTTCATGGGCGAGTCCGACTCGCACTTGGCCGCTTTTTTTCTTTATGCCCAACCTTACCGTGTACATTCAAAAATTTGAAATGCTCCCTTTTAGGTTCTGTATTCTTGTTACGATTTTATTCTGTACTAAGATTTGGCGTATGGCCCATACGGTATGGGTGCCGATTGAAGTAAATTGGGTTCTATGCACTATGTGAGCAGATTTTTATGTGATAAAATAGATAATTTTTACTTTCGAAATCTTTTTAGTATTTTCTTTCATTTATTTATTTAGGTAAAGTTGGAAACTTTAGGTCTAAACTCGTACAAGCCACATAAAAGAAAATTAAAATATGTCTTTCGTTGCCCAGAAAATGTTATAAATGCCTGATTTTATTTCTCTCTGGATTTATGTCTGGAGTCAACTGATGAAGTTGCAAGCAGGTGCCACGGTTATTGCCGCAATATATGTATTAAGAGAGTCGACAAACGAACAGACAAGCCACCTTATAGTAAATGATCATCGCTGCCCAAAAGGAACAGGAACCACGTGCTTCCGTCCATTCCGTATATCCGGACATATTCATATATTTGGTAGTCACGAATTATTATAATTTATAACGATCCTTTTTCTATAGAGTTGTACTGAGTTTATTAATATTCGTTCAACATTACTTCTATATTATTATTATTATTATCGATTTAAAAACCGAGAGTTAATTGGTGTAGCAAATTTTACTTTTACCTTTGAATATTATGCAGGAATCCAGATATCAATGTTTTGCCTATTACCTTGTAACACGACAATAGAACTTAATAACAATAGCACAATTACAGCGAAAGCTTTTTTTACTATTACGCGCGATAGAAACTTCTTTTAGGTATTTTCTCATGCTGACTTTCATACGACTACTAAATGTCGTATGTGCATGGATAGCACATAGTGGAACTTCTATTTATATGCAAATCAATAGAATAAAATTATGCAACTCTTTTTTGTAAAAGCACAAGTAATATCCGCCATTTTAGGGCTCGATCCTCTTTTCCAAAGTTTTTTTTAAACCAACTTAGAATAAATTCATTTCCTTCACTTCCTCTTGAAATAAAAATGGCACCTAACTTTTACTTTAGCCCATCACTCTATCCAACTACCTATGATTTTTTTTCCTTGAGAATGTTTCTCTTCCAGAGTGATAGTAGTTGCGTAAGCATTATAATAATAAAATTGTCTTTATGTGAAGCAGTGGCGTAGCTAGCCCTAAGGAGGCCCATATCAATATTTGTTGTGGGTCCCCCTCAACGTCAGCTGTCAAATATAAAAAGGAGTGCCAACTATAGCGGTCGTAGGCCGCTGGCGAGCTTTTTTTGAGAGTGTTAGTGAGGGCCTCTATACGCTGGGGGCCCCGTATAATTGATACGGCTGGTACGGTGGTAGCTATGCCCCTGATGTGAAGCCTGCTTGACCAGCTACCGTCCTCTTGCTTGATTCGGCCGCTACACGACTACATGGATTAGCTAGTGGGGAGGTTGAGAGTCAATACTTTCTTCTCTGTTATTTTTTGGCCGGCAATGCATCGGTGGTCCCTCTGATATTGTTGGTGTCCCTGAGTGACGTTGACGATGTACCTACTATTAGGCTCGTCTGCCAGCTATTATTTTACTATTTGGTTACATAAAAATTACAACAAGATTGTTCTCAACATTTTACTAAAAATAAACCTTATTTTGCAACTTTTAAGTAACCGTTCCCCATGGACATAGGCAAGCAACGCCAAACATATCATACCCCCGCAGTACATTTTTACCTTTGTCACGGGTGGTAAAGACGACACATAATAACACAACACATTAACACTCATGACGTGATTAGGTATGTAATGTTTCATACCATAAATATGTATGTAAGTGTAGTTTGATATTTGGCTTTACTTCACTGCAGGTTAGGTAGGTAGTATATAGGTTATATACTCTCCGAATAACATACATATTCACGAAACGCTTAATATTCCAAGATATAATTATTCATGTCTCAAAATAAAGGGCTTTATAATTTTATTATTAAGGGTTTATTAATCTTATTAAGGGTTTGGTAATCTTCTGTTTGTAGATCCAGTTCCTAAATCAAGTCTTTTAGTGCTCGCAATATTAAATGCTTCCAATATTAATTCGTCCAATGATGCCTGGGTAAATTATCAAAACATTTCTTTTCTACGGGCACGGTCTTACTCGTAGTTCTACCAATTGAATGATCAATGCAGGACGAGAGTTACGTTATCACGACAAGGGCGCGCTACGATTACGAATAACCGAAAAATTAAGAGTTCTTTGCTTTCTAATAGTGCATTGAGCTGATCTTCCCTATCTGGAAAGGTAATTCGGTCCATAAACAAATACCGCTCTATTACCTAATAACCTTTGCATTGAAAGTCACCTCCTGTCTCATTAGTGCGATATAACAAGTTTAAGAAGAGTCGAAGCAAATTATAGGCACTTAAACATTACAAAAACTAGAAACTGTGATGTACACATGTATCATAAACACACCAAACTAAATTTTATCAATCGTTGCACATAAACTAAATAAAACTAAATATACTAAATAAAAGAATAAAAGATACCGATGAGGCTAGAAATGTTATTCTGTATTTGTTATCTTATTTTACAATATTATGTATGTAGATAAGGATTGTACCTATGGCCTTGAATATGGCCTTAATTTGAAATTCCTAAATTATAATACGTACTTATCAATCAAAGTTAATTTATTACGTATTTTATCTCAATACGATTATCCTCTTCAAAATCATGAATTTCTACGTGTTAACCAAAAACAAATATAAGCCCTAAATATTATGGACTTCCGTAAAAAGTCGGTCATTGTTTTTTGATTGATGCAATCAAATTATTATACCTTCTGAATTTCTGATATAAAGCAACTAGCTGCTGCTCGCAGCAATGCCTGCGCGAAAATACGTTTTATTTGTATTTTTCATTTTCTATAGATATCTGCCAGTATAATAAAATTCTCTAATATATATCTATTGAATTTTCTTCATCATTACAAATTTTAGAATAGCACCACTCCCACTTTTTCGTAGGATGTCGTAAAAGGCGACTAATAGGATGTTCCAGGAGACGCAGCAGCGTCTTCCTGAGTAGTATTTACATCTACTGCGGTCAGCAACAAGCATTGGCCAAGCTTGGTGACTAATGGCTTAACCCCCGTCATGACAGCCAAAAATAAGCCTTGGCCCCAAGTCCCCGGCAACTCCGCTACTCCTGGCTACGGTAGCAGCCATGGTAACGGCGGGCAGGGGGTGCTAAGAATTACTGGCAACCAATCATCAAAACCACGACTTCTGCACCTAGTAACATATACCTAACACCAGGACACTGAGGACAGACGACCAAGATAAAAGAGCTGGAAAAAGAGATAGACAAGTTAAACCGTAGTATTATGGGATTATCTGAAATCCGAAGACAAGGGAATACACGATAGTACTCAAATCCGGAAACTTGTTCTATCACCGGGAGGGAGAATACCTGTCCCAAAGTGGTGTCGGATTTCTCGTCCACCAGGTGGACCGACGACCTGAAGAAGACAGTGGGTATCCGCTGGATTCAGAAGTCTCAGGAAAGGTCTGAGTGGCGTATATTAGAGGAGAGGCTTATGTCCATCAGTGGACCTCTAAAGGCTGATGGATGAATGGATGGATGGATTTCAAATTTTATAATTCATAATAACAAACAGTGGATAGAATTATTATAATTTTTAGAGCGCGAAGTGTTTCATTATTTCTACCCAGAAAGCCAAACATAAATTTTCATACTGCGGATTTTCAAACAAACTTTCAACTTGTATTTACTCCCTTTAGGCGATAATTTTCCAACAAGGCTACTAGATATAAATTTTGCATTCTACTTATGTATGATTTAGTACAAAACAAAGTTGCAGTACCTACACTAGAAAAACAATAAAGCCGAACAGTGACAGAACAAAAAAGCGGCCAAGTGCGAGTCGGACTCGCCCATGAAGGGTTCCGTAGCAGCAAGTAACATAATACAAAAGTTCTTGTAGTTCGTTGTAACTTTGATCAATGTTTTTTGCGGTTTACGATTTATGACGTATTAAAAAAAACTACTTACTAGATCTCGTTCAAACCAATTTTCGTTGGAAGTTTGCATGGTAATGTACATCATATTTTTTTTTTTAGTTTTATCATTCTCTTATTTTAGAAGTTACAGGGGGGGGACACACATTTTACCACTTTGGAAGTGTCTCTCGCGCAAACTATTCAGTTTAGAAAAAAATGATATTAGAAACTTCAGTATCATTTTTGAAGACCTATCCATAGATACCCCACACGTATGGGTTTGATGAAAAAAATATATTTGAGATTCAGTTCTAAGTATGGGGAACCCCCAAAATTTATTGTTTTCTTTCTATTTTTGTGTGAAAATCTTAATGCGGTTCACAGAATACATCTACTTACCAAGTTTCAACAGTATAGCTCTTATAGTTTCGGAAAAAAGTGGCTGTGACATACGGACGGACAGACAGACAGACAGACAGACAGACAGACATGACGAATCTATAAGGGTTTCGTTTTTGCCATTCGGCTACGGAACCCTAAAAACCTACCAGCTAGCACCAGCCAAATGTTGTACTTATTCGATAAATAAAAAGATAAATTAATAAGTAATATTCGTTCATTACAGACCTTCCACACACCATCATTTGGCGACGAGGAATTCGACATACCCTTGATTCACGGACAGCATGCAACTAGTGGGACCGTACAAGGTTCCCACATGCAATACACCCAATTACACCACTCAGCGCCTCAGGTAAGTCGCACAAAAACTCTAAAATTTTTATGAGACATCAATAAAATTGATGGGAGTGAATCAATCCACGTCGTACTTACATTTCCAGAAATATATCCAAGTGAAAATCAGATGGGAGGCATTGGCTAAAATTAAGGTTGCATGTCATTTTGATGGTAAAGATGTAGGTAAATCGAAATGTGGTATTCTATAAAATCCCTAGGCAATGTATAAAATACCTGGGTCGTTTGGGGAATGTATGAAATGATTATGAATATAACCTTAATACACTTTACCTAGATAATGTATAGTTTTGCCAAGGATTGCATAGAATAACTGCAGGTCCACCGGCAATGTATTAAGTTAATAGTTTTGGTCAACGTTATCTTATTATCTATCTATAATACTTATAAAATGAATGAATTTCCGGTGGTTAATAAATCAATATCTCAGTAAAACACGAATAGTAATAAATAGAAAATTGGCAAGTTATTTCAATCAGTTCAAAAATCACCCAGGCTGTGCAATAATTGAATCGGCGATAAAAACGATGGAAATGGCAGAAATGATTCGCTGCAAAACCGACTCCACGTAGTCTTTTCTGCCCTACCCCTAGAGTGTAATGTAAGCTCGCGTAGGCACGGAGGGGCGAGGCAGCCCGCGAGCTAAGGAACAGGTGGTTTTAACGCTCACTACAGCGGCTAAGGCTGGCCAGCTAAGCCGACCAGCAAGCTGAAACTGCGATGGTGAGCGTTGAAAGCATCTGCGACGATAAGCTCGCGTCCCGTGGGACTGACGAAGCCCCGCAGCGCCGAAGCGGGGACAGAATATGCTTGCTGCATGTTGCAAGCTTGCTTGCATACTGTAGAGTGCCAGATCCCCTCTACTGTTGGTGAATCATTTGGGTTAAATGAGGTTGTAAAAGTATGATGTTTTCCCATTAAATCATACTAAGGATGCTTATTATTGTTATATTATTAACATTTTGACTACTTTTGATTTTTTAACTGCCCACAATGAAGTTTCATTTATTTTATTGCCCAATAATTTTATTGACTTACCCGTTTAAATATTTTACTGTCCAATAAATTATCGTCGAACTTATTAACAAACATATACAGTTTTGAATTTTTTAACTGGTAATATGTAATATACAACCGCCCCTAAACAATTAATTAACATGATCAATGAAAATACATTTTATATTTAAACTTGTACAATAAATAATAATTAATTTTATTTTGTACACCACAAATATCACGGAACACAGACACCAGACAAATATAGTGAGTACCCGTATTATAGTAAAATGTCTTCAGTCCACAATGAATTAGCTTTAAATTCATATAATAATATATTAATTAAGTATAATATTTTAATACCCAAGAAGCACGAGAAAGTAAAAGGAAAATAATTTGTTCCATCATATTATTTCCGTAGTGTTGACGAGGTCTAAGATTTTGACAACGGGATTACTCGTACTAAAAATGATAAAAATATGAGTATCAACCCACGGGACAAGTGAGACTCAGATGTGCTAAACAGTGCTAGTTGTTCCGTCACAGAACAACTCAACGGAACTAGTGGGATAGACCCCTAAGAACAGAGTAGCGGAGAGAACAGACCCCTGAGAAACTGTTACCTGAACGTTTTAGGTATTCTATACATTGCCTAGGTATTGTATAATAGAATACCGGATTATGCAGATTTCCGGTAACAGACATTTTGTCCAAAATTCAAAATATTGGTATCAATTGGTATGGCAAAGGGCCAATTAATTGAAGGGGAGCAAACATTACTGCTGCTCACCCTACTTTGGAACACTAGAAATCTATAAAATAGTCAGCATTTATAAACTCCTCTACAGACATGTAACATAAGAATTTAATAAGCTGCAAAAATTCCTTGCAAACGTTATAGACTATACTATCGGATTGTTTTGGGGCGGCTTAGTATACTGAGCCCAATCGCATGCCAGCATGGGATTGCCGACACGAAAAATGGCGGCCCGCTTGGTGATAACTCTTGGTGGTCACATAAGGATTATAATATTATAATTAATATTATTACTGGTATTATTATCTTTCTGTGAAGCCTGCTTAGCTAGTTTCCACTCTCTTGCTTGAGTCAGCCGCCAAACGACTCGTCGTGTTGTTGAGGAGCCATCCTTTCTTTCTTTCTCTCTTTTTTCATGATTGACAACGCAATGAACGAAGCGTTTATTGCCCGTGGAACAACTGGACCTTTGGTATCACTGATGTCCAAGGGCGAAGATGGCCTCTTACCGTCAAGCGGATTGTCGCGTCTTTTCCTTGTATACAACGCCAGAACGCAGCCATAGAAAACTGCTCGCGTATATATTGTAACGCTGTTTTTAAATTTGTTATTACAATGCATACACGAATTTTGCGTACTGATCGCGTATAGTTTGTATCGTAAGATGCTCGCTCGCGTCTTCGTTCCAAACTATACTACACTTCGGGATCTCTGCCTTTTCGCCGAATATTGTTTGGCAGATTATCACTTGCCAACTAACGTTTCGCAGCATTAATTTAGTTGTATATATTATTTACCAAATTATGTATTGAGTAAAGTAAAATGACAAATCATTATACGATAATTACAAAGTTGCATTATATGTATGCATTTTTAGGGAGAATTTAGTGGTTTTTGATACACAAACAACCTTCCAAATCCAATCTGAAACTGCGTAGGTGAGCAGTGTAGTGTAGGAGCCATTAGACTGCATCTCTCCTTACCATCAAGTGTGATTTCGGTCAAGCATTAATTTAAAATGTATAAAAAAATATCTATTCATGCAGGTTACAAATTGTTTTGAGTGTGTTTTTAAGTAAATTCTTAATTCCAACCTCCATCCAAGTTGACTACACATACCCAAATCTAACTTTATTCATTGCCGGTGGACCTGCAGGTATTCTGTACAGTAGTTGGGAAACGTATACATTACCTAGCCAAAGTATGTAATGGTTAGAGAAACATAAAATGGGCCCTATATACCTACTATCTAAATAAGATTAGGAACCAACTGTAGGGGTACCTATGGTCTTAAAAAAAGGCAAAAATCAATAAAATAGAATAATAACGATAAATACATACATAATCAAAGTACCGAACCCTCTCCAAGCGAGTTTAACTCGCACTTGTCAAGTTTATTTTTTCTCATATGCCTCATAGTGTGGTGTATCGTTAAAAAGGTCTTTTTAAAATATTATGAGTCAGCAGACCATTTTTCGATTCAGGGGTCCGTTTGTGCAATATTTGGCTTTAAAGTGCGAATTTGGGTTAGAGTCAAGAGTCCCCCCATCCTCTCTTCTCCCTGCCAGCTAAATGGTAGATGTCGGTTAATAAATAACGGAGTAATAATAACGGAGGTTTGAGGTTACAAGCATAAAAAAGTAGGTACAACCGAATTATGCACCTTTTTTGATAAAGGAAGCTTAAAAAAGTCAGACTTAATACTATACGTTATAAATGGAGTTTATAACATAAATTATAGGTCTATGGTTCATAGATGAATAAAATAGATATCGGGAATCGCCGCGGCGGCCAACAGCTTTCTTTCTTATGCCTTTCAAAGTTCTGCTTATTGTTATAATCATTGTTGTCCATAATTAAATATTTGATTATTAAAAAATCTCATTTAAGCAAGCGAAGTTGCGTGAGCAACTATAGTGTACACTTAATTAAATAAGTATCTAAGTAGGTATATACAGTGGCGTAGCGTGGGCTCCCGCCGCCCGGGGCCGAAAGAAAATTTGCCGCCCCCATATTATTTAAAATATTTTTTTATTAATTAAAAATGCACTTTTCTTGTTTTTTTCATAACACAATTTACATTAAAAAATATAAAATAATTAATTTTAATACATTTTTTTTTTATTTAAAAATCGAGTGGCTTGCCGCCCTGTCTTCATGTGCCGCCCGGGGCCAGGGCCCCCCCGCCCCGCCCCCCCACGCTACGCTACTGGGTATATCTATCTATACTAATATATAAAGAGGAAAGATTTGATTTTTGTTTGGATTGAATAGGCTCCGAAACTACTGAACCGATTTCAAAAATTCTTTCACTATTGGGAAGCTACACTATCCCCGAGTAACATAGGCTATATTATATATACAAAAAAAATTAGGGATCCTTAATAAAACTCCAATAAGTTGTAAAAAAATTAGAAAACCGAAGCAAAGCGAGGGCGGTTGCTCGTACTATAATAAAACTCAAAGGGCTAATTTTCTGTACATTGAATATTTTTTAAAAATTTCAATTAGGGGGCACTTCAATAACGTGTTAGAGCACAAAAACATTTTTTTTTTATTATTGTCTGTCTGTCTGTTTGTCTGTCCGGGCATCAAGTAAAAACCCTTGAACGGATTTCGATGAAAATTGGTAAAGTTGGTACTAATACTCCGGGTCATATTTTAGAATACTTTTTATCCCGGAAAATTAAAAGGTTTCCCGGGGAAACGGGATGAAATTTTGTATGGAATATTTTTAAAACATCAACCGATTTGCTTCAAATTTGCAACAAATGTTCCTTGATTAAATTGATGAAATAGATATTTTTTAGTTTTTCAAAATTTTACAAATAAAAGGAAAAAAAAATAAAAATTAATGTGAATACTGCTTATGTTTCAAAACCGCTCCTGGAGGAATCCTTTGTGATTTTATCGTGGATTTCAGTATATAAATTACTAAATATAAGTACTTCAATATAAATTCACCGTTTTTAAAATTTTCTTCTGCAAGAGTTACAAATAAGGTAAAACATAATTTCCGTATGCGAAGCTGCGGGCAACAGCTAGTACATATAATAATATTATCTGTTCTATGGTATAATTTTAGCTCACTGATCTAAGACAAGCAAGGGAGGAGTAAGATATTTATGAACGATGAAAAGGATGTAAACCGTCTGTAATATTTCACAACGAACACATTAATAAATAAAACTCTTTTACTTCATTGTAATTGTACCTACACGGATGCCCTTTACGGAACCCGTCCTCAATCATCTGCCCTAGTTTTTAGATTGCTTTTATTGAAACTAAATTGACTTTCAATGGATTCTATTCTGAATGTTTATAGATTAGTTTCTAAATTAAACCTTACAATATTTACCTTATGGACTTTTATTGTAGTAAAAATAAAAAGGTAGACTGATCTAAAGCTACCTATGATATATATTATTCTAAATATTAAGTAGGTTTGGTTTGTATTTGTACAACGGAACCTCAAAATCAGAAGTTATTACGAATAAAACTTGTTAAGTACCTAACATTATTATCAGAGCATAACGAAAGAATTGCATCTTTATATAAATACTTAATTTTATTAAAGGTGTTATGAATACATTGAATTCCCACCTATTGGCTTCTATGAATGGCTGATAATGACGTTATAGTACCTATAGTCAAAATTATCTAAGATGCCCATAATGATAGCTGCTATTTATTAATATGAAATAACCTTGTATGGGTGTCTTTGAGCGAAATGGAATATTCATTTACTTGACATGAATAGTTGAATACTTACGGACAAAGGATTTTGCCAAAATTTGTTAAAAATCCCTACTCATTTTCATTGGCGTTGATTATAAATCATATTATACGTTAAAACCTAGTAAAAATCCCATCACATCATAATTTATGCAAAATTTAATAAAAATATATGACGTCGAAACAATCTTATATGAAGAAGCCTAAATCTAATCTGACGTAGGGTGATGTGACGTCTTGAAACCGTTTATAAAACCAGTCATAATCGATACATTACTATAATCGAAATTTAAAAATGAAAATTGATTAATTTAATTACATTATTAAAAATGATTTGCTTGCATTTGAATTTAAAATTTTGAATTGAATTTTTAATTATAATGAAAAATGTCCTTTGTTAAGGATGCTAACAAAGGACATTTTCCATTATGTATGGGCACTTCGCCATCCATGGACAGTAACTGCAGATAATATGTTATATGTAATTATGTATTTAAGGTTGCGGTAAACATTTTTTTTTTTCAACAAAATAATAATTATGTATATACCTGAATGTGTCTTACGAATTTATTCACTGTAGTTTTTTCCTGACGCTCATAATATAATATGTCAAAATATTTTTTGAAACTGAGCGGGACTTTCATTCTATCATGATCTATCTTTCTTTCTTTTTCTTCTCTTTCTTGGTCAGCAACGCACCAGTGATGCTTTTGGTGTTGTTGATGTTCATGGGCGAATGGATAAAAGAATATTTTATTGAAGTCGTAAATAGGTACATAATAAGAATACGCGGTACGAGATAGCTCAATCGAGGTAGTAGATAGGTAACTAGGTACCTGAATATTACGGTTTTTAGTTTAAAATTTAATAATCGAATCGATTAGAAGGTCTTATAATTTTGAATCGATTTGTTGTAAAAATTGGTTTCTTTCGTGAACCGATTTTTTTGTACATCTCTAATGTCACTGTGATGGCAAACGACAAATTGGGCTTCTTAGTTCGCGGTGACTATACATAAAGATTCTCTTTAAATAAAATATTTATTGTACCTATTCATATTACTTTACTATTTTAACCTTTTTGGTTCAATACTTTGTTCATTATAGGTTTATTGATCTGGAACATACCTAGATAATTATAAGAAATCGTGGTTATTTTATTTATTCACTCCATCTTTTTTGAAATATTAGTTTAAAAAAAAAACAGCTGTCATGGGACGGCTGGCAGATGTGAAAAATCAAAAATCGAAATGCGTCGCCACGATCACCAAGTCTAAAATCAGGTTTACCCCTCGCATAAAGATGTTTCACATCAAAAATACCAATAGTAAACAGAAAATAGTTTTAGCATTAAAAAGATAATTTTTTATCCTCAAATTCTTCAGATTTTATGCCTGCCGTATTTTTAAATTATAAATTTCCACAAAATGTTTATATAAGACTCGTCTAAAAATGGACTAAAGATCTTAAAGTGAAATATAATGAAAGAAAATCCAGTTTTTGACCTGGCGGCTTGCAACACTGCATCCATTTGATTTTACTACATGGTTGAGAGCCAGTGACCTAGTGACACTTGTCTTGTCAGTCAATGACATTTAAAATGTCATCCACTAAGAGCACCAGCCTTTGTTTGACATTAATTGTTAGTTGACACTATTGACAGGTTAAAAGAAAAGATCATGATAGCCATGACATGATGCGTGGTTGTTGTGAGAGATTTGTTTAAGTTTTTGGTTGGTACTTTTAACTCATTTAAATAACCGCAATTAGTTTTATTTTTTGCTACTATAAATGAAATTTATATAGGAATCTTCTATTTTCACTGCAATATGGAAAAAAGTAACTTGAAGTGAGGGAGTATCAAATAATACTTATTAAACATCCAGGTTGGAATGATGAATCCGGCGCAAGATGGCTTAGCAGCTCCTCCTGGTGGCGCCCCTTCGTATCAACAACCACTCTATCTTCAAGAACCACATACGCCAGTGACCTCGCATAGGTAAATTTTGTTTATATAATTAAATTTTATTTCGTGTTTATGCTATTAAAGTTACAAAGGCCGAACTTCTGAAACAGTTACTGTTTATTATTTACTGATAACATCGTTTTAAATAGATCAGAGATTTTGTAAATGGAAACCTGTCATCTTTGTGATTTAAATTGTTTGTACTTTGAATATTATTCATTAGAACTTGAATGCTAATTTTAAGGTACAACACTGGGAGTTATGGAGAGTGTAATCTGATCCCTGATTCTTGGTTCTAATCACAACCCATAAGAATGTTTAATTTACACAATACTTTTTTGAAGTTTATAAACATTACTTATTTGAACTAACCTCAAAGTAGTTGGTCCCTAAGAAAAAATTCAAATCTTTATATTTAATTATACCATTCCAGCATCTCCCACTACTGTACCTAGAACCTAACATTCTAGGTTCTAATTCAACATCTTGTTAACATTAACGCAAAAAAGGTACAATTTATTGAATGTTTGCAGTGGTGCGGGTGCCCCATCGGGCAACTACATGATTCAGCAACAGCCCGGTGGACAACATAGGCTACTAATGATGCAACCAACGTCAGTCATGAGCGGCCCACCTACACCTAGTACACCGACACAACCTGGACCTGTTTATGGGTCTCCACAAAGAGCATCACCTCCGGGAACCACCAGTGATGACTCTGATGACAGCGTGCCTTCTCATCACTCACAGGTATCAAAAGTATTATTATTTATTATTCTTAGTTATTGTAAGATGCCAGCAGATCTAGTATATGTGCATGCTATAGGTTTGCTTCTCAGAATGCTTTCTATGTAGATTACAATTAAAATTTTTGTAGCTCTCTTAGAACTATTAAAGTAGTTAGAAAGAACATTATAACATTATACCAAATATTTTGCAAGAAGTATAAGAAATAAGAATAAGTTCATTGTTGAATGAAGACATTCCAAACAGATTGGAGTATCTAATTAATGCAGGCAAACATTTTATTGGCCTTATTGATACATTTTAGTAACAACAATATCCAACAGTAAATATGAGTATAATGACCACATAGCAAGTGTCTTTTATGCTTCATTTTTAATGCTTGATATTTATTAGAAAAACATTGCATTTAAATTATTTCACCACAAAAATAACATCGTGATGATTGAAAAAATCGAATAATTATAAAAGGACAAAAATATACAAATATTCTATTTTATATTTTTAAAGTTTTGCTTATCAATTTCCTGTATGTTTACACTTCGTTACTTTTGCCATTTTTTTCTAATATAGTTCATTGGCAAGTAAACTCACCATGTAACAGTTGAATGTGATAGAACTTATTGTAGATTGTTCTAATGATTGGTTATCTGTTGGTAGTTGCCTGGTGATGCGGAAAGCCTTCTGCCTATCCATTATTGCTCAGCGAGCCGGCAGCAACAAACTACGCTTCATCAGGTATAGGCAAATTTTATCACTCCACATACTTACATATTACGATAGATAAGACACAATTAATTATTGCCAGTGAACTATATTTTTAATAATAATAAAGAAGCAATGCTGAACAAACTTACTAATGGGATCTATTAAATGTCATATTCAATGACTTTGGTAACTTATAAACATCTTAAGTAATGTTTTCTGTTTAAATTATAAAAAATTGCATGTGAATGCCATAAATATATTATTATGAACTTGTAATTCAAAATGAGTGCTTGTATTCAGATTGGCGTTGGCAACATGGCTGTGAAGAGGTCATCTCCTGAACCAATGGAAAATGGAATTAACCGAGGACAAATGCAGAAAAAACCCAAAGTTCAAAAGAAGAAAAAAAAGCGTGACCCCAATGAACCTCAAAAGTAAGTGTTAAAAATCTTCATGCTATCATAAATTATTATAAATATTTTTTGTTATCTTATACTTTAAAATTGTGTAATAAAACTAAACAAGTCGTCTGTTACAGGCCAGTCTCAGCATATGCTTTATTTTTTCGAGACACGCAAGCAGCAATCAAAGGACAAAATCCTAATGCAAGTTTTGGAGAAGTGTCTAAAATTGTCGCGTCAATGTGGGACGGCTTAGATTCGGAACATAAAAGTGTGAGTGATAATTTATATTAAGCTAATAGTGTTATCGCCATGTATAAAATAGGTTTATCTGTCTGCAATGATATGTACACATTTTATGAGCAAACACAAAATGGTCTTTATTTTAAAACTTTTGTTATACAGGTCTATAAGCAAAAAACTGAAGTAGCCAAGAAAGAATACCTCAAAGCACTAGCTGCATACAGAGCAAGTTTAGTATCAAAGGTGAGTTTGTTTTGTTTGTAAATCAGAATGCGATGACGCAGACGCCGCGACGTTGATTTTAATATGATATTTATTGCATAAAACAATCGCTGTTTCTATTATATTTATACATTTCTATTATATTATAAAAAACATTACGATTCACAAGGCTTACTTCATGTATAAATCGAACTCAAAAATTTACAATGAATTAGTCCAAGAGCCTGCGACGGCCAGACCTTCGTTATTTTATGAAACCTGAAAGTTTCTCTGCACATGTCCCCAACACAGGTGAGAACGATCAGGGACCAGGGAGTATGAAGTACTTTGGCAGATAATAGGTAGCAAAAATGTATAAAATAGTACTGCGAATTTGTTTAAATATAAAGCTACGTTTTTTAGTATTTTATTAAGAATAGAAATGACGTTACCCTTTGCCAGACACTTAGTACAGTTGCAACCCCCTGCCAGACACACCTAAACTTTAATAAATTATTATAATAGTTATACTTTCGTTATAATATCAAAGCTAAATTTTATAGATTACTAGCTGACTGGGCAAACGTTATTCTGCCAAAAAAATTTTAGGGGTAGGGGGATGAAAAATAGATGTTGTACGATTCTCAACCCTTAGGCCGATATGCACGCAAAGATTCACGAAAATCGGTCGAGCCATTTCGGAGGAGTTCAACTTCTAACACCGTGACACGAGAATTATAAATATAAGATGTTACTTGGATGACTATAAGAAGATGTTTAATACCTTAGTAGCCAGACAGTTTTAATCATGAAGCTATTAAAGAGAGGAGACGGCCTAAGCAACTGTGCACTGTGACTCAACTGGGTCCTGACGTCATCACAGTAGGCGTGGCCTTAAGTCAGTCTACTGTCGGCGCCCGTCCTGTGCACAGCTTCACATTTTCAAAGAAAAGGATGAAGTGCTGTGTTTTATCGTGTAAAAACTACTCGGATAGACGTTCTGATGCTATGGATGGCATTTCATTTCATTTTTAAGTAATTTGATTCATAATTTATAAGAATAGGCAGAATAGTTCTAGAAAAATCACTAACGCCGATCTCGCGTCGCCGATGCGTAGAGCTAAGTATTAGTATTATATTGATAATCATACGTACTGAAATTTGTCCTACATTCATTCCTATAGAGTTTTTCACCGCCAAAATATTATTTTTCTAGTTTTTATAATCATTTTGTAAACAGGCCGCCATCTATCGTCAACTATTTACAACAAATAAACATAACAAAAACACAGGGCCGTAATTAGAATCCAATTATTTTACCGAGTGTCCCATTGAATTAAAGTACTGCCTATACTCTGTTCATTATAGCTTGATTCTTTTTGTCTTGTGATGGGAAATGGGCATAGTATCTATCTATATAAGGCAAGGTACAAAAGGTTTAATTTTATATAATCTAAATTTTACTAACAAAAAATAACCGACTTCAAAGTCTCAAAAAGTACTTTTCAGATCTCTTTCAAATTTATGTGGGACCACATGACAAACACCTGCTTTCGATTAAAAAAAGAATCCTCGAAATCGGTTGGCGTGATATTGAGTTATTCGTCAATTTGTCGCGCACACCTTAACACAAATTTACGACTTATGTGGTTTTCTCATGGATGCCATTGTCAGATCTCAATAAAATATATGTGAGACCACATGACAGCCACCAGCTTTCGATTAAAAAAACAATCATCAAAATCGGTTCGCCCAGTCTAAAGTTCTGAGGTAACAAACATAAAAAAAACAGTCGAATTGAGAACCTCCTCCTTTTTTTGAAGTCGGTTAAAAAATTTATTATAATCACAAAATTGATACATTTGGTTACGATGACGTTAGGGATATCATTATTGATTGCTACAACCAATAAAGTATACTATTGAGGTGCGTGCATTTCTATGTAAAAAAAAATATGAAACTTTATGCCCGTGATCTCGATGACCGCTGTCAAAAGAATAATGCCATAATGAACAGAGTATAATTTATTTAATTACGTGAACGGGAGTAGGTGAAATCAGTTTTTTTTTTAAGTTTAACATTGTATACAATCTTTATAAGTCTTAACAACAAACTAACGCCCCAACTCAGAGTCACTAACGGTTACTTAAATCGCTCCTTAGTACATAATTTGTGTGGTGATTCTATACTAAGGAGCGATAAGTAAGTGACTCTGAGTTGGGACGTAAGCCATTTAAAAATAAGAAAACCGGGCAGGTGCGTGTCAGGCCACGCCCAATGTAGGGTTCCAAAGTAGTAAGTTCATCGACTATTGCTCATTAACTACTTAGTTAGATAGTTTTCCTTGTAATTTCATCATATGATAACCTATTTTTGACAATTTTTTCACTTGTCTAAATTATGTCCAATGAGGTGGTATGAATATTCTGAGTACGTCCCTGTTACATCCTACATTTATTGACATCTAGTGTGAGATAGTTAAACTACGTAATAAAATCGATATAGAACGAAGCGAGTAGTTTTGCTATTGATCGATAGATGGAAAATAAAGAAGTGGGCGGGATTTGGTGGGTTGGAGGGGGTGCCCTCGCCCCGCAAAGTGTCACGCGTTCTTGCATAAGAAAATCTACATACAACGTCTCCTCTCTTTAATAGCTTCATGGTTTTAATAGTTTTTACATCTTGCCACTTGCCAGACACATTGAAAGTCTACCCTTGGTGCGAGTGCGAGGCATATTTATTCAATTGGTTGCGAAAACAAAATATTGACTATCTCTTCCGCGCTCATAAGCTTCTCCATGTGCAAGGACGACATGTGTCGGTTCTTTGTCATGCCTTTGCAATAAGACGTCACTGCAAATTTTTATTGAATACTGTACAAACGGAATTTGTCTTTGTGTTGTACTAGTTCACTGTTTTGTACCCGCCAGCTTTCGTTAATCGACCTATTACTCTATCGTGGATAAAAATTTTGTGAAGGTGAACAGCAGAAACCTGCCTAAAGAGGATGAAAACATAGTCGGTATATATTTCTCCCTTTGTTAAAACTTCATAATCTAAAATGGATTTTTAAAACTTGTCAGTTAGCGAATTAGCACTAACTATTGGCTCTCGAAGAGTAGGTATAACCACAGAAGAAATAATAGTCATTATAATAAGTACAGAAGGCGCAATCCAAAAAGTCATTTAAATAAATAGCGACTCTTGCTCCAACGCAATAAAGTGTAATTCAGATCGCACTATCGCTCCTCCTCTCTGGCAATGGCAGGGTTGTCTTTTTTGAAAGAATAATAAATGAATCTGAAAGTTTAATGAATACGGCATATGTTAATGTGTACATACCTACATACTTTATCTATGAAACAAATATTATCTCTTTGAGGTGTTTAGGAAAAAGAAAAAACAGTCGATCGTCAATCTCAAAGGGGCCATCCATAAATTACGTCACACGTTAGGGGGGAGGGAGGGGGTCGATGAAGTGTGACATTGTGTGACAAGGGGTGGGAGGGGGTCCTAAATTTCGTGACGTCACATTTCAAAATCGAATAATTAGTATGTATAGGTAAATATAAAAAAAATGGAAATTAAACTTATTTCGGAACAGGTGTATTAATTTAATAATTTCTAGGTGTAAAATTTCATAATATGTGACGTCACACTAGGGGGGGGGGAGGACTCACAGATGTGACCAGCTGTGACAAGGGGGGGGGGTAGGGGTCAAAAAGTCAAGAAATTAGTGTGACGTAATTTATGGATGGCCCCAAACATCAAAATAAATATTCTTTAAATTCTAATTTATTGCAAGAACCTAACTAGTAACTACACTACAATAATTAATAATGTGAATATAGGAGACATAAATAAGGATAAGAAATGTCAAGAACGTCAACCTAATGAAATTACTAATTTAGCTCGAAGTTCATTTCTTTACCTTTCGTGTCCTTAGAAGTGTGAAGAACGTGAGATGAACGGATCTTTGTTATTGTTTAAGCAGCGGAATGCGATGCAATATGTTTTTGCCCTCATTTTAGTTCTTATTTTAGTTCGTGTTGTATCGAACTAACGTGTGACATGTATGATGACATGAAGAAAAGTGACATTTATAAAAATTAATTCATTTTCACGGACGTGAAAAAAGAACGGACGTAACCTTGTCTAATCGAGAGTGAAGCTGACAGCTCGCTTACCATGTGTGCGTAATTTTTGATTCGCGATTGACATTTATGGTATCAGGATGGTATCAATGTGTGGGTGCGTGTACTTGTACGAATAGAGAGTTTGTATTACGATGGGTGCTTCACTGAATTTGTTCTTGGGATTACGTCCGTCTTTTTTTTAGGTCCGTGTTCATTTTCTATTTTTTCTGAAACTTTAATTTTTAATATGTTTGATAGATTACGAACGTATGACAGCCATTATAAATTTTCTGAATTAGTAAGACACGTCGTACGCGGCATGTAGGTACTTGTATTGTAACGTCATAGCTAAAATGCGAAGTGCGCCAGGCCTGGTATAACGTAAAATGGGCAGCGTAAGCCTCAGATGTAGTAACTTCTATTAGTTACATGTAGCCTCAAACATTATTACAAGTTATACACAGAAGTTATATGACAAGAGAGATTAGTGTAACCGTCAGTTTTACATAAACGTGTCGTTATACTCGTTATGCATTATAGAACAGTGTATCGTACATTGGCTTCAACTTAATAATGGACCACTAAAGGGGTCTCCTCTCTATAACTGAGGAGGCCTAGAGCATACTCACTCTACCACGCTGTTCCAGTGGGGATTGGAGGACAGGTAAGTCGCCAACCAAAGGGTTGGTAGTTTTTATGCCGTCAACATGGATTAATGTAACGACTGCTATCTACTGATAACAACTGGACTCTGAAAGTTTGCCCATTCAACTACAACCGCGCCCGCAGTTGCTGAACTCGGCTAACCGACACAAGCCGGGCCCTGAGCTCTTCCATCATCGTTTATAACCGAAAGTTATAAATATATTTTATGTCAATAGCTGACAAATCAATCAACCTGATAGTATTTTGTCACCACTGACCAAGAACTCCTGTAAAACCATAACCGATCACAGATTTTGATTACACCAATAAACGGAGTGATTCATGAAGAGGGTTAAAATAAAATTGATGAAAGATTTGTGTACATTAGCATAATTTGTTTATTTGTAACTACTAGTCGACAAACGAGTCGTCGCCTATGGATATGGGCACCACCAAACCACAACACCAAAGACATCACCAGTGCGTTGCCTACCAAGAAAGAAGAGAGAGAAAACAACTGGCTCCCAAACCAGACGAGTCGTTTTTCGGCTGACTTAGCAAGAGGGTGGTAGCTGTCATGGTGGAGCCCACGGAAAAATAATAATAATAATAAAATATTATGTTTTGAAGTCCGTGCCGTGTAAACTCTAAAACCACATAATTGCATTTTGAGTCAATGATGCAGTAATTTCTCTAAATAATTTACATAATACAAAAATCGGGTAAGTGCGTGTCAGGCCACACGCAAAGTAGAGTTCCGAAGTAGTAAGTTTATTCGACTATTACTCATTGATTACTTATGCTAACATAGTTTTAACTACTAGGCTAACATAGAACCTTGTAAATTCATCATATTATAACCTATTTTTGAGATTTTTTCAACTTGTCTAGCTCCAACCCTTTAGCCGGCGGCGCGGGAGGGGGGGGGGCAAGAGTTAGAGTCAAGTTACTCTTACCAAAAGTAGCACTTTAAAGCCAAATATTTCGCAAACGGACCCCTAATTCCAAAAATGGTCTTACTATTTTTGAAAGACATTTTCAACGATACCCCACACTATAGATTACGCGACGAATAAATAACGGGTGCGTGTACTTATGTACGCGCGTGAGAAGTTATACTTCTTTGGCATCATTAAATAAATATTTAACATTAATAATTTAATAATATTTAGTATTAATTATATTAAATAATAATATTTTAATTTATATCAATAAATACTAAATTAACCTCAATTATATTGGAGCACTTGAAAAAGTATATAAGCACAATTTTTTTCAATAATATTTAGGAATAGTAAATAATATTAATCAAAATATTCAATTTAAATCACTACTGAAAGTGAATATATCACCTTAAAATTATGCTTTGTTTCTTACATTTTGTAAATACGCATAGCAAAGGAAGTTTTTTAACGTTAACAATATTGCTAGATCGCCGCCGATAGCTTTTCTCAATCATTTGGGTCTAATATGTAAACTCCTGACATATGAGGTGAGTAGTTATTATACATATTGTATAGGATAAAAATATTAAAGAAATCTGCAGCAATGAAGCCACGTTCCCCATTCCCACGTGTGTAACATATTGAAAAAAAAAATTGTTAACATTTGAGAACCCTACTCTCGGTCTATAGCGGAACGAGTGGGAAAAAAAAGTTCCAATCGTCACAACTGGGGACGAATGAAACTTTTTTTTCCCACTCTTAAGCCCAATGCATATGTAACGGGTTTTTTTCCCGTACGGAACGGGGACGGGACGGGGCATTCCCCGTCGCCGACGGGATTTTCAGAGGTCGATGCATACGTAACGTGTTTTTCCCGTACGGTACGGGGACGGGACGGGCCATCCCCAGTTGCCGACGGGATTTTCAACTCAGACCTAACGTGCTAGTGTTGTGAATAAAGAAAGATGAATTTTTCTTTTGAAGAATTAGCTTTAATTGATATTGCATTAGACGACGAAGAAGCTACGGCCGTCAAGAGAAAAAGGAGATTTTCTATACATCCTACATGGCATAAACGAGAACAAGAAGGAGAATACCACACTCTCAACAAAGAACTTTTGGACGACTATTTCCGTATGACAAAAGAATGTTTTTCTTTAAAAAGCGGGTCTATCGTCTCCTTGCCGGCAACGCGTTGGTGACACCCCCGGTGTTGCTAATGTGCTAATGGGCGGCAGTGATCACTTACCAATCAGTTGACCCGTCTGCTCGTTTGCCTGCTCAAAGCATAAAAAACATAAACGTGTACTTATGTACGTGCGTGAAAAGTTATCTTCTTTGGCATCAAAAAAAAACAAATTAAAAAAAAACAATTTAAAAAAATAATAAAAAAACAACATTAAAAAACAATATTAAAAAAATAACGCGCCTAAAGAGAGAAGTTATACTTCTTTTGCATCAAAAAAATATTAAAAAAACAATCTTCAAAAAAAGAATTAAAAAAACAATATTAAAAAAACAATATTAATAATCTAAATTTTATTAACAAAAAATAACCGACTTCAAAATTACTCAAAAACTACTTGTCAGATCTTGTTCAAATTTATGTGGGACATGACAAGCACCAGCTTTCGATTAAAAAAGAATCATTAAAATCGGTTCACCCAGTCGAAAGTTCTGAGGTAACAAACATAAAAAAAATACAGTCAAATTGAGAACCTCCTCCTTTTTTTGAAGTCTGTTAAAAAAATAACGCACCTAAAGACTAAATACTAAGGACTTCAAAAATAAATAGTTCTTCAAAATGTTTTATAATTTTTCTGGTGGTAAAATAATATAATATTGAAATAACATGTTTTATTTTAATTTCTTCAAAATTATTTTTATGTAATGAAAACTGATGTATTTATAATGATTATTTTTTGTACAAGGTGATTAGCTTAAACAGTAGATAATAATACGGGTTTTTTCCCCGTACGGAACGGGACGGGGTTTCGCTTCCGCTGCGTATGCACTAATCGCATACATTTTCTATGAAACGATGTTTGCCCCGTCCCGTCCCCGTTCCGTACGGGGAAAAAACCCGTTACGTATGCATTGGGCTTTACCCGGTAGGGACGACCGGGAATAAACCAGCAAACCTGCCCTATCGCAAAGATAAAGAACTGATAAAAATGAAATAGACTACGATTTGTGGGTGTCGTGTGTTACTTGCTTATTTTGTTTTATTTTTACTATGAGTTAGTCACCATTGATCTTAATAGTTAAAAAATTGGAACTTAAATGAAGTGGACGAAGTGGTTTAATAAAATTATAAACACTTCAGACAAGTCACAGGCATGTAATGCATGTCTGCGCGTATCCACAGCGCATATCTATCGTTACTGGCAACACCGGTTTTCATTTCACCCGTCCCGTCGCCGCGTCGCTCGGCAAGACAAATTCTGAAGTAGTCTGTGGCCGCCTCTCGTTGTCGTTTGGTTGCTCTGCTCGTTGGGCTGGGACGCCGCCATTGATTTTTATTTGACAGACCGAATCGGAGTTTGGATAGAGTTGTTACTTGCAAGTATTTAGCGAAAAACTAAGAAAATAAGGACTAGAAAGTACCGAATAGTACAAGAATACGCGTGTTTAATTTAGGAGTTGCAAAACTATTGATCGATACTGCATACGGAGCGGCGTGCTATCGGCTATTGGTAAGCTTTCATTGAGCTTTTAGAGCTTTGTCTAGATTCCAGTTTAATTGAATTCTGTCATTTTTGTGTATTGTTATGTATTATTTCTGTTATTATTTTAAATAATTTTAGTTATTTTTGTTTAATATCGCGTACCTAATTATTATTGAGTAGGTATTTCCTAAAATCATGTATGTTTACTCTAAAAAAATACATATTTCCAAACCACATTGAAGCTGAAAGAGATTCAGATTTTTATTTTTTATAACTTAAATTATTATGATAGTGATTATAGTATCAACTTGAAACCTGCTTAAATAATATGAAAGTTTATTACCCGACTGCCAGGATGAGGTTTTTCGCGCGTATCTTGTATGTATATATGCATGTAATATTCTTTATTACCTCGGGTCTCCCAAAACCTTGAACGGATTTATATAATTCGGTTAAAATTTAGAATCCGGTAGCAGGAGGGGGGGTAGGGGAGGGGGGGTGGGGGAGAGAGGGGTGATTACTGATTACAACGGTACCACTCGCAACTCTCGGCGACGCACCGTTTCCGAGAAAATTGAAAAAAACTTTCATAACCTTAGTACCAAAATTTAGAATCCGGTAGCAGGAGGGGGGAGGAAAGGGGGGTGGAAGAGGAGGGAGGGGTGATTGCTGATTACAATGGTACCACCTGCAACTCTCAGCGACGCACCGTTTCCGAGAAAATTGAGAAAAACTAACCTAACCTCAAAATTCTAAAATAATAATCATACAAACTTCATGATGTGTTTTCTTGCACAACAATATTTAAATTATTCAATTATGTCACAAAACTACACTTCGTCATAAATGTCGACGGGACCCCGCTTCGCGGGGTCCCTATTTCCGCGTAAAAAAAAATTATACGAACCTAACCTAACCTAACCCATTCTGTTTTGGGTTCCTATTGCTTTTTTCATTGCGGGGGGCTTCGCCCCCCGAGCCCCCCTTAGCAGGGGGCTCCGCCCCCCGCACCCCCTAGCACGGGGGGCTTTGCCCCCCGTGATGCCTTCCGCCGTTCCTCTTTTTTCGCCAATGTTTATACATAAAGTACTTACATTTGGGACCGATTTGACAGTTTATGCATAGGACTTATTTCATAGCTCGGAAGACATTTGGCACCGATTTGACAGTTTAAGCATAGATTATTGACATATTTGGGACTTATTTGACAGCTCTGAATTGTCAAAAAGACATTTCTGGCGTTCTAAATCGAGATAAAGTGTCGTATTTTGGTACTAAGGTTATGAAAGTTTTTTTCAATTTTCTCGAAAACGGTGCGTCGCCGAGAGTTGCAAGTGGTACCGTTGTAATCGGCTGATGAACCTCTATAAGCTTCAACCATTCTCATGTACGAACTCCTGCTACCGGATTCTAAATCCAACCCTATAATTCATATATTATATATGTTTTTCGCAAAACAGTCAAGCGATACGTGGAGACGTTGTAAACGCATTAGATTTAAGATCTGTAATGTTTACATTAAAATTGTCTATGAAATAAATAAATAAATAAATAAAATAAATAAATAAATAATTCATATATCGTTATATTTGTCTTGATAACCCAAGTGTTCTTAGATAAATGTTTAAAAAAAATATGGTGGCTGTGAGATGCCATGTTTGAAGTATCAATCAAAAAATAAAAATAAATAACGCAGTATAGGTACCAAATTAAAGAGCTCACCATAAGGATTTCAAAAAGGTATATCATGATAGCTTTTTTGATAGCAGGCGGGTTTTTTAATTTTAAAATTTATACTAGTGATAATTTTAAAACAGTATGTGTACAATTTTATTGTATTTACAGTAGTAAATACATATAAATATGATAATTAATACAATATTTTAAAGTAACTCTGTGGGAATGGGATGAAACTTTAATGTAATTAATTTATATACAAAAAAAAATTAAACAGTGATTGTACAATAACATTGTTTTTATTATTATTTTATGCACAGGATAAAACTTAAACTTTGGTTAAGATTGCCCTAAATAGTATAACTTTTTTTTAATATGAATTAAACATATCCCTTTGTCACCAGAGTGGAGAACAAGAAAATCAAGTCATGTATAACCATAATAATTCAAATACGAATTATGGCAACTACTATCAAGGCCAGGCATATGGTAATGGCCACTCTCCTCAAGGCTATGTACCAAACCAAACACCTCAGGGGTACACTCCTCAAAGCTTCCCAGGGGGACAACCCCCACCTGGTTATAATGGACAGCAATCTCAGGGATACCCTTCTAACCCTCAACAGTCCCCACAGGGGTACCAAGGAACTATGGGCCATCCTCCCCAATCATATCAAGTGAGTAATTTGTGATTATTATTGTTGTATGTAGTGTATTAATCAAACAGCTTGATTCTGTGGAATAGAGACATTGGTGCTTTATTACCATCAATTTTATATTCAACTAGTGAATACCCGGCGAGTGCTACTATGCAAATAAAAATTGTATAGAAAAAGTCGAAAATCGACTTCATTAATGGACATGTTTTAGTGGTCTCAAACCATCTTCGCATTATTGCCTTTCAAATGAAACCAGTTTGGGGCACATTGGTTGAGTGGTTTCAAAGACTAAACACATCACCACAAACATTTTTTTATATTAAGCTACACAGATATCATTGTATTGCTATTGTTTTAACATTGCAGAGCTCAAACTATTATTACAAGAAAAAAAATTGATATTGAATGAAGAAGTATTATTGTTAATTAGAACTCTAATAACTTTAATAATTGTAGACATTTTATGTTTTTACTTTTTATTTTCCTACACAGGGTGTACCAGGACAGCCACCTCAGGCCTACCAAATGAATCCTAACTCAGCAGCACAAGCTTGCCAGCCTAGTGTACCGCAGTCACAAAGAAATTATCAAGCGACCCAGGCGTCTCCCAACTACCCCAACACAGGCATATCTCCACCTGGATACAGACAGGTTCAGTCTCAATCTCCACCAATGAACCAAGTGCATACAACTATGCAGTATCATCATTCACAACAGGTAGTTGAGATATATTTGTTTGAAATTTAATAAATTAACTTCATATAAATCTGTTAAAAATCAACAATAATGTATAAACTGTTCTAGATTCAGCAAGCACAACAGTACCAGCAGCATCAGCATCAACAGCAGTCCCATCAGCAGCAACAGCAGTCCCATCAGCAGCAACAATCACAGCAGCAATCTCATCAACAACAGCATCAGCAACTACAACAGCAGCCGCATGTCCTACAGCATCAACCCCCCCTGCCGCAGCCGCCGCTGCCCCCACAACACCAACAGACACACCAACAACAACCTCAGCTTCCTGCTTCATGTCCCAAACCGGAACCAAATTCCCCAACCACCAATGGAAATTCAGGAATGCCACAATCACCTGAGGTAAGGTTATTTCTGGAAAGATTATATTATAATTTTTCAACATTAAATTACAACATTCTATTAATTTATATTGAGCATTGACAGAACAGTAACTGTTATCGAAATAAAATTGTAAATATTAATTAAGTTGTACTTCTGGATACGCATAATTATGTAGAATATGAATATGCTCCAGGCAACACATGTGATTTTTAATATATGATGTAACTTATTTTTTCAGCAGAAAGACAACAGGAGTACACCTTCATGCATCCGTCAAGGCTGTACCAATCCCGCAATAGCCAACAGTGAATGGGAGGATGAATATTGCTCTAATGAGTGTGTTGTCAGCCATTGCAGGTAATACTTATAGATATGATTTAAAAAGTACATATTTATTTCTTTAATGTTATTGAATAATAACTATATTTACATGTATATTTCTTCTACAGAGATGTCTTCAGCTCATGGGTGGCTTCAAATACCAACAATCAGATCCAAAACTTCTCTGCGGTAAAGTAAACAAATGTACATATCAAATTGTCTAGAGGATACTTATTATTAAGCTTACATTGAATCTAGAAATTACCCACTTGTTGTGGTGATACTTATTGGTAGACAAAAACTTTGACATTACAATTTTAATGAAAAACAGTTTTTCTCTCATGTGTGTTATTACTAGAACTTTATACACACTATTTTGTTATCATCTAAAGTGTTTTATAAATTAAAATTCATATCTAATGGAAACACATAACTGAGCAATGAGGATATTGGTTTCTTAATTTCTTTGACAGTAAAATTAAATACTTTTATAATATGAATATACAAATTTATGTAATAAACGCATTTATTAATAAAAACTATTGTTATTGTAACTTTAAAATTAGTATGTTATAAAAGTAAGTGAAGTATTTTTGTTGTTTCATTTCCATAAACTATATTGTTTAAAAAAGTATATTTCGCCTTAATACAAGTATGTATTATTAGATTGTAAGTAAGTATATAAGTAAATGTTTATAATGATCCAAGCGATAAATTGGAGAGGTCTAATACGCCTTGTAATTGGTTGACGTATTTAATAAAATCGAAGGTTGCTCCTTCCAAAATTTAAATGTCTACAAATACTACTAGATTGTGATGGCTATGAGTTCGATATTATAAGTTTCATATTTATGCCTATTTGCGATATATCTAGGGCTGTATGTCGCATTTTAGCCTAGGTACTTTTATATGCAATAATAATCATAATTATGTAAATTTATAAAATAATAAATGATAGCAATATCAACTACATACTTATTCCTCTAGGAGTTGTGCTTAGCATATAGGTTTTAGCTGGACCAAAATTCCCTTTACATTGAAAACTATAAAAGTAATGTAACATGAAATAATGATTGTATTGTATATTTAGCTATATTACAAACTGTAAATAACTAAATAGGTACTTGCAATAATAGAATTAGTAGTAGGTAGGAAAGCGTACAGTATAACATAGTTCTGTGTTATTTATTTAGTAGTCTCAGATTACAAGCTACCTTAAGCGGATACCTATGAAATTGTAAAATAACAATGTATAAATTGTAATTAGAACTATTATTTCATTAAATTTCTTAATATTGAGCGCCAATTTATTGAACCACCCTCTCTTATTAAATATTCCAACCTCCATTCATCTCTCACTTTAGTTGTGTTAGGTGAGTCAATAACGTGTTAGCGAAAGAAACGATACACGCGTTATATTAGAAGCAAATTGACTTGAATGAGATTTTAAGGATATGTAGGTGATGCAGGCAGCGGAAACAAATCTCGAAGTAATCTGAAAGTTTCTTCAAAATTGGTACAGCCATAATTAATAACATAATTTGTCATTAATCTTGAGATTGTAAAACGCATTAATGCGTAGCGCTACCAGTAAAACATCGTGTTATATTACTCTATCTGACTGAATCACAGAGTTTGAAGATCGATGACGTCTTAACGGAATATGTCAATTCGACCAATCACAGCCCACAGGCCGGATTGAGGTTGTCCTTCATAATAGTAGGGTGTCCACACTTAGAAAAATGATGTCCTATTTTGGTTCTTCAAAATGTTTTCTACTGGTAATTTTTCTGGTGGTAGATCTTCTAGCGTATGCCACTCACATCTGGGTTGAAGCCCTCGAGAAAAATGGGGAAGCGCTTGCCGTTTCCCTTGACATCTCGAAGGCTTTTGACAGGGTTTGGCACACTAGCCTTATTGGCAAGCTTCCTGCGTATAGCCTATCCCCTGGCCTGATCGACTGGATCAAAGACTTCCTGAGTGACCGTTCATTCAGAGTAGTTGTCGGAGGTTCTTCGTCGCAATCAATGACAACCAATGCCGGAGTTCCTCAGGGGTCTGTTCTCTCCGCAACACTATTTCTGCTGCACATTAACGATCTGCTCATACCCGGAATCTATGGGTACGCAGACGACAGCACGGTTGTGGAGAGATACCTGCCAAAGAGTCGGGCCAGTAAAGACCATATACAGTCTGAAAGAGAGGCTATGGTGGAGCGTATGAATCTTAAACTTCAGGCAGTCTCCGAATGGGGCAGTGCCAACCTAGTGGGATTCAACGCCACAAAAACACAAGCGTGTCTATTCGCCGCTAAAAGGAGTCCGTTCATCTTGACTCCTACTCTCCGAAATGTATCCCTGGATTACACCGACCGCCTTCAGTTACTGGGCATTGAGATATCCTCGAACCTTAACTTTGGGCAGTTCATTGAATCCAAAGCTAAAGTAGCTGCTAGGAAGCTTGGAATCCTAGCAAAGGTGCTTCACACCACAACAGCTTTTAACCTTGTATAAAGCACAGGTTCAGCCTTGTGTGGAGTACTGCTGTCACATTTGGGCTGATGCTGCCAAATGCCACCTGTCAGCAATGGATTCAATGGAGAGACGTGCTAAAGAGGCTTATTGGTGACCCTAAATTGGTTGAGATCAATCTTCAGAACTTCGAGCATAGGCGCAGAGTTGCCAGCCTCTCGGTGTTCTACAGGATACATTTTAGAGAGTGTGCGCAGGAATTACATAATTTGGTTCCGCCATCCCCTTTCTATCATTGAACGTCCCGACGCACGGCGGGTATCCATCCCTTCGTCGTGAACATCCCCCCTGTACGGACGACGCGCTTCGCCTCATCATTCATTATACGTACAGCGAAGAATTTGAATAAATTGCCCGCGTCGGTGTTTCCGCTCGATTATAATGTAAGTGTCTTCAAGGCAAGATTAGAGCGAACAGGCTTTTACTAAGGTAATGCGTTTTACCACCCATGACTACATCACCACTTACCATCAGGTGGGATAGTAGTCAAGCATTAATTTATAAGGTATAAAAATAAAAAATATATATTAATGAAATAATACATATAATTAAAATTTCTTCAAAATTACTGAATTTAAATTATTGCAATAAGAGTAAATTGAAAAATAAGGTACACAATTACGGTGCATCTATATTATATTAATACATAATAATCATCTTAGATGTTATCTATAGTCCCAGGATTCGATTCATCATTCGATCATTCGTTTGTGATTTTTTATAATAATATAGAAACATATAAAATGAATAATATGTACTAATATAATACAGATGTACCGTAATTTTTTACGGCAAGATTTAATATGCATACCTGCTTAAAAACCTAACAGATAATTTGCTTCATAGGTACATACCAACATAATGCCGTATGCCGATCTTCTCAAGTTAAAGTACCTAAACATTGTCATATAAAATAGTTTTTTGGTCTACATATTACTTAAGTAAATTGATACCTACTTAGCCTGGCATGGGCATTTATCTGGTAATTAAACTTTCACCGCTCATTTACACGCGCGTCCCGCGGATCGTCTCGTGGCGCGTCCGTAAGCCACACCCCCTACGCGCGTGTGAACATCGCGCGAGCCTCTTTGGCGCGCGCCTAAAAAACTGCTCCCGGGTGAATTCGCCAAAGTCACAAAAAAGATGTTCCGATTGATAAAAAATTTAATTTACTATTTTTATAATTTTTTATTTTAGAAACTGCTTTTAAACATATTTTTACATAAGCGCCCACATATTTCATTACATTATTTGAAGTAATTTATATAAAAAAATTGAATAACACACCCAAAACATCATTACCATTTGTAGGGAAATTGCTGATATTGATATTCCAAAATATTTTTTGAAAAACCTGCCTTACACATTGCGTGTTTAATTTTATATTTTGAGACAATATTTAATTAGGTACATTAAAACATATAATATTATGAAATCAGCAGTGCAGAACTAGTAAAAAACATCAATTAAAATTTAGTCACGAAAATTCGTCAACTCCATGTCAGTACCGTCAAACGTTATATTTCTCAAATGTTTTTTGGGCTACGCTATAAAGTACCCCTCGTTTCTCCTCGTCTGGTCCATTGTAAAAAGTGGAACAGGCCAAATTTTTACTGCTGTATGGAGAAACAACTTTTATTCATGAAAAACAACGACGTTCAGTACTTTGTCCCGATTTTGAATCATCGCCATTTACTGGACTTACAAGGTAAATATAAATTATACATTAATTTTAATACTCCACACGTATGTGTAATAGGAACATGATTTTCACTGGCACAAAGAGTTCATAAATTAATGACTAACAAAATGAATTTTAAGCAAAAAAGAAAAAAATATCATTACCATATGCATCATTCCCACTTGTTTTTTTGTAAATGGGAATGATTTTGTGTGAATGGTAATGACGATTGGAGATTTTGAAATCAATTTTGATTGAGTAATGAGACCTAGCAATTTCTTTTTCAATGATAAATTTTTGATATGTGTGTTGTAAATTAAATTTGAGCTACAAGTTGTTGGTAAAGAATCTACAAAACTTTTTAATTTTGCAATATCTTTTTAGTAAAATAAATTATAAACGAAAATTTAATGCAAATAAAGGCCAAAACCGTTAAGAGAAACAAAAAATTGCTAGACGGAGGAGATAAACCGAAATCAGAGGAGATTGTGCATTATACGAAGAGGAGAACAAAGAAAGAGATAAGAAGAAAAGAAAATAAAGAAAAGTTTCTGAAGAAAATTCTCTGAAAAGAAAAATAAATTAAAGTGTCCTCGTTAGTAGCAAGCTACTACGTGAACAAAGCCGATGAGAAATTTAATACCCCAGATTTGTTTTGGCATACTTGCTGCATGTTTTTGCTATCCTAGTACTTACTGCAAGAAACGAAAATATCTGGCTTGCTTTCTATAAGAGAGAGAGAGAACAGACAGAGAAACATGCGCACGCCGCACGACATGTAACGACGCCGCACGAGTTATAATGACTAATGATGGCAAAAAGTGTCGTTACAACTTTTCGTTACCAAATTTTCCGCCTAGCCCCCTTTCGCAACGCGCGATAAGGAACTTCGTTCCAAAAAATGTAATGAAATAAGATGAAATAATCTTTTATTCATGTCGATATCACTGATACACTTATGAACGTCATTTTTTAAATCTAACAGCATTTCGGAACGGTGCTTTGTCATGGAGAAGGAAATCCGTAAAGAAACTCCACAGCACATCTTTTAAAATAATGAAATTATTACACAAGATGTTCTAACTGACGCGGAACTGGATGCATTACTAATTTACATGCATATTTGTCAATAATATATTCATCTATACTATAATATCCTTTGCCTACTGGCTGGGATTTCAGAGATCTCTTATACATTTGAATAAGCAAATCACGTACTTAGGTAATTTAATGTAAAAACGTACATAGAGCTCCTCAAAAGAACGTTGAACTCTACGTAGGTGAAAAGAATCCGTAACCAAAAGTATGTCTGTTTCAAGTTTGATGATTTTGCGTATCACTATTTTGCTTGAACCAACCGCCGTTGTTTCTTTATGAATAAAATATAATTGTAAATAAATTGAGATGTTACTGTTAATATGCTCATTTCTTTAAATCTCTCCCGCAGGTAGTGGCGTAATTTTAATTATAGATGGTCCTAATTGCCCTTTTCTGCAAAACAAATATGGCATCAATGTCAGCCTCTGCACTCCACATCAATAATATCAATATACCATAGGACATGAGGCTATGAAAGTGTGCAAAATAAACAAGTTTAGCAATTTCTACATCAGTAAACCGTCTTATCTTTCTAATGGCATTAACTAACTAAGCTGATATATGATTGCCCCATTGTAGTTTAGAATCTAAGGTGACACCCAAGAAAACCGTGGATTTTTCCATAGTTATAATTTCATTATTTATAAGGTGAATCAAATATAAACCGGACTTTTTTACTAGTCGCAGAGTGAAGTGACGCGCTTGGTACTGCTGCACGTGTTAAAGGGGACTGTCTCGTATTATTCCATTTGGTAGCAAACATTCTATATACTTAGTTTTTTAGCATTTATCAGTAAATTATTTATAGTAAACCGGTGTGACAAACAAACCTGAGAACTTTTACATGGTCATTTATTTTATTTCTATTCGTCTTAAATATAAGAGAAGTGACATCAGCAAATATGATAATGTCTGCATATTTCTTAATTTAATACGGCAGATCATTTAAGTATACTAGAAAAAGGAAGGGGCCCAGAAACGAGCCCTGTGGTACACCCGTCACAGATTGAGATCTCGATCACTTGTTATCATTTATACTAACACACTGGATTCTACTCGTCAAGTACGACACAATCAAGTTAAGTGAATTGTTATTGATGCTGTAGTAGTAGCTTAAGTAGTAATGTTTAGTGTTCAACACAATCAAACGTCTTAGACAGGTCACAGAATATCCTTTATGGGATTTTGTGAATTCTCCCAGGTCTCAAATATAAGTTTGAGAAGCCTAACTCCTGCATTTGTTGTATTACGGCTTTCGGTAAAACCGTATTGCTCAGGGTGAAGTAAATTACTTAATTATTTTCGAAGACCGTAGGTAAAATAGAAATAGGTCTGTAATTATTAAGGTCTGGTTTGTCCCCAGATTTAAAAATCAGTATGATGTTTCTGTACTTCATTAGATCTGGGAAAGTATCTAGATTTACACATTTATTTACTAACCTAGCTAAATAAGGGACTATCACATCTTTTATATTATTTATAATTTTAACAGACATTCCCCACAAAATTTCAAATTCATATGCCTTTCTTTACCAGAGGTAATTTTATTTCCATGAACTAATAATTCATATTTAGAATTGCGTAATTTATTACTGCCAATCTCGTTACCAATAATACTCTAATTAGTGGTTTTAGCTTGACATTTTTTATCTTCTATGCAACTTAAAGACATAACTATAATACACACGGCTTTAAAATTTTTTTGATTAACATTAAATTTTGTCATTCCCATTAACAAAAAATCATTACCGTTAAATAAAAGTCATTACCAGGCTGCTCAATATCATTACCATTTCTTATAAAAATTTTTACGGCCCAATAACTTTTGATTAGCATAACGAATTTTGAGGACTTTTGTAGGCTTAGAAAGGAAATTTTATGTGCTAATTTTTTTCATGGTTTTGCACGCATTTCCACATACTTTAAAAAAAAAACACCAAAATAATTCAAAAACGCGAATTCACCCTCCCGTCGCGAGCCCTGCGAGCCACGAGACGCGCCGCGGTCTGGTCCGCGAGCGCCCTGTTCACACGCGCGCATATGCGCGCGTCTCTCGGATTGTCTCGTGGCTCGCGCGCGCGTGTAAATGGGGCATCAGATTAATTTTATATTCTTTCAAAAAAGACAACCCTGACATTGCCAGAGAGGATAGGAGATAGCGTTAGAAAAGAAGGCAACTTATTACGCATTTTTCTGCATTGGCGCTGTGCGACCTGAATTACACTTTATTGCGTCGGAGCAAAAGTTGCTATATATTTAAATGATTTTGCGGAGTGCGCCTTCTGAACTATTAAAAGTTCTAATAAGTAATAATGTCTTCTGTGGTAACACTACACAAAGTCCGTGAATCAGATAGAGTAATATATCCATGGTTCCAGTCATGGATATAATACTCAAACTGGATACGTACCTTCGTAGTGACTTGATACCTGAATATCGATGACGTCATAACGGGATGACCATTTTTGTATTCTGTCCATGTTATCTGTAGTCCCAGAAAATACATCATTCGATTGTGATTTTGTTTAATGTTAAGAAAACATCTAAGATGATTAATTTAATATTATGTATATTATTATAATATAGATGTATCGAAACGGTGTACCTTAATTTACAATTTACTCTTAATACAATTATTTAAATTCGGTAATTTTGAAGAAATTTTAATAAAATCTATTACTTCAATATTATAATTTTTACCTCTAGAAAAATTACCTACAGGAAACATTTTGTGGAACCATATCAAAATAGGACGTAATCTTTTTAATTAGTGTGGACATCCTACAATTATGAAGGACAACCTAAATCCGGCCTGTGATTGGTCGAATGGTAATTCCGATATGACGTCATCGAACTTAAGGTACCTCTACAAAGTCTATGATCCAGATAAAGTAATGTATCCATGGTTCTAGTATGTCTGTGACGACTACCACGCGCCATTTGCGTTTATTCCCACTTGTCCTGTTGAGTAGTCCTGTTGACAGGACTAGTGGGAAAAAAATTCCCACTAGTCCTGTTAGTAGTAAGACTATGCTTGACACCCGATTTTATTACCACCTGTCATGTGGAATAGTTCTGTTAACAGTACTAGTGGGAAAAAATCCCACTAATTCTGTTCTGTAATTTGGAAGATACCCTTTTTATACCCGATTTTATTACCTTTATTTAATTATTCAATTTTATTCCCTCTATTTATTTATTCTCCTTAGTTTAGCCTTATTGGGTGCTTAGAATACTAACCCCAATTCCACGCCAGATGGGTGTCGTAAGAGGCGACTTAATCCGGCCCGCTGGTGGTAGGGCCCCTCAGAGATTATATTGGTAATATTGATTTCAATCTATATGTTGTCCTGTAATGTGAATTAATGTAACCGCCAAAATTACGAAATTGAGTTATAAATACAATTTGACAGCAAATCATTTTGTTGTGACAGTCGTTATTTCTTTTGACGATTGTCATTTGTTTTTAAATATTCAATAAACAGTAAAAGTGCCTCTTTGAGTTTTATTAACACGTTCGATGCGAAACCAGGTCGAAAACATGTTGTACATGACTCGCTTGCAGTGCGGCTAAGAAAAACATAGACTTCTCTGTGGTGCGAAAGGCATAACTTCGGTTTGCTTTGGTGTAGGAAGGAGATGAATATATATCTAAGATGTGCTTCTAAAGTAGAGTTCAAAGGAGTGGCCAGCTTATTACCAGATTTTTTAGATCTGGTACCGCACTGAAGAAATAAAATATAAATACAGTGCGGTACCGGGTAGAATGCACCTGGTACCTCCGCGCACCTTGTACCGCACCCTGCGCTAGCTTTACGCGGCCAGTGTTGTGTTGCAGTCGATAAAACGCACGCATCCGTCAACATGTCTTCAAAGAAAAGGTGCCGAAAAAAGATCGATTTCAACTTTGATGTTGATGACAACAAAGATAACAGCAAAATGAAATCAAATTATAGATTGTTATATCAAAAACAGGAAAGTCATCAATAGATACGTAATAAACGTTCTCCGTGTTATAACAAAAAAACCTACGTGCAGATGAAAAAAAAAGGTATAATGTACCACGAATGTCTAGCTTTTTTGAAATAACACGGTCAATGTTTGAGTGAAATGAGAAGGTTATAAGCAGATGAGCCACTTGTCTAGTTACTGCATACAACTTTTTAGACCTAAATCTACTTTTTGTTCGAGTTTCTTAATAGGTTAGACCTATTATCACGTGTATTACTCGTATAAGAGAAATTGTATTAATAACTAATTATTAGAAATTGTAGAAAAAAATATTGAAGCTTTTTTAGAAAACAGCGTGGAAACTGACACAGGTAATTTTTGAAAACTAATATCAACAATATATTTTATTCACGCGCCTATGTTTTCCATTATTGAAAGATTGCACACACACAGACACACACACGAACACATATATAAATTCGTTAATAATACATATATTTTTTCAGAGCCTGCACCGAAACTAAGTAAACTCCATCTGGTAAAGGGTGACAAGAAAAGAAATTGTGTCAGATGTTACGAAAAATTACGAACCTTTTTAACAAGCCGACAAAAAAGTAAAAAAAAAATACGAAATGTGCTGAGTGTCAAAAATACTTCTGTTTACCTTGTTTTAATGAAAAACATTGAATATAATAATTTTTTTCTTTTTTAATAAACCTTACATAAAGTTATCGATATTTTTACTTTTCAACTCTAAAATATGTGCAAAAATTCCCGTGTTCTGTGCGGTACAAGGCGTAAATGACATTGTAACTTATTTTAGCTACAGATTCTAAACAAAATAAGCTGTTCACGTACGCCTTCAGATTTATATAAATCATTTCATTATAGATAATGTCCAAGGCAAAAAATTATATATTTTTTGTTAAAATGATGCCAAAAACAGACTTTAGTTTCTGAAACGCTACATGGTCTAATAGAACTTGTATCGCCACAATGAAAGGTTTAGGACCAGGTTGAAAACATCTTGTTCCGCAGTAATGGAAAGAAATAAAAAATGGGTGCCGCTTCGAACGTGTTAAAGAACTAGCTGCCCCAACAAAAGTTGTGTCGTTGTGTCAAAAGTTTTTTTATATTATTATTTTTGTATGCTGTATCATGAAAAAATAAAAACAAAAAATAAAAACATTTGGGGGGATGAAAAATAGATGTCCGATTTCCATCCTAGCCGATATGCACGCTAAGGTTCACGAAAATCGGTCGAGCCGTTTCGGAGGAGTTCAACTTCTAACACCGTGACACGAGAATTTTATATATTAGATATAATAATATTATGTATAAAAATATTAACGAAGTTTTTGTAAAAACAAAGATAAAATGATGCCCCCGTTGATCAGTTGCATTTGCGACACTCTGATCATCACATCGTTTTCAACTTATATTTTTTTAATTAACAGGACTAGTGGGAATTTTTTTCCCATTAGTCCTGTTAACAGGACTAGTGGGAATTTTTTTCCCACTAGTCCTGTCAACAGGACTACTCAACAGGACAAGTGGGAATAAACGGCCATTTGTTCTAAGGATGGCACACGTATAATATCATAAATATTTTGGGGTCTTACAGACGTACAAAAAAGATATTATCCTTGGCCTGCGTTACGTTGTCTCGGTAAAACTTAAAAATGTTCTAATACAATACTTTTTCAAGCAATCATGGAAAAGATGCTACTCGTGAAAATTAAAGTGCTCAAAAACCATTATGATTAAGAATTGTAATCTTAGTAAGTCCTATTTTTATTAGTGGGCAAGTAAAGCTAGTTAGCTAGATCTTTAATAAAATTGCATTCTCCCTTCCACCGGCGTCACAGGTTTAGCATAATATGTTATGCTTGTCCGTTGTAGGTATGTAACTGTTGCTCTACAGCGCTTGCATGAATTCTACGAATGAGCATGTCTATCAGAATATAATTATAGTTCCTTAATCGATTTCCAAGCATACTACGGGCTACTGAGGTGCAGGTGAAAAAGTCTATGTGATAAGATGGTGTATCAATATATTATGCCTATGGGTTATGGCCTATACTTATAACTTCCCTGATACATCTGCGTTGACGTTATTATAATTAGGGCATAACATGTAGTGGCATTAAAACGGACTTGCCTCTTTTAGCGCGCCTCTTTAAGCCATTAACTGTTGGCCACATGTGCGTCTTGTAATTCTTAACGTATCGCGTGATCAAAAGTAGGGAAGGGATAAAATAAGCAGGTTTTATTCTGATATAGTCATAAACTAAACACTATACCATATTTTTTACAAGAGTTGTATTTTAAATTGAAGCATATTCGCCTAAAGACATCGTCTTCATAATACGTGGTATCTTATGCTATGCGAATTCAGGATAAGTGGTATCACAGTTTTAAAACTAGAACGAAGTGTCCGTGGAAAATCTTACAATATCAAATTAATAATGTCATCACTATAATAGAATACGACGCAAAACCGTTTCGCGCTATTATTATTAGTATTAGTGCACAATATATTTCATACGAAGAATATTGGCAGTTACAAAAATGAAGTTATGCAATATGAATTTAATGGAAAAATTACGGCTCAACGGTTCAACGGGCACGCAAAGTAAATGCGAGTTATCGAAAATTTGTATGAGACCAAAATAGAGCCATCTAGTGGCAGTGAAAAAAAAAGCTTCGTCCCATACAAATTATGCCCGTTAAGTCAAGTAAAACTCGCACTAAGCACACAGGAGAGAGAGGTTCGAAGAGAATAGAGTATAGAGTTTTGAGTGATCTAACCTGCCTACGCTCACGAATTGGAAGCCATTTAAGTTGGCGACGATAGGATGAAATGTGGTCGAATTTACTTAGGCAGTAGATGAAATGAATAGCATAATTTGTGAGGCGATCCTTATTAAGAAATTCAACACTTATTCCGAAGTAATACACGTCAGTGTAATCTATGATATGTAAAATGAGATTTTGTACCAGAACAATTTTATTGTGGATGGGAAGAAAGTTACGTTGACGGTTTAGACTTCACAGGTTCGCAAAAACAATTAAAAGTTTTAATCTAATTTGTGATATTATAATAATAAATATATTTTGATTTGTTGTGTGACAACCCTAATTTTTGACAGAAGTAAGTAATAGATAATAGATTTAGACATAGACAGAGACAGAATCGCTATAATGTCGAGGTGTACAATCGCTGTAAATCAGTTTTAATTATTATTTAAAAGTTCTTATTTAGTATAATATAGAATTATTTTAATTTATTTCCAATATTTTGTATAGACACACTAGTTATGGTTAAAATATAACATTAAAAATAGCACTTACTTGGTTAAATAGCCAATATGATGGACGGAAATGATCTAGCCTCTGCAGCCACCAGAAGAGGTTTTGTATCCCAAGGATGGACTCGTATTTCCCAGGTAAAATACAGCCTCTCATATTGATGCATAAAATACCATCCTACATATATATTGCGTTACTTTACATGGTTTTCCTGTAATGACAAAGTTCATGTTTGGCAATGTCTGTAATTTTGATGTACCTACTTAGATTATTATCTGTTTTTGGAATTCTTTTACTCATTTTTGTGAATTTCTTAAATTGTTTTCCGTGAAATGTACTGCTAATCCTAAATTCTAACTCTATTTAATTTAAAGTTGATATTTTTGTTTCCAGGTGTACCAAAGTATTCTAGACAAATCAACACCACATACAAAAGGACGCTGGGTTGGAACTATTGTGCTTTTAGCCATATTTTTACTTCGAATATTCTTAATGCAGGTAAGCAATTTGATATAAATAAATAATGCTACATACTCATAGCCCCAGACTAGGATTCCTTATGTCATAGGTGCCACGGAAAACAGACTTATACAAGGCACATGTATTTTTGTTAATGGGTGTAGATCCTCCTCAAGTAATAAGTTAGGCTCTCAGGGCGGGGTAGGCAAATGAATTAAGGAGACACAACTCCGATTTTTCAAAGTATAATATTGTATAAATAGCTTTTAAACACAGTATTAAATTATCATAAAACTTTTAAAAGTATCCAAAATTAAAATAAAGTTTTTAGTCCCATCCTCTGTGGGTACCCAACTGACAGATGCATTTTTGAAAACCAACCCAACTGTCAAGATTTAAAAATTTAAAAGAAAATGCATCTGCCAGTCAAGGAATATTGAACGAGGTATTTATTACGCCTCGTTACAATGTCAAATGATCATTACGTAATACTTTAACCTTAAAAGTTGCAGTATTTTAGTAATTGTCCTGATTTTTAATAAACATTGTGTTTTGATAAAAAGTTTTTTTTGTTTTTTTTTTTTTTTGTTTTTAATAATTATCTAACATTACCCCTTAGGGGATAAATTTCCAAAAATCCGTTCTTAGTGGACGTCTCCTTAGCATAAACTATCTCCCTGCCAAATTTCATCTTAATCGGTTCGGCAGTTTCTGAGATTTTATGTTTAATCAGCGGTGTGTCCCTTTTCAATTTTATATATATAGATGAACAACAATTACTCAGGTTAATCGAGTCTCTACTGTACACATAATTTTTAAAACTCTTTTAAGGTGTATAAAAATACTCCATTTTTTTAATATGAGAAAAAAATTTAATATAGCAGCAGTATTGTATGTAGCAGTGAGTTGTAATGGAGTATTTCACAACCACACAAATAAATATTTCAAATTTGAATATACCTACTGTTACATAAAACAATGTATGTTATTTTTTCAGGGTTGGTACATAGTAACATATGCACTGGGTATCTATCATCTGAATTTGTTCATTGCATTCCTCACACCAAAGATTGATCCAGCCATGGATTTTGATGGTAGGTAAATTTTAAATTAACTTAATAATATATTAAAATCATAACTATGACCAATGAACATCATTATACATTTTTTGATTCCAAAACAATTTATGTATTAAATGAAATAATTAGTAGGTTCATAACTCTCTCTGACATAACTGTCTCTGAAAAAAACTTGCAGTAAATTGATTTCAATATCATTAAACATACGCTCAAAAATTATTGTGTATCATCAAATTAATCAAATTGTTTGCTAAATTTCTTAACTTATGAAAATATGTCTGTTTCGTAGCTAGCCTCATGTGCCCTCTCAAATTGATGGGCATCAGCCATACAGAAACTTTACAAGATTTAAGAATGTGGAGTATGTACAGTATGGCCGACGTATCTTGGCGCGTCCGAACTTCGCGCGGAAGGCTGCGCAGTAACACAATTCGGCAATGCTCGTTACGCGGCGTGTTATGTCTCAGTCACACGTTAGCATGTTCATGTCGCTATGTCTGTCTTACATGCGCTAAAGTTCGCAGAGCCTATATTCAGACGCGCCAAGATACGTCTGCCTACCGTACATTTTCTCCTATTTTTCCCTTCACTTATGTGATTAACAATACTCAATGATCCTTTCATAGGTAATTTTTTTTTGTAGGTATCATTATTAAAAATCACTTCGTTATAATCACTTTCTTATAAAACAATTCATACATATTTTTGTGTGAGTAAAAGATAAAAAAATAGGTACTTGAGTTAATATAAAAATAAAATTTTAGACTAATAGCCTTGTACATAAAAGTTGTGATGAATAATTTATTATTCATTTTCGTATATTAAAAATGATGATAAAAATTTATTAAATTGTCACTTAACATTTATTATTAAAATTCTAATGATGATCAAAAAATTATCAAAATATACAAAGTCTTGACTTATTTAATTACCTAATTAACCTACATATATATACATATCTGAAATATAAATTTTACCTACAAGGGGTTCGAACATTTTTGTATGAAACCTGGCATACCTACAAGTTTGCCATTTTGAAAAAACCTCGTTTCGGCGGCCAGTGATGAAACATGTGCCAATAGACGGATTAGTGATTACAATCAAAAAGTATTCAGTTATGAAGTGTCGTAAATTATATACTTTCTGAGATATTTCAGTTCAAAAATAAAAATAATTATTAATAAACTCAAATATCTCAGAAAGTATATCACTTACGACATTTCATTACTGAATACTTTTTGATCCTAATCACTTAGTCTATCGATTTGACACATGTTTTATTTTATCAATGTCCGAAAAAACTAAGATTTTTGCTTTATTTTTCTACGGTTTTGAACTCAAGTATCTTAGAAAGTATATCACTTACGACATTTGATCACTGAAAACTTTTTGATTGTAATCACTTACTTCGTCGATTGACACATGTTTCATCACTGGCCACCGAAACTAATTTTTTTTTAAATAGCGGTACTTGTAGGTATGCCAACTAGGTTCAATGCCCTTTAATCCCAAATGTGAAGTATAGAAACAACACTTAAACCTTAATATTTGTAACGTTTTCAGGTGAAGATGATAGCGGCCCAGCCTTACCTACTAGAGCTAGTGAAGAATTTAGGCCCTTCATTAGAAGATTGCCTGAATTTAAATTTTGGCTTTCTGTCACGAAGAGTACAATAGTTGGATTCTGTTGTACTTTTATTGATGCTTTCAATATTCCAGTATTTTGGCCTATATTAGTAATGTACTTCATAACACTCTTCTGTATTACAATGAAACGACAAATCAAGGTAAGTGTAAATAATTACTAACAGAGAAAGACCTAGACATGCGGTAGCGTGGCTAGCCAAGTTCAAGCTAACAGAACTGGCGAGCAGCACCTTGTGTAATATTACACGAACCATTTACAGCCACTTTTGACCCCTAATAACTCAAAAAATATTCCACATAAACCTGTCAAATTTGGCTCATTTATTGAGACTTGCAAATTGGCTACTTTTCATTACTTAGCAACCAACAAACCAAATTTTAGAAAAGAAACATAGGTTACATTATTAACCTAACACGACTTAACAAAGATGATTATACAAATATAATATAGTACGTGAAAACTAACCAAGTCAAATGTAGAGCTTTTATTGCCCATTTAAATCTCAATTCTTTTTTTTTTGAACTTTGCTCTCATTTCACATTTATGTTTTTGATGATAAGCATTTCATCAGTAGACACATGACTATATAAAAATTTTGTCAATGAATTAAACGTTATGATAAGTAAATATAAAGGTCATTTACCTAAATATGATAATGGTATCAAAATTAGCACATATTGGATAATGGAAACTTCCATAATGCTTGACAAGTTACATGAACCAGGCCTACTCGTTAGTCAGACACTTTATATTATGATCCGCTTGTTTTGAAATTAATATATATTTTCGGCTATATGAGAGCCATCAGCTAATTTATCTATTTATTTAAATGATTATGTCACCTTTTAAACTAAGTAATAAACGGCAAAACTTAATGTCAACTCTGATAGGAGGTCATAGAAGCTGATAGTACGTGTTAAACAACTAAATCGAAAGAGAAATTTCTTTAAAAATGATTAATTTACATCTAGACACGCGATGCGTGTCAAGCCAATTTCAAGCTAACAGAACTGGTGAGCAGCACCGTTGTAATATTACACGAACCATTTGGAGCCACTTTTCCTCATAACTCAAAAACTATTCCATAAGCCTGTCAAATTTAGCTCATTTATTGAGACTTGCGAAATACATATGTGCTCCAAATTTCATAAACGCATCTCAAACGGTTATTTAGATATTAACGTCCAAAAATCGACATTTTTATCACTGACTGACCTATAGATCAAAACTCTAACCCAGTTCCAGATGACCTAGAAACTTGATATTTGGCATCAAGGTAGACTATTAAGCGTATATAAAGGTAAATATCTAAAAACTGAAAATTATTGATAATTAGTGAAGCTAATGAATTAGCAGTTCCACTGTATTGAGTAATTTTACAAATAATAATAGGTATATTCATTATCTATAAACACTTATAATTTCTAGACAAAAAGTAATGATATCTCATCAAAAACATAAATGTGAAATGATAGCCAATTTAAAAAAAAAAAAAGAATTGAGATCTAAATGGGTGCCAAGTTCTGTATAGAAAAGCCTAAAATTTTAGTCACAAGAACATGTAATTTTACATTTGACTTGGCTAGTTTTCATTAGCAATTAGTAATCAACAAATCAAATTTTAGAAAAGTAACATAGGTATTACATTAAACCTTCAGACTTACCAATTACAATATAGCCTAGGTAGGTACGTGAAAACTAATCAAGTCAAATGTAGAGCTTGAATTGCATGTTCTTGTGACTAAAATTTTAGGCTTTGCTATACAGAACTTGGCACCCATTTAGATCTCAATTCTTTTTTTTTTGAAATTGGCTATCATTTCACATTTATGTTTTTGATGAGATAATAAATAATGCATCTATAAATATAATAGTAAGTAATATATACAATGTATATTATAAATTTATTTATACAATTTATTTATACAAGGCGTTTTCTGAAATAAATCTCGCTGGTGGCCTTCCTCAACTCTGCAAGACTATTGAGACTACCTCAGTAGACTCGGGAACTTTCTACCTATACATACCAAAAAGCAACTTGTCCAGTTTCTGGTGCTTCCTATAATAGACTATGCTGATGTGTGTTATTCAGACATCAATAAGGACCTCCTCGATAAGCTAGATCGTCTCATTGTTTATGTAAAGTATATGTTTCATCTTGTCTTTGGAAATTTGACCACATTTCTTCATACCGTCGCCAACTTAATTGGCTTCCGATTCTTGAGCATAGAGAGCTTCGTCTTCTTAATTCTCTTTTCTCGATTTTATTCGATCCTCTTTCTCCAAACTACATGAAACTTAAATTTCAATTTCTTGGCGATTGCCACGAAAGACTGCTGCGTTCTATCGATACCCATATTTTAGCTTTTCCTATTTACCATTCTGGCTTTGTTTCTCAATCTTTCACGTTACAATTAATGAGGATCAGTAAAGTTATAGCAAATTCTATAGAACTAGTATCCACGCGATTCTTTATGGCATATGAATGATATATCTTTTTGAATCATCCAAATCGGACCATTACTTACGAAGATATTAAGTAATAAACATTGCCGTTCCGGCCGCTAAAATTCAAACTACGCGGGCGCGTGTGACGTCACGATTACCGTCGCCGCCAGTTAGCCGCTGGAAGCGATACGGCGCGCAATGTTTTGTTTCGATAATTGTGACTTTGAAACAAATTAAGTGTCCCATTTGTGCCTAATTCACCTTTTAACTATGTATCAGTATTGTATAGTGCTTAAACGTTCAAACACTTCTATGAAAACGCCAAAAAAAACTATTTTTTAACGTGCCGAAAAACTCAAAACTTCGTAGAAAATGGTATTCCGTTGTAAAAAGACAATATATGATTTATCTTCAATAGTAACTGAGCTGGGAACCATATCTTTAACTTATGTAAATTTCGTAGTTGTATCTATATAGCCAGCTGTGGTTGGGCTCCGTAACATTTTTTTTTCAGTGGCAGATGGCTCCTCGCTGCGTCTATGGAGCCACATCAAAAATGCTACGCTATGTTTGCAGCCTCCCTTTTGAGCAGCACAGTCATGGAAATCCACCTTCTCTACCGTTCAGCAGCAATACGCTTTACTTTTTAGGGTTCCGAAGTAAAATCGGAAGTATCGGAACCCTTGTAGTTTCGTCATGTCCGTCCGTCCGTCTGTAATTTTGCATGGATATACATATGTACACATTTATTAAAACTCCAGAATCGTGGAATAAAATACTGAAAAACTTTTGTTCAGGGTACCTCCCCTACAGGTGTGAGGATGAAATTTTTTATTCGTCGCGTACCCCGTAGTGTGGGATATCGTTGAAAAGGTCTTAGAAAAATATTATGGGTCTTCTAGGACCATGTTTGGATTTAGGGGTGCGTTTGCGAAATATTTGCCTTTATAGTGCTAATTTTGGTCAAGCCCCTACTACTACTCAAAGGATGATTTGTAACGATGAGTGAGAGGGAAATAAAAGCGGCCAAGTGCGAGTCGGACTCGCCCATGAAGGGTTCCATAGCAGCAAGTAACATAATGAAAGGTAATTTGCGGTTTACGATTTATGACGTATTAAAAAAACTACTTACTAGATCTCGTTCAAACCAATTTTCGGTAGAAGTTTGCATGGTAATGTACATCATACATTTTTTTAAAGTTTAGAAGTTACAGGTGGGACACACATTTTACCACTTTGGAAGTGTCTCTCACGCAAACTATTCAGTGAAGAAAAAAATGATATTAGAAATTATATGCTGAAATTATATGTATATAATTATATGCTGTTTATTTATCTACATGTACGGTTATCATCAGAAGTAGCTTAACATTTTAGTACCTTGTTACATATTTCTTGAATTTGTCATAATGTTGTTCGGAAACCGTCGAAACAGTTACTATTATAAAGTACTATAATGTTAAGCTGTTTCTGAAGCTGACTGTTGGTAGGTAGGTACTTATTAGGAATCTTTAGGTCTAACTTCTAAGCTGTTCGTAGTAGGTAGGGGTAAGAAAGAATGAATGTAAAGTAGGTATACGTACAGGGATATATTCAGAACATATGAATGAAGTGTTTATAGTTTATTGATAAACGAATGTTGTTTTCGGTATTATGTAGATCATTTCGCGGATGGCTTTTTAACCTACTTGCGCTTTATAGTGCATAGTTCCCTACGCTGATGATCTATGACAGAAACCTTAATATTGGTTGTCAATGGCTGTTTTTTAGGGTTCGGTAGCCAAATGGCAAAAAACAGAACCCTTATGGATTCGTCATATGTCTGTCTTTCTGTCTGTCCGTATGTCACAGCCACTTTTTTCCGAAACTACATATAAGAACTATACTGTTGAAACTTGGTAAGTAGATGTATTCTCTGAACCGCATTAAAATTTTCATACAAAAATAGAAAAAAAAAACAATAAATTTTGGGGTTCCCCATACCTACTTAGGACTGAAACTCAAAATTTTTATTTCATCAAACCCATATGTGTGGGGTCTATGGATAGGTCTTCAAATATGATATTGAGGTTTCTAATATCATTTTTTTCTAAACTGAATAGTTTGCGTGAGAGACACTTCCAAAGTGGTAAAATGTGTGTCCCCCCTGTAACTTCTAAACTTTAAAAAAATGTATGATGTACATTACCATGCAAACTTCTACCGAAAATTGGTTTGAACGAGATCTAGTAAGTAGTTTTTTTAATACGTCATAAATCGTAAACCGCAAATTACCTTTCATTATGTTACTTGCTGCTACGGAACCCTTCATGGGCGAGTCCGACTCGCACTTGGCCGCTTTTATTTCCCTCTCACTCATCGTTACAAATCATCCTTTGAGTAGTAGTAGGGGCTCGACCAAAATTAGCACTATAAAGGCAAATATTTCGCAAACGCACCCCTAAATCCAAACATGGTCCTAGAAGACCCATAATATTTTTCTAAGACATTTTCAACGATATCCCACACTACGGGGTACGCGACGAATAAAAAATTTCATCCTCACACCTGTAGGGGAGGGTACCCTGAACAAAAGTTTTTCAGTATTTTATTCCACGATTCTGGAGTTTTAATAAATGTGTACATATGTATATCCATGCAAAATTACAGACGGACGGACGGACATGACGAAACTACAAGGGTTCCGATACTTCTGATTTTACTTCGGAACCCTAAAAAGTAAAGCGTATTGCTGCTGAACGGTAGAGAAGGTGGATTTCCATGACTGTGCTGCTCAAAAGGGAGGCTGCAAACATAGCGTAGCATTTTTGATGTGGCTCCATAGACGCAGCGAGGAGCCATCTGCCACTGAAAAAAAATGTTACGGAGCCCAACCACAGCTGGCTATATAGATACAACTACGAAATTTATATAAGTTAAAGATATGGTTCCCAGCTCAGTTACTATTGAAGATAAATCATATATTGTCTTTTTACAACGGAATACCATTTTCTACGAAGTTTTGAGTTTTTCGGCACGTTAAAAAATAGTTTTTTTTGGCGTTTTCATAGAAGTGTTTGAACGTTTAAGCACTATACAATACTGATACATAGTTAAAAGGTGAATTAGGCACAAATGGGACACTTAATTTGTTTCAAAGTCACAATTATCGAAACAAAACATTGCGCGCCGTATCGCTGCCAGCGGCTAACTGGCGGCGACCGTAATCGTGACGTCACAGCCACGCAGTGAACTTTGTAAGTAATTTGGTCATAACTTCGTCAATTTTTGTCGTAGAACAAAAATTTTTTCACTGTATGTTAAGGATTTCTTAGCTCTATAAATCTGCATTCTCAACTAAAAACGTTACGGATCCTCATTTGACTCTGGAATGTCTTACCCAATGACCTTAGAAATTTGTTCTCAAAATACTCTTTCAAGAAAAGAGTTATCGCTCACCTGAAGAAAACGTTAAACACACATATTAATGCCTTTATCTTATGTTGTATTGATATCTATATTTTTTGTAATTTATCTTTCTCTCTCTTGTATCGATTTCATTGTTCTCTGCACATTCCTAAGGTTATAGGTAAATAAATAAATGTTCTAGACTTACACCTCTGAAGAATCAATTTAGTTGACGGCGAAACTGAGAAATCGAATTTTTAAGGCCGAAGATGAAACGAACACAATTTAATTGTTAATCTTGTTATGATTATGAGGCGCTCCAGTTAATTAAGAAGTTCTTTGGTCATGTCTGAGTAAAGTAACACACATACATCACCGTAATCAAATCAAATAGATAAAATAAGTGTATTGAGGTATTACTACCTTTATCTTCACCAACAGAAAATTTTTGAGCACGGTAAAGGAAGCGCATAGAAGCACGAACTTTACAATCAATCTGAACCCCCATCCTGGAGCCCAAAATTGTTTGCTGAATCACGCAACTGAATTTGAGTTCCATTGTAATAAATAGCCGAATGGGAATATTGTTCGAGCCCGGCCAACGGCCGAGAGTTGCCAATTAATAATATGTCATGGCACTTCACTGGGTCCACCAAAATACCGTGGCGCAGTGATATGTCTTGTCAAAATTACAAGTTAGAAATGATGACGTCCACTGCACTACAGAAATGTCGTGATTCAGCAGCGTAAAGTTGCAGATCGTTGGCATATTATTATACATAGATGATATGAACAGCCGAGAACATGTGATAGAGTATTATTATGTTACCGGAAATCTGTATAATCCGGTATTCTATACAATACCTAGACAATGTATAAAATACCTAAAACGTTTAGGTAACATATGGAATATTATTTATTTCATACTATGCCTAGACATTATATACAATACCCAATGCGTGGCCGGTAATGTGTGGATAAGAAAATGTTGGGAATTTCTCAGGGGTCTGTTCTCTCCGCCACTCTGTTGTTGCGGGTCCATCTCACTAGTCCCGTTGAGTTGTTCCGTGACGGGACAACTAGCAATGTTTAGCACATCTGAGTCTCACAGATCTCACTCGTCCCGTGGGGCTAGTGAGGCTTATATTTTATTATTTTTCGTGCCAGTAGTCCCGTTGTCAAAGTTTTGAACCTTGACAACACCACGGAAATAATGGAACGAAACAAATTACTTTCCTTTTAGGTTAGTTAAAAAATCAAAACTATTCGGTAACAAATATTTACAAGCAGTTCTATAAATAATATAACAGTAATAAGCATCCTTAGTATGATTTAATAGGAAAACATCATACTGTTACAAGCTCATCTAACCCAAATGATACACCAATAGTAAAGGGGATCACTCTGCAACATGCAAGCAAGAATGCAACATGCAGAAAATAATGGTTTCTGTCACGGCTTCGGCACTGTCGGGCTCGTGCGGTCCCACGCGAGCTTATTGTCGCAGATACTTTCAACGCTCACCACCGTACCACTTGCTGGCCGCGCCTACGCGGGCTTACATTACACTCAGGGGTAAGACAGACAAGACTACGTGGAGTCGTTTTGCAGCGATTCATTTCTGCCACTAACGTTAACATGATGCCGCGCACAGTGAACTGCAGTTCATTCATTCAGTAATTTTATAGATAGATAAACATTGTACCAAAACTATTAACTTTATACATTGCCGGTGGACCTGCAGTTATTCTATACAATCCTTGGCAAAATATGCATTACCTAGGTAAATTATGTAATGGAGCAATATATTCTTAGCATTTCATACATTGCCAAATAACCCAGGTATTATAGTATACATTGTCTAGGGATTTAATAGAATACCACAAATATACCTGAGATTGCCGGTAATATATACATAACGACAAAATTACAAATAGAGAATACCGCCCTGTGGCACGCCAGCTTCAAGATCGTTCCATTTGGAGGTCAGTTGCTCCATACGAACAGTTTGCTGGCGCCCACGAAGATATAAGAACCAATCTAAAGGTGCGGAAGTAAATCGTATATGAGAAAGGATGGCAAGTTCTATTGTTCATCCCGCGTCGAATGTCGTCAGATATTTTGACCAATGCAGTGGTGGTGGTAATGTGCGCACGATGAAACCCAGACTGATATATAATGAGCAGTCCATGTAAAACAAACAAAACCATTTTCATACAATATATTTTATTATTTCGTATAAATTATGTAGTTTACAGTACAAATTCACTTGATAGGTATACAACAGACTTAAAATGGTACCTGTAAATAAACTACTTGCCCTAAGTGAGTTCCTGCGTATGTCTCTGTTCAGATAATTACGATTTACGTTTCTTAAAATTTTCTCCATTGTTTATATTATTGCGTCACAGAAATACAAATATTTCAACTTCCGTGACTAATCTTTGCACAACCAGTCTGACTGAGCTTGATTGGTGGGATAAAGGAAAAAGACCAGACCTGTTATTTTTTTCCCTAAACCTCATTTTTAAACCTTTAACGAGCTGTCCACTTGATGGAAAGTGGCCACTGTCGCCCATGGACTTCAGTAACACCAAAAGGCATTAATGATGAGTTGCCATTAAATATACTTTCCAATAAAATATTTTATTTCAGAGAAATGTCACTGAACTTTATTTCAGTAAGGTGAGTAAGAGAATGGTGTGAGCAATTGAAAGCGGTGGTTTCGATACTTTAATACGGAGCACATTCACCAAAAATGATCAAAAATTATTACTCTTCCGATATCTTACGTTATACTTATCTATATATATAAAATTGAAAAGCGACACACCGCTGATTAAACAAAAAATCTCAGAAACTACCAAACCGATTAAGATGAAATTTGGCAGGGAGATAGTTTCTGCTAAGGAGACGTCCACTAAGAACGGATTTTTGGAAATTCATCCCCTAAGGGGAAAAATACGGGTTAGATGTCACTTTCATACAAACCAACTTTGTCAGTTTTAGATTTATAAATTTGAAATTTTTTATGTAAGTTTATAGTAATAAACAAAAGTTAACTTTAACACATTTTTTTGGAAAATCATCCCTTAAAGGGTTAATTTCTTCAATTTAACTTAGTACGCAACTTCGTCATTTTTGAAGTTAAAAACATGAAAATTTATATATTAGTGCAAAATTAGAAACAAAATTTAAAGGTTATGTGTTTATTAGGAAAATCAACCCCTAAAGGGTTGAACAAGGTTGTGGAAGTTAGTATGGGAACTTCGTCAGTTTTGAAGTAAGAAGGGTGAAAATTTGTTTATAAGCTTACAGTTAGACACAAAAAATAACTATATTACTGTTTTCTCGAAATTCATCCCCTAAAAATAGGGGTTAGAAGTCATTTACATACAAATCAACTTCGTCAGTTTTAGAGTTATAAATATGAAAATTTTAATGTATGTTTATTGTTATGAACAAAAGATAAAATTGAGCTGAAAATCATCTTTTAAAAGGTTACTTTAGGGGATGGAACTTACTACGCAACTTCGTCATTTTTGAAGTAAAAAGGATGAAAATTTGTATGTAAGTTTATAGTTAGACACAAAAACTAACTGTATCACGGTTTTCTCGAAATTCATCCCCATAAAGGGTAATACTAAGGGGTTATAATATTTAAGAAGCTACGTCATTTTAAACTCAGTAATGTGAAAATGTATATGATAACTTATAATTAGAAACAAAAATTAATTGTAACAGGTTTTTTTAGAAATTCATCCACTTAGGTGCAAAACTAGGGGATGCAAGTTTGTACGAAACTTCGTCAATATCGAACTCAAAAATGTGAAAATAAATCAAAAATTAACTGTAACAGGTTTTTTGGAATTTCATCCCCTAAGAGGTTAATAAAGAGGTTGCAAGTTTTTCCAGAACTTTGTCATTTTCAAACTCAGAAATATGAAAATTAATATATAAGCTTATAGTGAGAAACAAAACAATTGTGTAGAGGACTTTACGGACGGTAGGGGGAGGGGAGAGGGACAGGAAGCGAGAGAGGGACCGGGAACGGGAGAGGAATAGGTAGCGGGAGAGGGAGAGAGAGGGAGAGGGACAGGAAACGGTAGAGGGTCCGGGAGCGGGAGAAAGAGAGGGAGAGGGACAGAGAGCGGGAGAGGAATGAGTGGGACAATGGCAGGAAGCGGGAGAGGGAGCGGGACAGTAAGCGGGAGAGGGACTGAGTGCGAGAGAGGAACTGGAAGCGGAAGAGGGACCGTGAACGGGCGAAGGAACGGGACAGGGAGCGGGAGAGGGAGAGGGAAAGAGAGAGAGAGAGAGTTTGAGTGGGAGAGGGAGAGGGAGTGTAAGTGCCCGGATGGAAACAACGTAACCGTTTTAAAGATATTTGTTTGTTCCAAAAAATTTGTTTTTAAAATTATTGTCTGTTTGTCTATCTGTTTGTCTGTTCGGGCATTACATGAAAACTCTTGAACTGATTTCGACGGAAATTAGTTATGTTGTTCCTCATACTTTGGATCACGGTTTAAAAAACTTTTCGTCCCGATAAAATTAAAAGTTTTCACCGGAAACAAGATGAAACTTAGTGTGGAATATTTTTAAATATCAACGATTTGCTTTAAATTTGCAACAAAAATTCCTCATTTAATTGATGAAATACATGTTTTAGAGTTTTTCAAAATTTTTCATGAAAAAGAAAAAACTAATGTTATCTAATGTTGTTAATTTTTCAAAATTCATTCCCGGAAAAATGATTTGTGATTATATCGTACGTTTCAGTATATAAATTCCTAAATATAAGTACTTCAATATAAATTAATCTGTTTTTAAATTTTCTTCTGCAAGGAGTACAAATATGATAAGCATAATTTCCGCATGCGAAGCTGCGGGCAACAGCTAGTTTAAATATAATTATAATGTCAATTTCGATCGTTCAATAATAATCCTAAAGGACTAATCGTGACTGGGACTTAAATGGCATGCTGTGACTACCTTTAAATGAGATTGTGTTTCTAGTTAGGTACCTAAGGTCTAAAATTTTAAGTCATGTATTACATTGTAATCTTGTTGGTAGTTCTGTGTAAATAAATAAATAAACAAATAAATTGAATATTTAGTAGATTGTTTATCAAGGCGAGTGTTCTTTGGAATCCAGAGAACGATTGTTCAAATTGATAAAGTTCAGTATACTGACTGTACTTTAGGAAATGTTCACTTAATTCTTCATTTTCATATATCGTTAAAATATAAGTACATAAAATTAATACTTTAAAGCAATAAAAGTCTCAAATATGTTTAATAACTGTGTAGATGACATTTTCTAATATGTTATTTCTTTATTTTCAGCATATGATAAAGTACCGGTATCTACCGTTCACACACAGCAAACCAAAGTATAAAACCGTGGAGTCTACAGTAACTGTAAACTGACACTAACTACTTGCAGATGTTCGTGTAACCTAAAAACTGTTGTACGTGAAAGTTTCTAGAAATACAGTTTTATTATGTTACTTTGTTTTTAATTTTACGTTTGTATAATATTGTAACTTTATAATAAAATTATACCCTATGAGTTCAGCAAAAACGGCAACGACATGAAATTCCTATTGTATTATTACAAAGTTGTTACATTCATTGAAGTATAATGTCATAGAACAGACATCTCGAACAAAATGTCCCGCCGGGAGGTTCTATTTTCAAAATTGAGCCCCCGTTCTTTCAAAATCGAACGAATCCATTGTAAATTGAAGCCGCTCGGTGCCAATTCATTGTGTTCGCGGTGTCGATTCTATATGCTAGTAATAATACTTCAATGGTTACAGTAAGTATAGTATTTGGATGTATCATAAAGAGTATTGTATTCATTTCTACTACATGCCAATGGCTTCAATCCATTCATAGTGGCCCACTATACAGCACCGTATAACAGTCTCTCTCGAGGACGCCTAGGACGGTTTAACACGCCCTCCGCAATATGGAAGCACCCATGTTTTGACACTAGTGGTTGACAGTTGCTTAATGCGATTGATCAACGCTAGAAGCTGCCAAGCTCATAGGATACACACACGGACCTGAAAAAAAGACGGACGTAACCTCGTCTATAATCGATCTTGTAATCGAGAGTGAAGCATAGCAATGGCCGCCCACTTATCATGTGTGCGTAAATTTTGATTCGCGATTGAAGCAGTGAAGTGTCAATGTGTGGGTGTGTGTACTTGTACGAATAGAGAGTTGGTATTACTATGGGTGCTTCACTGAATTTGTTCTTGGGATTACGTCCGTCTTTTTTTAGGTCCGTGGATACATACCAATGTTCACTGTTATTTCATTGCCCGTTTTATTTTTAATGTAAACTAGTATAAATTAAAAAATCAAAACCCGACTAAAAAAAACATGATATACCTTTTTGAAATCTTTATAATGAGCTCTTTAATTTAATACTCATATTGCAGTATTGTATTTATTTATTATATTCTATACTTAAAACAATGGATCCAATAAATCGGTCCAGAGGTTTGGAAGATATTATGAGGTAATAAAAATATTACATACATACATATAAAATACGCGCCAGAAACATAACCCTTCCTTGGCAGTCAGGTAAAAAACCTGCCATTGTATGGCCATTGTTTTTAATTTTGAACATCACAAAATTGGCTAAAATTCCCAATGTGCCACATCTTTCTTCAGCGAGAGGAGAGGAAAACTCTTACTGGGTATTAATTGTACAGTGAGTCATTCTAAGTTCCAAAGGTGGATTAGGTATATCTTTTATCTTATCTTGTTTTACTGTCATCTATTGTTATCTATCATGTGTAACTATGTGCATAGGCATGTTGAGGTACGAGATGGTGGGGGGAAAATTGTAAGGCAGAGTAAGATATTTTTTTAACCATTATCATTCGTCTATCTTTCTTCAGCACTAAATAGTCAGGTAGATTTACCTACTGGATTTTTGTTCAGCAACACTTCTGGTTCCTCGGATTTATCAAGCTGTAGTTATATACCTACTCGTAAAAAAATTAGAGCACTCGCTGCGGTTCTGGCGCCGTTCATCATTCAATTGCCATCGCAATGCAATCTTTCATCGGATCGCTCCGACATCTTTTAATTTTTTCAATTTTCAGTTTTTAATTTGTTCATTGTTCGCCTTTATCCTTCATCTATATGCCTAACAGGTAGGTTCGATTCGTAGGTAGAGATCTATTAGTAGCCGATATTTTAATATAGATTATAAGTACCTAATATTAAGGGTTACTTGATTAAAAATCCCTTTTAATTAAAATAAGTCCCTATTAAAATAAGTAATATAGTAATAAAATACTAACAATAAAATAAGTCCCTGGTAAAAAATGTAATTGAATCGAACTAAACTAAGCACGTGATATCATATTTCTGAATCTGGGTGACTGATCTTTTACTCCCGCAACCAAACAACCGCGTAAATAGATGAACAAACCGAATACTAGATACACAAATATATTTCGGGAGGTCGCATATATGTATGTCGTAACAAAGGCGGGATAAAATTACATAATGTGATCTATAATTATCTTAAGTAAATCATTCACAGTTGAAATATATTTATACGGATAAAAATAGAGTACTTAAAGAATAGTAACAATAGGCTGCTATAATCTTAAACGTAAATTAAGTTCCAATGTAGTGTACACGGCAATTATTAGCCTAGAGTTAAATATAGCCGCTGGCGATAAAAATAATAGCTATCGTTTGGGCGACGTGCGATAATACATACAGTTGCTAAACTCAAAATTCACGGTAACTAATCAGAGGTTTATGAAGACAAGTTATTTTAAAATTACGGACTATAAAATAATTGCATATTCAGTCATATATAAATTGAAAAAGATAGGATTGTTTCTGAGGTACTTTTATTTTAAAATTGTCTTCAGTAAGTGTACGTCGTGTACGTTTATTTTTATTTATTTAAACTGTTTAGTCATAGCCGTCTTAATAACATACCACATTAGGAAAATATTCAAAACAGTAGGTATTAGTCGTTAATAATTAGGTACAATAATAAATATAAGGTAAATTGCTTAAGAGCGATTTAATCTAAATCACCTAATAGTTTGTAAACATAAGCCAGTCTAGCTGCCTATCACCCTCTTGCTGTTGAGTCAGCCGCCAAGAGACTTGTCGTGTTTTGTCGGCAACGCATCAGCGACGTCTTGGTGTTACTGATGTCCACCCACCCGCAACACAAAGAAAGCTACTATGCGAATAAGTGAGGGTTTGGACCCTCACGTTATTTAGAACATAGGTAAGTAATACTAATACGTTTAAAAATGTAATATGAAAATAATAAGTTTAATGGTGATTGGTTTTGTATAGCACGGCAGCGGAGCCAATATTATAGTAATTTTATACGTGCGGAAAGCTAAATTATTCTCTAACAAAATGAATGAAAAAACGTACTAATTAATAATCAGATACAAAACTCTCGAAATGCCTCGGTGTGGGTAGATAGATAACCAAGATACATTCTGGAAATACCTTCAAAGTTTTGAACAAATAGTAACATGCGATATCGTTCATTCAATCTTCGTTGAGGTCTTTAGAACTGAAATGAAACCGACATGAGAACAATTATTATCAAAGCCTAGAAACATTGATCTTTATCGAAATTTCGCTCTGCGACATGACTAAGACCGCCCATCACGCCAAATCATACATCACGGTATGGAACCAAACCATCATAAGTGCCCTATCCTGAGCGGATTCTGTCGCTTATTGCAATCCATTTCATCATGTCACTTTGATTATAATGTGGGTGTCTTCAAGTCAAGAGTGAATAGATTTCTACTAAGTTATTGCGCTTTTTTACCATCCAAGACTTTGCAACGTTACCATTACTTATTAACCGGGCAAGTGCGTGTCAGGCCACGCCAATGAACTAATATACGCATAGTAAGTTTGTTGACTATTACTCATTAACTACTTAAGCTAAAATAGCTGTGACAGTTTTCCCTGTAAATTCATCATATAACCAATTTTTGAGATTTTTTTCACTTGTCCAACTCCAACCGTTTAGCCAGCGGAGGGGGGGGGGGGGGGACACTTGACTCTAACCAGAATGAGGATCAGTAAAGTTATAGCAAATTCTATAGAACTAGTATCCACGCGATTCTTTATGGCATATGAATGATATATCTTTTTGAATCATCCAAATCGGACCATTACTTACGAAGATATTAAGTAATAAACATTGCCGTTCCGGCCGCTAAAATTCAAACTACGCGGGCGCGTGTGACGTCACGATTACCGTCGCCGCCAGTTAGCCGCTGGAAGCGATACGGCGCGCAATGTTTTGTTTCGATAATTGTGACTTTGAAACAAATTAAGTGTCCCATTTGTGCCTAATTCACCTTTTAACTATTTATCAGTATTGTATAGTGCTTAAACGTTCAAACACTTCTATGAAAACGCCAAAAAAAACTATTTTTTAACGTGCCGAAAAACTCAAAACTTCGTAGAAAATGGTATTCCGTTGTAAAAAGACAATATATGATTTATCTTCAATAGTAACTGAGCTGGGAACCATATCTTTAACTTATGTAAATTTCGTAGTTGTATCTATATAGCCAGCTGTGGTTGGGCTCCGTAACATTTTTTTTCAGTGGCAGATGGCTCCTCGCTGCGTCTATGGAGCCACATCAAAAATGCTACGCTATGTTTGCAGCCTCCCTTTTGAGCAGCACAGTCATGGAAATCCACCTTCTCTACCGTTCAGCAGCAATACGCTTTACTTTTTAGGGTTCCGAAGTAAAATCGGAAGTATCGGAACCCTTGTAGTTTCGTCATGTCCGTCCGTCCGTCTGTAATTTTGCATGGATATACATATGTACACATTTATTAAAACTCCAGAATCGTGGAATAAAATACTGAAAAACTTTTGTTCAGGGGCAAATTACCTTTCATTATGTTACTTGCTGCTACGGAACCCTTCATGGGCGAGTCCGACTCGCACTTGGCCGCTTTTATTTCCCTCTCACTCATCGTTACAAATCATCCTTTGAGTAGTAGTAGGGGCTCGACCAAAATTAGCACTATAAAGGCAAATATTTCGCAAACGCACCCCTAAATCCAAACATGGTCCTAGAAGACCCATAATATTTTTCTAAGACATTTTCAACGATATCCCACACTACGGGGTACGCGACGAATAAAAAATTTCATCCTCACACCTGTAGGGGAGGTACCCTGAACAAAAATTTTTCAGTATTTTATTCCACGATTCTGGAGTTTTAATAAATGTGTACATATGTATATCCATGCAAAATTACAGACGGACGGACGGACATGACGAAACTACAAGGGTTCCGATACTTCCGATTTTACTTCGGAACCCTAAAAAGTAAAGCGTATTGCTGCTGAACGGTAGAGAAGGTGGATTTCCATGACTGTGCTGCTCAAAAGGGAGGCTGCAAACATAGCGTAGCATTTTTGATGTGGCTCCATAGACGCAGCGAGGAGCCATCTGCCACTGAAAAAAAATGTTACGGAGCCCAACCACAGCTGGCTATATAGATACAACTACGAAATTTATATAAGTTAAAGATATGGTTCCCAGCTCAGTTACTATTGAAGATAAATCATATATTGTCTTTTTACAACGGAATACCATTTTCTACGAAGTTTTGAGTTTTTCGGCACGTTAAAAAATAGTTTTTTTTGGCGTTTTCATAGAAGTGTTTGAACGTTTAAGCACTATACAATACTGATTCATAGTTAAAAGGTGAATTAGGCACAAATGGGACACTTAATTTGTTTCAAAGTCACAATTATCGAAACAAAACATTGCGCGCCGTATCGCTGCCAGCGGCTAACTGGCGGCGACCGTAATCGTGACGTCACAGCCACGCAGTGAACTTTGTAAGTAATTTGGTCATAACTTCGTCAATTTTTGTCGTAGAACAAAAATTTTTTCACTGTATGTTAAGGATTTCTTAGCTCTATAAATCTGCATTCTCAACTAAAAACGTTACGGATCCTCATTAGCACTTTAAAGACAAATATTTCGCAAACGGACCCCTAATTCCAAAAGTGGTCTTACATAGAAGACCCATAATATTTTTGGAAGACCTCAACGAAACCCCACACTATAGGGTGCGTGACGAATAAAAAAATCATCCTCACGTTACCTACTAGCACAAAAGCGGTGCTTTAGGAGGGCTCGCGAAGTTTACGGCCAGATAACGTGCATGTGCGTGGCATTTTGATGACCTCTTGTCAGTCGCGCGACCGTAAGTCGGTTTGGACCTTCGCGTACGAACGACACAATATAATTAATTATGATGATAATTCACTGTGGGTAGGGGAGGGGAGGGAAGGGTGATGGAGGGGGTCGCTCCTCCGCATATTAATCGGTATGACAAGAGAAACAGCAATAATAACCTAATGTGCATGATCGTAATATAGACATCACTGTTGTGCCTTATGCAAAATACCGAAGAGTAAATAACACCGCACTATACTATGGCCTGTACAGTATCACTGATGTCGCATCCTCGAAGACTTCTGTGCGCCTAGTACTCGCTTTAATTAATTGCTACTAAGTGAACAAATCCGATGAGACCCCAGCTTTGTTTTGGCACACTTGCTTGCATGTTTTTGCTATCCTAGTACTGACTGCAAGTGGGCGGTGTCACCTTTTATTTCGTTACGGTTTTTCTTGATTCGCTCGCCGCGCTCAAGCCCGCGATAAAAGCTATGCAATAGCTTAAAAATGAAAAATTCTGGATTTTGAGGAATCCCATCATTCCTATCTTATCCCATCCAATAGAAACTGATTGCAGAATGAAATGCTATGACGTGCCCTGGTAACAGGTATACTTACCGGACCGGACCGGATCAGACTCGTGAGGTAGAATTGATAAGTAAAAAATATTTAGTGATTGTTATATAATATTTGTAAGTTTTATTATTATTTATTTTAATTTTGGCAACCACTTTTATTTAATTGAAGCTATATTGTTAAAAAAATACCACATTTTTCAAAGTCAACTGGCAACATTTATGTATCTCCTCAGTGTTACCAGTTAAAATGATATGTTCAAAAGTAATAAAACGCGCTCGATATCCCTGTTTATTTTATTGACCACTCGCCAGATGTTTGCGCATTGTTTTCCAGTGCGCAGTAGTTTCTCTGTCGTGAAATCGGGATTCTGTTTTAGTATTATATCTGTTCTGCCATTTTGAAAATAGTGGCGTGTATGGATTAGACCTAGTGTTTTTTATGTGACAAATATGTCCGGGAGCAATGATAAGGTGTCGACTACGCAGCGTATGATCCAAAGTGTTGCTTTCCCTCCAAGCCACAAGCTCACTGTATCTGAAGTATTCGATGAAAAATCTGGAAAGCCCTTACCAGATGTACTGAAGCAACACTTTATCTTAGAAGGTCGGATCGAGGAAAATGCGGCTCTACGAATCATCCAAGATGGTGCCACCTTGTTACGGTCAGAAAAAACTATGATCGAGATTGATTCACCGGTGACCGTGTGCGGAGACGTCCATGGCCAGTTTTATGATTTGATGAAATTGTTTGAGGTGGGAGGTTCTCCCTCTTGCACCAAGTATTTATTCTTAGGCGACTACGTTGATAGAGGTTATTTTAGTATAGAATGTGTTCTGTACCTCTGGGCTTTGAAGTTGTGTTATCCGAAGACGTTATTTCTATTACGCGGTAACCACGAATGCCGACATTTGACGGAATACTTCACCTTCAAACAAGAATGCAAAATTAAGTATTCTGAGAAAGTGTATGATGCGTGCATGGACGCCTTCGACTGCTTACCCCTTGCTGCTCTCATGAACCAGCAGTTCCTATGTGTACACGGGGGCCTCTCTCCCGAAATTAACAGCTTAGATGATATTCGTAAACTAGATAGATTCAAAGAGCCTCCTGCATTTGGGGCCATGTGTGACCTGCTATGGTCTGATCCTCTGGAGGACTTTGGCAATGAGAAGAATGCTGAACATTTCTCGCACAATTCTGTTAGAGGTTGCTCATATTTCTACAGTTATGCAGCCTGTTGTGATTTTCTTCAAAGAAACAATTTGCTGTCCATCATACGAGCCCATGAAGCTCAAGATGCCGGTTACCGAATGTACCGCAAAAGCCAAACCACCGGTTTTCCGAGCCTCATTACTATTTTCTCTGCCCCTAACTACTTGGATGTCTACAACAATAAGGCAGCTGTGCTGAAGTATGAAAACAATGTCATGAATATCAGACAATTCAATTGCTCTCCGCACCCATATTGGCTGCCCAACTTCATGGATGTATTTACTTGGTCTCTTCCATTTGTTGGTGAAAAAGTGACAGAGATGCTGGTCAATGTATTGAATATTTGCTCTGATGATGAATTGATGACGGAAGGAGATGATGCATTGGAGGAAGCTAATCTCAGGAAAGAAGTGATACGGAACAAGATCCGTGCTATAGGCAAAATGGCCCATGTCTTCTCTGTACTTCGTGAAGAGAGTGAATCAGTTCTTCAGCTGAAGGGGCTAACTCCCACTGGTGCTCTGCCGCTGGGTGCTCTTTCTGGCGGCAAAACGTCTCTGAAGAATGCTTTACAAGGCTTCTCTCCAAACCACAAAATCACTTCATTTGCTGAAGCCAAAGGTCTGGATGCCATCAACGAGCGCATGCCGCCGCGGCGCGACGGTCAACGCACGCCCGAGCCGCAGGACAAGAAGCCGCATGTCAACAGCAATGCACACTCGTGAAGTGCTAACTAATATTTCTCTTCGATCCTAATATTTGGTCCACAGTATACGTGGCAGTGAAATACGTGTGAAGGAGACTCAGCTTTGGGGATGATATTTCACATTCTTATTATAACCGAGGTGGATTTGAAGGGAATTGTCATGATAGATACTAAATATTTTAAAATTTGGATTAAACTTTTTTCAATAGTTGAAATTAAAATTTCTCTTAAGATATTACCTCTCGATATTTAAAATATGTCAGATCTGCAGGCAACAAATTTATTTAGTCAATTAAATATTAAGGTATGCACATTTATTTATAATGCGCTGCACTGTTTAATTTTTGGTAATGTAATTTTAAATTTTTCATATGAAAAGACATGATATTGTAATGTAAATTTATTCAGATTGTCTACTTATACTCTACATTGTTATCTACATTAGTGAAAATTAGACATGTCTATAATTTTTCAAAGCATAATTAGCTGTGATATTAAGCGACGATCAATGTATTATTTAATAGCGATCTGCTAGTGGAGTAAAGTATGTTCATTGGCTAATCATGCATTGAAATATGTAAAGTGAAGTTCTCAGCTTGGGCGTGTCTTTATATTCTAATAAGTAATAAAATTAATTATGTACTATAGTGTGCAGCACATAGTGTGTTGTTGCCGTGCGTGTGTGCTGTGTAAATATGCCTCGTGCGTACACACACGTTATTGCAGCTTTAACACTTGAGATAATATTACTCTCTTTAATATCTTTGCTACAAGTTGTACTTAATTGTATTTTATTGTACAAAATATATTAAATTACTATCTATGAACTATACTTAAAATTAATTTATATTTGGATATTTGGGTGTATGCTGGCCCCTTGTTGCCTGCATGCAGCTGAACTTGTATACTGGAACATCTCATATTAAATGTCTTAGTCATATGTTTCAGTATATAAGACGTAGCGGCTAGTCTAACTGCAGATTTTCTTACAGCTTCTATTCCAAATTTCACTTATATTTAATTAGGTTTAATGACCTATGCACTGTTGGAAAATCTCTTTTGGTCTGCCAAATAATTATATTAATCAATGCAATAAATAATTTCATAATAATATTATGAGTACTGATATGGCTTATATAACATCCTTTAAAGTCAATATAAAGTATTTTATCTCAATTCAGTGTGTAGTCCTTCATATGTTCTGTACTTTTAAATAAATTTTACCTATGTAAAAACTAACAATATATTTAATTTTATTTTGTACTAATCATGGGAAGTGTTGTTTTATCCTTTAAAATATATTAACATTGAGCTCCATCTATTATAGTTTCAATAAGTCAGTCCTGTTGATCCTGATGCTATCTGTGATTTCATAGCTTTGAAAATACATTTTAAAATCATTGTTTTGTCTAATTTTTAATTTTATTAAGATATATACAAGTGTTGTATTATGCAATAAGTTGTTTTTTGTAATCTTATTAACAATACTTATTATAATATCTTCAATAAAATCATGCAAAATATTAAACTTCAAGCTAGCAATAATATTTTTTGTTTGCCTGAAATCATGCTCTCAGTCTCGATTTTATACTTGATTTAAGAATAAAAGCTAAAATATACATAAGTATATAAAGATATATAGGTATCATATATCATAGAATCTAGAACCTACCCACCTTTCCAAAATTTTAATTTATGTAGATGGGTACTATACTACTCTTCACTATTTATAAATGAAAACTACTTTTAATAGTCGGTAATTTATTTTGTCATAGGAACAAAGGGAACAAACGGCTCACATAACGAAAGTCAAAATTTACAAAACAGTAACGACAATTATAATAAATATATACGTACATTATAAACATAATAATTAATATATTCTAATTTATTACATTAGTACATTTTAATTATTTTATTACATAACATTAAATAACTTTAAAATTAGTTACTAATTTAAAAATTAGTAGCTAATCCATGGTCATAGGTACCTAATGTCTCGGTAGACAATATCATAGATTTTGTAAGTATCGAAAAGTGCCCAACCCCATTGAAGTATTATTACTAGCGTCAGATTAAAGCTTTAATTCTGAGTTACTAGCGTACACCCTGCTGTTTTTCAAATTTACGAAATTTCACGTTCCGCTCTTAAGTCTAAAGGGTGTGGAAAATTCACACAATACATAACTATAATCCTTCTCTGTCATTTCCAATTTATTTCAGTCATTGAAACCAACATTACGAATCGAGCTTGGTAAGAATGGTCCATGGGCAGTAGTGGCCTTGAAGCGTTAACGCGAACCTCTTATACCCCATTTATACGCGCGCGCGAGCCACGAGACAATCCGCGAGACGCGCGCGTACGCGCGCGTGTGAACAGGGAGCTCGCGGACAAGACCGCGGCGCGTCTCGTGGCTCGCGGGCTCGCGTCGGGAGCGGTTTTGTAGGCGCGCGCCAAAGGGGCTCGCGCGAGCGCTCGCGCGGTGTTCACACGCGCGTAGGGGGCGTGGCTTACGGACGCGCCACGAGCCGGTCCGCGACACGCGCGTGTAAATGAGCGGTTATACATTTGCTAGTATTGTCATAATTATGATAAATAAAACAGATACAGCCTTCAGTACAATATTTCACTTTTCGTTTATTATTTATATGGGTCACCAGGTCACTACGTCATGATTATATTCTCTGTGGAAACTTGCAAGATTTGAGGTTTCCGGAATTACATGCAGAATTTTATTCATAATTCTATTATAATAGCCAATTAAGTAGGTAAGTTAGTGGATAAATGGATATCTACGTTATAAAATTTCCTTAATGTCATTTATTTCTGCCAAAGTAGGTATCATGAAAAACTTTAATTGTAATATTTTCCGAAGTGAATTTTATTTTATACTAGCTGACCCGGCGAACTTCGTATCGCGTAACAAACTTTTTTTCTAAAATACCTAAAAGTATCCTAAGTTACTCCTTGTTATATCAGTTATCTGCCAGTGAAAGTCCCGTCAAAATCGGTCCAGCCATTTCAGAGATTAGCCGGAACAAACAGACAGACATACAAAAATAGTCATCCAAATGCACTTAGTAAAAAGCGGTTATTTTAATATTACAAACAGACACTCCAATTTTATTTATTTGTATAGATTTAAATTAACTTCATTAAACACTCAGTAATTTATTCAATGAATTTTAAATTTTCAATTAACACCTAGTTAAAAGAAAAACTGGCCAAGTACGCGGCAGGCCACGCACAATGAGGGTCCGTAGTTGTAAGTTCATCGAGATAAATTGATTAATAAACAAATATAACATAGCCTGCAGTGTGGGTACGTGAAAATTGTGAAACAAGCCCTAAGTCAAATGTAGAGCTCTAATTACAGTGCGACCAACTTATCTGTGAACTGAGGAAGGGCGCTGTCGAACGCATCGGACCAATCACTGGACGCAATGCGAGTCGTAGTAAATGTCAATAAATGAACACAAAGAACTTATGAATGGGGCGGCATTAGTTCCAATTTTTGCCATTTCACAGATAAGTTGGGCGCACTGTACATGTTCTTTTGACTAAAATTTTAGGATTTTCTACATAGAGCTTGGCACCCATTTAGATCTCAATTCTTTTTTTTTACTTGGCTCATTATCATTTCAATATCCGGCAACTTTACACGCACAGAAGCCTAACCATGCCATGATCGTTTTGCTTTTAAATTAAATATAATTATTATGGTGCCTTATGTTTTTTTCACATGTCTATCACCAACCAGGTTGGCAAAAGATGGGGGGGGGGAACACTTGACTCATAAAATAATAAGCAGTTTATAGGCTTACTAATTCAAAAACATGGTCTTACTCAAAAGTATATTATTATTTCTCCATGGGGTTCGCCTGGATAGCTACCACCCTTAAGCATGAGTCAGCCGCCAAACGACTCGCATCGGTGATGCCTTTGGTGTTGCTGATGTCCATGGGCGACGATAGCCACTTACCATCGGATCGTCAGGTCGTTTGCCGGCTATTCCCATAAAATAAAGTCAAATCAACAACAACCTACCTACTCAAAGAAAATATTTCAATATTTTATTCTACCACTTTGGCGGCGTGATTAATGTATAGTACTACTATATACCATATATATATACTACCTACTATAATAGTAGGTATACGCCTGCCAAATTACAGCTTTCTCGCACAGCTCACGGCGAATGGACATGACGAAACTATATGGGTTCCGTTTTTACGACGAAACCCTAAAAACCACAGCGAGTTCTATTTGAAAGCAATCTACTGAATATTATGAAAAAAAATTTTGTTCGAAGAAACAGCTTCGATGTTTATTCATGTGCAATTGGTTCATATTCATAAAATTATCATTAAAAATCATAACATGTGCAATTGGTTCAAAAATTCGTTCATATAATTCTTGAAAGTCATAAAATAGGTACGTCACACAGGGTACTGGAGTACTTATAAAGGCTCTGTCCAAGCTTCGACATCCTTACTGCATATAGTCTGCCTACCTAGCAAATCTAGGAATGGTCAAGACAATGGCGTCAAATTCCTTTCACTTAAAGATTTTGTATAAAAAAAATGGTTGTCTGTAAAGTCGGTTTACGGACGGTAGTCTAACGTGACAACGTCATGACACTCATGACAAAGCTCCGCTCCGCCCCGCCCCGCTCCGCTCCACTCAACTACAATCGCCTACGGCATCGGCTTCGATACGCCGATCGTGTCTTTCTCTCGCTTTTGCCGCTCTCTCGCTCGCGGAACGCTACATTTTTTCATGCGTGAGCCCGGCGTTCATCGTTTTAATAGACGTTATCTATTACGACAAAATGGTCATGGTCGCGTGGTCTCCTGTGATAGGTACCTACCTACTTACACTACCTAGCCTATCGTGTTGGTAAATAGAGAGAGCACCGAACGACTGATCCCGCTCAGAGTCGAAAACAGCAAGGCCGGTGAAATCACAATATATTAACAGTCCTGTGGGCTGTGGAAACCTCAGGACCGCGAAATGCTGCTGTCTGGACAGTTGGTGAAGATATTTTGAAGAAACTAAAAATTACGGGTTTTCTCCGAAAGTGAAATTTACGGGTTAGAATACGGAATCCTAAAAAAGTTAACAGACAAAGGAAACCCTACACTGAGGGTAAATGACACAATAATAATAATTGTGATAATAATTAATTAATACGTGAAATAATTATGAAGTATGAAAACCGTGCAGATTAGATATTAAAAGACAACAATAAAGCAAACAATACGTATTTAAAAAAATCCACATTGTGTCTTAATAGGCACAGAATGTTATCAGTATTAGTAATACATACAGACAATACAGTCATGTAGAATCAACATTAGGACGTCCAACTCTCGGGTTGGCCATTAGACAAGAATAACTCCTCCACCGCCTCCACCAATCAGAATTGAAGCAGGCGTGGTGAAGTGGTTCATTCCCAATCCCATAGGTACGTTCTAGCCTTCTAGGCCTCAATTACGAACAACCTAACCTAACTACTTATACGTACATAACCTTATGAAGTTATGACAATGTATCTCACATTATTACATACATTATTTATCACGTAGTGTTCAAGTATCAAGTACTGTGTTATTTATCAAAAGTTCAGAAACTGTTCATTTCTGGCACTGAAGTAGGTATTATTTACATATTTACGCTGGTAATAATAGTTAGATATATGATTATTGGGTGATTTTTTGTTTCGTTGTAAGTAGGTACCTACCTACTTTATTCGAAAACAATAAACGGTAACATTTCTGTCTCACGGTACTTAATTTTTTGTCCGTCAATTATAATTATTTATTTTACAGCCCATGCCTTATAATTAATAATAAAGTAAATTTTATCATATAAACCAGTCCTGAGACTGAATCATTCTAAAAATGGCTTATCCTGAAATTGAGGGTAGCCTTCAATCGCTTGGCTTGGCACTGGCAGGCTCAACTGCCACCAGTATGCAGTACGGATCTTACATACCATGCTTGTAGAATGCAGAATATCGTAGAACTAGTGGGAACAAAATGTAGATACGGTTTTTGTTCCCACTAGTTCTACGGTAGAACTAGTGGGAAAAAAATTCCCACTAGTTCTACGATAGAACTAAGCAGTAGAACTAGTGGGAATGAACGGAATAAACCACATGATAAACCGTTTAAGATTTAACAAAATTTTATTACGTTCCATTTTCTCTATTTACATGCGACTTCTCAGGGACTTCTCATAGGTAATAATAATAGCTTCACACTCATAGCCCCACACTAGGATTCCCTGTGTCGTGGGTGCCATGAACAACACACTAGACAAGGACATTCACACCCAGACCGAGAACAGAAATTCAAACGCATCATTCAAATTTCCGCCTCGCCGGGAATCGAACCCAGGACCCTTGGTGCGGCGATCCGGCATGGTAACCATTGCGCCACACGGGTCGTCAATATGGGAACAATAGGACAAGGTTCTTTTTCCCACTACACATGCGCAGTACCATCCCGCGATTTTACACGGGTCGTCGAATAGGTGCATAATTCAAAAAGTAAAAAAAAACGATTACTAAACAGTTCAGTCAGAGTAGCAGGTACTACAAACAATTTTCCGTAGGTTAGTTCTCCTTAGCCGCACTGCGTGACTTGCGTGCGTGATGTATTTCGGTTTGTGAAAAAACAACTAAAAAACCATTGAAGTATTATTACCGCTCATTTACACGCGCGTGTCACGGACCGTCTCGTGGCGCGTCCGTAAGCCACGCCCCCTACGCGCGTGTGAACACCACGCGAGCGCTCGCGCGAGCCCCTTTGGCGCGCGCGTACAAAAATTACAAAACCGCTCCCGACGCGAGCCCTGCGAGCGCGAGACGCGCCGCGGTCTGGTCCGCGAGCGCGCTGTTCACACGCGCGCATATGCGCGCGTCTCGCGGATTGTCTCGTGGCTCGCGCGCGCGTGTAAATGGGGTATTACTAGCGTAAAGAATAGACACCGCGAACACAATGTATGTTCCAATGAATTGAAAATTCAATAGCCAATGGATTCGTTCAATTTTGAAAGGAGAACAGGGGCTCAATTTTGAAAATAGAACCTCCCGGTGGGGACACAAATTTTGTAAAAAAACACGCTTTTAAACAAAATCCAACTAAAAAATAGAAATTAAATTTGAATTAAGAATCGTGAATTGAAAGCGTGGGGTCCTTTTATGATATTATCCCTTCTACTCCTTGACACTATGCACCCCACGCTTTTAATTCACGATTCTTAATTCAAATTTATTTTCTATTTTGTAGTTGGATTTTGTATAAAAGCGTGTTTTTCAGTTTTTTAAACTATTATTTATTTTTTAAAGTGAAACTTTTATTCTATCGCCCCAAAATTTTTCGTCCATGTCGCATTACAGCCGGCCCTGGAGTAAGAATAATTATGCAGATTCAATGATTTAAATAAATATTGCTCTTAGTTTTTAATATGCGTCTATCATCTAAATGATTGTATTAATTATGTATTCCTTAGGTACTCTAATACGCAAATTGAAATTAAATTTTTATAATTAAATATTTTGTCTACTCAGGGATGTATATATCTATAGTCGAATTTAAGGTAGGGCAGCATTATTAAGTTACAAATAAACGAACAAATTTTGGAAAATTATTCAATTTAGGGTATTAAAATTGCGTTTTTAATTGAAAAATGGGAATGATAATGGGAATTCAATAGTAGACACATGGCCGTAGCTAGGGGAGCAATGCCCTCCCTTGAAGTCACAATGCCCTACCTTGAAATCACAATGCCCTACCTTAAAAATACCAAAAACTGAGATAAATTATTATAATTAAATTGTTTGTTCATAGTTTGAGATAAAAAAAATGTAGCGATAGATACCTATCTATCCAAACTTTTCCGAACATACCACAGTTTGTGACATTCATTTCATATTATAATAATTCTTTGTTCTGTGACCTAGAGGTCAGTGATATACATGAAGATTGATTTAGGAGCCCGTGCTTCGGAGCAGATCAATTATGATAAATTTTTTACTTCCGCCCTACCTGTAACCATCTAACGGACTCCTTTAGACTTATTTTGACCCACTTCAAACGGTCAGATTTCTTTCAAACTTCATAGACTTATCGAGGGCCAATGACAATTCAATATTTAAAGAAGAAAGAAAGAAAGAAAAAACCTAAATTTCATTTCAAAAATCAAAATAAAAAATGAAAAAATAAATAATAGTTAAAAAAAAAAACTAAAAAACACGCTTTTATAAAAAATCCAACTAAAAAAATTGAAAATAAATTTGAATTAAGAATCGTGTAATTGTAATAAAAGCGTGGGGTGCATGCATGGTGTCAATGAGTAGAAGGGATAATAGGTATCTTAAAAAGTACCATACCAGTGCGTGTAATAACAAACGTTACAGTCAAAAAGGTTTTGTCCTAGCTAGACTGTCAACGCTAGCGTCCTAATTACACACTTAATAGCATTAACAAAAGGGGTTGGCTTTTAACCAGCCATTAATAAAATCAATACACCGAAATGTGCCTGCCAATGGCCAGACCGTTTCAAAAATTAATATTATTCGAAGAAATAGGTACCTACACACTTAGCTAATCTGTTGTCTGAAATGTAGACGAGCAATACTTATTGTTTACCTAATTAATGCTTATTTTTTCTATGTTTATTACATATAATTATGCGGTTATTAGAAATATAGCCATTGCTTTTCTACCAGAATTTAAGATTAATTTATTATTTAAGAGAACTTGCATGTAATTGACTAGGTGCTTACCTAATTATTTTATTTAAATATACCTATCTATCTTATGTTTGTACCTAGATTATGAATAAACTCTTTAACCATCATTGGCACGTGATGAGTGGTAATAACTACGTTAAACATAAAGGCATTTAACTATGTAGATTTATGTGCGTGTGAAGTTTCTGGGTCAAACTATTTAGAAATTATAAAATACAGTGACGGTAGGCTGTCTCCACAACTGCATCAGTAAAGTAGTACCTAGTAGTAGTATGTCGTGCCTTCCTACCTAGGTACCTAAGTAGTATGATATTGACTATTCATTCCATTACAAATATAAATTGGCTGTATAAGCTAAAGGCATAAGCCTTATGTAGTGTGAAGTTTATCATGAGTTGTTGTCTTTGGCTGTCAAATTTGTTCTGTCACTTCCTTAGCAATGAATTCGTGACTCCTCTATTGTGAATTTTCTAATCTTTTATTTTAATAACAATCATATAAAATGTAGAACATTTTCGCTTTTATTTTGAGAATAAAGTGTCGCAAAATGTCGTAGCGCGTTTGATTTTCAACGGTCTGCACATTCGCCCGTTCCCGATCTTCCATTGCCAGCTCACACGCCATACCAATGTTAATACTGAAGAGCAAAGGGTTCCGGATTCGATTCTGGTCGGGGTAGTAGCTGATTATTGGATAAGGTTATGGCGTCAGGTCAGGTGAACAGTAGTATATAGAACCGGGAAATCCTGGCACTGAAAATCCCGGGATTTCCCGGTACTTTTTACTAGGTAAAGAACCGGGAAACAAAATACAAGAACCGGGATTTTCGGAACTTTTGGGAAATAAAAATGTGTCGCATGATACAAAAGATAACGTAAAAATAAAGTTAAAAAATCCATTTGGTACTTTTTGTAAGCATATATATGACAACACTGATAGTGACAGCTGATAGACCGCCATTTTGTTGAATCTGCTAAATGATAAGTTCTTAATTATATTTCATACATACGTTACATCCAGCCATCCATCCATTCATCCATCAGCCTTTGGAGTTCCACTGCTGGACATAAGCCTCCCCTAACTTGCGCCACTCTGACCGGTCCTGAGCCTTCTGAATCCAGCGGATGCCCGCTATCTTCTTCAGGTCGTCAGTACATCTGGTCGGGGGGCGTCCTATGCTCCTTTTTCCGAGACGTGACCTTCGACTTCAGGCACTGAGGTAGGGTTTTGGACGACAAGATATGACGCAGTTTCTCGAACGCAGCCCATCAGAGTTGGATTCTACGAGTGACTTCTTTCTCGAAGTTGGACTTACCCATCTTGATCACGTGTCCTACGTAAATGTATTCGTCTACAACTTCGAGAGCAGCGCCATCAACAACAACCGGTACGGGTGTGACATGGACATTCGACATGCTTCATTCGTCTTGTCCATGTTCATCTTAAGACCCACCCGTTGTGAGGTGCTATTCAAGTCCCCGAGAATTGTACCAAGTTCTTCCAGGGAACCCACCTGGATGACTATATCATCGGCATATCGCAAGTGTGTGATGTATTCGCCATTGATGTTAATGCCACGTCGTTTCTACTCCATCACCTTGAACACGTCTTCCAACGCAGCGGTGAATAGTTTTGGGGATATGACATCCCCTTGTCTGACACCTCTGCAGTTGGATGGGGTTCGTTGCTATGTTGTGTACTCTGACGGACATGGTAGAAGATGAGTACAAAGACTTCAACACCTCGATATACCGGTAGTCGATCCGGCACCTCTGGAGAAAATTTAGTACCGAAAAGATCTCGATAGAATCAAAAATAGATAGAATCAAAGGGTTTCTCACAGTCCACAATATAGGCAACATACAACGGCAGATTATACTCCTCGGTCTTTTTTATAATCTGCCGCAGTGTGTGTATATATGGCCTATGGTGCTGTAACCTTTCCTGCTTGTTCGGAAGGCTGGAATTCGTCAAGCCTGCGTGCAATGCGATTTGTGAGCACCCTCGAAAACAGCTTAAAAACGTGGCTCAGAAGTGCAATGGGCCTGTAGTTCTTCAAAAGGGTTTTATCGCGCTTCTTGAAAAACAGCAACACCACACTTCTGCCCCACGCTTCCGGGGTAGTTCCAGTATTAATGACAGAATCGAACAGTTTTTGGAACGCCACTAGAAAGGGTTTTCCCTCAGCTCTTAGTAGCTCGGTTGTGATTCCGTCATCTCCCGGTGCCTTGTTGTTTTTAAGCTGTTTGAGAGCCTCTCTAATCTCATACAGGCTGACGTCCGGGATATCCTGAGTAGTGTCGGGTCACTTTAGCTCGCTTGTCGCTCTCCTCGCAGGAAAGTGGAGCTTGAGGCACACAACCGTCCGTAATATCTCTCAGAATTTCCGGTTTCGACGAAACCAAGGTGCCGGACTCGGTGTTCAACCTCGCAAGCTGACTTTGGTCAATAGACAGATCCCTGGCAAACGCTTTGGAGCCCTGGTTTCGCTCAATTGTGTTTGTTACACGATTTGCATTGTGTTTTTGCAAATCGCGTCGCCTGCACTTGGAGATCTGTTAATTGAGCTGTCGGTATTCCCTCATACAGGTTGGAGACTGCACACATAGTTCTCGTCGATCCCTCATAAGACCGAGAATTTGTTCTGAGAACCTGAGATCTACCACTAGGGTGGATCTTGAAATACTTCGACCCTATTTCGTGGACAGTTGTTACCATCCTGGTGTTAAACTCGTCCACTGACGAGCACGCAAAACGATTTTGCATTTCAAGTTGAAAGTTTTCGGATTCCTGGATTTGGTAGACTTCATCAGGCGTGACTGTTCCAGCTTTAGGTCGATATTTTAATGTGCCTCTTACAAGACGGTGATCGCTTTCGGTTTTGAACCTGCTGATCACTGAGACATCATTAAATACGTTACATACCTAATTGTTATTCTTTAACAGACTGATTAGGAACGTTAAATATTTTTTATCCCTATTGAATGCTCCTGAGAGATAAAATAGGAAACAGTATAGTAAATGGTAAATGGTAAAAAATAAGTAAATAGTAACAAAATCCCGAAATAACCGGTAATCCCGGTTCCAACATAGGCGAGTACCTAATCCAGGTTCTTTAAAACAGGTCGGTTCTCGATACCTGAGTGAACAGGTCCCTACTGTTGGAGGTCGGTGGGCTTTGGATCTCCTTGGACTCGAGTTTTTTTAACCGCCTGGTTTGATCGATTAACCGACTAACCGATTTTTGAAGTTATACTTCTTTAGACGCGTTATGAAATAAATTGAAAAAATGATGATACTGAAATTTTAAGATTTGTGACACAAAAGGTGACGAAAAACGTCACAGGTGATTTTTTAACGCGCGTTTTTAGCAAACGCACGGTATGAAAAATTGATTATTATTTTTTAATTATATTTTTTTATAGTTTTTTGAATATTGTATTTAAGTTTTTTTAATATTGTTTTTTTATAGTTTTATTGAAACAAAAATTGTTTTTTTTTTAATCTTTTGAAAACTTTTTTGGATTTTTTAATATTGTTTTTTAATTGCTTTTTTTGAAATGTTTTTTTTGTAATTGTTTTTTTATTATTTTTCTTTGATTCCAAACAAGTATAACTTCTCACGCACGTACATTATGTACACGTTTATGTTTTATGTGAAGGTATTGGTTTCACTTCAGTCGCCCGTGTCATTTTGGCGTTACTAATGTCCTAAGCGACGTGATTCATCTGGTTATTAAGCTCATTTTTCAGCGATTTAAAAAAAAGTGTTAGGGATAGGTGGTAGGTATTAGATAGGTACATAAATAAACAACATAGAAATATTATTTTAGTATTCAGTCTCTAACTACTTTTTCGGTCAATATTTGTGAACCGAACCATAAAAATTTATTTTCATTAAACATGCATTGTACCTAATCGAAATCAAATCAGTGTGTGAAATTTCAACTTCTTAGGATAAGAGGAAGTTGTTAATTGAAAATTCAACTTACAACAATTGAAACGTAACGTACTTAATACATGCTAACAAACTAACGAATACAGAAAGTTAAATAAAAGCTTGTCAAAATACATATTTTTTTACCAAAAGTCCACAACGAATACAAAGAATGACGAATCGGGACAGATCGCCACGCCGCGCCGCCGCGCCGCGCCGTCGTCAATTATATCGTGGGTCGGGCGCTCTCGTCTCCACTCCACCCGGCCCTAACAGCCTGTCCAGATGAGGCGTTTTACGCGCGAGCGGACTCGCGCGCTTCTCTTTTGTGTTGCGTCCAGATATCGCGTTTTACGCGCGTACCTACGCGCCAGTTTTTTGGAAGGGACTAGTTATAAACATGAAGGTAGACAAAGCAGTTGTATTGTGGCTTGCATACCGTCGATGGAAACGTCATAAACAAAGACAAAATCGACAATTTAACGTGGCATCCAACTCTACATGACAGAATGACGCATAGTATGTTTATAACATTATACCCAAAGCTCAGAGAACACAGTGAAAAGTTTTTGACTACTTTCGGATGTCAATAACATCTTTAGATTATTATACAAGAAGTCTTCCCAGTTCCTACGAATAATCTGGAGATTCCATAACCTATATGCCTACTCTTTTTAGGGTTCCGTAGCCGAATGGCAAAAAACGGAACCCTTATGGATTCGTCATGTCTGTCTGTCTGTCTGTCTGTCTGTCCGTCCGTATGTCACAGCCACTTTTTTCCGAAACTATAAGAGCTATACTGTTGAAACTTGGTGAGTAGATGTATTCTGTGAACCGCATTAAGATTTTCACACAAAAATAGAAAAAAAGCAATAAATTTTGGGGGTTCCCCATACTTAGAACTGAAACTCAAAAATGTTTTTTTCATCAAACCCATACGTGTGGGGTATCTATGGATAGGTCTTCAAAAATGATATTGAGGTTTCTAATATAATTTTTTTCTAAACTGAATAGTTTGCGCGAGAGACACTTCCAAAGTGGTAAAATGAGTGTCCCCCCCCCCTGTAACTTCTAAAATAAGAGAATGATAAAACTAAAAAAAATATATGATGTACATTACCATGAAAACTTCCAACTAAAATTGGTTTAAATGAGATCTAGTAAGTAGTTTTTTTTTAATACGTCATAAATCGTAAACCGCAAAAAACATTGATCAAAGTTACAACGAACTACAAGAACTTTTACCGCTCATTTACACGCGCGTGTCGCGGACCGTCTCGTGGCGCGTCCGTAAGCCACGCCCCCTACGCGCGTGTGAACACCGCGCGAGCGCTCGCGCGAGCCCCTTTGGCGCGCGCCTACAAAACCGCTCCCGACGCGAGCCCGCGAGCCACGAGACTTGCCGCGGTCTGGTCCGCGAGCGCCCTGTTCACACGCGCGCGTATGCGCGCGTCTCGCGGATTGTCTCGTGGCTCGCGCGCGCGTCTAAATGGGGTATTATATTATGTTACTTGCTGCTACGGAACCCTTCATGGGCGAGTCCGACTCGCACTTGGCTGCTTTTTATTTCAACTTCGTCGATAAAAAGTTCAGTATCAAAATTATCACGCTCCATTTTGAACGAAATTCGACCAGTCGCCGCTGCGGATACGCGCGTAGTACTGGACGGAGCAATGGCGCTCAAGTATCTCAACTCGCGCGTCGCTCGCGCGCTTTACGCGCGAGTCGAGAGTCCGGCGTGTTGCACGCGTTTTACGCGCGAGTGAGGAAACGCGCGAGAGCATCTGGACGGGATGTATGTAGCTCTAGTATCTCGGTTACGCGCGAGTGACTACGCGCGAGTCCGCTCGCGCGTAAAACGCCTCATCTGGACAGGCTCTAAACAAACTGGCGCCAGTCAATCTTTACATATTAGTTAGGGATTCATCATCTTTTAAGATTAGTTACCTCGACCAAAGCAAACGTTACTTCATATGAAATCTAATTTTAGTTAGATACTTTAGGTTTCTATTTTTATGGAAATTGAGATTCTTGTACTGGCAGGGTTTAGAATTTTTTATTTATTTAAGATAACCACATTCATCAGGAAGGCTATACTTTATTAAGTGTACCTACCTACCTAGTTGTAAATAAATTTTGAGGGGGAAATGATAAAATAGGCATTCAAAAACTTAATTATTTATTTAGATATAACTTTTTACATACATGACGAATATTTAAGTCGTATAATGAAGGCACGCCATCTTGTCTTTTTTCTTTTAAATATGTACAAAAACTATGCATTTTACATTTCTGTTCATCTTTGCAAATACATTTTTGGGGTAGCATAAAATTACCCTTAATGTTTTCAGTACTTTCTAGACTAAAATTATCTGATATAGTATTAACAGCATCAATTTTACTAGTTAACATTAGATTAGAACTTGGATAAACAAAAAAAGCAAACATTGTGAGTGCCACAAGGCATTGTATGGGGACGGCTGTTGCCCAATATTTTTGTGGGTAATAATATATATTGAAGTAATGCAGATAGTAGTCTGGAGTCAATGCCCAGATTAAATATATAGCTAGAATAGTTTTACTTAATAAATACATAAAAAATCCATACAATGATCTCGCCGGATTTGGCGCCGGCGTGTGTTCTGGCATAATTGGATAGTGTCTATGAGTTATTAAATCGGTCTATTGTTTTCAAAACTAGCAGGACGTTTTTAAGAAAGGCATTAGTAGCAACTCTCAACCTTTTCAAATCTTCGGCCAGGAAACATCTGAAAAGTGAAATTATTTTTAATAAACAAGATAAAAAGAAATTAAAATCATATCAATAGATTTCAAATTTGCAACAGACAAAATTTCGTAGTAGTCACAGTCACTACAAAAAAAGATTTACGATACAATGATGAAAAGTAAGTAGGGAGTACGTATGACACTTCAAAAAACCATTAATATATGTATTCACAAGCAAAAGCATTATGTAATAATGAATGCTTCTTTAGAACGGAGTTAAATTAAGATCAGATTAGTCTTAGGAGGCATTCATTAATTACGTAAGAACAATTTTGCCAATGTTTGACCCCTCTATCCCCATGTAAGAGCACATATTTAAGATTTCTCGGAGGGAAGGGGACCTCCCCCATCTTACATAAGATTTTATCGAGTTTTAGAAAAAGATTGATTTCAGAAAAATTTACAATTTGACGGAAATCAAAGAACAGTCTTTATTATTAGTATTTCGACTCATAAAATATTACGTAAGAATGGTTTTACCCCTCCCCCTCTAAGATATGGGCATGTAGAGATTTTGAGGATCCCCTCCCTTCCTCTCCCCCTCGGAAGTCTTGGAACCAATGAATGACCCCTTAAGAATTCATATAATTTCTTCTTTTTAATATATTTTTTCAATTACAGTTATTTTAGACATACGAATACATAGTTATCGGAAAATAATAGGCCCTATTTGTCGTTTGTCATCACGGTAACACTAGAGATGTATGCAGTGGGGTAGCGTGGGGGGGGGGGGCGGGGGGCCAAAAAAATACATTAAAATTAATTATTTTTATTTAAATTTTAATGTTAATTGTGCTATGAAAAAAACAAGACAAATGAATATTTAATTAATAAAAAAAATATTAAAAAAAATGAGAGGTGTCAAGGGACACCCGGATGGAACGAAGTTCCTTTCGATTAGTGAAGGAATTGTAATAAAATTATTTTTTTTTCAAGTTATAATTTATTGTTATTATTTTTTATTATTTATTATGTACAAAAAACCTGTATACACTCAACAAAAATAATCGTCGCGACACCACACTGTTCAATGCGAAATAGAAAGACGAAACGAAAATATCTGGCTTGCTTTCTATAAGAGAGAGAGAGAGACAGACAGAGAAACATGCGCACGCCGCACGACTTGTAACGACGGCGCACGAGTTGTAACGACGGCAAAAAGTGTTGTTATAACTTTTCGTCTTAATTTTTTCCGTCTAGCCCCCTTTCGCAACGCGCGATAAGGAACTTCGTTCCAATAATATGGGGCGGCAAAGATCATTGGGGGGCGGGAAATTTTCGGTCGGCCCCGGGCGGCGGGAACCCACGCTACACCACTGGATGTATGTGTGTACATAAAAATGAGCTCACCAAAGAAACTAATTTTTACAATAAATCTATTCAAAATTGTAAGACAATGAAAACAAGTAGGGACTTTCATGAATTTTGTCATAATCTCATAATCCTTTGCAAGTATCCAACCATTCATGTCATGATTTCAAGTAAATAATTATTCCATTTCGTTTAAAGACACCCATAGAAAGTAAGTTTATATTAATAAATGTCAATTGTCAGTATGGGCCTCTTAATTTCCAAATACTATGTTACTCCATAATTTGTTTAATACTTAAGCCTGCAAAAAATAATACAAAAAATATACAAACATTTGAAGCTTAGTTCCGTCAACAGTTATCACCTTTTGCACACCACTTCCTTTTATTTCCTTGTCAACACTTAGCACATCATATGCTAATGTAGCAAATTTCGAACTTGAAAATGGAATGCTTATAGACCTAAAAATAATCACAATCTAATAATTTATTCACAATAAGTATTTCTTCAATATTTATTTTATTTAGCTGTCAGTTCTAATTTTATTTAGCAATATCAGTAGTCCTAACACATTACAACTTCAACAAAAAAGTTTTGAAAACTTCTGTTTGGTGCAAACTCACAAGTTTCATGATATCTCAGAACATTCTGAATTTTAACAATCTCCAACTATACTTCCACCAAGCTTGACTACCATTTTTTTTTATAGAAATAGCCGGCAAACTAGCTGACAATCCACCTGATGGTAAGTGGCTATTGTCGCAACACCATAGGCATCACCGATGCGTTGCCGGACAAGAAAGAGAGAAGAAAAAGAAAGAAAGAACTGGCTCTCAAGCCCCCAGCCGGAACACGACGAGTTGTTTAGCGGCTGACTTATGCTCAAGGGTGGTAGCTATCCAAGCGAACCCCATGGAGAAATAATAATAGTAATAATGGTATTAATTAACAATTAAAATCAATATTACCAATATAATCCCTCAAGGGGCCCTACCACCAAGGGGCCGGATGTAATGGTTATACTATTTCTTAGCTTGATTATAAGTAACTTATAAGTGAAATCAAACTTACACTTTCTTTTCTGTCACATCTCCCATGACAAACTTGTCCTATTAAAATTAAAATACGGGAAATACGAAAAAAAATTAATACAGCAAATTACAGTATTCAACGCTTAAATTCCAAAAGAATAACACAAAGATGTAGTAAATACTTTTTATTACGACTTCATTACTTTAACACTTTAACGTTTTAATTATTACTCTATTTAATATCTAGCCCAAAGTACATAAAACACTATTAATTAGATTCAAATTAATCAACGCATTGACAGGACTTGACATTTGACATCAGATTATCCTAAAGTTGACGTTTTCACCTCGTTGACATCAGTGTTACCAACTCTCAAAAATATTTATCCCTAAAACTAGATCAAAAACCCCTAAAATCCCCCAAATTACTTGGAAATCTCCCAAATTTTTTTTTTTTTTGGAAAAAAAGTAAATAATAATTAAAATATTACATTTATTTATTATTTATACATGTATTTCTATGCCTTAAAGTAAAATCTATTTTAATATAAAATACGGTGATAATAATTAACTGTTTGTTTCTACATTCACTGCCATTTGATTCATCAATTTGGACTTAAAAATTCTTACAAATAAAAATTCCGATTATGATATCGATTTATTTTGTAAGGTAAATTCACAAATACTCATTTTTTGGATTTCTCTTTTTCCACATTGCAAATTAATCTGATATCCTTAATCAAATGCCAAAAGTCCCAGTCTCCTTTGATTGGCTAGTTTGTTCCGAGGCATCTTAAATCTTTATTTTTATCAATAAATAAAAAATATGAAGAGAAAAAAACCCCTAAAAATAACCCTAAACATTTAAGACCCCTAAAAAAATCCCATCTTTCATATTTACCCCCTAAAGGACAATGTCCACTTTGTATGGACATTTGGCTATCAGTGAACACCACATTTCAACATAAATATTATATAGGCTTAATACCTTTACTCAGTTTAAAAACGAAAATAATAATTGTTTTGTAACCAGATGTTTATTATACTGGTTATTTGAATAAATATTTTGTAGGTATTTTAAAGAAAACGCCCAATTTCCTTGACATTTTTTTATTAATCTGACTCGTATGTTATTAATATATTGTCCAAGAACGGGGCTGGTGCATTTATATCATCTCTGTACCTTGCCCAGCTCAGAAACCAAAAAAACAGTCATTACATGAGCAACCATACAAACCAAGGGTCAACCATAGTTATACATACAATAGTGCCAAGGTCAACGTGGGAAGCAGAGTCTAAATCCATTTTCGTAAGCCAAAGGTCGTAATAATATTAATGATGAAAACACAGACGAAACTGATGCGAAAAACAAAGCGAATGTGACTTGAAAGTTGAACGTAGATTACTATGCACTATTATCCAACGAATAACGATTGACAGTTGAGATTACCACAGAGTACTTAATCACTACGTATGACCGTTGGGGATGCAAACAATGCATCGATTCGAGCGTGTTTGCAAAACATCGATATATTGTTCACTATCGTGAATTATTATAAAAGCAACGTACATAAAATAATATGTTATTCTAGTAAAATACCTTATTTATAGTTTATTGCTTTTTATACGTGTATCCTACCATTCCTACCAAACTTAAGTTTTTATCGTGAGAATTAAAACTTCGAAATAACATCGATATATCGTTTTTATTATCGTTATCGGAATAATGTTGCAATTGTACTGACGTGACTACTCTGTGTATGTGACAAAAGGAAATGAGTTTATCAGTAGAATGTTTTATTAAACATATTATTTTAAAAAAGTAAATTGATACAAAAATAATTCGCGTGTATAAGTTAAAAAACAAAATATATTTTTTCGTGTAATTATTTATTTCTGAGCATCCTGTCCACGAATAGCCGAAAATGGACATTGCCCTTTGGGGGGAAAACCCCTAAGTTGGTAAGCATGGTTGACATTAACATCTATACAGTGTCAGTGTGCGAGTTTTACTTGACATAACAGTGATAATGGGCTCGCTACGTAAATGTGAGTTACAGTGCAACCAACAAATCTGTGAACTGAGGGAGGGCACTGTCGAACGCATTGGACCAATCTGGGACGCAATTCGAGACGTAGTAAATGTCAATGAATGAGCACAAAGAAACTTATGAATGGGGCGGTATTAGACTATTAGTTCCAATTTTCGCCATTTCACAGATAAGTTGGGCGCACCACAGAGTACATTTTGTATAACTGAAAGGGCGCACTGTATCTAAAATTGTATGGGATCGAAGCAGAGCCCTCTAGCGGAAGTGTAAAGAAAAAAATGCGCTCGTGCGAGTTTTAATGCGTTCACTTTCACGAAACTTATCTTTTAAACTCGATGAATAGATTTTGTTTCATTAGTGTAGCTTTAAACTATATAGCTAATAGTTTTTGAAAAAAAAGTTTGAAAATACCCGCTCTAGCGTCTATTTGAACGATTACCTCCAGAATGCAGCGAAATGAGAGACTGAAATTGTGCTCATGGTACGTTTGTATCTCGCCAATGTTGCATATAGTATTATCTATGAATGTTGCCACACAACTTAAGATCAATACATACGTAACGTGTTTTTTCCCGTATGGGACGTGGCTGACGGGAATTTTTAATGCATAGTCATCTCGGACCTAACGTGCTAGTGTTGTGAATAAAGATATATCTCGACTATACCTACAATTCCTATCCTACTTTTCTCATTCTCCATATCATCAACTTGCCCCCCCCCCCCTGGGCCATCGGCTGGCGACGCCCTTGTAAAGATGATTTTTTCTTTTAAAGAATTAGCTTTAATTGCTATTGCATTAGATGACGAAGAAGCTACGGCCGTCAAGAGAAAAAGGAAATTTTCTATAGGTACATCCTACATGGCATAAACTAGAACAAAAAGGATTACCACACTCTCTACCAATGCTCTCTACAAAGAAGTTTTGGACGACGAGACTCAATTATATAAATATTTCCTTATGACAAAAGAATGTTTTTCTTTAAGAAGCAGGTCTATCGTCTCCTTCTTGCCCGGCAACGTGTTGGTGACGCCCCTGGTGTTGCTAATGTGCTAATGGGCGGCAGTGATCACTTACCTTCAAGTGACCCGTCTGCTCGTTTGCCTGCTCAAAGCATTAAAAAAAATATAGTTCTACAAAACAAAATGTTTTATAATTTTTCTGGTGGTAAAATATTTTAATGTTGAAATGTTTTATTATAATTTCTTCAAAATTATTTTTATGTAATGAAAACTGATGTATTTATAATGATTATTTTTTGTACAAGGTGATTAGCATATATTATGTATATACAGTAGGTAAATAATACACGTACAGTTCGGCCGCTGTATCTTGGCGCGCCTGAACTTCGCGCAGAAGGCTGCGCAGCAGTGGCGGCCTTAGGGGGTGGCGAACAGGGCAACCGCCCGGGGCCTCGCGCTTGTAGGGGCCTCGCGCCATCACCCGAGTTAAAAAAACTTTAGACAGCGAAACAAAAATATGATTGTATAACTTTAAGAACGGAATACCATAATATACAGTAAAATAACAATAAAAATACATAATCTTTTGGTTATTTGACTGTTTAAAACTATAAAATAAAATCTTATTATATTTGGCTTCGCTCCCCAAGCCCCCTTTTTAAATTCAATATGCTATTTTACAGTATTTTTAGGGTTCTGTACGAAAAAACGAAAAACGGAACCCTTATAGGATCACTCATGCGTCTGGGCGACCACCGTTCACAGTCAATTTACTCCGAAACTACTGGACCAAATGAGTTGAAATTTGGTACTCATGTACTTTTTTGTGACCCAAAGATGAAGGTGTAAATTAAACATATGAATTTTGAGGAAAAATTACGGAATCAAATTTAAACAAAAACTGTTTTGCAAACCGTATCATGTTGTATGTCAAATGAAAGGGGTTGTTATAAGGATCTCAAATATATTTTTTTATAGTTCTACAATGGACAGTTTTAAAATTATTCAAGAAAGAACGAAAATTAAAGCCAAAAACTGACCATTCCCCCCCTTATCTCTGAAACTACTGACGCTAGAATTTTGAGGCAGTAGTAATATCGCGGCATAAGGTACTCGTGGCATTCGCCCATGCTTGGTCTGCACTTTCCGTTTTCTATCAGTAGCTTGAGCACGAATATTTGCGAGAAAGTATTCGTATGGTTAACGTAAGCAATTTGTATCATTGACTTATATTATATAGACAGGCTGTTCAGTACTTACATTTTGTTCACCTGTGTTGACCCCAACTGGGGCCAACTCAGTTTAGGTCACTTTAGTCGGCTGCGAGCAAGCTACACAAGTAAATGTCACGTTAGAAAAACTCCGACTGTTCAAAAACACTTAATAACGTATTATTGTTTATTGAGCACAGTTAAAACGTTCTCATTATTTACGTTTGAACTTTATTTCACTTTATTTAATCATAATTGGTAAGTAACTATATTTTTATTTACAGTCTTAAAAATTATTTAGTGTCAAATATTTAATACCGACATCTTGAACCAAACTTGACAGAACGAACACAGAGTACTTAATCACTACGGAACAGGGTTGCCAGACGTCGCGGAGTGAGAGATCGTACGGTGGGTAAATAAAAGTCGTATTTCCTAAGATGGCTCCAGAAAAAAAATAGTACGATTCATTTAATGTAGGTACTAAAACTTTAATTAGTTTTAGATGGCGGTCTACAAAACGAAATTGAAAGAAAAGTAATAAGTAAAACTATAAATTAAAATAAAATCTTCTTATCTTTATATATATAAATTACGTGTCACGTTGTTTGTCCGCGATAGACTCCTAAACTACTTAACCGATTTTAATCAAAGGGCTTCCAACATTTTTGTATGGAACCTGGCATACCTACAAGTCCGCCATTTTGAAAAAACCTCGATTCGGCGGCCAGTGATGAAACATGTGTCAATCGATAGAGTAAATGATTACGATCAAAATTTTACAGTGATGAAATCTCGTAAGTGGTATACTTTCTGAGATATTTGAGTTCAAACCCGTAGAAAAATAAAGTAAAAAACTTTGTTTCGGCGGATATTGATAAAATATGTGTCAATCGATAGACTAAGTGATTACGATCAAAAAGTATTAAGTGATACAATGTCGTAAGTTATATACTTTCTGAGATATTTGATTTCAAAACTGTAGGAAAATAAAGTAAAAAAACTTCGATATACCTATCTTCAGCTTACGTAAGTATGACCACATTTCCCAGTTTGATTCCTAACTTAAATGGCTACCAATTCGACACAGGTGAAACTTCAGAATTCTCTCAACATTTTATGCTATTTTGAATAATGTGTCTTCTCCTGTTTATTTAAAGGAAACCCATAGCACTGCTTATTTCGGGAATTCCTTTGCAATACTGTTCTGGAACTCCTTGCTTGTAGACATCAAAAGACTACCAAAAGTTCCTTCAAGAATCACGTCCGGCAGCACTACCTGAAGCAATTAGAATGTCCTCGCCCGTGGTCTTCAACCACATGTTATATACGTAGTTATAAATATTTATGTCCTTAATATATAATATAATATGTATATATGTAAATATGAATAAATATGTATTTATTTAGTTTTGTTAATGATATTGTGATATTTTATATGTATATAGTTATAGTGTTGATCCACTAATAAATAAAAAAGACAATTAATCACCAATGTTTTATTTTTCTACGGGTTTGAACTCAAATATCTCAGAAAGTATATCACTTACGACATTTTATCACTGAATACTTTTTGATCGTAATTACTTAGTCTATCGATTGACACATGTTTTATCAATATCCGCCGAAACAAAGTTTTTTACTTCATTTTTCTACGGGTTTGAACTCAAATATCTCAGAAAGTATACCACTTACGACATTTCGTCACTGAATACTTTTTGATCATAATCATTTATTCTATCGATTGATATATTTTACATCACTGGCCGCCGAATCGAGGTTTTTTCAAAATTGCGGACTTGTAGGTATGCCAACTAGGTTCATTGCCCTTTGCACACCGTGTGCAGTTTGATCCAACTTGAAAGATAGGATAGCTTACATCTCAATGTATAGTCGCAATATTATTTTATTGCAATTTTTTTTTGATAGAACGAAGTCTGTCCGGGCAGCTAGTTATAATATAAATTTACATAATAACATACAAAATTATAAATTTAGAAATATCGGGACATAGGTAATTATAATGTGCGCCATCTATTGATAAATCTATGAACCTATAATAATTATATCATGAACCTATTATACTCGTACATAATTTTCTAACAATGCATACAAATACATATTTAAATTATTAATGTTTACTTACGATGTTAAAAAAAAATATAGTAGTCACTCCGAGATGAACTGGAAAAAGGCATAAATCGTATGATTGTCGCCATGGATATAATTATAACTTTTAACTGGATACATAACTTCGAGGTATTTGAAGACAGATGACGTCACAACGGAATGACTATTTGACCAATCGCAGACCGGATTGAGATTATCCTTCATAATTGTGGGGTGTTATGTCCTATTTTCCAAATGTTTTCTAATAATTTTTCTGGTGGTAAAAAAATATATTATTGTATTAACACATTTTATTATAATTTCTTCAAAATTGTCCTTACGTCATGAAAACGGATGTTGAATGTGATAATGAAATGAAACAATGTAATTTATTACGGTACATTTCTTTTATTTTAAGTGCACAACACTTATAAAAAAAATTTAACACAGCTGAATGATATCCTGGGATTACAGATGCACAATGAATGGATGAACACAATGGTCATTCCGTTATGACGTAATTAATCCTCAGGTACCTCTACAAAGTAATCCAGACAGAGTAATATATCCATGGTATATGTCCAGTTATAGTAATGTATCCATGATCTCTTTCGGAGTAGGGTGTTGGCAACACTGGTCGCATAGTGACTCTGTGATTGAGTTCTCTGTGGCACGAAAGCGTGACACGAAATTCCTTAGAAACAGCGCGTCCATATAATATAAGTCAATGATTTGTATGGATTTTTTTCAAAAGCGCCCCTATCGTGCGTAAATGGTACTAAATCGGCAGCACGAATATTTGCGTCAAACTTGCGTATCGCAAGCGTATCGCCGCGTAACGCTACGTAAGCATTTTGTATGGAAATCGGTAGCACGAGTATTTTTTTGACATACGGACGATAGCTGGCTAGCGTCATCTTACGAATGTTTTTTCACGGAGAAATATTGCGTGAGAAAACTTTCGTATCACTTTTTAACAGCGAATTTCAGTGTTTACATTGATTTTTAAACTAAATTTAAGTAAAAATGCATGAAAAACGTATAATTGAACGTATCACAATTTATTATTACCTTGCTGCACGATTGATTGGAAGCAGCGGAGTGATGAAATATAGAATAGTTTCTAAAGAAAAAATAATTTGTTTAAATGAAAATAAGTTTAACATTGTGTGACTAATCCAATAACTAAAATAATAATAATAATAATAATATGATTGTCATAATTATGATGATTGTCTCATTTAATTTGTTTCCAGTGAAATAAATTGCAGAGTAGAATAATCTCTAATTTGCCAGGTGCAATGAAATAGTATTTAAAATTGATATCTTCTTAGCAATGCAGGTTTTAAAATCTAGTGCAATTAACTTCGTCGTCTTTAAAATCAAACTAAAGAATTATCCTCAAAGTCAAGGTTTTGTACCTACCTGCTACTTATGTGAAGTGATAAATAGGTATAAGTGAAATACAAATGCATTTCCTAATTAATTAATTCTTCCATTAGTATCACAAGATTAGTTTTCAGTTATTACGAGTAGAAGCGATTAGAATATACACCAACATCTATGTAATTAAATAACAAGTCACACTTGAGGCACCAAATAAAAGAAGATAATAAACAATAATATCTTTATTTCAAGCAACGAGGTCATATATAAATACCGTACAAAGTAACATACAATATTTCCATTGCACATCATTTATAACTAAATCACTAATTTTATCGACGTAGAAAGACGCGCATTCGGTGGCTGATGGTCGTCAGTCGTTCGGCCACAACTTCAGCATTGTAGACAAGAGCTCTATTGTAAAGCGCACAATAAATGGGTTGAAGTTCACTGCATTGCGCGAATCCAAGTTATGGTCAAGAATCAACCACTACTTCGTCTTCTTCACCAACTACTCAACGACATCGGAGACCTTCGCAATGTAATGGAGATGAAGTCGAGAAACTTTGTATATCATATAGGTCATTGGGACGTTGTATCCTATATACAAATAAGTCTTTTAATGATGGGTACTTTTCCATTAACGCCGCAATCACTATTAAGTATTACATAGGTACCTATTTGTATTTTGAATTACTTTAACTAAGGTACATAATTAATTATAAAATTCACAAAATATTAGTTTGACAACAATAACAAACGTAGTACCGCAGACCGCTAAAGGCGCCAAACCACAGGCTAGATAGGGACACAGAGTACTTAAACGGTAGAGATTCAGCTTGACAATGTACGCGTTCGAATACCAAAGTTCAAGAGACACGGAAATATTTTTATTTGTGTAAAATATATCATTAACTTAATGTTTTTTAATGTAAACTGTATTTTTATTGAAAAGTTAATACAGCTTGATGTAAAAAGTGTGATTTCATAGAGTTTTAATGAAATTTCTTTACATAATTATTTTTTTTCAATTTACATGTAACTTTTGAACGCACCATTCATTCGTTCATTCATTCACTTGGTCCCCTTCTTATTTACGATAGGATGACGTCACATGCGAGTTGACGCTAGCACGACGCAAGTAACTCGTGCTGCCAACTTACGTCTACGTAAATTACGTATCGTCAATTCGATACGGAGACGCTACGAATGTTTTAAAAACTCGTGCTCGCTGTACAGGGCAGTCATTGTGGTTGGCCACAATAAAAAAAAATCTAATCAAATCTTAACACACAGTTGGCATGATGACAGTAAGTTAAAATCACTAAAATTATGTATTTATTTAATGAAACCCTAGTAATGGATTACAAAATACGCATTTATCGTATTATTATGAGCGAGATTAACAATATTTTTGATAAAATAAAACTACAAAATTCGGTAAGCCGCCATGATATCTTAAACGTCAATCAGTCTCAATCTGCGCGAATTACGTCACGCTTCTATAAACAAACGAATAAGACCATTAGACCAGTGCCGATAGCTTTAAAAACGGTAAAAAGTGAAAAAAAAATATATAGCAGGATGAAACCCATTGCAAAAGAGAATATAACAAAAATGAAAGGAAATATAATTTACAGGCGATCTGAGGTCGGCCTCTTTGTATGTCCTAAACATACTGTAATTTTTTGATTTAAAATATTTCTTTTTTTTATCCTTAATTTCGACTTAATATCGAAAATGCACCCTAATTTTCAATTGAAATTTCTCACGTCAAAATATCTGTTTTCTTTAAAAAGTCGGTGGGAGTTTTGTTCGTTGACATCTCTACTTTCTGATGGTATATATGTAGTAACATATAAACTACTATGATAAATGTTCTCAGAAAATGAATTGAAACGACAACTATTTTCGCAAAAAAATTTTGGATTCGAGTTTTTAATTTTTTTTAAATCATTATGTACAATTTTGAGCTATATATTAAAATTTACACTTAAATTAATCGAAAAACGTAAGATTCCATGTTACATTGACAAACAAAACAATTACAAATCCATAAAACATAAGGATAGCAAAAAACATGCGAAAATAGTTGTCGTTTCATTGTATTTTCTGAAAACATTTACCATCGTAGTGTATATTTTTTATACACCATCAGAAAGTAGAGATTTCAGCGAACAAAAAGCCCACTGACTGTTTTAAAAAAGCAGATATTTTGAGAATTTTCGATTGAATATTATGGTGCTTTTTCGATATTAAGTCAAAATAAGGTGAAAAAATAAATATTTTAAATCAAAAAAATTATAATATGTTTAGGACATACAAAGGTAAGTTTTCTCCAAATTTCGTGAAATAAAAAAAAATAAAAAACCAAAAACCAACTTGGTTATTAGAATTTTTCACATAAATTTTGAGGTTATGTAAAAAAGTGTAAATACAAAAGTTGTGGACCTTTTTATTACCTACAACTTGGCCATTTACCTTTTTCCATAGCACTTGTAGTTTTGCCGGAAATCGAGATAAACCGTTTTTTACCCTTAATCCCCCCCTCCCCCCACTTCCCGACCTCAAATCACCCGTAAATTATTTTTCCTTTAATTTTTGTTATATTCTCTTGCTTTTGCAATGGGTTTCATCCTACTATATTTTTTTTGGTTTCAAAAATTATCGGCACTGGTCTACATACTGATAATGACATCTTGTCTATTATTTTCCTGAGGCGTGACGTCACAAGCGACGCCATGACACTGAAGCGTTTTGGTGTGAAGTTTAGACTTATAAATTGAAATGTATTTATTTTATACTAAACCTTATTGTTTTGCGGAAATATGATATGCGTTGTAATTATATTTCCCAACAATATTTTACAATATACACAGAACAGTATTTCAAAGTCTGTCATCATGCCCATTTTATGGAATGCATAAGGGCCTCGCAAAGATTTGCCGCCCTGAGACTCGCAAGGGCTAAGGCCGCCCCTGCTGCGCAGTAACATAATTCGCCAATACTCGATACGCGATGTATTGTGTCTCAGTCATACGTTAGCATGTTCGTGTTGCCATCTCTGTCTTACATGCGCTAAAGTTCGCAAAGCCTATGTTCAGACGCGCCAAGATACAGCGGCCGTACTGTACATCACTACTTTAGCTCTCCATAGTGAACGGGGTGACTACATACGCAGCGGAATCACGTACGGGGCGGGAAAAACATCGTAGGCGACGGGATTCCGCTGCGTATACACTATCGTATAATTCAATATTTTTTAAACTAATATAGATCAATATTTCAATAAAAGTAGTACCAAGTTTGTTTACCAAATAAGAAAACGATGAACAAGAATTTTAAAAAGTAATGTTTATTGTAAATAAATAGATATAATACATAAGTTCAATATTATTTCTAAATAAATAAAAACAAATTTGTATAAGAGCACATTGTATTTAGAACTTAGTAATATTATATATTACTTTGTATCACATAAACCTGAGATTATCACATTTCATTACTATGTACCTATATTATAAAATAACATCTTCAAAAAATAGAATATTTATCTAATTACATTTTATTTATCACCGGTCAGTATTAAACAATTTACCTACCTACAAACTACAATAAATAACCCTTAAATACAGGTAAAATAATGGAATACTGATGTTATTCGAAAAATTGTGCATGTTTTTCTTACTACAGTAATACATAATTTAATCTTCGTTTTATTATTCGTTCTTTATAAATAAATTGTTAAATTTTGAATCATGTATTCTAAAGATTATTTTTTATGGCAGTTTCGATGGCACTGGCATAGAAATTATATAGCTCATAGCTATTAAAATAATTTGAATACCAATTCAAAATTATAACAATTACTTTTTTATTCAAGAAAAACACCCTGTAGCACTAAGCATATAATAACTTAAGGTAATTATGACATGAGATAAGGGTAGGATTATCTAAAACTGTTTATTACCTAAACCTATGTATGTCATAATATGTATTTTTTAAATACACATGACACCTTTGAGGATTTTGGACAAGTCCTTATTATCATATTATAGAACATAGTCTATATTAGACTAAAATAGTTCGATACTATTAGAGTAATACTGGAAGATCTTATGTTACTAAATAATGTCAATTATAAATTGTGCTAATATCGATTAAAATCAATCTATATATTTAATATCTTAGATGATTTTTCTCGTTTTTTGCCCATATTTTCTTTATCTAAATGTTTCATGTAGGCAAGAAAACATGACCATATAAAACTACAACAACTGATAAACACCACCCTGTTTCTTGCAGGAATAACACAGAAGTTGATCATAGCCACTGCAGGCCATACAGATGCTCCTACCTGAAACAGAAAAATAACATCAATATTATTTTTGAATAACTAGTATTTATATTTCTATGTCAAAAGTTTATGACAAATCAAATAGTTTAATTATTAATTAAATATCCTTAATTATTATGCCAACTGATAACTATTTAATTGTTAATCTATACTAATATTATAAAGAGGAAAGCTTTGTATTTTTGTATGTTTGTAATGAATAAACTCAAAAACTACTGAACCGATTTTAAAAATTCTTTCACCATTAGAATGCTACATTATTCCTGAGTAACATAGGCTATCGGATTTTTGGAACTTCATTCCCTAAAGTATAAAAATAGCGATTGGAATTGGTTCATACAAACCAACTTCTTCAGTTTTAGAGTTATAAACTTTAACACATTTTTTTGGAAAATCATCACTTAATGGGTTAATTTAGAATGAAACTCAGTACGCAAATTCGTCATTTTTGAAGTTAAAAACATGAAAATTGATCTATTACCTCAAGATTAGAAACAAAATTTAATGGTAATGCGTTTTTTTCGAAAATCATCGCCCAAAGGGTTAACTAAGGGGGTGCAAATTAGTATGGCAACTTCGTTAGTTTTGAAGCACAAAGGGTGAAAATTTGAATTGTTCGCACTTCGTCGGATTCGCAAAAGGTCGGATTCGCATTTCGTCGGAATACAGTTGAGAAGAAAAACAGTAGCACTGGGTCGAATTCGCAAAAGGTCGGATTCTCATTTCGCCGGAGAAGAAAACCGTTTTTTTTAGGGTTCCGTAGCCGAATGGCAAAAAACGGAACCCTTATAGATTCGTCATGTCTGTCTGTCTGTCTGTCTGTCTGTCCGTCCGTATGTCACAGCCACTTTTTTCCGAAACTATAAGAGCTATACTGTTGAAACTTGGTGTGTAGATGTATTCTGTGAACCGCATTAAGATTTACACTCAAAAATAGAAAAAAAACAATAAATTTTGGGGGTTCCCCATACTTAGAACTGAAACTCAAAAATGTTTTTTTCATCAAACCCATACGTGTGGGGTATCTATGGATAGGTCTTCAAAAATTATATTGAGGTTTCCAATATCATTTTTTTCTAAACTGAATAGTTTGCGCGAGAGACACTTCCAAAGTGATAAAAAGTGTGTCCCCCCCCCTGTAACTTCTAAAATAAGGGAACGATAAAACTAAAAAAAATATATGATGTACATTACCAAGCAAACTTCCAACGAAAATTGGTTTGAATGAGATCTAGTAAGTAGTTTTTTTTTAATACGTCATAAATCGTAAACCGCAAAAAACATTGATCAAAGTTACAACGAACTACAAGAACTTTTATAATTTGTTACTTGCTGCTACGGAACCCTTCATGGGCGAGTCCGACTCGCACTTGGCCACTTTTATTGCTAAAACTATATTTGCAAAATCAAAATAAACATGTATTTATATAAATAATAATAATACTTTGAAGGCGGCCATGGCCTCTTCGGCACACGAAAAATAATTCCCTTTTATTTTTGAAGTGAAAACTTCTTTAGCATCGGGGTGATTTGAAATTCGATGAAACGAAAACGGGACAGTAAAAAGAGACAGACACATAAATTCGAAAATGAGATAGGAAGTATTGTACAAGGGCAGGGGAGAGGGAGTGATGGGGAAAGGGAGGGGAAGGGGCGAGGGAGGGGGAAAGGGAGGGGAGGGGAGGTGGAAATGGAGGAGAGGGGGAGCATTTCATACTTTAGTTATCATAAGCCTCGTATCATTTATCGAAAATGTGAGTCTGAATAAATATATGTAATGTATACCATGGGCGTAGCCAGGGGGGGTTTCCGGGGTTCAAACCCTCCCCGAAAAGTTAAGATATTGACATGTACTATTCACCTCATACTTTTTATCTTTAGATCTGTTGAAACATATAAACTAATAATAGATAGCACTACATACGTCGCGAGAAAAAATAAAGGACTCTCTCAATTCTCAATTTTCTTTAGGGTTATTTTATGTAAGTACTTTTAGTCGTTGTATTTTCTTGAACCCCCCTGAAACTAAAACCTGGCTACGCCCGTGATATATATAATAAAATGTAAAATAATTATCTAACTTTGCATCACTATGATCATTACTAAAACCTAGAATTTTATTATCATCTTCCCGAAATCTTACATTCGTCTCATTATCTTGAAAACAAAATTTTTGAAGGTTTCACTTCTACCACGTGTGAATTGCACACATTTTAATTTTTTCCTTGATTATCGGGAACAAAAAGACATCACAGGGAGTTAAACATACGGTGTACGGTGGATGGGGCAAGGTTTCGACAGCGGCTTCGTCAAGTAAACGCCTTTGTACTGAGGGACGTATGTGATGAAGCGTTTTCGTTATTTATGTTATTGACTGTACTGAATCCGACGAAATGAGAATCCGACCTTTTGCGAATCCGACGAAGTGCGAACAAACGGAAAATTTGTATATTATTAAACACAAAAAATAACTGTATCACGGTTTTCTCGAAATTATCTCCTAAGGGGCAACACTTTTTGAACTCAGATCAGAAATGTGAAAATTAATGTATGTAAGCTTATAGTTAGAAACAAAAATTAATTGTTATACTTCAAAGAAGGGGAGGGGAGGGGAGCAGGAGCAGGAGCTGGAGAGGGAGAGGGAAGAGATATACACACAAAAACTTTAATGGCTAATAATGACTGTACCAATTGTAATGATCTCTGATTTGTTACATTCTTAGCCGATATATTATAGAATACTAGCTGCCCCGACAGACTTCGTTCTGTCAAAAGTTTTTTTTATATATTATTATTTTTGTATGCTGTATCATAAAAAAATAAAAACAAAAAATTTTGTCAAAAAAATAGAAAAAAAATTAGGGGTGAACCACCCTTACATTTAGGAGGATGAAAAATAGATGTTGTGCGATTCTCCATCCTAGCCGATATGCACGCTAAGATTCACAAAAATCGGTCGAGCTGTTTCGGAGGAGTTCAACTTCTAACACCGTGACACGAGAATTTTATATATTAGACTAACTGACCGGACAAACGTTGTTCTGCCAAAAAATTTTTAGGGGTAAGGGGATGAAAAATAGATGTTGTCCGATTCTCCATCCTAGCCGATATGCACGCAAAGAGTCACGAAAATCGGTCGAGCCGTTTCGGAGGAGTTCAACTTCTAACACTGTGACACGAGAATTTTATATATTAGATTACAAAAATTGGAGTAATTTGTTTCAGTTGCATTGTTGGACCACTTATATTTTGGCTGTCACTGAACTGTTGATGCATTTGACATTACAAATGTTCATCCAATACTTATTTTTTAACAGACTTCAAAAAAAGGTATTCAATTCAACAATTTTTTTTTGTTTGTTATCTCAGAACTTTTGACTGTGTGAACCGATTTGGATGATTCTTTTTTTAATCGAAAGCTGGTGCTTTTCATGTGGTGGGACCACATAAATTTGAGCGAGATATGACTAGTAGTTTTTGAGTTATCCCTAATTTTGAAGTTTATTATTTTTTGTCAAGAATTATCAGCTATCAATAAAAAGGAAGTTACTAGAAACCCAATTTTTTCAATAATGTAGTTCAAATATAGCTTGTATAAAATATTACCTTATATGTTGGCAAGAACTTAGCCTTCACTTCTGCAATAGCTTCATCAACTGACTTCATTTCCAATAAACTCATCCCAAAATAAAAGCTGCACATAGCGAAAGGTGTGTATGTAATAGTTTCTACAAATGTCTGAAAGAGGATTTTTTTAAATTATACTTACTAAAAATAACAGCTTTAAATTATTAACATCTACAATTGATTTAATTTTAACAATATGTAATAATGTAATGTAAAGCAATAAGAATTTCTAAGTAAGGAAAATATAATGTTGCAATTTAAACTCTTTTACCTGCTTGATAAGGCACTTATTCCTACTTAATACAAAATTAGGAGCCCAGACAGTCCTCGACCAGGTGGGCTGATGACCAAAAAATGGCAGCAGGAAACTGCTGTATCAGGTGCCAGAGGCATATGTCCAGCAGCGGACTTTAAAAGGCTGACACACCCATGATCCAAAAATTTACACGAAAGCCTACCTTTATAATACCAGCACGTAGTGTATTCCCTGGCCACATTCTATTGGCAATCGATAACCAAGTGTAAAGAGTTGGAGCTACATAACATGATCCCCAAAGACCATATCGTGCACACTTCCACCAGTCATATTCCCTTTGAGTCCCTGAAACGAAATGTGTAAATTTGTTTTGTTTTGTAACTATTATTCAAATCTCATTACTGTTAATAACACCAGCCAAGTGTGTGTCAGGCCATGCGCAATAAAGAGTTCCAAAGTTATAAGTTTCATATATGCTACTGCCATGAATTTTTTCAAATGTCCAACACCTACCATTTAGCTGGCAGTGTTTGTGTGTTTGTTCCCTCTGATGTCAGAATCGGCTTAGCCAATTTGGATGCAGTATTCACTGTTGCATGTAGTAAGCTTCAGTTTACATGCTTTAATATAGAGTTTGGTTTATTTCAATTAATTTTGCCCCTACATTTGTGTTTAAAAAGATTTAAATGCATGAAGACAAAATGGTGATTCTAAATTTTAAACTTGACTTCACTATATGCGTAGCTAAGCTTAGTAGTGTTTATAAAAATATGGTTCTCATCTGTGGTTCTCATTTAAGTGACTGTCATATGAGAATAAAGTTTCTTTATAACTAGGTACTAGTATTCAGACAAAACTTTACTATTTAGTAACTCTGATTATGGAAACTAACTTTCCTTAATAAGAAATAAAAATAAGGAAACTTAGTTTCCTTATTCAGAGTTTAGTACATTCACATTACGATTACATACCCGTTTCTCTCATTTCAAATGTTTGCTGGACAAAACTCGACAGGGGCCAAATAACACTATAAGATACCATTCCTCTTAATAGAGGATACTTTTTGAATGCAACAAATATTTTACTATAAACTGGCATTATAAATTAGTGGCAAATAAATCTGAAGTAAAAATAAAATTTCTTATATAATATTTGCTTGCCTTATGAATTTCATCACATTCTTAACAACTAGAAAATGGTACTAAACTAGTTCTTTGGTACGATGCCAGATTTAACACCACACGTGTATGAAACATGTAAAATTTTTACATTGCTACCACAAATAGCATAGCACTATGAACTAGGATCTCAGATCATTTTGTCATGGCTAAAATTGCTTAGCAAAACGGTAGATTAATGAGACAAGTTGCTTCCATTCATGTTCCATTCCAATTCATTAACATCACATCACAGAGTACATTTTGATTGACATCACAGACAGAAGTCAGAACCAGTGTTGCCAATGAAAATTTTTGGAAGGCCGTGTACATTAGATAAAAAAGCCGTGTTTCTACGGAAAAAGATCAACTGTGGGCCGTGTCGTCAGCTGCCAATATATTATGCTATCCAATTAAGCCAATATAGACCATCGGTTCAGCGCTCGGACTAAAAAAAAAAGGTCGTCGGCAGTGAATTTGATGTCCAAAAAACAAGGAACACTTTTCATATTAGCCTATTGGCGCTGTTTTAAGGGTTTTAACATTTGTTAAATGTCTGCAAAAATAATAAATAACAAAAAGATCGTAGAATTCGCGAAAAGCCGTAGAATTTGCTACGGCCCTAGGGTTCGGGCCGTAGACCGTAGATTTTGTGATTTTTTGGCCTGAAAGCCTGAAACACGGTAATTGCCGTAGCATTGGCAACACTGGTCAGGACATTTATTGATTGAAAAAGATTGACATTGACGTCATTGACTGACTTTGACAGAAGGATTATAGACTGGGATCTATGATGAGGATAGAGTAAAAAATAGAATATCTAGTCATAGAGCCCCCACATGGGGATATTTTTGTCATTAAAATTAGGTATTTAACATGCCCTTAAATTATCGCTAGTTGGTTGCTGTTTAGTCGTTACTGTATAGTCGCAATAAGTTCGGTTTATATGTGTAGTTAAGTAGTTAACTAAAATTAAAGTAAATTAATACGTGTAAACGGACAATTTAGTAATTAAAATTTAGTAATCTTGTAGACAAGTAATTTAGAAATTTTTCTATTTTCTGTTATGTTGGTGGGCGGCGCTTATCACATAACACGTTTGGACAGGCACTTTTTAGTTAAAATTATTCACATAAAATTTAGAGTTATCTACATAATTTAATAATACGTCCAACAAAGCGGCCTACACACGGCCCTAAAACCAGAGGCAATATCGGGGAAGTGGTGGGGAGCACCCTAGATTGTTCCCTAGATCGCCTCGTGTGTAGGCAAATCGTAATCATTATTATTAATATTACCCCTACTTCAGAAATTGGTTCGGGCGAGCTCACGATTTAGGGCCGATTTATCGCCACTGATAATAGGGCCGTGTGTAGGCCGTAGCAAATCGCAACAGTCCATAGAGCAAAGTAGGTACAGACAGTCGGGTGAATTCGCGTTTTTGAATTATTGTGGTGTTTTTTTTTAAAAGTATGTGGAAATGCGTGCAAAATCATGAAAAAAATTAGCTCATAAAATTTCCTTTCTAAGCCTACAAAAGTCCTCAAAATTCGTTATGCTAATCAAAAGTTATTGGGTCGTCAAAAAATTTATAAGAAATGGTAATGATATTGAGCAGCCTGGTAATGACTTTTATTTAACGGTAATGATTTTTTGTTAGTGGGAATGACAAAATTTAATGTTATTCAAAAAAAATTTAAAGCCGTGTGTATTATAGTTATGTCTTTAAGTTGCATATGAAGATAAAAAATGTCAAGGTAAAACCACTAATTAGAGTATTATTGGTAACGAGATTGGTAGTAATAAATTACGCAATTCTAAATATGAATTATTAGTTCATGGAAATAAAATTACCTCTGGTAAAGAAAGGCATATGAATTTGAAATTTTGTGGGGAATGTCTGTTAAAATTATAAATAATATAAAAGATGTGATAGTCCCATATTTAGCTAGGTTAGTAAATAAATGTGTAAATCTAGATACTTTCCCAGATCTAATGAAGTACAGAAAGATCATACTGATTATTAAATCTGGGGACAAAACAGGCCTTAATAATTACAGACCTATTACTATTTTACCTACGGTCTTCGAAAATAATTAAGTTAAATTAAACGCTGAAGCACTTAACCACTTGTAATTTACTTCACCCTGAGCAATACGGTTTTACAGAAAGCCGTAATACAACAAATGCAGATGCAAGGCTTCTCAAACTTATCTTTGAGACCTGGGAGAATTCACAAAATCCCATAAAGGGTATTCTGTGACCTGTCTAAGACGTTTGATTGTGTTGAACACTAAACATTACTACTTAAGCTACTACTACAGCATCAATAACAATTCACTTAACTTGATTGTGTCGTACTTGACGAGTAGAATCCAATGTGTTAGTATAAATGATAACAAGTGATCGAGATCTCAATCTGTGATGGGTGTACCACAGGGCTCGTTTCTGGGCCCCTTCCTTTTTCTAGTATACTTAAATGATCTGCCGTATTAAATTAAGAAATATGCAGACATTATCATATTTGCTGATGTCACTTCTCTTATATTTAAGACGAATAGAAATAAAATAAATGACGATGTAAAAGTTCTCAGGTGTGTTTGTCACACCGGTTTACTACAAATAATTTACTGATAAATGCTAAAAAACTAAGTATAAAGAATGTTTGCTACCAAATGGAATAATACGAGACAGTCCTCTTTAACACGTGCAGCAGTACCAAGCGCGTCACTTCACTCTGCGACTAGTAAAAAAAGTCCGGTTTATATTTGATTCACCTTATAAATAATGAAATTATATATGAAAAAATCCACGTTTTCTTGGGTGTCACCTTAGATTCTAAACTACAATGGGGCAATCATATATCGGCTTAGTTAGTTAATGCCATTAGAAAGATAAGACAGTTTACTGATGTAGAAATTGCTAAACTTGTTTATTTTGCACACTTTCATAGCCTCATGTCCTATGGTATATTGATATTATTGATGTGGAGTGCAGAGGCTGACATTGATGCGATATTTGTTTTGCAGAAAAGGGCAATTAGGACCATCTATAATTAAAATTACGCCACTAACTGCGGGAGAGATTTAAAGAAATAAGCATATTAACAGTAACATCTCAATTTATTTACAATTATATTTTATTCATAAAGAAACAACGGCGGTTGGTTCAAGCAAAATAGTGATACGCAAAATCATCAAACTTGAAACAGACATACTTTTGGTTACGGATTCTTTTCACCTACGTAAAGTACAACGTTCTTTTGAAGGGCTCTATGTACGTTTTTACATTAAATTACCTAAGTACACGATTTGCTTATTCAAATGTATAAGAGATCTCTGAAATCCCAGCCAGTAGGCAAAGGATATTATAGTATAGATGAATATATTATTGACAAAGATGCATGTAAATTAGTAATGCATCCAGTTCCGCGTCAGTTAGAACATCTTGTGTAATAATTTCATTATTTTAAAAGATGTGCTGTGGAGTTTCTTTACGGATTTCCTTCTCCATGACAAAGCACCGTTCCGAAATGCTGTTAGATTTAAAAAATGACGTTCATAAGTGTATCAGTGATATCGACATGAATAAAAGATTATTTCGTCTTATTTAATTACATTTTTTGGAACGAAGTTCCTTATCGCGCGTTGCGAAAGGGGGCTAGGCGGAAAATTTGGTAACGAAAAGTTGTAACGACACTTTTTGCCATCATTAGTCATTATAAGTCGTGCGGCGTCGTTACATGTCGTGCAACGTGCGCATGTTTCTCTGTCTGTTCTCTCTCTCTCTCTTATAGAAAGCATGCCAGATATCTGGGGGCACGGCAGTGCCCCCGCCAAGTCGAGCAAAAAAGCGGCACGGCCGTACCATCCTTTTCTCGAAGCAATTCAGGCCATTTTCGACCCCCTATAACTTCGTTGTGGATAAAGCTAGAAGCCTGAATTTTTAGTAACCAAGCAGGCATTGTATAAACACGTTATATTTCAAATTTCATTCAATTTGAACCAGTAGTTTAAGAATTATAACTAGTCAAAGTTTCTTAATTTCGTCACTCACTGACTGACTGACCGATCATCAAAACTCTAAGGCACTTCTAGCAGACATAGAAGCTTCAAATTTGGAACACAATTAGTGTTTAGTGTATAGATTAAGGAAAAACTAAAACATTTTGCAATTTCGGTCTAGTTTTCTAGATACATCAACTGCATAAATAACTTTGTAATCCCATATAAATATATGGGATTACAAAGTTACATTTGCAGTTAATGAATTACTGTACCTGTATAACAAAGTAACATTTGCAGTGAATGAATCAGTGTACCTGTATATAATATAATGGAATAATAGGTGTAGATAAGTACCTAGATATAATTATGTTCAAAGGTAACTTGTAAAAGGAAAAAAATTAGAACTATCTACAAAAAGAAATGAGATGCCATCAAAAACAAAACTTGTAAAAAAAACCAAGTCTCGCAACTCAGTTCTTCTACCGTAAAAAGTTGTTAGATCCATGTAATACCAAGTCGGTTAATTTATTCAGTTCCTACTTAAAGGTCCTTCTGTCTTAAGTTATCACGTAATTAGCTAACCTAACAAGTAACAACATCTTATAGTGACCATATTATCAATATTAAAAATCTTTTATGTTTTAAATAAATAGATTGACTTGGCAATCGCACTAAACAATCAAATTTAATATAATATGTAGGTATTACTTGTGAGATATATTGTGTTTTCATGCGATGGCCAAGTCGATCTATTTATTTAAAACATAAAAGATTTTTAATATTGATAATATGGTCACTATAAGATGTTGTTACTTGTTAGGTTAGCTAATTACGTGATAACTTAAGACAGAAGGACCTTTAAGTAGGAACTGAATAAATTAACCGACTTGGTATTACATGGATCTAACAACTTTTTACGGTAGAAGAACTGAGTTGCGAGACTTGGTTTTTTTTACAAGTTTTGTTTTTGGTGGCATTTTCGTTTCTTGCAGTAAGTACTAGGATAGCAAAAACATGCAGCAAGTGTGCCAAAACAAATCTGGGGTATTAAATTTCTCATCGGCTTTGTTCACGTAGTAGCTTGCTACTAACGAGGACACTTTAATTTATTTTTCTTTTCAGAGAATTTTCTTCAGAAACTTTTCTTTATTTTCTTTTCTTCTTATCTCTTTCTTTGTTCTCCTCTTCGTACAATGCACAATCTCCTCTGATTTCGGTTTATCTCCTCCGTCTAGCAATTTTTTGTTTCTCATAACGGTTTTGGCCTTTATTTGCATTAAATTTTCGTTTATAATTTATTTTACTAAAAAGATATTGCAAAATTAAAAAGTTTTGTAGATTCTTTACCAACAACTTGTAGCTCAAATTTAATTTACAACACACATATCAAAAATTTATCGTTGAAAAAGAAATTGCTAGGTCTCATTACTCAATCAAAATTGATTTCAAAATCCCCAATCGTCATTACCATTCACACAAAATCATTCCCATTTACAAAAAAACAAATGGGAATGATGCATATGGTAATGATATTTTTTTCTTTTTTGCTTAAAATTCATTTTGTTAATCATTAATTTATGAACTCTTTGTGCCAGTGAAAATCATGTTCCTATTACACATACGTGTGGAGTATTAAAATTAATGTATAATTTATATTTACCTTGTAAGTCCAGTAAGTGGCGATGATTCAAAATCAGGACAAAGTACTGAACGTCGTTGTTTTTCATGAATAAAAGTTGTTTCTCCATGCAGCAGTAAAAATTTGGCCTGTTCCACTTTTTACAGTGGACCAGACGAGGAGAAACGAGGGGTACTTTATAGCGTAGCCCAAAAAACATTTGAGAAATATAACGTTTGACGGTACTGACATGGAGTTGACGAATTTTCGTGGCTAAATTTTAATTGATGTTTTTTACTAGTTCTGCACTGCTGATTCCATAATATTATATGTTTTAATGTACCTAATTAAATATTGTCTCAAAATATAAAATGAAACACGCAATGTGTAAGGCAGGTTTTTCAAAAAATATTTTGGAATATCTATAACAGCAATTTCCCTACAAATGGTAATGATGTTTTGGGTGTGTTATTCAATTTTTTTATATAAATTACTTCAAATAATGTAATGAAATATGTGGGCGCTTATGTAAAAATATGTTTATAAGCAGTTTCAAAAATAAAAAATTATAAAAGTAGTAAATTAAATTTTTTATCAATCGGAACATCTTTTTTGTGACTTTGGCGAATTCACCCAGTCGCACTTTTTCGAAGCTTAGGGTCCAGTTGTACTATAAAGTTCTTGTGAGTGACACTTGACTTGGGTCAAGTTGACAATAACTACTGACACTTGACAGTTAATTGCACAGAGTAGAGTACTTTGTTGATTGATTAAAAAATATCAATCCTAAATCGTTAAACATATTTTACCATTTTTACAATACCACCCTCTCCCTGATATTAATTCATGCACCTACCCCTATTGTTCACCAAGTTGAATCACAATAATTTTGGGGATTTTAAATTTTTTCTTGAATTGTATCGCTGATCACTCTTTTCAGTACGTGATTTATCGAAAAAGAATTATTACTTTAAAGCAGCTTAAAACATGCTATTCGAAGTGACTGTGTTTTATGGTGGTGATCGATTTTAAAATGTAGTGTTAGCTATAAAAGCCAGGAATACTACATATTAATATTATTCTATTAATAATTTTAAAATGTCTAGCAACTCACTGTTATTCTCTATAAACAATGAGGGTAAAGTATACGCGTTGTCAACAAGCGGCTCATGCTGGAGAGAGTTTATGTATCTCGGCTTAGAATTCAAGACACTGTCAGCGGTCCCTCACTTCTTATGGGCCGTGGGTGGCGACCGGCAAATTTATCTCCACGTTCATGGATTAGAAATACCTATAAGAGTGAAAGAGGAATCATATGAGAATGAGAGATGGCTGCCACTAGAAGGATTTAGCGGACGGCTTCTACCTACGGATAGATATCATTTCTCCTCACAAGATGGAACCAAAGACAGGTCTATTGAAACCATAAGGCTACCTTCTATGGCATGGCAGTGGGAGGGCGATTGGCAACTTGAGTTGACTTTGGACGGGCAGCCCTTAGATCACGATGGGTGGAGTTATGCCGTCGACTTTCCAGCTCAATTTGGCACTGTCAAACAATGGAAATCTTGTGTTCGAAGACGAAAATGGATAAGGTACAGGAAATTTAGTGCCATGAACTCCTGGTGTGCTATAGCTCCACTTCATAAAGATCCTACTCAAGAACCATTCATAGACGTGAGCATTGGTGGCAATCAAGTTCCCCATGCCTCAGCTGGCACCCTAGCAGTCTGGGCTATAACAGCACATGGGCGGGTTATGTTCAGATCTGGTATGAGTACAACATCACCAGAAGGTTTGAAATGGATAAATGTAAGCATTCCACCTAACTGTGATATTAAACAGATTTCTGTAGGCCCTACTGGATTAGTATGGGCTTTACTTTGGTCTGGACGGGCTATTATAAGGAAAGGTATAACAAAAGATTGTCCAACAGGAGAATCATGGTTAGAAGTGAAATCTCCAAGTGAAACTAAATTGTCAGTGATTTCTGTAGGATATAACTGTGTATGGGCTGTGAGCTCCGACACTAGAGTGTGGTTCAGAAAAGGAATCGATGGCAATACAGCAGGAACATCTGAGGCAGCCGCTATGGGTACCGGCTGGTTAGAAGTTAATGGCAATATGGTCCACATATCAGTTGGAATAAACGATCAGGTATTTGCAATCGGAGAGTCAAATAAGAGCATGTTCTGGCGTAGTGGCATAACTCCAGCTGAATTAACTGGCAAAAGGTGGAGGATGGTTCAGGCTAATATGCAGCTGAGTCGCACATCAAGCTCTGCAAGTCTAAAGTCATCTGCCTCAAATCCAAAGCACAACAGCCTTAGCTTATTAAATGAAAATGCTCCTGAACTTAAATCTACTATGCATTTACGTAACTCCTGGGAAGAATCACATTCTGCACCTACTGAGAATACTTTACCAATTAAACCTTCTCGAGAGATTCGACCCAAAAATAAAGCAAATGTGGAAAACATTGACCTAACAGGAAAAAGTTATGAAACTACACTAAAAAATCCCCGAGCTTGGAGTCCCGTTAGAAGTGTAGGCTCGGTGGTAGGCATGGAAGCGCAACCAGATAGTGATAGCAGCGTTTTTGATGTTGATTCTGGAATGTATTTTGATGAAGAAGTCAGTCAAACAGCTTGGGGTACCTGTGATACCAGCTGGACGTATGTAGAAGCAGGGGCTTGTAATGTTGATGCAGTACAAGTGCCACACTGGTTCACCGATACACATAATGCTCATAATACTGATATAGTAGCTAAATGGAGATTTCAGATACTGGAAAGTTTAAAAAATAGGAACAACCAAGACTTAGACTTGTCAAACTATGGATTAGCAATTGAAGAAAAAGGCTGGACTCGTAGTTGTGAGGCAAGATTAGTCAGTTCTAATAATTTATGTGAAGATTGTATTTTGTCCTTGTACTGGCATGCCTCTGAGAATACAGGAACATTGTCAGTGTTCCAGCCTGATGGAACAATACAATTTATAATAAACCTTAGAGAAGTCACAAGTATTACAACATCTTCAGAACCAGGATGTCCTAGAATAACTTTATCAATTCCTAATCATACCAAAGATTTTATTAAAGTACAATATATATCGGAAATGGAACAGGAGGAATGGTTAAGTGTGTTGGTTGATATAACATCGCAGATTAATAATCTTTCCGGTAGGCCTTCAAATAATTCAGTTTGGGCAGTTACTAATTCAGGTGATATTCTGAATTGGGATCCTTTGCCTGCAAAACTTTCCACTGAAAGAAATGGTAACTATGTCAAGGAATTTCAGGTTTTTGGCAAAGATATTGTAGCTGGATTTGTGACAACATTGCATAATAACTTTGCACCTGGCAGTATTCTGAATATTACTGGAAATTTATTTGATGTAATTGACAGATTTCATATCAACCTCCAGGGTCCAGAAGTTAAAAAGCAAAGACACAAAATTGAAACTGAGGTAACAGATATACCATTTCATTTTAATGTAAGGTTTGATGAAAGCACTGTTGTTTGTAATACAAAAAAGGCAGGTCATTGGGGTGTTGAAGAAAGGCATGCATTGCCTTTAACGCCCGGGCAAGAGTTTTCCATAAAAATCATCTGCAATGAGAATGGATTTACAATTATAGTCAATGAACAAAGTTTTTGCTTGTATAAACATAGACTAAGCCCTGAAAGCATTACATCAGTATTAGTCCAAGGTCCACTGAAGCTATTTACCATGGAATACAGTTCAACTAGTGCCATATTTGGCCCTGATGAAATGATTTGGCGAATGATGGGAGGGTACTTGCGAAAAGTAGAATGTTGTCAGAATGGTATTGTTTGGGGGATATCCCATGATCATCGGGCTTGGGTGTATACAGGTGGATGGGGAGGTGGAATACTCAAAGGTAACACTTAATCTCCATGTTTTGTCAGATATTATGAGTTGATCCATACTTATATTTAATATTGATTTTTAAAATTCAGGTATCGGTGGCAACGAAGGCATTAATCCGATGACAGATACACAGACTTACTGTGTGTATGAAAATCAGAGATGGAATCCTTTGTCAGGATATACTTCAACTGGTCTCCCGACAGACCGCTATATGTGGAGTGACATAACCGGAAAACATAAAAGAACAAGAGAACATACAAAACTGCTTAATCGTCACTGGCATTGGGTATGATGACTAATTACAATCCAGGAAATCGTCTCAGTTGTTACGTTTGAAAAAACATTACATAATTAATGTTTGTCTTTTAGATATCAGAATGGATGATCGACTATGGCACGCCGGGTGGCGTCGACAGTGATGGATGGCAGTATGCTACGGACTTCCCAGCTCCGTATCACGGGAAGAAAATATTTACAGATTGTGTCCGACGCAGGCGTTGGTACAGAAAGGCTCAAATAATTACAGAGGGCCCTTGGGTTCGTGCCGGGAGCACAGGATTATTGGATATATCTTTATGGGTATGTTTGCTTACATTCCCTGTTATTATGTAGGTGAAATTGAATTTGGGAGTTATCATTTTTATTAATATGACCATTCTGTGCAGGCAAACAGTGAAGAAGTCTCAGTATGGGCTATAACTATAGGTGGAGATGCTATATATCGGACAGGAGTTACAGTAGCAACGCCTTCGGTATGATATGAATTCCTATCCCTATGCTATTCCTTAAAATGAATGAAATTAGTCTGTGATGTGAATAGCCTGTTATTAATCCAGTATGTTTTTGTTTAGGGCGTGCATTGGGAACATATCAACAGCCCACAATCCCTCATAGCTATAAGTACTTACGACAGTATTATTTGGTCGGTCGGTAGGAAGGGTGAACTTTATTATCGAGATGGTGTGACCAAAGAAAACCCCGGAGGATTACGTTGGAAGTTAATTGAAGCACCAAAATGCAATTTTAGTGTAACTCATAAAACAATGGTTGGCGCTAAAGCAGTATCGCTGTCTAGGGGCGCAGCCTGGGTCATTCTTTCTAATGGAATGATTGCAGTAAGAACAGAGATATCTAAAGAAAACCAGGAAGGCAAACAATGGAAATATTTAACAGGTACAAACTTTCTATTGGAAAAATATAGTTGGGAAATGGATGCTCATTTTCTACGTCAATACCCAGTAATAATAATAAAAAATTATTTTCATCTCCACATATTACATAGTACATTTTTGCAAGTTACACTCTTATGACTTGCTGGCAATCTGGAATCTATACTAAGCCGAAGCCTGTGTCATAGACACCAGGTCTCCCCTCTCCATATAAATGGATTATGTTTTCTTTTTATATACCAACCATATATTTTAAATGAATGTCTTACTTTCGTCACAGAAGAAATAATAGTACTTATTTTTCGTTCGTGTTTGTATGTGTAGGTGGTTGTGTGTTATGTGGTGGAAATTTATTCATTAATCTATTTTTATTTAACCTTATATGTATATATTATCTAAAATTATATTTTAACTTATTATTATTTATATTTAAACTTCTATTACCGTAATATAATTATATTACTGGTAACTAAATGTACTGTCTTCACCATCAACCAATCACCATTTAGAGCAGAGTTCCCCAAACTTTTTTGTGTCGTAGACCCCTTGCCATGTTTTTCCGTGTTGGGTAGACCCCCTACTTACCTGATATTGATTTCCTGTAAATTTCTAACTGTAGTGAAGTCTAGTGTTAAAAACTTAACGTAAAAACACATGTTAATTTATACATTTATTAATTGAATTTAAATTAAAACTACTCAAAATAAAATTTTGTATCTGTTATGTAAAATATATGTAGCATTAAATAAACATAAAATAAACTATAAATAAAATAACATAAGCAATAAGTCAATATTTTTAGTGAGAAGGATGAACCTGATGCTTTAATAATAAATTGTCAACTCAAAGCGAATACCAACATCCTACAACTTACATAATTTTATAAACATATATAATATTTTTTTTACTTCATAGGTACTTTTATAAATAATGTATATGTTTTGATATTATAAGATAGTATGATGTAAGTAAATAGGTACTATCAGTGTATGTGTTGAGATCCACTATCGTGGACCCCCATTTGCATTTCATGAACCCCCAAAATTATTTTTCGCTGACGTAGACCCCTTGCAGGTAGTCATAGACCCCTAGGGGTCGATATAGACCACTTTGGGAATCACTGATTTAGAGGTATCAAGGAGAGTCAAGAGGGTTTCTCAGACAGCACATTCTCTTCGAATATCACGTTAACGAGTTCAGCTCAGTCTCAGCTCGTACCTCATTTTTGGTCCTTCGAGCCGGATTCTCCCTTGACTTTTGAAAATACCTCCATTTTCTTTAGTACACATGGCCTAGTTAGTCGTTACTCACTACTCAATTACAAGAAAGTAATCTTCTTAACGTAACGTAACGAAAGTAAAGTCTTAACGTTTTCCAGACACAGAAACATCGGTGAAGCACGTGTCGTGTCGCGGGCACGAGGTGTGGGCGGTGTCGGGCGAGGGCGCGCTGCTGCGGCGGCTGGGCGTGGCGCCCGACCTGCCGCTCGGCACCGCCTGGCAGCCGCTGCATCTGGCCGCTGTGGTACACGCCTCCGTCAGAGGATGCTCCACTACCAACTAATCGATGAAAATTAATATACCTTAATTGTATGAAGATACGGTAGAAATTTCAATGCAACTCTTCGTAGCTACAAAAACAGAGTTGCCGATGTGCCTAGGCATGCATATCCACCTTAACGTCATTTAATTAGGGTTTTTTTTTTCTTCGAATAAAAATGCCTTGCCGCCAATCGGCACAGGCCCTATGTACAGATACGAAAACTAGGCGATACTATAAATGGTTCGATCTACCAAGACACACCTATTGAACTGTCTTAGAAAAGTTAATTTTGTTAAATACCCGATAGTAACAGCGATGAAAACAACGCGACGCGATGCTATTCGACTCACGCGTGTCGACTTATGGACATCGGGTTAAATGAACTTTTACCATCAAACATCCCATGGTAAATCAAGCGGGATTATACTCAAGTCTCAAATACTAACTTTTTGAGTAAAAAGTTCAATTCTATGTTAATTCTCAAAGGTTAGACAGTAAGATAGTACATTAAGACTGATTTCACTGCCCATTCTTCGCAACGTCGTGAGTCTATGGATGGAACCATTTAGTATATTTAATCATGGTTTATATTTACGAGCGTTTCAAGCCACGCTTAGCCGATATCGTATCGTATGATCGTTCAATACAATCAGCTTTAATCGCGACCGAAAGATTGATAGACGATCACTACCGAAAATTTTTCAGAGCATCCGTTTTACCATGGCTAGGATAAAAAAAACACTTTTTTCGAAAGTATCAATGAACAAATATATGGAGAATTTCCAACAATAAGGAACACAATAGAGGTATGCGAAATAATAGTACTTATAATGTTATGTTAAGGTACTATTGACCAAAGGTGAAACCGATACTCCCTCAGGTTTTGACAGTGAACAAAATAACCAGTTTGGCTTAAAGCGTCGAACAAAAAGTATGTACCTAGAAGTCAACAACCCAGTGACTAAGATTTAGCTATTACCAATGCAAATCTTTTTTAAGTTACTGTCTAGTTGTTCTATATAAACTTCAGCAGATGATCAGTGCGCGAAGTTTATTTTTTTAATTATGCTCGAAGTCGCAAACTTTAGTTTCGTTAAATTTAATTCGACAATAAATAGATAAATATTGCCCACAACATTATACTTTATATATCATATACGTATACTTAATTAAATTTAGGCATAGGCTTACATTTTCTTGGCCAAAATTCTCGGTTTCGGCTTAAATTAATCATTTCAATTACCATCTATGTCAAGCACTGCTGACCAATGTATCTCTATCAGTTTTAGACCAAAATATTATAAAGAATTTATTTATTTGGGCTTCAGGTAGAGTTTACTCTTTCTTGAATTATTATTATCGTATTTAGTATTAACTTTAGGTAAGGAAATTGTTTCGCTTACTGGCACCTGGAGCATTGCACGTACATACATACATATATTTAACATTTCAGAAGTCAGAAGTCGAACCACTGTTGGCCAGTATATTAGGGCATTAAAACTGCATGGTAATTCTCGATATTTATCGAGATCAGAATCACTGCTACATTCGGGGTGAGACCTATATAATGGTGATGGAGTGATGCTATTGATAATTTAACTACTAATTTGGTTAAATTGACGATCATACTTACCACTCGAATTCACTGTGCTGCTAGCCACAAATCCTATATCAATTTACCTCACCCAGTCCATCTTGGTGCTTTTCTGTACGGCTGTTACGAGGCTCGGCAAATCGTTGTGATGATTTTGTGTACTAACATTATTTTTGTATCATTTTATCTTAGTAAGTATCCAATTAGAATGTCTGCGTATGTAACTTAATTTTGAATTATACGATTTTAATGTACGTAGTTTCAAAGTGAATTGTATATTCGACATCTGTAGGTATGTAAATTCAATAATCAATAATTATAAGTCTAAATGTCTCTAGGCTTGTTGTTTGCTAGATTTGCATATTATATTTTAGGTACATAACATATTAACATACACATAGATATATTTAAACAATTTGGGAAGGTATAGACTACAGGACCAGTTTTAAAGAAACGAGTATCTATTAATGAAGAACAGACGTAATAAAGAACCCAACATTTTATTTAAATGTTCATGATGGTGTTTATTCCTGAAGTCTACGCCGGCCGCGGCCTTGTGATTTGTAGGTATCATTCCACTTTAAACGATCTCTTAAGTAAGGCACTTCACAAAGAATGAAGTCATTTTAATAAATTATTAATTTTAATATTATTTAAATAATGAGGCTTTTTAAATGTTTTATTTCGAATTATTATACAAGGAAACAATGTACTTTAAGGTTATTTATAAATTAACCTTCATATTATTAGATCTGTGTATTAATTACAGGAATATAGTTCTAGTCACTTTTATGTAATGTTCTTTTGAATTAAATTTAAAGTATTAAACGATGCAGCTACATTATAATGACAGCTTCATAAGTTCATAAAAGTGTTATGTAATAAAACGCTCATTTTTATATCATTCCCCTCATTAAAAAAAAACCTTCCTTGACTGCGAGTGTAACAATTAAACACCCACACATTTATTTATGCTGTTATTTTAATGGACTTTCTAAATTAATATGTTTATCAGTAAATTTTCTCTGGGTATCTCTAAACGCATTATTTTAACAATCGAAACCGTTTCGGGAATAGCCCAGTAGTAACTGGTATTACTTTAAATCAAATGCTCAATTTATTTTTATATACATACATACATATAGCTTAAATACTGTGCTTTAATGTAACACAAACAAGTAGCCAATGTAATACTACTGTAATCTATAAAAGATCCTTTAGAATTACATTCCATTGACAATCTATAATAGATCCCATTAAATTTGTTTTAAACTTTCAATGTAAATGGAATAACTTTTTTAGCTTGCAATGGTAAGTTATTTTATATTAACTATCGTGATTGGCTATGAATAAAAATATTTTGATGTTTCAAAAATTTATTTTATTTTAGAAGTAATTTTTTGAATTTATATAATATTATCTCAGCTGGGATACATCTTAGAATTTATTAGAAGGGCGAAAAAATCTAGTCGCTATTTCTATGCCCAATGCAGAATATCAGAACTGTAAATATACAATCCCTTAAAATACAAAATGTTATCTCAAAAAGAAGCAAGCGAGCGTAATCCATCTGGTGATAATAGATATGTATTAATTATTATAGGAATCAACAAACAGTATCCGAATGTGAATTATGTACAAAGAGCGTGCTAATATTGATGAGTCTAAAAGAAAATAATAATTACAGTTTTGTCTTTTGAATCTGTTCAAAAGCTGTCGAGATAAAATGCAGTTTCTTATAATAAAATGTAATGTAATATTAATTTACTTACTGTTTAAAAACTTACAGAATCCTATTGGTTATTTATTTTATAATTAAGAAATCGAAGTAAAAGATTCTGTCAAAATAAATCAACAAAATCAGTGACCATAAAAACAGTTCACAGGCAATGAATGGTAATAAAGAAGGCACACATTTTGCATTTATTACATTGTAGCTTTGGCAAATCAATAATTCGGCCAAGGGGAGATATTGCTTCACAGAAAATAAGAAAATTCAGTACTTTGCACACTCAATGCAACAATGTTCCTGAGGATATGCATTATAACAGAACTACAACATCACTACTATGGAACTCTAAAAATCTCGGAGCACTTATTTCAAAGAACAATCCTAAATTTGATTTAACAATTCGCAATATGCTTTATGTTAGTGGAGCTATATATTTTATTAATAATTGTTCAATGTCAACTGTTCGTACAACAAATTTACCATTTTCAACCCCTTCCAGGGCGAAATTAAAAAAAAAATGCTTATATTTATATTGAAGGGCATAAGGGGCCATCCATAAATTACGTCACACTAATTTCATGACTTTTTGACCTCACACCTGGTCACATTTGTGAGACCTCCCCCCGCCCTAGTGTGACGTCACATATTATGAAATTTTACACCTAGAAATTATTAAATTAAAACAGCAGTTTCGAAATAAGTTTTATTTCCATTTCGATTTTGAAATGTGACGTCACAAAATTTAGGACCCCCTCCCACCCCTTGTCACACTTCATCGACCCCCCCCCCCCCTCCCCCTAACGTGTGACGTAATTTATGGATGGCCCCTAAATAGGCAATTCATGGTTTAGAAAAAACTTAAAAGGATAGATATTTAGTCAGTTATAGGTATTTGAATTATTGTATAAAAATTACTCGTGCCACATTCTGGCTCCATCTTGCAAAATAGGAAAAAAAACTAAGAAATGCATGTATGCCTTATTTTGTCTGCAGAAGAGGTTTTTGTAACTTTAAAACAAATTGACTTAATTTTTTTTCTTTTCCCATACAAACTTTCATAGCAAATCCCCAAGGAACCTTTTGATAGGGAACCCTAAAAAATAGCTTGTTTAAGTTGAAGATTTCTTAATATCCTTGTAAAAATTCTGTTAAAATCCGTTCAGTGGTTTCGGAGATTAGATACATAGATTATCGGAACAAACAGATAAAAATTAAAAAAAAAACTTGTTTTTCGGTTTTGGTATTGTGCAAGTATCGATTTATGACTTGAAAAAAAATCATTTATTTCGAAATCACAGACATATACTTCAATTTTACTTATTTGTATAGATAGGTAATGCGATAGCGTAAATATTGCAATGTACCGAACAGTTTTCTATTGTATTAATGAAAGTCAAACCAATTGTCTAATGACACGCATTATTGTATTATCAACATGTTACAACAAATAATCTAATTCATAACGAATGAAATGGTTGTTGGGATCGTTCTGTATCCTGGGGTACCCGGCGACTAAAGCGTCCTGTCCTCCGATATACAGCGTGTTGTATATCTTCCAGTACACATCTCGAACTTTCCTCGCGGGGTGGAATAAGCCCTATAAAAATAAAAATAAATTACATAAGATTGCATGCAGTTTGGTTGACAGCTATGTGTCTGTTTTTGAGTGGCTGAACTGTTCTATAAAATTCTAAAACAGAAATCTAGATAACTTGACCAGAAAAAATTTAAATATTTATTGATCCTCTTCATGTATCTTCTATTCTAATCGTGTTGGTGTATTAAGAAACATTTTTTCCTAGAGATTTTAAAGCACGGTGCCTAGAAATGGAAAACACGATATCTCTGTATCCTACCTGCAGAGCATACTGGAGTATTTTAATAGGCCCGAGAGCGACTCTCATTCCCTCGACGGCATCCATGAAGGCCTGCACGAGATGGGGCGACGTCTCGAAGATGTTCGGCCACACGTGGTTCAGGAGGTGGATGAGAGCGTCCTCACAACCGAAACCGTAGACGCCTAGCGCCATGTGCTTAATGGCCGCGCATGCCGTCTGTCTGTGCACCAAGTCTCTGCAAAATAATTGCTTCATGTATAAAAGCTGAATACCACTTTTATTCTATTAGTCCAGTGCCGATAGCTCTAAAAACGGTAAAAAGTGGAAGAAAATTATAGTAGAATGAAACCTATTGCAAAAGGAAGAGAATATAACGAAGATTATAGGAAAAATAAATTACGGGCGATCTGAGGTCGGGAATTTTAAGGGGAAAAAATGGTTTATTTCGATTTCCGGAAAAACTACAAGTCCTATTGAAAAAAGTTGAATGGCAAAGTTGTAGATAATAAAAAGATCTACAACTTTTGTATTTACACTTTTTTACATAACCTCAAAAAACCATGTGAAAAATTCAAAAAACCACGTTTTTGGTTTTTTATTTTTATCTTTTACAAAAAAAAAAATTTGTTTCACGAAAGGAGAACCCCATTTTCCATAGAGACACCGGCCTAGATTAGACAAGAATGAAAATTGGTGGTCAATTAGATCATTGTAAAAGCTTTAATTTCTCCAATTTTCACGGCAGTTAGCAATGGCCAAGTAATGAAATCCTATAATTTCCACCTTAATTATAGGTTATGATTATGTCACACTCATGACCAGTGCTATATATTATGCGTATTAATAGGCACTTACTACCTCAAACTAAATACCTACTCTAATATTGACAGCATTAGGAATAATCATGATCATAAGACGCAAATACCATAATCGCAATATTTGTTTAAAAAACAAATCCCGAAATTGTAGCTAAAACACATTCACCATTCAACATTCACCAAAACACTAGTAAGAAAGCGAATGCAATAGAAAATTGACTCCAAATACGATGGTAATATTAATTTAATACTAAAAATACACAAAAGCGTACACAGTTGAAAGATGCAAGATGAATGACAATGGTGTTATTTATTTATAAATAATCAAACTGACAGTAACCAAAATGACATTAGATAGGGATCACACCAGAGATCTTTGTTGACAATCGATTCAAATGTCTCGAAATCGTTGTCAAAATACTCGAAATGTCTTTTAATTAGCGTAACGATTTAATGGTAATTATAAATGTATTACATAGTTTAGCTATACAGGTAATAAGAAAACATGTATAAAAGGAATTAATATTGTACTTACAAGTAATAATAATTAGTAAAATATATTATTAAGTTCCCTAAACTATCGATTTAATTGATTATAAAATCGTTTGTAATGAGGTAAATACTATGAAAACTTTTTTGTATTATTTTGTTCATTTGGCCGATGCAGATGAGGCTAAGATTGAAATATGTTTATTTAGTAAATAAAACAATTTTTTTGGTATATAATTTACTCTTGTCTAGTATTATGTTCTAGCACAGAGTATATATGGTTCGTGGCCGAAAATCGGGTATCTCCTTTGGTGAAAACTTACCTTTGTATGTCCTTGACATACTATAATTTTTTTGATTCAAAAATATATTTTTTTTTCACCTTATTTTGACCTTCTATCGAAAAAGCACCCTTATTTTCAGTCGAAAAATCTCACGTCAAAAAATCTGATTTTTTAAAAAATTCGGTGGTCTCTTTGTTCGTTGGAATCTCTACTTTCTAATGGTATATAAAAACTATACACTACTATGGTAAATGTTGTCAGAAAATGCAATGAAACTACAACTATTCATGCCATTCAACTTTTTTCAATAGGACTTGTAGTTTTTCCGGAAATCGAGATAAATCATTTTTTTCCATTAAAAATTCCCGACCTCAGATCGCCCGTAATTTATTTTTCCTATAATCTTCGTTATATTCTCTTCCTTTTGCAATAGGTTTCATTCTACTATAATTTTTTTTCGTTTCAAAAATTATCGGCACTGGACTATATATCCCGTTTAGGAATTTAGTAAATACGTAATATATTATAATGAAAAGTTGAACAAATTATTTTAATGTTAAGGTCGATCGCAACTGATGAAGCAAAATTATTGTGTGAAATTAAATATTCAATTTTACACCCTTCTCCAAAACAATGTTTTAGCTATTCAAGGGTAAAAAACACCGGGCAAGTGCGTAGTATCAGGCCACGCGCAACGTAGGGCTCCGACGTAGTAAGTATATCGATTATTACTCATTAACTACTTATCCTAACATAGCCGTGATAGTTTTCCTTATAAATTCATCATATAACCTATTTTTGAGAATTTTTTCACTTGTCGAACTCCAACCTAGTCTAGCCAGCAGGGGGGAGGGACACTTGACTTTAACCAAAATTAGCACTTTAAAGCCAAATATTTCGCAAACGGAACCCTAATTCCAAAAATGATCTTAGAAGACCCATCATATTTTTGGACGACCTTTTTAACGATACCCCACATTATAGGGTACACGACGAATAAAAATCCAACCTCACGTTAATACCTGTAGGGGAGGTACCCTGAAAAAAAAATGTTTTTCAATACCCTTCTAGGATTCTGGAGTTTTAATAAATATGTATATCCATGCCAAATTACAGCTTTCTAGCACTAAGGGTATCGGCGCTTTGCTTCGCACAGATGGAAAGACGGACATGACAAAACTATAAAAAGTTTATTGTGGATTGGTTTAGTTCATTTTGATAATACATGCAGCAAGTTATTTTATAGAAATAAACTAAAGAACTTGAAATTACCTGTCCATGAGAGCGTCTTCTAGCAATGGACACACTGCATAAATGTAGTCCTTTCCCATTTCTCCGATGTACTCAAACAAGAATGACAATGACTTGAGCACTCCATTTTGTACATTCAACTCCGGCACTCTGTACTCATTCATAAGAGCCGGTAATACTGTGAAGGGGGAACAGGTCTCTGCCACTATAGCAATGGCCACTGTTGTACATACTCTGAAAATTGACAAGTAAACATAAGAGATTTTCGTGCAATGTATATATTTTTTTGCACTAGAATTTTTTAGCTGGAAAGACCATCATAAACAAATTAAATCTAAGTACATTTTATAAACACCAATACTGGCTAGAAAGACAACTATTTAAGTGTATCTGTATAATTAATCAGTCCTACTAATATTATAAATGTTAAAGTATATGAGGATGTTTGAGCGATGGCTCTTTCACGCAAAAATTGCTGAACGGATTTTTATAAAATTTAGCACACAAGTAGACCATGATCTGGAATACGATATACAGTGCCACCAAGTTATCTGTGAAATGGCGAATATTGGAACTAATGCCGCCCCATTCATAAGTTCTTTGTGTTCATTCATTGACATTTACTACGTCTCGAATTGCGTCCAATGTGTCCGACAGCGCCCTCCGTCAATTCACAGATATGTTGGTGGCACTGTAGGGTACTTATTATACCGGAAAATGTGGGGGGAGCGCTAGTGCTTATACATATTGGATTGTACTGTTTTGTTGTTACCTGTTTTGTCTCTCTTGAACCTTTAAATTGTTGAGAAGAGTTGCAAGTACATCGTGTGGACCGATGGCCTTGGCTATGTAACCGAATGTGTTTACAGTGGCTCGTCTGATAGCTTTTTTGTGCGCCTTCAGTAGCTCAAGCAGTTCAAAGCAGATTCTCATCCATTCCCTCGCCGATACGAATTCGGGCCCTCTGTCTGCAATACGTCCAACTAAATCAATGCAATTTTCTTGCACCTTTTCATGTCTGAAAAAATACAAAATCATTAATGAACCAAAGAAATGTATGGCAATGCATTCCATAAAGACACATACCTGTTCTTGAGGATAGGAGTGAGTCTCGGAAGCAGATCTTTGATAGGAGGGGTCATTTTTGTCATACCAATAACGTTGACAATGGCTTTTAAAGCCCCAAGGATAGAACCCAGCACTTCAGGGTATTCCTCTCCTAAGTATTCGTAAAGTACAACACCAAGATGACCCATAAGTTTTTCCTGAAAAATAAATTAAATCAAATTATTGCGCTTTTTTAAAGGATCCTTTGAAACAGATGAATAACAAGTGGATATACATACAATACATACGATGGAAAATATCAGTAATTCAATAATGCTGCATAGTTTTACAAAATGTTAATGATTTGAAGAGTAGCAATCTGATTATGGTCTTTACCATTGTGACCATGTGCGAGGAGGACTTAAGGTCAGAAATAGCAATTGTGATATTCTAAAATTAGTAGAATTAAATTTCAAAATACTGACCTCTTGGCAAGTTTTCATGACGACAGCAATTCGTGAAATAAGATCGGCGGCTTGCTGACGCACTTTGGCAGACTTGTTGTTCATACGCCACAGGATAATACCACAGATCTGAGGCAAATATGGTTTCACACGCTTGCCCAGTTGGTTCACAATAGTACCAAAACCGTTTAACATTACCACATCCTGCAGAATACAAATATATATTTTTTCATCTTGATATGAAAGTACAATAGGATTATTTCATGTTAATTAACTAATTAAAATTATTTATTACTAAAAGATGTCTGTGGCATATAATGTACATTTTTTTTGAGTAGCAATGAGCACAACATCCAGTGATCAGCTGACATACAAAATTTATTTTTAAATATTATAAAATATCATTCTTTTGTAACAACACTTTGCTTCTCAAGAATAACATTTGAATAAAAAAATCCATAATGGAATATAAAATTGAGTAACATTTTATTAGCATTGCGTTACATCAATATATTGCTCAAATAAGTAATAAAATAATTTTATAATTGCACAAACCTCAGTCGTCTGTTCTTGGAATGCATAAAGTATACCATCAATTAGTGCTTCTTCTAATTTTGAGTCTATATCCGCGGCTCCAAGATTAGCCAAGATCTTCTCTATGGATTCCATAACCATTTTTCTGTACTGTTCATTGTCGTCTTTTAAGTCATCAACAATTCTGTTTATTATTTCTGAAGCACCCACCTAAAATAAAAACAATGTTTATAAAAATAATTTGCTCATTCATCATAGTCATCACAAACATAATATCATTTAATTGAGTCCCAATTAAGTGAGGTCAAATATAAAGAAGCAAGTTCTAATACTTACTTTATTGGCAATTTCAACGGTTGTATCGACTAACTGTCGATAATTACGGCGGTCGAGCGCCATGCGATGGTTCCAGAAGTGCTTGAAGAAGTGTGGCAGAATTTCATCCATTATGTATTGTGGTTCCACACCATCTGTTCCACAGCACTGTTTCACTACCTGAACAAAAAATAAAAACAATATTATTGATTCATTCACGTACAGACTCTAACACAAAGGACTATGATGCCAGACTGGAATCACCTAAAGCTTCCCCTGAGCAAACACTGCATTTATTTTAGCCTGAGAAAACTATTACCACAAAATGGAGACGTATTTGAGGTACACATTAAAACAAAGTCAATTATGAGGAATATTATTTTTACTTCCCCAAAAACCCAAAAAAAAAACAAACTAATATTTCAATGGTCCAAATTAGGTCAACTGAATTCAACAATACCTTCAACACGATCTTCTTCATTTCCTCATCAGGCGACTGGAACTCACGAATCAAGATTAGCATCACTTCACGTGTATAATAGTTGGCGTACTCAGCGTCCATGAGTGGAATGAGATAGCCGATAGCTTTCAGGAAAGCGGCCAATCCTTTACCACGGTGAGTTCTGATACCCTTCCACAGGGGCTTCAGGACAGAGTCGAAGGACTCAATACCGTACGGAGTGGCGGCTTCAGCCAGCGCCGCGCTAGCCAACGCAGTGATTGTACGCACTTTCTGTTGCTCATCCACCAAACCTATTAAGAAAAAACTCGTGTTATTTCGTTAAATAATGAATACGTAAGTCATTTGTAACTTTACGTATTCCTGTCGGGTTGTGATAAAGGAGCTAGAAACTTACAGAACTTTGTGATCATTTTACAATTTAATTTGATTTTTAACAAAATATATCGTGTAAGAATGCTAGAAACCAAACCATTAAATACATACCATGCTCAATAATTTCCACAAGTGATTTCAAATGCGGCAAGATAGCACAGCCCATCAGAATAGCGATCTGTTGAACGATTTTTATTCCGGTGTGCCGCGCTTGCCACGACTTTTTCGATCTGCACACGGCTTTCAAGAATGGCAGCAGTGATGGGATACCTGTTTATAAAATGATATGATTCATATTACTTTCAAGACCAAATTGACTTTAAATTTAAACTTGTTGCTTGAGAATTATGTAAATTAATTAAGAATTAGGGTATTTTTTTTTTAATTTACAATTTAATATATAAACCTAGAGAGTAGTATACGAACCCAACGCAGAGGCGACTACCGCGAAGGCCCGAGCCGTAGTGTTGCGCACGTATTCATCGATGTTGTCGATATCGGGTCTCATTGTGGATATCATCGTAGCCAGACCGGCGGCCTTCGCTAAATTCGATATAATCTCTCGACCCTCCACACGCGCGTAGTAATCTTCATCAATGAGAAGAGGTTCAATGACGACAAGAATCTATAAACGTAAGTATTGGTATATTTTAGTATAAAATTTGATTTGATTAACATTATCCAAATTCATGCAAGTAGCACTTAATTTCGCTCAAAATAAATAAATTTATGGTATATTTCGCTATTATCATATTTACTATTTTTATTAGACAAATACCTTGTGAACATATGGTCGAACCAAGTCGTCTAATTTGTATAAGATTCTGTCAATCACTTTCACTAACAAGTGACGTTCCTGATCTTCCAGCGTGGGACTCATGAGCAATGGTAGAATTTGATTGAACAGCGGGCCGGCGCCGAAATCTCGCGCCTTGTCGGTAATCTGTCGGAGTGCTGCTTTACACATCGGAGGAGTTCCGTTCTGAAAACATTAATACAAATTTTATAATTATGTATATGACTGCATGAAATTCGTTTAAAAATACAATAATTTGTACATCTTTATTTTTATAGTACCCATAGGATTGTAATTATCAATTAACATAACATGGACTGATGTTCTGGTATCAGCCCTATGAACATTTAAAACAACCAATAATCCACAAATGAGCCCCTACTAGTTTCCGGAGCCCTACTTTCTCCATCAACATACAACAGTCATGAAATAATAATGATCATTACTTTTATCTTAAGCAGCAACTTCATTATCTTCCGCTCCTTGAGCTCGTCGGGCGACAACGTGTCCTCGTCGACATCAATGAGCAGCTTGTCAAAGTACTGTGCGTCTTCGGGCTTCATGAAGGGCAGTTGCTGGCTACCCTTGGGCTGCGGGTCGAGCAAGCGCGCCGCCGCCGCCGCCGACCCGCCCAGTTCCTCCGTCTGCATGAAAAAGCCGATTGGGGTACCAGCCAAGGGCGTGGGCGTGGCCGTCAGCTTACGAGCCGGGGTCCGAATCGGTACATAACCTGGGCAACAACACCAAAAATTAAAACCACGCTCCGTTGAAGAGACCATCCGTTACGGCGATATATAAATGAGTATAACAACACGACAGCAACTGGTATATAAAGCGTAACTGGTAGTCTATCCAACGGCTGACTGTAAAGCCATATTGTCATCATTCATCTGAAAGAAAAATTTTAGATTAAAATGTGTTTCCCTTTTTGAATTACATTGGCAAAAAACACATGTGAACAAAACCGTTACGAGATTTCCTTATGATGTTGTCATAGTACAATACAAGTGTCCTGAAACTAAAGTGGTGATTAGTGACTTTTTGTCCACCTGTCCTAGTTTAAGGCATGGTTTAAGCTTTGAATAATGAACGAATTTCTTAAGCAAACTTGAATTATCTACCTTAGTTTACGCTCAAATAAATGGGTACATACCGGCTGGAGGTGGCAAAACCTTGTACCCGGGAGGGAACATGGAATCTAATTCTTCATCAGTGTAAGGTCTATTACGCTCGTCGATTTCTTTTTCCCACCGGTATGCCTGCAGCTGTTCCGGAGTCATAGCAGCCACATGGCCCGGTGTCGGAGTAGCCATTGCCATGGCTTTCACCCCTACTGGTGTTGACTGAAAGATAAAATGAACAGTTCAAATGCATGACATTTAATCAGTATAATGTATTTATTTCTTATTTAGTAAGTGCCAAAATATACTTACACCCCCCGGAGTAAAGACCGGCGTATGCGGTGTAGGAGTAGCGTGCGAAGGCGTGGCTTGCGAGGGAGTGGCATGCGAGGGCGTAGCGTGCGAGGGTGTGGGCGTGGCCGCGGCGGGCGTGGCGCCAGGCGTCTCGTCCCAGCGGGAGCGCCGCTTGGTGCCCGGCGTCGGAGTCTCTTGGATCGTGTCGACGCCCACGCCGCGATCTGTACGTGGCGTCTCGGCCCATCCGCTGTTATGACCCGGAGTTTCTAAATGGTAGTAGAAAATTGTTTTTATTAGAAGTTTTAATATCCAATTGTTACAACTTACAAGATTGAAAATAATTTCAGTAAAGTAGAACCAGTGCATTATGAACACGAACATTTAAATGCACGCGCGTATTACGTGTGCGACCCTGTGTGAATAGCCTTAGTATTAATTGTTGTTTGATGTTCTTTACATCAAATACACTCGCGTTATACCTATATATATGTTAGTTTATCTTTACTAAATATCTATAAAAGGTCACCTCTATCAGTCTTGGGAGTTTCGTCCCAGCGGTTACGTCTCGAGGCATGTTGAGCGGGGGTTTCTCGCCCGGGAGTGGCGTGTCCGGGGGTGATGTGGCCTGGCGTAGCGTCCCACACGCGCGCCGAGGGCGTAGCGCCCGGCGTCTCCCCGCCTCGACCCCCTCCTCCCGGTGTTTCTTCCCATGCTCCTCTCTATATGCCAAAATATAAAATGAGGCTTACAATACAATTTACAATAAAATATTTTTTTCCATTACAAAAACTTATTTAGGTTTATACATTTCAGGGATAATAAAACTTTTGACTTTATATATTAGGTTTTGTTCAATTGCAATATTTAAAATGTAGCAAATGTACATATAATGATATAAAAAGACTATACCTCTGCATCCCAAGAGGGTGTTGCCTGAGAGCTTGGTGTTGTTGTAACAGATTTCTTTGCTGAAGGAGTATCCTCCGAGCTCTGATCCCATCGTCCCTTCCGTTTAGCAGCAGGTTTTGCAGCTTCCCCATTAGATTGTGCTACTGGCTTCAGTGTACCTTCCCTGGCTCTCTCCATCAACTTTTTTCTTAGCTGAAATTAGATATAAATAAATAATAAAACACACTCAATAACCCCATACTAAGATTCCATATAGTGGATGTCATAGACAACACACAAAACACAAGAACACACACAGCGAAACTGCGAACTGAAATTCAAACTCATCATTCAAATTTCCGACTTGCTGGAATGAAACCTTAAATTGGCAGTTCAGTATGGTAACCACTATAAGCCACCATGGTTGTAACAAAATATTGACCATATAATTTTAATGTGTATGATATTTATACCACACAATGGAATGAAATGATAGGATAACACAAAAATGCTTTATGAATGTGTAAAGTAATGTGAACTGTTTTCTTGTTACATACCTCTGTTTCTTCAGCACGAAGATACTGCTCTTTCATAATTTCTGTATATGTCCTGGATCCAACATCTGGTGTTTTCCCACCTAAAAAACAAGTTTTGAAATGATAAATTTGTAGAGTCCGACCGAAACTGGTTTTTCAGCCGAAACCGAAACCGAACCTTCGGCCTTAGTTCCAGTTTCGGCCGAAACCGAAACCGAAACCGAAACTTAGGGTGAGGCCAAACGAGCGTATTTTTGGAGCTGTGAGTCACGTGAAATGAGCTGGTTTCATACAAAAGTTCAAATTGAATTGTTTGGAATTTATATTATATGCGATTTTACGATTTACGCCATTTTACGATTTACGCTATTTTACGCAACGCACAGCTCAAAATATATGCTCGTTTGGCCACACCATTAAGGTATTTTTTTGAGCAGCTCATTTGTGGACTCAACAACAAAAAAGTAGGGCAAAGGAACCGAATTGTTGAAATTTTACAAAGGGCATTTTTTGACATTTAGCAGGTCAACCCTCAAGCTATCTGTCCGCTAACGTAGATCCACTACTTACGGGATACCCTATATATAGGTACATATATACTGAAGTACCTATAGGTATTGAAATATAGCGTTTTTTTACACATTTGTGTAGTAGTACGTGCCTTGAGTTCGATAAACTTATAACTTAATACATAGACGGCAAAAATTCGAAAAAAATGTACTTATGAATGGGGGCTGTTTCAACCCCCGACGAAAAAGAAGGGTGTTATAAGTTTGACATGTCTGTGTATCTGTTGTATGTATGTGCATCGTCGCGGAGAAAAGAAGGTGACTAAATCGAAAGTGTTCTTAGCTTTGTTTAGTGAATATTAAACTGTCGGGCCTCACTCAATAAATGTAAGTGTATGCGAATTTTACATAACGTAATTTATTTGTGAACCGTTTGAAATAAAACAAACACTAAATGTTATCCCAAGCTCACTACAATATGTATAAGTCAGTGAAAACCGCAGCTAAATCTGTTAAGCCGTTCCTGAGATTAGCCGGAACAAACGCACAGACAAATAAACAAAATTTTATTTTTAACCGACGAAAAAAAAAGGAGGAGGTTCTCAATTCGACGCGTATATTTTTTTTTTATGTATGATCACTCGGCAATCGGCACAGGGTGGTCCGATTTTGATCATTCTTTTTTTAATGGATAGGGTATATCTTGAAGTTGGTCCCATATTTTTTTGAAAATTTTATTCCCACCCTAAAGGTACGAAAATAGGGGATGATTGATTATTCACCCACGGAATTTTTACCCGTTACCCCAATAACTTTGTACTGGATGATCCGATTTCGATGATTCTTTTTTTATTGAATATTGTATACCTTGAAGTTACTCTTGTTTAAATTTGGAAAGAAAATTTTACCCCTAAAGGTACGAAAATAGGGGATGATTTATATTTCACCTACTACATTTTTACCTGGTAACTGAATATATCACCAATAACTTATTAATTTTCATAGCAACTAAAAATTAAAAAATAATTATTTTTTGACAAAAAATAAAACCAACGAAAAAAAAAACTGAAAAGCGAAAAATAAAATAAACCATTTAGTATTATAAATTAAGATCCTAAATTAACTGAAAATAAATAATTTTGAGGCGGTGCCAAACCAATGAAAAAACAAACGGTGAAAAGATGTGCGCCGCGTTGCTGCTGCCGTGTGCATCGCATGCCACTGCCCTTATAAAATGAACTTTATGTAATTAATTTTGTTTGTTTGGCACGGTCTCAAAATTATTTATTTTCAGTTAATTTAGGATCTTAATTTATAATACTAAATGGTTTATTTTATTTTTCGCTTTTCAGTTTTTTTTTCGTTGGTTTTATTTTTTGTCAAAAAATAATTATTATTTAATCTATTATGGCCAATACATACATACCCCTATTAAAAGTTTTACTCAAATTTTAGTACAGTTACAGTTTCATTATATGGCTATGACGATGATGGTATATACCTACAGACAGTTAAATGGTGTTAGATAAAATGAAAAAAAACAATAAAATTAAAGTCCTATGTTCAACATAGGCCTATGCAAATGAACGCCAAAGCACCCTGTCAATTAATTAATGAACAAATAAAATAAACATGTTAAATTAATGACTTCACTTGAAAAGTCAGTGCCCACAAGTTAGCCGCGAATTTAGCACGACGACAAAATTACGCACGACAATTCACGAACACAGAGTTTCGGTTTCGGTTTCGGCCAAATTTTGCCAAAACCGAAACCGAAACCGAAACTAGATTTTTTGGCCGAAACTGGCCGAAACCGAAACCGAAAGTTCGGTCGGTCTCTATAAATTTGTCATTTTAAAGTTGTGCAAATTTTAAAGAATTTTTTAATCAAACTTTAATTTTGATTAACTCAATGAAAATGATTTTCAATATGTACTATATACGTCTTATTTATATCATCTATATCATTGCAATGTGTTAAATGACCATGTTAATAAATATGTTGCAATATTTTTTATAGCTGTAAATCAGCTCAAAAAGCAGATTTTTTACACATAAGAGGTCTTAAAGTCGCAACAACGATATGCTGGTAAACAATTCTTGTTTTTATATATTTGATTTACATGTAGAAGTATATAAAGGGTATAGACATACCTTCTGCAAATGGATCATTTCTCTCTGGTGATATAATCATCCTTCTTCTTTTCTGGCGATATTCATCCTCTCTGTCAGCAATGGTTGGTCTCCTTTTGTCCGCAAAGGGGTCATAGTCCTTGTCACTCTAAAATGATAATATTATAATAATAATCAAATAGACTTTATAAGGCACATAATTCAACTTGGACCAAACTGGATCAGGAATAAATGTATACAAATAATTAAATGTTATGTACAGTTTTCATCAAATGTGTGTGACCTGATAATACAACAAAAAGTTTCGCTGCTTGTAAGTGGTTGCTGGCTATTCACCATTTTACATTTATTTTAGGTCGAGTTTACATACAACATAAAATATGATATATTACCTGTGCAATGTCATTTAAAAGAGAAGCTGGTGCAGTGTAACCGGGTCTTTTCTGTGAGATAGGCACATTCTCTACATCTTCGTCTTCTACTTCATCATTAGCAGCAATTGATGTCACATAGCCATCATACCTCGACTTGCCACCCTGCCCCGCATTGTCATAGATATCACTGTCATAATAGGTGTCTCCAAGAGACACCCCTTTCCCTGACCCATTCTCGGGCAATTCATTCTTTTTTGATTGAATTTCTCTTATTTGCGCCTCTATTGCTGTAAGTGTACAAAGTATTTTAATATATTACTTATAAATATTGTGAATGAATCTAAAACATAATTTAAACGAATTAACGACAATAAGTGCAACGTAAGGCTGTTAAGTACTGAAAATTACACAAAAATACGAACTCTGAAAACATTATAGATTAGAAAGTGTAAATTGAAGTGTTATGCATAGGTACATAATATGAAGCTGTTGATATAAATTGTAAGGTTAGCATTATCTGCGATGAATCTGCATTTATACTTAATTACACTCAATCAGTAAATAAAAATGACTGCTATAAAACACAAAGTGGAGTAACCGAAGTAATTATAATTGTAATAATGGGTTTTAGTTGTTAATGCTAAAGACGTGACAAAAATGGCTGGCGGGTACCGTGTTATTGTGATCTAAATTTACCTTCATGTGTCCTGGGTATCTTGTCCATTGTTCGTATGTGAACGAAGTTAATTTAATTGTAGTTAAATGCACACCATAATATTTTAATCACACGTTTTCAATAAAAATCTATCCGCAATTTTATTCTGTATCGATAATAATTTGACAAATTGACACTAGAAGAATAAATCTCTCACAGACAGACAAAGTAGTTAGTAGCGTTGTATTCCACAGACTATTAAACACGATACAGCCCTTGGTACTTTATGGTATTGACTTTTTATCTGTGGTAACTTTTGATAATTGCAAGATTGATTATCTGTAGATTATGTTCTCCTTGCTCGCGGCAGCATTGGGTACGTGTATGTGGTGAATAAAATAATTTTATTGTTTTACTAGAATTATATTAAAAATGCGTACTATTTTTCTTTAGGAGACACAATCAGCGATCCTGGCGTGTAAAGGATAAACTTCCTGGTTGATTTGGCTACAGTACGTACGGTATGTATCATTATATTTTGTAGACTAGTTCCACGTCAAATGTGTTGGAAGAAGGTGACACGTATTATCAAAAACTAACGGAGGAATCTTTTTAGTAAGTCATTATTTATTTTATGTATTTATGTCTATTAAAACCCACATAAGATCATATTAATCATCTAGAACATGATTTACAAGATCCTACAATATTTCCTTAGTTGATAGCCGTACGCTATGTACATATGTGATAAAACCTTTGCATCCCGTTTACATGTACCGGAAAATAAGTACTAACCACATCAGTTAATTCAGTGGTATATAATTTTAAAAAGTAAAGCTTCATTCATATTTCCTATTTAATATAAAGTAAAAAATGTAATTATGCCTTGATCATACCATACAGCAATGAAACAAAATAATGTTCTGGATCCTACAAGTTGTTGTATATATCCACTGTTCCTAATTTTCCACATAAATCATTCACTATTCCCACATGAGACTAGAAAAAAATTTAAATAACAATAATTGAGTTATCCTGGGCTGCACGTGATTTGTTAGGTTTCATGATTAATATATCCAATATTTTAATCTTGTTAAAAATTTTACTTGAAAAAATAGGTAATTTTTATTTTATTTGAAGGCTTTCTAATGTAGTCCATTTTTGTAGATGAGTTATATTTGGTAAAGTTACACAATAATTTTATCGTAAATTGTAATTTAAAATATGGCTGACAAAAAATGAAAGGAATTTAAAGACAAATAATCATACACCGATAATCATTTAATGCCAAAATAATTTTTTATTTACCATTCATATTATTTTTTGTAACTGAATTAAATGTTGAAATAAGTCTCGTCTAAAAAAAGGGACTATACATGTGGCTCATACTTTAAATATTACTAACAGGTTATTGTAAAGAAATGTTAAGTACCAATATCATAAATTTTCTTTGAATTTATAATATTGGTTCAGACCCTGTAGCCTAGTTGGTAGCGACCCTGCTTGCGAAGCTAGGGGTCAGATATTTATGTGACAGATAAATATTTGAACTCAGGTCATGGGTGTTATTGTGATTTGATTATGTTGTCCATGGCACCCGCGACACAGGTGATAACCTACTGCAGGGTATGAGTGTGTAAACGTTTTAAGCTTTTGAATTAAAAAATATTAACTAATGCATACATAGTTGTTAACATTATTCACATTAAATAGTTTTTTGATGTGGTGATTATCGTTATCACTTAATGATTGTAAGTGTCATTTAAAGACCTTTTTCTTATCTACTCAGTCATGCAATTTGCAACAATCATCTACATTTCTGACAAATAATAAGTAGCCTTTAGCCTTCTCCGATTTTTTATCTAGTTGTTAATACCTGGCTGTTTAATTATAACTTTATCATAATCCTGAAAAACAGTAATATTTTAATAATTGCTCACTTAAATATATTAAATATAAATGTATTGTAAATATATGTTATGAAAAAAAATTATATGTATTTACATTCAAAAAATGAAGAAGTATGATATAGAAATAAATAAATAATGTAAGTGAGAGGTAATATAATAAATTAAAAAAACCCGCTTGCTATCAAAAAAGCTATCATTACCTTTTTGAAATCCTTATTATGAGCTCTTCAATTTTATACCCATATTGCATTATTTGATTTATTTTTATTTTTTGATACTTCAAACAGTGGCATCTCACAGCCACCATATATTTTTTTTATTTCACTTATCTAAGAACACTTGGGTTATCAAGACGAATGTAACAAAATATTAATTATACATATAAATCCGTTCAGCGGTCTGGAAGATACGAGGTAATAATGAATATTATACTCATGCAACAATACATTTCATACAAGATACGCACGAAAAACATAACCCTTCTTAGCAGTCGGGTAAAAAATGGAATCTCTTCAGCATAAATACTTCCAAAAAATCTATGCTAAACAGATTCTAAGTTACATATTAACATGTCAAAGTGCAAAAGAATGATGATGTAAAGTTTAATTCTTAAACCTTGTATATGAATTAGTAGCCATATGTAATTATATGTAAAATTTGATGGCATAAAAATCTGTCCTTGATGTTTCTGCCTCTCAAAGGGTGTATTCTTGACAACTGGGTCCTCAACTTAATTAATGAGCAGCTTGTATAATAGTATTGAATGTTGACACAATTTGTTGAATCAATTGTTCAAATACGTGAGATATGTTTCAGATATGTAATATGTTTCAGATATGTAATAGTATGTAAAATTTAAAATTATTATTCATTTCTGCTGTAGTACTGTAACGACTCGGCGCGGACAAGGACTGCTGGAGGAGACAAAAATGATGCATCAGCAACAATCCATGATGGTTGGAGACATTTTACCCGTTCACCCTGAGATACCCGTGCATGCCGAGGAAATGAATAACGTGGGTTACGACAATAGCGGCTCGTACGCTTACGACGACCTGTTCCCTGCTTTGCCGCACTCCCAACCACCTGTGCAGCGCAATATACAGCAGGTGACCAATAAACTGCGAGTCGGCTCATCTCTGCACACCCAGGTAATGAAATGTTATCTTGTGACGTGGAACACGTGTCGGCGATTGTATACTAGGTTAACGTGTCTGTAATCAGAGATTACCATATGTTAATATCATGTAATACATTTGTGTGGGAGCAAGTAAAATATTTGACAGTAATATTTCATTCTTAATAATTACATTATTACATTTTTAATAGATTTATTTTTTATGATTATAAACAAAATGGGTCACCTAATAGTAATTGAATACTGCAGCTCAAGAGTGAATGCATCACTGTTCAAAATAGATGCAATTTAATGCATTATTTTACCATTAATATTATCCCTAGTTATATAAGCCAGGAGCCATGGTCGATAATTTTTAAGGCCATTGCTAAATATAAATAACTCTTGTGATAAAAATGTTATTTTTCTGATTTATTCTAACTAGCTGGAATATTTAGTCATTATTGAGTGACAAATCTTCAAGATGGCAATGTAGCTTTTGGCTTAGGGATTTACCACAAAGCTTAAGTTTGCCTCTAATCTACATTGGAGTTGCATGGTAGCTTTACATACAAATGAGGCATTCCATCTCAGTGCTCAGGATGACATATTATATACATTCAGATAATAATATATTGGTTATGTAATATGTCTGAATTGGTTTTAGTCACTATGGTCTATGGTCCCAGGGCATTGGTCTAGTTGTTATTAAACACACTTGGAAACTTCATATTGCATTAAACTTTTCCTGTGATGAAGATATTAGTTACAGTAGCCTGCAGCAGTTCCTAATTACAGGATCTACTTCCAAGGAAACTACAACAATTTACTCTAATACTAGATGACCCAGCGAACTTCGTGTCGCCTAACAAACTATTTTTTTTTCTAAAATAAAAGTAGCCTAAGTTACTCCTTGTTAAATCAGCTATCTGCCAGTGAAAGTCCCATCAAAATCGGTCCAGCCATTTCAGAGATTAGCTGGAACAAACAGAAAGACAGACAAAAATTGTAAAAAATGTTCTTTTGGTATATGTACCGTGTATACATCCAAATGCACTTCGTAAAAAGCTGTTCTTTTAATATTACAAACAGACACTCCAATTTTATTTATTTGTATAGATATAGATGTAGTTCTGTTTGCTGGCTTTAGAAGGATTACAATATACATTATGGCCTCTCTTTAGTAGCATTATTTATTTTGCATAGTCTTTTGTCATTATTCAATCATGTTATCAGACATGTTGTATTTATTTAATGGATTGATGTTATATTTTAATAGACATTTTAATTATGTATTTTTAATTTTAGGTTTTTCATGTACCTTATGAAGAGAGGAAGTTAGACAACGCTAATACTTTCGGCGAGGGAGAATCTTTGAGAACTTGTCAAGCCATCACTAAGGACACCGATGCCCACATTGAGATATCTACTAGCAAGGACGGCAGTCTTACTTTCTTGATTACTGGGAAGCATAGTGCCGTTCTTGATGCAAGACGTCAAATTTTAACACATTTCCAACAACAGGTAAATCTTTAGATTGATTCAGGTGTAACTTGTAATTGATAAATGTTAAACTTATTATCTTTACATTGCAATTTTGTTTTACAGGCAAGCAAACAAATTGCCATTCCTAAAGAACATCATCGTTGGATTTTGGGCAAACAAGGACAAAAACTTAAGGACCTTGAAAAAGATACTGCGACCAAGATTAGTGTGCCTAGTATTGCCGACAACAGCGAGATTATTACGATAACTGGTACTAAGGAAGGAATTGAAAAAGCTGAACATGTTATTCGCGTTTGCTCCGAGGAACAGGTATGAATTGACAGGAAAAATAAATTATAGCTCACTTGAATTTCTTGTGATTGCTTTCTAAATGTTGTATTATTTTGTAGTCGCGTAAAGCATTGGAGCGTGTCACTGTGCCGAAGATCTATCATCCATTCATTCAAGGCCCATTCGGTGAGCGTGCTGCAGCACTCAGCGCGGAGACCGGTGTCCGTATCCATATTCCACCGGCGTCTACCCAGAGCGATGAAATTGTTATTGCCGGAGAAAAAACTGGAGTGATGGCTGCTAAGGCACAGATTGAACAGATCTATGAGGACATGGCAAGTGTTTTGATTATTTTTTATAATTAAGTAAAATTATAGGTTTTAAAAGAATGTGGTGTGATGTTCTTACTCTTACGTAAATGTTAAATAAGTATTATGTTACAGGTTAAAAAATGCTCTACTGTAAGAGTTGAGGTACCCAAATCTCAGCATAAGTATGTAATTGGTGCTCGTGGTACAACTATCCAGGAGATTTTGAAAGAGACAGGTGTGTCCGTTGAAATGCCTCCTCCTGATTCCCCCACTGGAACTATAACTCTACACGGACCCCATAACAAGATTGGACTTGGTATGTAATTTGAATAACTAAACAAATACTTCGTAACAGTGACTTTATAGATAATTTATTATGAGTTATAATACAATCTGTAATTTTTCAGCCCTATCAAAAGTATGTGAAAAAGCGAACTCCGTGAAAACTGCTACTGTTGACGCTCCAACTTGGATTCATAAATATATAATAGGGAAAAATGGATCAAACATTAAAAAGATAACCCAAGACTTTTCAAAGGTAAGACTTCCAAAGTAAATAACATTCATGTGAATTTCACACCCTGTTTTGCATTTTGTCCAACTATTTTATTCTAGATTATTACTTAGACTGAAGTTTAAGAAATTATTAAAATAAATATTCTCAACATTCTACAGGTGCATGTAGATATAACCCACTCTGAAGACAAGGTTAAAATTGATGGTCCTCCAGAAGAAGTGGAGAGGGCACAGGTGGAATTAGACGATTTTGTGAAGAACTTGCTAGCTACACTCACCTATGTGGAGCTTTCTGTTGATCCAAAATTCTTTAAGCATATTATTGGCAAAAATGGAACTAACAGTAAGTTTTACTTCTTTGTTTTTCTTTTCATGGGTTGTTTTTTTTTTCAAATATCATTTAAATTATTGTGGATTGTGCATATTTTTAATACGATGATGACTTTTGCAGTTAACAGACTGAAGGATGAGACTGGCGTAGTTATTAATATTATTGAAAATGAAGGCAATAATGTCATTCGGATAGAGGGAAGCCGCCATGGTGTAGCCGACGCTGAGAGGGAATTAAGAGAAATGGTTATGAAACTCGAGAATGAAAGATCGAAGGAAGTGTATGTCGATCACAGGTATATTAAGTCTCTGATCGGAGTAAGAGGAGAGAAAATCAAGGAGATTCGCGAGAAATTCGAGCGTGTACTTATTTCGCTGCCCGACCAAGGACAGAAACGAAGCCCAATTAAACTGCGGGGCCCTCAAGAGGATATCGAAAAATGTGAGAAATATTTACATAAGTGGATTAAGGAAATCGCTGAGTCGTCGTACGTACAGGAAGTGCCAATTTTCAAACAATTCCATAAATTCATCATCGGAAAGGGCGGTGCAAACTTGAGGAAAATCCGGGACGAAACGAACACTATCATCGATCTGCCCGCCGAGGGAGACGAGAGCGATGTGATCACTGTTCGCGGCAAGCGCGAGAACGTCGAAGAAGCAGTGAAGAGGATACAGCAAATACACAACGAAAAAGCCAATATTGTTACGGAGGAAGTGACAATTGCGCCTAAATACTACAACTCGCTGATCGGCGCCGGCGGGAAACTTATCCATTCCATTATGGAGGAATGTGGCGGGGTCCTAATTAAGTTCCCACCTGCAGAGAGCGACAGCGATAAGGTACTTATCAAGGGTCCCGTAGAAGACGTGGAGAAGGCGAAGCAACAGCTGTTAGCGCACGCTTCCGAGAGGGAGCTGACGTCACACACTGCCACGGTTCGCGCTAAACCTGAACATCACAAATTCCTCATCGGAAAGAATGGTGCTAACATTAAGAAAATTCGAGAGCAAACTGGTGCTCGAATCATTTTCCCAACTGAAAAAGATGACGATAAGGAAGCTATTTTCATAATCGGTAAGATAATACTTACTATTTATTAGTTTAAAATTATTTCAATCGACGCATTACCATGCTATATGTCCTCGTTTCGTTATAAAATATTCGAAATGTCCCTCCAAACTCATGATAAAACTTTGCTCAGTGTTAAAGCTTATAAAACAGAAGTCCTTAGCAACAAAGATTAATATTCTAACTACCAGAATTTGTTACCTGATATTATGCAATGTATAACGAATGTCTGTGGCAGGTCGCGAGGAGCAAGTGGAAGCGGCACGTAAGCAACTAGAAACGGCCGTGGCAGAGATCAGCAACGTGTCGGAGGGCGAGATGGCGGTCGCACCACGACACCACCGACACTTCGTGGCGAGACGTGGCGAGGTCTCGTGTCTTTTACTTATTTTCATATACAAACTACAGGAAAATTGTGATGATATCAGCTAGTTTAAATAGTTTTTGTCTCAAGTCAAATCAGCAATACTGAAGTTTTGTGTCAGATGTTGAAAAATAGTCCTATAATAACACTAAACAAAATGAATAGGCAAAATTTTGTCACAGTAAACTAGAAAAAGTTTATAAGTTTGGAGGTCTTTTTTTCACTATCACTGTCCCATTAATTTTTTATTTCCCACACAAACATAATTTCTCTCTGGACTTAACTCTGAAGTCCAAATCGACGAAAAATGAAGCTCGTTCCAAAGCTATATAGAATAAAGATGATATATCGGTGTAATCATGTGTAGGTGCTGCGGCGTATCGCAGACGACTGCGGCGGAGTGCAGATTTCGTTTCCGCGCCAGGGCGTCAACAGCGACCGCGTCGTGCTCAAGGGACCCAAGGATTGCATCGAGGCGGCCAAAGCGCGCATCACTGAGATCATCGAGGACTTGGAATCTAAGGTATGTATATCATCACGATTCGTACTTTATGACACCGATATTTTAACACAGTTCAAATCATGGTCAGAATGAGACCTTTATAATGTACTTGGAATTTTTCTTATGGATCATTTATTTGGTATATTATTAATTAGTACAGTAATACAATAGATTTTATGTTGTAGAAATATAAATATTTTAAGCTTGGTTTTGGAGACACTTGCGTAAATTTATTTAAAGTTTTAAGTGACATGAGTATAGACTAGCACCTAAAACATAACATTTTGAAAATAATGAATATATCTGTAGCTAAAAATTAAAAAAAAAAATGGTGGGCCTAAACTAGATCCTAGCGTTGAATAATTAAAATATTATTACGTCATATAACTTCAGTAATTTGATTATTAAATAGTAGAGTTAATAAAACAATCTTGTATTTCAGGTGACAATCGAATGCATAATCCCGCAACGCCACCACCGCACCGTGATGGGCGCGCGCGGTGCCAAGGTGAAGGACATCACTGCAGAATACGATGTCCAGATAAAGTTCCCGGAGCGTGACGCGGGCGAGCGGGACGCGGCCGCGGGCGCCGATATCCCGGTGAAGAGCGAGGAGGGCGCCGAGCCGGGCGTCAATGACATCATCAGAATCACTGGGCGCCCCGAAAACTGCGAGGCTGCTAAGAAAGCTCTGCTTGAACAGGTATGGTGAATGTTACTGGTGTAGTGTAGACAATATAATATATGTACATAGTCTACAATGTATAGCAATGATTATTACAATCATCTTATTGTTAGTAAACATTTAGTTATTGGTTGAGACTTTTATATTAAGTTTGCATTTTACTCCCAATAATATAAATATGTGACCACAGCTACTTCTAAATTGTATTAAATTTTAAGGTGCCTATTACCATAGACGTGAATGTACCTAATGAGCTACACCGAGTACTTGCTGGTCAAAAGAGAAGAGAATTGATGCAAACTTACGATGTTCACATCCTAATGCCACCCGCTGAAGAAAATAGTGATGTTGTGAAGGTATGTATAAAATGAATTTTATGTTTTCATAAAGATGTAACAAGAATATTAGTAAAATATATTTTCTTTTTAGGTAACTGGAACCCCAGCTAGTGTTGAAAAAGCAAAGGAAGCCCTTGCAGATAAAATTGTAGAGATGGAGAAAGAAAAAGAAGATAGACTTCTCAGGTATTTTCATGATACAAGATTTTTTGGTTATAATATATTTCTCACCGTTTTATTATTTTACAGGTTTGTTATTGTTTCTTTTGTAATTCCAGGTCATTTGAATTAAAATTCAAAGTTGATCCTGAATACCATCCCCTTGTCATTGGCAAAGGTGGTTCAGTTATTACTAAGATTCGCACTGATTATGGAGTACAAATAAACTTGCCTAAACGTGGTGACCCCGATGATGACATCATTACTGTTCAGGGTTATGAGGATAAGGCCTACCAAGCCAAGGATGCCATTATGGCAATAGTGCATCAACTTGTAAGTATTACATTAGTTGCCTTATTGGCAAAATAAATAAACAAATTTAAAATTAAGGCGTTTGCACAGAAGAAATAATAGTACTTATAATAAGTACAGAAGACGAACTCCGCAAAATCATTTAAATAAATAGCGACTCTTGCTGCAACGCAATAAAGTGTAATTCAGGTCGCACAGCGCTAATCAAAAACGCGTAATGAGTTGCCTTCCTTTCTAGCACTATTGCTTATCCTCTCTGGCAATGTCAGGGTTGTCTTTTTTGAAAGAATAAAATTTATCTGAAAGTTTAATGAAAAGTTACATGCCCATGCTACTTTAATGAAGAAATGAGAAGATGGCCGTATGGCATATTATGTTAATCTGTACATACTTTGTCTGTTTAGGAAACAGAAAAAACAGTCAATTTCAAACTTTAAATATTCTCTGAATTCTTATTTAATTGTAAGTACATAACTAGTAACTATACTACAATAATAATAATGTGAATATAGAGGACATAAATAAGGATAACAGCAGGGCTATTCAGTTTTGTAACTTGACAGCGGATTCCGCGATGAGTGTCAAAATTGAAGTTCGAGTCCGAGATCTTGATATGTGATTCTCGAATCATTTGGTACGCACTTGCGAAGTGAAGGGAGTCTCGAACTCAAACGTCAAACGACTAAAGATGGCCTCGCCTCGGTATGAATAAACGAATCGGTAAAATTAAATAAATAATTGAACACAAATAAACGAGCCATGGTATTTATTAGTACCTAATAACTAAAATATAACAAAAATAACTTATTTTTATTTCAAAAATCTTTAGTTTACTCGAGAACGCGATAGCTCTTGACTAACTTTTCGTTTGACAATTGGACACGAGCTTCGACGGTGACGTAATTCGATGATCGAGAATAATAAATATCCTGTAATCATCTAGTACGGCACTTGCGAAGTGAAGTGATCCTAGAACTCGAACGTCAATTTTGAAACTCCGCTGTCACAAAAGTTACAAAAGAGAATAGCCTTCCTGATGTCAACAACGTCAACCTAATGACTAATTAGATAGAAGTTCATTCAATGTCCTTAGGAAGTGTGAAAAACGTGAGATTCGGATCTTTGTTATTGTTTAAGCAGCGGAATGCGATGCAATATGCTTTTGCCCTCATTTTAGTTCTTATCGTAGGGATAGCGCGACGCAGCGTATTGTATCAAACTAAATTGTGGCATGTGTGATCACATGATGAAAAGTGACATTTATAAAAATTAAATAATTTTGTATTTTTTTCTGAAAGTTTAATTTTTCATATGTGTGATAGATTACGGACGTATGACAGCCATTATGAATTTTCTGAATTAGCCAGACATGCCGAACGCGGCATGTACTTGTAACATCATAGTTGAAATGCGGAGAGCAACTGGGCGGAGCTAATACAAACCCTAAATTAAAACTAAATTTTTATTTTTCATTGTTATACGTACGTGTTTCATATTTATTTACTTTTACAGGATAACCAGTACCGAGAAGAAGTGGACATTGACCCCCGAGTACACAGAAGGCTTATTGGTCTTAGAGGCAAGAATATCAAGCGTATAATGGAAGAGTATAAGGTGGACATCCGGTTCCCGAAGCACGGCGACGACAGCGTTGTGGTGATCGCTGGTGAGGAAGACAATGTCCTTGATGCCAAGGATCACTTGCTCAACATAGCAGAAGAATATGTAAGTGTTGATAAAATAATATGTATGATATATAATTATTTTTATACGAAATGCAAAGACTTAATACAATGGAATCGAATTATAAGTATCAATTATAAAAATATTTCATTATTAAGTAGTTTACATAATAAAATAATATTTTTGCATAAGAACATGTTTTATAATGTTTTTAGTGTAACAAAAAAAATGACTTAAATTGATTACTAAAGTTATTTCCGCCAAGTAATGTTTAAGGTTTGCTTCCTTGTCAACGTTATTATAACATTACTAGCTGACCCGGCAAACTTTGTACTGCCTAACAACTCCCCCCCCCTCCCTCTCCCCCCCTCCCTCTCCCCCCCTCCCACTCCTTTTCGCTCTCCCTGTTAGTTATAATATAAAAAAGTTAGATATGTTGCTAAGGCTACATTAGAAAGTTAATATGGTCTTTAAGTTTTCAAAGAGATCGGACCTCATACTACAGCTATGAAACAGACAAATTTCTGAACGTACCTATAAATATTTGACAACCAAATGACAATTTGACAAAATACATCAAATGTTTCACAGCTAGGAACATTTTGTATTGGAAAATAAAATGGTCGTTTTAAATATTTTCCGTTACTTATTATTTGTTTCTCACCGTTTAAACCTTCCCTGAAGTTCCACAAGTATTTCAAAATCAAAACTAGCTAAATCCGTCCAACCATTCTCTAGTTTTAGTGAGACAAACGAATTGATTTTTATATATGTATATTATTATGTTACCGGCAAAACCCGATTTCAGGTTAAACTAGTTTGGCCTAGGCCAGACTAGTTTGGCCTAGGCCAGACTAGTTTGGCGCGACACGATTAGGCAAAACTAGTTTCTCGTCAATCTAAAACTGATTAGAACCAAATAAATCATTGTTAACCCAAAAGTAGTAAATGATCACCAAAATTAAAACAGCATTTTAATGTAAAATTATAACCAAAGACGGTAATTCATTTTTTGATTCACAAACAGGCTTCAGAACGTCTCCGGCGTGGCGAGAAGTGCAGCCCCTCTGCCCTTGCGTAACAAACTGCAGGCACTCCATGCTCGCTTACGCAGCTTCGGTTTATTGGTCGCCTGCGGCGACCAGCCTCAGCCGCTTCGGCTCACATGGTGCCTGCAGTTGGTTACAGCGGGCGGGGGCTGCACTCCCTCCGCGCCTCCGGGGTTTACATTCACTCTAGGGGTAGGGCAGACTAGTACCACGTGGAGTCGGGGTTGACTAAGTCGGTTTTTTAACCATTTCGACCTACATCTGGAAATTAAAAGAATCCAAAAGAAACAATATATACGCGAGCAGTTAATTTGGTGATCATTTACTAATTTTACTACACTGGTGTTCGAATACAATTTGAAGTGCAGTTGTGACTAAAATAGCTAGTACTATTGTAATTTTAGACGTTATTTTTCTGGTGTTAAGTATATGTTTTTGGTAAAAGAACTAAGGGTATTAAAGCATTTTATGGTGATCATTATATTTAACCCCAATAAGTTTCACCTTTAACTTAACTGGCCGATCTTAGAATATAATCGAAACAAACAACCGGGCTATGAGGTTTTAAGCACAAAGATTTGTCGAATAAATATAAATCCGTAACAATTCGGTTCTAATCAGTTGTAGACTGACGAGAAACTAGTTTTGCCTAATCGTGTCGCGCCAAACTAGTCTGGCCTAGGCCAAACTAGTTTAACCTGAAATCGGGTTTTGCCGGTAACATATATATAGATAATAAATGTCATGTCGACTGATAATTTAACGATAACATAAAGAAGTATTATCAAATATGGTTATTTTTTACCAACAGCTCCAAGATGTGGTGGATCGGTACCAGCGTCCGGCTGCGCCATCGCTGGACTTTGGCGAAATGTTGAACACTGAGACTACGAGCAGCAGCGCTAGTGCCAACGCAGCCGCGCCCGCCGCCGGCTTCGTGGTGAAGGGCGGGCCCTGGGAGCAGCGGGCTCCCGATACAGCTTCCACCCACGAGTTCCCCACCATGCCGGGGGCCCCGCGTGCTGCTGCTGCGCAGCAGCAACCATCCCCTGCTGCCTGGGGACCACGCCGCTAGTCCTTGTCTCAGGGACCGCGCTCCAACGCCGAAGACGTTGGGCGATATACTAATGTATAGGCACCGCGAGTTGAGGCTATAGCGCGCGTCAATATTGATGGTCTCTCGAATTCGCCACAAGTTCAAAGTTCCGGCGATAATTATTATATAATCTTAGATGGGAATGGCGCGAACTATACAAGGGCATGCCACTCATATACTCATACTTCTTGCTGAAAATAAATGATGTAATTTTAATACAATAAATTTGTCTGCCCGCCTCATTGAACGTCGCCGTAGCCTATACAGTGCTGTTGACTAGGGTCCCGTTATTCTTCGCGACTCGAAGGTTGCTCGATTTTCGGCCTATTTTATCGAAGTGGACGCGGTTAGGTTATAGTTCCGTTTTATGTAACGATAGAATTTATATGCGTCCAGTGAAATTACTGCATTTCCCGGAAACCGTTTCGGGATTTTGATATGACAAATGTTCAACTTGATATTACTGTTAGTGCTGAATGCCATATCCATTATACATTATGGAATTATCACTTACAATTTCATTTTATTTTAAAGCCATAGTTCTAAGTTGTTTGCTGATACGAGTAATTATTAATATATGGAAAAATTATAGTTATATATAATTATATTTCATCAGTAACCATTATGGAGTGCATGTATAGAAGTTTCTATGTACTTATCGTTTAAAATTGCAATGAATTATGTTATCATAATAATTTTCATGTTATTTTTTTACAATAATTTTTAATGTTGTCTATAACATTAATGAATCATTAAGTGATAAGACGAAAATAAATATTTTTACAAAGTAATTTGTATATAGCAAATTGTGTTTGAAATATTAATAAAATCTTTTACAGGAAGCTTTTATTGTTTAAATTCTAATCCACTTAACTGAATTTAAGAGAGTGTATTGTCCCTTGGACACTATCATATAAAGGAAGCTTTCCAGGTGAACGATGATTTTGCACACCGCCCAACGTCAAGCTGAGTTTTGGTGCGAAACTTATTAAGTTGGTTAATTCCATAAAGTACTACTACAACAAGATGTCTGTGATTGAATTGATGGGGATAAGAGTTTATGATACATTAGAATTCTTTGTGGCATTACTACTCGCACTAAACTTTTGTTTAAGCTGCGCAATAAATATTTTTCGGGTACTGTTGGAAGTTTGACCTTGTGGCAAATTAAGTCCCCAGCAATAGAACCCTTGCTTTCGTTGAACTTAGGGGCCATCCATAAATTACGTCACACTAATTTCCTGACTTTTGACCCTTCCCCCCGTCCTTGTTACAGCTGGTCACCTTTGTGAGACCTCCCCCCCTAGTGTGACGTCACATATTATGAAATTTTAAAATTAAAACAACAGTTCCGAAATAAGTACCAATATTCGATTTTAAAAGTGACGTCACGAAATTTAGGACCCCCTCCCGCCCCTTGTCACACAATGTCATACCTAACGTGTGATGTAATTTATGGATGACTGTCAAATTGCTATTTATTATGTCGACGGCTGCTGTCAGCGTGCAGTTGGCTTGCCGACCTGTCGGCGTGTCGACAAGGTACTCTGTGGTGTCGACTGCAAGCGTTGATGGTTGCAGTTGCCTCTGTCGACTGCAACGTGCAGAACGTGCTCGTGTGTAAAAGGGGCCATTGACGGAACGATCGATCGGTGCGATCCGTCGTTGCAGACCGATCGCACCGACCGATCGGCAGTGTATGTCAAGATCGTTAACGATTTGCTTGGTCGCAGACGATATCGGTGATCGCAACAAAAATCCATGCAATCATGAATATCGCACCGATGAATCGACTGTGTGTGGACCTTTGCGATCAGCGATGCGATATTTGTCTCATTCTGATGCCGGCCGCCGCACGCGTCGCATGTCTTCAATGCCTTGGCTAGTGCGTTACGTAGGTACTACGTAGTCTACGTACCTACCAACACTCGATGGACGAAACAAATAATTTTTTTTTGCCGTATTGGGGCGGCTTTAGAATACTAACCCCAAACCCACGCCGGATGGGTGTCGTAAGAGGCGACTCAATCCGGCCCGCTGGTGGTAGGGCCCTCAGAGGGATTATATTGGTAGTATTGATTTTAATTGTTAATTAATACCATTATTACTATTATTATTTCTCCATGGGGTTCGCTTTTACTTTTACTTTTCGCTTTTACCTTTGGTGTTGCTGATGTTCATGGGCGACGATAGCCACTAACCATCAGGTGGATCGTCAGCTCAATTGCCAGCTATTTCCATAAAAAAAACTTCGTGGACTTATCGAGGACCGATTCCGTGATGACAATTCAATATTAAAAAGAAAGAAAGAAAGAAAGAATCTAGTTACACGCTTTATATTAGCTTTAAACGGTTAGACTTCTTCCAAACTTCGTAGACCTATCGAGGACCAATGATAATTCAATATTTAAAGAAAAAAGAAAGAAAGAAAGAAAAAAAATGTTCGGTTATGTTCGGTTTACACGTATTAAGTAGTTAAGTAGTTAAATAAATTTTAACTAAATTTTAAGTAAATTAATACTTGTAAACGTACAATTTAGTAGTTTAGTAATCAAGTACAGTTTTACTTTTTTCTTTTGTAGCCGAATCAAAGTTACAGCCACATAGCTAAGGAAAAGAAGTTCATTTTCCATTTTGTAGGGCACGTATTGAATTATTTGAGCACGTCTTTATCCTTCCGTTTCAAACAAGTAATGTTTGATCGTTACGATCGATCGTTACGATCGATCGTTCGTGTATGAGCGGCACTTTTGAACCGATCGATCGGTGCGATGTCCGGCAGATCGATCGCACCGATCGATCGCATCGTCAATGGCCCCCTTTAAAGGGGCCATTGACGGAACGATCGATCGGTGCGATCCGTCGTTGCAGACCGATCGCTCCGACCGATCGGCAGTGTATGTCAAGATCGTTAACGATTTGCTTGGTCGCAGACGATATCGGTGATCGCAACAAAAATCCATGCAATCATGAATATCGCACCGATGAATCGACTGTGTGTGGACCTTTGCGATCAGCGATGCGATATTTGTCTCATTCTGATGCCGGCCGCCGCACGCGTCGCATGTCTTCAATGCCTTGGCTAGTACGTTACGTAGGTACTACGTAAGTACGTAGTCTACGTACCTTACCTACCAACACTCGATGGACGAAACAAATAATTTTTTTTTGCCGTATTGGGGCGGCTTTAGAATACTAACCCCAAACCCACGCCGGATGGGTGTCGTAAGAGGCGACTAAATCCGGCCCGCTGGTGGTAGGGCCCTCGGAGGGATTATATTGGTAGTATTGATTTTAATTGTTAATTAATACCATTATTACTATTATTATTTCTCCATGGGGTTCGCTTTTATTTTTACTTTTCACTTTTACCTTTGGTGTTGCTGATGTTCATGGGCGACGATAGCCACTTACCATCAGGTAGATCGTCAGCTCGATTGCCGGCTATTTGCATAAAAAAAAACTTCGTGGACTTATCGAGGACCGATGCCGCGATGACGATTCGATATTAAAAAGAAAGAAAGAAAAAAACCTAGTTACACGCTTTATATTAGCTTTAAACGGTTAGACTTCTTCTAAACTTCGTAGACCTATCGAGGACCGATGATAATTCAATATTTAAACAAAAAAGAAAGAAAGAAAGAAAAAAAATGTTCGGTTATGTTCGGTTTACACGTATTAAGTAGTTAAGTAGTTAAATAAATTTTAACAAAATTTTAAGTAAATTAATACTTGTAAACGGACAATTTAGTAGTTTAGTAATTTAGTAATTTAGTAATCAAGTAGAGTTTTATTTTTTTCTTTTGTAGCCGAATCAAAGTTACTGCCACATAGCTAAGGAAAAGAAGTTCATTTTCCATTTTGTAGGGCACGTATTGAATTATTTGAGCACGTGTTTATCCTTCCGTTTCAAACAAGTAATGTTTGATCGTTGCGATCGATCGTTACGATCGATCGTTCGTATATGAGCGGCACTTTTGAACCGATCGATCGGTGCGATGTCCGGCAGATCGATCGCATCGTCAATGGCCCCCTTAAGAGCGCTAATGTTCGGTTTACACGTATTATGTAGTTAACTAAATTTTAAGTAAATTAATACGTGTAAACGGACAATTTAGTAGTTAAGTAATCAAGTAGATAAGCAATTTAGAAATTTTTCTATTTTCTGTTAAGTAGGTGGGCGGGGCTTATCACTTAACACGTGTGGACAGGCACTTTTAAGTTAAAATTTAGTAAAATGCTTAAGTAGTTAAGTAGAATTGTATGAACTAAAGAGCTTTACTAAATTATTACGTGTGGACGGACACTAAAAATTATTCACTTAAAATTTAGTTAAAATTTACTTATCTATGTTACCGGATATCTGTATAATTCAGCATTCTATACGATACCTAGGCAATGTATAGAATATCTAAAACGTTCAGGTAACGTTTTGAATATTATTTATTTCATACTTAGCCCAGGCATTCTATACAATACTCCACGCGTAGTTGGTAATGTGTGTAAAAGACGGTTCTCTAAGCTGCCTTTTCGCCGAAAATTGTTTGGCCGATTATCACTTGCCAACTAACGTTTCGCAGAATTTTATTTCGCCGAATAATCATTTGCCAACTTATCACATTTTTTTTTTAATTTCCCAACCTAACAGTTGCCAACTGTACGTTTGGTATGCCTTTTATAATGACACTTTTCAAAAGGCCAACTTTCAAGTAGTGAAAGTTTCAGTTAGAGTAATATTCATTTGGTTGTATATTGTTTATAAACCTAGGTTTGTAAATTTGCGGTTCTTGTTATCTTTATTTATTTATTTATTATAGGATTACCAACATAAGATACAGTTTCATCATTTGCAATACAAGTTGTTACTTATCATATTAAATCTTACTGTTCCTACAATTACAGGTAACCACAGCATGCTTTGCAAATCTGGGGGCACGGCAGTGCCCCCGCCAAGTCGAGCAAAAAAGCGGCACGGCCGTACCATCCTTTTCTCGAAGCAATTCAGGCCATTTTCGACCCCCTATAACTTCGTTGTGGATAAAGCTAGAAGCTTGAATTTTTAGTAACCAAGCAGGCATTGTATAAACACGGTATATTTCAAATTTCATTCAATTTGAACCAGTGGTTTATGAATTATAACTAGTCAAAGTTTCTTAATTTCGTCACTCACTGACTGACTGACCGATCATCAAAACTCAAAGGCACTTCTAGCAGACACAGAAGCTTCAAATTTGGAACACAATTAGTGTTTAGTGTATAGATCAACGAAAAACTAAAATATTTTGCAATTTCGGTCCAGTTTTCTAGATACATCAACTGCATAAATAACTTTGTAATCCCATATAAATATATAGGATTACAAAGTTACATTTGCAGTTAATGAATTACTGTACCTGTATAATAAAGTAACATTTGCAGTGAATGAATCAGTGTACCTGTATATAATATAATAGAATAATAGGTGTAGATAGGTACCTAGATATAATTATATTTAAAGGTAACTTGTAAAAGGAAAAAAAATTAGAACTATCTACAAAAAGAAATGAGATGCCATCAAAAACAAAACTTGTAAAAAAAACCAAGTCTCGCAACTCAGTTCTTCTACCGTAAAAAGTTGTAAGATCCATGTAATACCAAGTCGGTTAATTTATTCAGTTCCTACTTAAGGGTCCTTCTGTCTTAAGTTATTACGTAATTAGCTAACCTAACAAGTAACACATCTTATAGTGACCATATTATGAATATTAAAAATCTTTTATGTTTTAAATAAATAGATTGACTTGGCAATCGCACTAAAAAATCAAATTTAATATAATATGTAGGTATTACTTGTGAGATACATTGTGTTTTCATGCGATGGTCAAGTTGATCTATTTATTTAAAACATAAAAGATTTTTAATATTCATAATATGGTCACTATAAGATGTTGTTACTTGTTAGGTTAGCTAATTACGTAATAACTTAAGACAGAAGGACCCTTAAGTAGGAACTGAATAAATTAACCGACTTGGTATTACATGGATCTTACAACTTTTTACGGTAGAAGAACTGAGTTGCGAGACTTGGTTTTTTTTACAAGTTTTGTTTTTGATGGCATAGTCATCTTCCGGTGACATATGCACTTTTAGGGAGAATTTAGGGGTTTTTGATACATAAAAAGGCTTCCAAACTTCTCCGGCGCTGCGGGAAGTGCAGCCCCTCCGCCCTTGCGTAACAAACTGCAGGCACTCCATGCTCGCCTACGCAGCTTCGGCTTTTTGGTCGCCTGCGGCGACCAGCCTCACCCGCTTCGGCTCACATGGTGCCTGCAGTTTGTTACAGCGGGCGGGGGCTGCTCTCCCTCCGCGCCTCCGGGGTTTACATTCACTCTAGGGGTAGGGCAGACTAGTACCACGTGGGGTCGGGGTTGACTAAGTCGGTTCTGTCACCAATTTTGAAAAATCCGAAGCTGCGTAGGCGAGCAGTGTAGTGTAGGAGCCATTAGACTGCATCTCTCCTTACCATCAAGTGTGATTTCGGTCAAGCATTAATTTAAAATGTATAAAAAAATATCTATTCATGCAGGTTATAATTTGTTTTGAGTGTGTTTTTAAGTAAATTCTTAATTCCAACCTCCATCCAAGTTGACTATACATACCCAAATCTAACTTTATTCATTGCGGGTGAACCTGCAGGTATTCTGTACAGTAGTTGGGAAACGTATACATTACCTAGGCAAACTATGTAATGGTGATAATATTCATATAATTTAATACATTGCCAAAACGACCCAGGTATTATACACATTTCCTAGGAATTGTGTTGAATACCAGCATTATACAGATATCCGGTAACATCTACATAACTACTTAATACGTGTAAACCGGACTTAAAGGCGCCACAGAGTACTTAATCACTGCGCCTTTAGTTTGAATTGAAAAGTTAACGGAGGGCAAGCCGGCGGGGCGGGACACACATTTTGTTCGAGATGTCTGTTCTATGTCATTAAACTTCAATGATGATATTACCACAGAGTACTTAATCACTACGATTACTGAGTTGATTAAATAGTTCGTTTCAGCGAATAGTACCTATGGCGTTATGTTGGCTCCCCTGTCTGCACAGAACACAATTGACAATATACTCCTGCCTGTCTGTCAAAGTCATTGGCACGAAAAGACGCTTCCGTAGATTTCGTTTGTTTTCATTTGATTTTCGACTGAAATCATGCCCAAAACTTTGAAAAGTGGTGAAAGAATGATGGTGTTAAAGGTGAAAAAATTTTGTGAACGTGAAAAACGTAATAATGCCCCATTAATTCCTTTAAGATGTGTTCAGGCTCGTGTCGCTGCCATTACAGGTTAGTCAAATAGGGTTACCAGTAACTGTAGCAGATAATAATTTCCACACTTGAATTGCCGTTTTTTTAAAACGGTAGTTATTTGTAAGACCTAAGCAAGCATGTGTGACTCTTAGATGAAGGAATGAAAGGCAGATAACGTCGTTCGAATATGACGTAAGCCTACCAAGAATAATACAAAATAAAAAACTAATACAATCTCGTGTCACTACTAAAGAAAGCGTCAAATTGCATGAACATCGCAATTGTCAAAATTTATTAAATAATTTTATCAGTTATAATGCCGTCTTGCATTTTTAAACAATTTAAAAGTAGTTCGCAAAATCAAAGAAAAGAAGATGGAATATCTTTTCACAGATATCTGTTCATTATTTTATTATTTATTTATAATAATATTTTTGCGGTTTGCTCGGAACACAAAACCTCGACAATTATTCATTTGTATATTGTTTGTATACCAGCTTTATGTGAAAATCGGTTACCCTAAATTTGGGGAAATATGCATGAGCTATTTGAGCACTGGTCGATTTATAAATGTATGTCGAAATAAATATATTTAAAAAGTAAATATTTGAAATATTTGTATTTATTTAAACCTTTAAAATCAAGAATACAGAAAGAAAGAAATACAGCCAATGCATAAACACCTATCGCTGGGATATTATAACCGGGTTAATTGAAAATGTCACGTTTGCCCACGATAAAATGCATGATTGAAAGAAAATATTATATTATATTTTAGTTTCTGTTTTTAGTTTAGCCTACTCACTAAAATGATTTCAATTATAATTTTGCAGATTGCCGACAGCTGCTATTACAAGAGAAAAAAAAATGCACTTTGCCTCGTCTTTTATTATGCGTACCACAAAGGACTGGAATTAATTGTCCGCGTGGGTGTTCCCGTCAGATTATAATGTGGGTGTCTTCAAGTCAAGAGTGAATAGGCTTCTACTAAGTTAGTGTGATTTACCATCCACGACTTCATTACCGCTTACCATCTCAGGTAGTTCTGTGGTCAAACACTAACTTATTCTGCATAAAAAAGTCCATAGGTTAATTAAGACAATTAAATATATTTAAGTATTATTTTATATTAAAAGAACATTTACATATATTTTGATAAGTGTACTTTTTGATAACTAGTGATGAAATTAAAATCAATTATGATTATCACATTAATTTATTACAACGTAAATTTTTGTCTGGTTTTCTATGCATTTGTTTCTCCTATCTCAGGAACGGCTTAATAAAATATTCGGTTTTCACTGACGTATTGTAATGAGTTTGGGTTAACATTTAGTGTTTGTTTTATTTGAATCGGTTTACAAATAAAAAAATCACGACAATTTAAAGAATACCATCCCTACTTTTATCGACTGTGGGCTTACCGAAGCGAAGCAAGGGCGTTCACTAGACTAGTAATAAATAATTTGCCAATTTAATTGTGCATAATGTGTTAAGTTGGAAATATGTCAAACAACATTTACAAAATTGCGGGAGTTTGTGACTTTTCATTTGGCATCCTTACACACACAAAGAATTACGTGTCCATACGGTGCCACTGCTAGCTGACATTAAGGTTGTCACGCACACATAGGGAAAAAGTGACTTCACGTCATTCGTTACATTTCTTTGCGAATGTTCCATCTGCCTTTTATTTCCTTCATCTGAGGTGTGACTGTGACTATTATTGGTTTATGTATGACTTTGACAATAGACAAATAAACCGAAATATTTGTTTTAGGTGTATCCGAAAAAACCGTGTCTAAAATCACCAAAGAAGGTGAGGTCGCAGCCAACACGTCGACTAAGGTCACAACACCACGCAAAAGCGGTCCTCGGCCTAAAAGAATCGAACTGGATGACTTCGAACGGTGTGCTATAAGGCATAAAATACATGAATTTTATTCCGTAAAAAAGGAATTGCCTACTCTAACAAAGTTATTGCATGAAATGCGAAGCGAGATAGATTTCAAAGGAAGTCGTACCACTTTGTGGAGAATAATGAAAGATATGGGGTTTTATTTTAAAAAATGTAGATCCAAAAGGAAAGTCCTAATGGAGAGATACGATATTGTCGCCTGGCGTTATCGATACCTGGAAGAATTGCGAAATAATCGTCTCGGATACCAGCGCCCAGTTGTATATTTGGACGAGACATACATACACGCAACATATTGCGCCGGAAAATGTTGGCAAAGCGAACAAGAAGAAGGTGTATTATCATCAGACTCCAAAGGGCCACGTTGGATTATCGTCCACGCGGGTGGTGCAATGGGTTTCATACCCAATGCTCAACTGATCTTCAGATCTCAGTCACAAGCGGCCGATTATCACGATGATATGAATAAAACTAATTTTAATAAGTGGCTTAATGAAAAGCTTATACCGAATCTGCCTCCCCAATCAATTGTGGTGATGGATAACGCCTCATACCACACAGTACAGCTTAACAAAGCACCAACAATTTCAAGCAGAAAGGCAGAAATGCAAAACTGGATAACAAGTAATGGTCTTTCTTATTTGCCATCTATGGTAAAAGCCCAGCTATTTCAAATAATAAAGGAGCACAAACAGCCGCCCGTATATGAAGCCGATATAATGTTGGAAGCGCATGGGCATAAAGTGGTTCCACCTTACCACTGCGATTTAAACCCCATAGAGCTGATATGGAGTGTCTTAAAAAGACGAATTGCTGAAAAAAACGTAGGTCAAGAAGCAAATAAAATAGTCCAAATCACAGAAGAAGCCTTTGCAACGATCACCGAAGAAGAATGGAGAAAAGAATGTGAGCACGTGAAAAAAGTGGAAGAAAAATATTACGCCGATGGCCCAGTTATTGATAGCGAGATGGACAGGTTCATAATTGAAGTGGGAGACGATAGCGACACTTCTGATGACGAGGATGATATGGAAGATGAAGATGACGACGATCTCTCGGGTATAAGTCCGTTGGATGAGCATTTTTTGTCTGATCATAATTATAATAAAAAATGTTAAATAATTTATGCTTTTTATTACTGTCCTGACTTTTAAAATGATAATCGAATATTTTGTAATGAAACAACTTTTACGGATTTTATCGCGATGGTAAAGTGGGGGCGTAAAAGTTGTTTCATTATAATGAGTGAAATTTGCGTAAACACAAGTAAACAAATATTGATTAATTTGTAAATATATAAGAATCTAACTAAAAACCCCACCCTTACTTTGAGGTAGGTTATTATAGGTATGTGACAACACTGGAAAACATCGCTGCCAACATAACGCCATAGGTACTATTCGTTGAAACGAACTATAGATACAATTTATAGACGATTCTCTTCACTTCACAGAGTACTTTGTTATGACAATGTCATAATGACATATGTTCTCATTGTCAGAAACGTAGTGAAGTATGTACTCTGACTACTCTGTGTTTTTATTTTAAGATACTTTGATTAAAATAAGTATCAATACTATCAATAATTAAAATTAAATTTTGAGGGTGCTGGTACTGCTGGTTTACCAGTAGACGGATAAAATAATATTTATCAAAGCTCTTTAGTGATTAGTGAAACGTGTTTATTTAATAAGTTGGTTCTTTAAAATTAATTTCTTATTTACAATGCCTGCGTATACCTGGTATGTTTTAGTGAATTTAGTGTATTACTTGATACATTGTACTTTAAATTGGTGAAAATTTGGTCATAAGCCTTTATACATTTCCCCCAGGACCTCCAATAAAAAAACAAAACGGAATGATAAAAATTTACCAAGTATAGAAGTATGTAACCACCCATTAAAATCTGAGACATCTACCATGGTAAGTAGTGACATGAAATACACACGAAACATGAATTATGAAACTGATATAATAATAAATATGAAACGAATACAGTATTTCTACTACTTTATACTAGTAATTCTTTAGTAAGATTAGAATAGTTTCAGGGCTTGTTTCACCATCTTCAAGTAGAGTCCTGAATAAGCTATTCGCCGGTTAAAGTGACGTTAAAGTGTCATTTTACATAAACGAAATGTCAACTTAACCAACGAATAGCTTACTTCGGACTTACTTGAAGATGGTGAAATAAGCCCTCATAATAATAAAAAAATATGCCAATGTATTTTCTGAATGGAATTTTGAATATAAATCTTAGTTCGTCATTAGTTGATAAAAGAATCTTCCCATACTCCACATACACAGTAAAGCCATAATTTACTGGGTTGTTAAAATAGGTTTTGCAAAAGTGTGCATGTGGACTGAGGGATTATTTTTTAAGTTACTCATATTTTTTCAAAATCAAGGAGAAATTTAGAAAAAAAAATGTGAAAACATTGTGGTGAAGATAAAAAAATTGTGAAACGTAATGTAAGATAGTTGGGGTTGATAAACTGGAACACTCAATCCGCTAACTTAAGAAATTACTGTAATCTCATATCTCAAAATATATTAGATATATGCGTGGACATAAAAAAAGAACGGACGTAACCTTGTCTAATCGAGAGTGAAGCTGACAGCTGACAGCTCGCTCACCATGTGTGCGTAATTTTTTAATTTTTGATTCGCCATGGTGTCAATGTCGTAGCCGTATGGTGTCAATGTGTGGGTGTGTGTACCCGAGCTTGTGAAATTGTTACTTAAGTTTAACACAATTAAAATTTTTGTGAAAGCCTAATTTTAAGAATCCACACTGCAAAAAACATAACTTTCTAGTAACATATGTTTTGAAATATTTCAGAAAATAAGTTCAAACAAAAAATTTGTTGAAAACCTTCAAAAATGGAGCTCACCTTTTGAAGAGTTAGATCCTTTATTGAGATTTGAACAAATGAATATGGAGGAGGTCAGTATTATCATTAAATAATTTTATTGAGTAAAGTTTCACTTTTTAAATAAAATAAACAACAATAACATATGTTGCAGGAGCTTATTCCAGTAGAAGCAGAGCATGACTTTGTAAACTATATAAAAGCTTGGAATTCAAAACGCACACTGATACTCAACAAATATACAACTGGGGAGAAATTAACTATTATTAGTAGTTTTTTACCAGGAGGGGAGAAAAGTATGTAAATAAGTAACAGAGATAAAATGACTTCTACCGAAAAAATATTGAGATAAATGTACTAACCTGTTGTTGTTTGCTTTTTTTTGTTTTTTTTTTTTGTTGTTTTATTTTAAGTTAGTTCATTTTCAGCCCTAATAAGGCAAGTGTCTAATTTAAATGAGAAGGTGAAACACAGATTAGAACAATTGGATGATTTTGATGAGTCTGCTATTAGAAAGACTATGGGACTCAGTCAGCAGGAATTTGTAACAAAAATTCATATGCTTGATGATGAAATAAAAAAGGTAGTATGAATTATTTTTATGTATTTCACAGTCACCTAGTAGATACATACTATTCTTGCTAAAGTTTTTATTGTTCATTTTATTATATTTTTGTCATTTAATTTGCTGGAAATCCTTTCTAAAATATGTTATAAACCTATGCGGTACTTTAATTGAACCGAGAATTGGATGATCGGTACATATTATTCAATGTGGCATTGCTATCTCACATTGTTCGTAAGAAAAAGAGAGAGATAGATATTCTATCTCTCTCTTTTTGATACTAGATGATTTGTGTGAAATGTGCTGACCTTATAAAAAAATCATTATAAAACAAAATACGTAAATTCGCTGAATTTAAATGTGTTACAAAAGTGCATCCATGTGAATATGTCAATTAAAATAATACATTTCCTTACTAATAATAACAAAAATAAATTGTAAATAATAATTACAGGCCTGGGAAACTGAACAAAGAGTCAGAGCATTTAAAATTGGAATACAGTGTTCAAAATTACTGTCTGATATAAATGTGATGCAGTTTTATCCCAGCAAGTTTGTCTTAATTTGTGACGTACTAGACAACTTTGGTAACTTGGTATATGATCGTTTGAAAAGCAAAAGTTTTGGGTAAGTTTCTTTGCATATGTTCCACATAGACTTTGTTATGTTCAGCTATTATTTTCCTATTCAAGTATTATTTTACTTATTTAAGTTAAATAATTCAAATTAAGTTACTTTTTACTGTAGACTGTGGTAGAGATTAGGTTAGTCCTGATCGCAGGACCTTATGCACTTAAACAAGCAGAGATATCACGTCGCACAACCTAACAATATTGGAATCATTTAAAAGTTTTAAAATATCATATATCTATTAATTTTTTTATACTAATTTGCTGTTACAGAAATATGGAAATTAAAAGCATCCAAGATATAGACCCAAACGAGGTTCCAGAGGCAGCAAGGGAAACTTGCCAGAATTGGATGTTCAAAATGGCTTCTATCAGGGAGTTGCTGCCTCGGCTGTATATGGAGATGTCGCTGCTCAAATGTTACGCCTTTATATCTAAGGATGAGATTGAACCAACTATTGCTAGACTCACGACGATGATCAGGGGTATCGGGAACCCGCTGGTTGCTGTCTACTTACGAGTGTATTTGTGTAACGTCGCTGCCAAACTATTAGGCAAGGAGAGTGAAACGTATTTTTACGAAAACCTTAAAGAATTTCTGGATGAATATCCACAGGTAATTTTGATAACTTATTTTTTTTTTGTGCAAAGACCTATAATAGATGAATATTTTGTAAATAATAAGTTGGTTGGTTGAAGACATCTATACAAAATAAAATAAAAATATGTTCGATTACACTTTTCAGTTCGTGTTACCAGTGTTGGTTTTATATTGTGAGTTAATGCATTTTTTAAATTTTAGGTATTCCATCCCATGCTTATAAAAAAATATAGCGCACAGCTGTTGACCCTCGATCAGTATTTGAGTCTTTATGTACCAGCATTAGATTGGTTGCTTTATGGCACTCTGAATTCCAGCAAATGTAAAATAACCCTTTTAGAAGAATTCTTGGCCAAATGCGAACAAATGGAAAACAAGTAAGTCAAATCAAATCAAATGTTTTTATTCAAAATTCGTTTGGTTTAAAAACACTTTTTGGAAGTCATGCAAGCTACGTCAATGCTTCAACAAGGCCCAGCAGCCCTACTGTGAGAGGGCCCGGGAGAAGAAGCAGCAAAAAACTACCGGGATTGTTTTTTCCTGCTCACAGTTACAAATAGCATTATCACCTACTACAATCTATATTCATAAAACTCATGTCCAAGCAGTCTTGTCTTTAAAATAATAATCTAATTTGTAATATCCTTTCGTCATAAGAATGCATTTTAATATGAGTTTTAAATTTAAGGTGAGGCATTTCTGTAAATTTTGATGGAATCTAATATATAAAATTCTCGTGTCACGGTGTTAGAAGTTGAACTCCTTCGAAACGGCTCGACCGATTTTTGTGAATCTTTGCGTGCATACCGGCTAAGGTTGAGAATCGGACAACATCTATTTTTCATCCCCCTACCCCTAAAGATTTTTTGGCAGAACAACGTTTGCCCGGTCAGCTAGTTTTATTATAAATCTTTACACATGTACCCATGAACGAGCCACCAGTTTTACTATGATTGTATGTAACTTTTGTTAAATGATAAATAAATAAATAAACATAGTCTAAAATTTGGTACAATCAGTTTAGCCTTGTTCCTCGTATTAATATTGTGGATGTCACTCTTCTTAAGAAAACTATCGTAATATTTCTTAACATACAAAACATTATCCAATATAATAATATATGCTACTTAGTAAAGAATCACCATACAAATTCTGTAATAAGGAGCGATTTAAGTAACCGTTAGTGACTGTGAGTTGGGGCGTTAGAATATTAATTACCTTAAAGAGATCCTTAAGCGAGTCCCTAGGCCTGAGGTTGTAAATGGCATGGACTGCTCTTTTCTGTAAAATAAATATTGACTCAATATCTGCAGCTGAGCACCACAACAACAAACCATAGGACATAATACCATGAAAGTAGCTAAAATAAACTAATCATGCTGTTTCTACGTCAGTTAAGAGCCTTACTTTCTTAACCGCGTAAGCAGCTGAACTCAGTCTCCCAGACAAGGCTTCAATATGAGGACTCCATTGTAACCGTGAATCTATAGTAAGGCCAAGAAATTTTGTTGAATTTACAAGGTCAAGTACTTCCTTATTTATAACTATTCGAGTTGGTACCTGTTTTACATTTGGTAAAGTGAATTTCATACATTTCGTTTTACTACCATTCAACATTAAGTTGTTACATGTAAACCATTGCAACACTTGGGAAACAGTATTATTTACATCGTCGAAACATTGTTTTCTCCTATTAACTTTAAAAAGTAATGAGGTATCAATACAGTTTCACACAAGTCCTTTGTGAAATAGGGAAGGTCATTGATATATATTAAAAATAACAGTGGTCCTAATATTGATCCTTGGGGCACTCCCATAGTAATGTGTGCTCCTGGGGACTGCTTGCCATTAATAACTACTTTTTGGATTCGGTCGGATAGGTAGGATTTTATAAGGCCAACTGATTGTGTTGAGACACCATAATGCCTAAGTATCAGTATATTGTGATCAACGCATTCGAACGCCTTTGAGAGATCGCAGAATATACCAATGGCATCCTGCTTACACTCCCACGCATCAAAAATTTGCTTAAGAAGTGCTATACCTGCGTCAGTGGTATTTTTCCTCTCGAAAAACCGAACTGATTAACATGAAACAACTTGTTTAAGGAAAAATGAGACAGCAGCTGGTTATAAATAACTTTTTCAAAGATTTTACTAAGGGCTGGTAACATTGAGATGGGTCTGAAATTTGTGGGGTCGCTTTTATCTCCAGATTTAAATAAAGGGATTATTTTACCATGTTTCATTAAATAGGGGAAGTTACCATCGTCAATACATTTATTGAAAATGTGACTTAGATGTGGCGCTATGGAATTAATTGGTTTTATTATCATAGTATAGAGACCCCAGAGATCGCCTGACTTCTTGATATTGATAGACTTAAAAGTCTTTATAATTGTATCAGAATTAATGTATTTAAAGCAAAATGAATTCACGCATTTTTCAATACATGATTCCATTAAAGTCATAGCAAGCTGAGGGCTCGCATTTAAGTTTTTTGTTATTTCATGCGGTATTTTCAAGAAGAAATCCTTAAATGCGCCAGCAACTGCGCTATCGGTAGTAACATTTTTACCTTTAATCTCATGATCTTTAAATTTTCCTTTACCTGTTTCTTTATTAATAATTTTCCAGGTAGTTTTGATTTTGCTCTCAGAATTCTTAATTTTAAGTAACATTGAAGTTTTAATTTCAAGGTACAATAAAATTCCAAAAAAAAATGCGTACTTACTCATAGTACATACCTACTATACAAATTACAATTCGGAACTTTTCATGCAGGATACTAAAATGTCATCATGCAAGTCACATGAAAGCATATAAAATAATTTTATTTCACCTCATTCTCTTTACAGTGAACTATTCCTGTGCTGCGTCGTATCGGCGTTCGATTCGGAGAGTGTAATAAAAAAATCAACGGAGATTTTGGGCATGGTTCAAAAATCTGCTGATAAAATGGGTAAAATACTTTCAATAGTAAAATCTTTGTATTTATACGAAATTAAAAAGTATATTTAAAAAAAAAGTATTGCTCATTTCAGTTTGTACACGTTAGCTTTATATTTGACGGCCACTGACCAATGAGCATGTTTGCAGTAATGTTGAACCATGTGCTGGCGTCTCTCGGGGAACACCTGTGCAACGCCAACAGCTACCGCCAGCTCTCCTCGGAGGCGTTGAGCCAGACCTGGTGGAAAATTGCCAGCAACATGAAGTCTACTGCAGAGTTTCTTCAAGTCTTGGAACCATGGCTGCAGTTTATATGTACACAACTATCAGTATGTTTCATAAATAATATGAAATCTGCTAAGTTACATCCTATAGCTACATAGCACTGCTTCTAGTTTACATTATCGTGCGCAAGTTCTGAAATTTTTTTATCTAATCGACCCGTTCATTTGATTCGTTGATCTACGTTTCGATACCCGTAGTTGTGTTGTGTATGTCGCAGGGAAATGATAAAAACAAATCCTTAAAGGGATTTGATCAAATCTCAGTTTTTATCATTTCACTACGACATGTATCAATTCCGTGCATTATTTTTACTGCCATGTGAACGCTTCCACCTGGCAGTCAAATGAACTTAGCCAATGCTTATTTCAGAATAGCCGATATTTAAACTGGTGCCTGTGTTTTTAGACGCAACACATCAATATTATCCTGCGAGGTACAATCCGGTACTTGATCAAAAGCCGTAAACCCGTTGACGACTTCTCTGGGCAGATACAAACTGTTGTTAAAAGAATGCTTAAATCAATCCCGGATGTGGAAGAGTTATTTTTGATGGTAAGATTAGAATACAATAATATAATATAATTATTATTTTCATTAAAAAATATCTATCAATCCGGACTGGAGTAGCATGATGGAGTACACTCTAGATCTCCCAAAATTTTTGGGTACCCTTAACTTCCAGTTGGCAGTTTAATGAGTGGAATCCTTCCTTCATTCACATCTACTGATTCTGCTTGGTCTCAACACTTATAAATAATAGATACTTAATAATAATAGTCAGACCATTTTCCATGGTTTTATAACGATTAAAAAAAGTAAAATGTTAAGACTAAAGTTAAAAAGTTGTCAATTTAATTTATTTTTTTACACACAACGAGGATCGACGGCACGTGCGGCGTAATAGTTACCATGGCGGACCGCCGCCGCGCCGTGCCAAGGATCCTGGGTTCGACTCCCAGCGGGGCGGAAATTTGAATGCTGAATTTGAATTTCTGTTCTCGGTTTGGGTGTGTGTTCTTGTCTTTGTGTGTTGTCCATGGCACCCACGACACAGGGAATCCTAGCGTGGGACTATGAGTATGAAGCGTAATATCCACTGAATGTACGATACATTTATCCCAGGCCACAGCTCACGCTATTCTGGGGCTTGGGAGCCTGGGTTCTAACTTCTAATTATATACATATAACCTTTATTATGGTCAATCATTGAAATATTATTACTAGCATATAGAACCGACACCGCGAACACAATGTATGCCCCAATGAATTGGCGCAGATCGGCTTCAATTTTCAATGGTTTCTTTAGGTTTTGAAAGGAAAACGGGGATCAATCAATTTTAAAAATAGAACCTCCCGGCGGGACACAAATTTCGTTCGAGATGTCTGTTCTATGACATTATACTTCAATGTGGTCAATGAAATTTTGTATTATTATCATTTGTCTGGTAGGATGCCTTCATGCCGCTAGTAGAGCTAGTGCAGGGGTCAGGCCGTACAGCCATGGCGCGCAGCGTGCTGGCCGCGTTCTTCGAGCGGTGCGGCGCCGCGCACGTCGACGACCACATCGTGAGCGCCAGCCTCATGCGGCTCTGCTGCATCCTTCATGATTCTATCAAGTGAGCGAGTGGTTTATAATGTCAGCGTGTGTTTGAATCTTCATGGGTGTACCTACTTGTGTTCATAAATTTTTTGTTATGCGTTAACAGGGAATTTGAGGTCATCCCCTTCTCATTGGGCCAAAAAATTTTGATTAGCTTTATTACATTAATGTTATATTATACTTCGATTTTAATAGTCAATTCTTTCATGAGTTTTTCAATGCAAAATAATTTTGCATTCCTAACTTGAGTGGATAGGGGTGAATTCCAGTGTCTAAAGTTATTGTATCATGCTCATGGGTTTGATTGGTCGAAATGATTAAAACACTTTCATTAACTAATACCAAACCAAGACGCTAGAACTAACACTATCTGAGTCTGAGCCTTTAAACATAGAAATCGAAAAGGTCCGGAAGTTTAACCTCCGACTATTCGTGTACCTGCCCAAATGACAATTGTTTTATAAAGTCGTAAAAAGTACGTTGTATTGATTAAATTATATTTCCGCAGTGCTGTTACCGTCGAAGATGAGACCAAAGTATGTGCCGATCTGATAAACAAGTTCGTGCAAGCCGTCAAGTACCACGACGACCCGGAGCAGCAGTTGACGTTCTACGTGGAGTGCCGCGCCGCCTTCATCAAACTAGATGCAGTGCTTGTCACCTTGGTGCATGTAAGTATGTAATGTTGTAGTTTCTTATGTGGTATGTATTTTATTAGTACTTCTTGCTTGTAACTTTGATAAATATGTGATACAAGCAAGAACTTCTATACAATACATATTATATTTGTATTATACAAATTCTTTGCAGCTTAGATTTTTTTTAATGTCTACTAATAAAACGCTACACGCTTACACACTCATACCTACCCCTGCAATAGGTTTTTTACCTGTGTCGGGGGTGGCATGGACGACACACGTATAACATCACAATAACACCCATTTCCCGAGTACAAATATTCAACTGTCATTTAAATATCTGCCCCGGCCGGGAATCTAATCAGAGACCCCTCGCTTCGCAGGCAGGGTCGCTACCAACTACGCTAAAGACTATAATTATGAGTGATAACTATCAGGTATATGTATTAAATCTGTAGATTGTATAAAAAGTAAAGGTTAGCTAACCTAACTTGGTTACACCTGGATGCGCCGGGGCAGTGGAGCGAGAATAGCACACAGTCCCGGCACCAATGTGGTAGGCGTCGACACCGTGTGGTTTTAGTGGGTTCAAGTCCCACATACTTGTCCGGCTTCGATGGATGAGACGAAGGTCTTTCCACATGTTAAAAAAAAGGTTACACCTGGATAGAACGTGTGTTCAGGCGGTGAACACACTGTCGGTGAGCGCGCGCGGCGCGGGGCTGCGGCGCGCGTGCGCGGCGTACTGCTGCGTGACGGTGCCGTCGCTGCGCTGCGGCCTGGCGCGCGCGCTGCTGCTGCTGCTGGCCGGGCAGACCGCGCTGCTTAACCACTGTATCGGACAAGGTATGTGTGCAGGGTGCAGTTGAGTGAGGCACCGACGTGCTTGTGGGATCAATCAGAAAAATAACAGAAAGAAAAACTTAGTTCGTTTGTATAACTGATAAAATTATCGACTCCAAAAAAGTTTACCCAAAGTATAAAATAATTAATTAGGGAACTAAATTTTTTTGAGCTCGGTGTTAGAAGCCGCCGAATATACAACTGCATCGATCTAAAAAAAGATTTAGATGCCTAATTATTTTATAGTTTCGAGTTCACTAGGTACTACGAGAAGTCAATACTGTGATTGTAATCGTTGGCTATTTTGACATGCACACTACAATTTGACTAAGGTTTTGACACATTGGGATTTTAGGTGGTTACATTGGATATACTAATAAACGCGTTACCGCCCAAGAAGAAAACGGCGAACTGTTTAATACTGGACCTCCTACATTGCAAAAAACATAAAAACAATTTATCCTTCGTTGTAAGAAAGGACCAACACCAATTGGTTGGCAGGTGAATAAAAATGCCATACTACCATATAAGATCAGTAATTACTCCCAATTATTTTGAAATGTTACAGCCGAAGCGAACTTTAAAGCTCTAGTTGGTCTAATACCAGACATCCCACACTACATTCAAGAAGACGGTCAGAATAAACCAACCCATGACAGAGTTCTGGGACTGGTCAGCAACTTTTTATCGACGCTCTTAATTCTTCCCGTGAGTTACTAACATAATGATCATTTGATAGCATGTAACTACTTAGAAATTAAGTGAAATTAAATTATCATTTGCTTTGGAAAAGGAAAATATCGTTCGGAAACCTTCGTACTTAAGTCTTTCAATGTTAACTTGGCCAGCATGTTCATGTTGTGGACAGGTTATGGGCTGAGATGATACTGACATTACTAGATTAACAATATTTTATATTTATTTTATTATTTTATATTCTGGCAATCAATAACTATGTCCACATACGTTAAATAATATATAATATACGAGTAACCGCCCTCGCTTTGCTTCGGTTTTCTTATTTTTTACACCTTGGGTTACATTATTGGAGTTTTATTAACGATCCCTAATTTTTTTGAAAATATAATATAGCCTATGTTACTCGGGGATAGTGTAGCTTCCCAACAGTGAAAGAATTTTTGAAATCGGTTCAGTAGTTTCGGAGCCTATTCAATGCAAACAAAAAATCAAATCTTTCCTCTTTATATATTAGTATAGATAATAATAATTATGATTCAGAAATTCTACGTGGTATATTTACTTATTTTTTTATTACAGGATAACTTGGAAAGCAACTGTAAAGCTTATATTCTTAGTGGTTTTATAAAAACGATGGAACGAATCAGTTGGAAAAAAACGGACCCTTTATATTATACATCACTGGTGCGTTGTTTAGATCTGCTCTGCGAAATGACACAGGATGATTATGCTTACCATATTGAAGGAGGTATGGTTCGAAGTAACTTCACTTTAGTTGAATGGTTAATAATATTGATTTGATGTACGTTGGGTTATTCCGATAGTGGTGGATATATTCGTTATATTTGGCTAGCAATAGCTTTTTTTACCAAAATATAATAGGTCATCTTGTTTGTCATAATGTCTATGTCCCTCATTCTGCAACGAAGTTTACGTCTGAGTTATAGAGTTTAGTTAAAATTAATTGGAATAAAAAATTGTTGGAATCATCCAATGTCGGAATAGCCCATAAATGGGAGTTGCTAAAATATGTCTAACTATCCATTATCCGCAATGTAGCAACTGTCAAAAGTCATTGTTCTTTATTATTTTAGTAACTAACTTAATATCAAATCACCGAAGATATTTCACAAAATCACCCAAGTTCAATATAACATAATTTTTAGTGTTATCCAATGACGAATTATATGGATCTGAAGAAGAGTATATAGAAAGCATAGAAAAACATGCTACGAACATATGTCAAGAATTACTAGTAGTTTTGAAGGCATTGGGCGATATGAAGGAATCTAGGAAACAGTGCGATTTGGCTCTGGAGCTGTTTTGGCGGGTAATCCGCAGAGCCGACCTTGAATCAGTACCCATGGCGACTTTGGGAGCTAATCTATGGTTGTTAATCCTGAGATTTCAGAACTCCGACAACAAAATCGTTGTGAGTCTACTTATATAATATAAAGACCAAATGTTCTCATAGATAATAATAAAAAAGTTCACATTCACACGCTCACACTTATTTTTTAAGGCCTCCATGAAGTCTGCAATGGACGCTGATAAAGGACAAGGAAGTCGGAAGCTGTTATTGAAACTCGAAGATAGCACGTGAACTATTAAAAATAAACTTAATGTTTTTATACATTCCTAATAAAAAAGTATCTAACCATTCTATTTGTATATATTATTTACCCAATATAATTAAAATTGCAGTTACGATAGCGAAGCTAATTGCAGTAAAGTGCGTTACAAGTGGATTTTATTCAAGACGCTATCGAAAAAATAAGGTTTCTCGTAGTTTTTGTTTAATTGTTTGTTATTATTGATGTTTTTGATTTTCTCTGTACCTTATTTTTCGTTTAAAGTTGGTATTTTAAATTTATACCTAGATAATATGAATCAATTTCATTATTTTATATACGTATAAACTATAGATTAAGACTAGAGAGAAACATTTTGTGGTGTTTTATCAACATGCTTTTTAATCTAAATAGCCCACAAAGGAGCAGACGAGCCACCCGATGGCAAGTGGTCATTGTCGACCAGTCGCTCAGCCGCCCAGGGACTGCGGTAACACTATAGGCCTCACCGATGCGTTGCCAGGTAAAGAATACCATGGTTAATAATGATTCAATAATTATACTAGTATTATTATAATTCTGAAGCGCTCATAGCCCGGTGTGCATCTGGATTGAGGGTCCACATTTTTAGGGTTCCGTAGCCGAATGGCAAAAAACGGAACCCTTATAGATTCGTCATGTCTGTCTGTCTGTCTGTCTGTCTGTCCGTCCGTATGTCACAGCCACTTTTTTCCGAAACTATAAGAGCTATACTGTTGAAACTTGGTGAGTAGATGTATTCTGTGAACCGCATTAAGATTTTCACACAAAAATAGAAAAAAAAACACTAAATTTTGGGGGTTCCCCATACTTAGAACTGAAATTCAAAAATGTTTTTTTCATCAAACCCATACGTGTGGGGTATCTATGGATAGGTTTTCAAAAATGATATTGAGGTTTCTAATATAATTTTTTTCTAAACTGAATAGTTTGCGCGAGAGACACTTCCAAAGTGGTAAAATGTGTGTCCCCCCCCCTGTAACTTCTAAAATAAGAGAATGATAAAACTAAAAAAAATATATGATGTACATTACCATGAAAACTTCCAACGAAAATTGGTTTGAATGATATTTAGTAAGTAGTTTTTTTTAATACGTCATAAATCGTAAACCGCAAAAAACATTGATCAAAGTTACAACGAACTACAAGAACTTTTATATTATGTTACTTGCTGCTACGGAACCCTTCATGAGCGAGTCCGACTCGCACTTGGCCGCTTTTTTTTCTTGGCGTAGCACATTGTTTATAGGAGATTTAGTTAAAATTTTAAGCAAACACTCATAAATTTCTTAAACGAGAATAAAAGAAGTTATGGGCAAATATTTTGGGCCATCAATTCGGATGCCTACAGAAAGTGACATAGTATAAATAATCTCAGAAGTAAAGTCTTTGTGTCAATAATCTTTATTTTAGAATTTAGTTAACAATTTCTTAAAATGATTTATGTCATTCTCAACTTTCTAGCCGCTAGAGAATAGCTTTACAGATTTATCCAATGATACTAAAAAAAAATACATTAGAATATCATTGGATTTATCGCAGTTTTACATGGGCCCTGAATCCAGACGTTTATGAACTGAGGGCCCAGGCGAAACATAGGTTTAAAAGAAGAAATACATAAATGTGCCTTAAACACTCCATATATATTATCATCCCTATGAATTAGTTAAAAAATAAATAGTAAAGAAAAAGTAACAGCTGAAAGGTAGTTAAAAATTAGTAAAAAACTTTTCAGCTAATTTAATTTCAAACTAATAGGTTGAACCTAGTCGATAAAGCTGAAAATATTAGGCCCTCAGATCAGAGGTTTTCCGAAAATTCGAATCAGTTTTACCTTTCAGCCGTTACTTTTTTTTCACAATTTTTTTTTTTACTAATTCATAAGAATGTTATCTATGGGAGTGTTCAAGGCACATTTATGTAGGTGTTCCTTCTTTTAAACCTATGTTTCGCCTGGGCCCTCAGTTTTTAAACGTCTGGATTGAGGGCCCAAGTAAAACTGCGATAAATCTGTAATGTTAGTCTCTAGCCAGTTGAGAATGATATAAATCATTTAAAAAAATTCTTAACTAAATTGTACAATAAAAATTATTGACACAAAAGTAATACTTTCTGAGATTTATACTATGGCACTTTCTGTAGGTATCTGAACTGAGGGCCCAAATGATCTTTAATTCACGTTTAAGAAATTTATGAGTGTTTGCTTTAAGTTTTCACAAATATTAACTAAATCCTCTATTTTCAATTTGTTACGCCAAGAAAAAAAAAGTGGGCCCTCAATCCAGATGCACACCATATCCCGGCGGCTGTGTCGATCTTTTGATCACCCGAGTTAAAGCATTTTCGGGCCGTTAGGAGCATACATTTCTAGAGCGTTTCCGTACTTCGGAGGGCACGCACAGCAGTCGGTCGTTATTAAATAGATAGCAGTCGTTATTTCAGAGGTCTTCGTACGGATTGGATTCTTGGATTGGGCATTAATCCCACCCTAATCCAGTATGGATGGAGGAGCACCGTACTGGATTATGTTCTAGGCCTCCTCAGTTAAGTTGATCAGTCAGTTCAGAAGAGACACATGCCTTGTAGACGACCATTAATGACCCATTATAAAAATCCTGTCCTAAACATTGACCTAAAGATCGGTAATAGAATTATTTCCGTCGATAGTATTCCAAATAATTTCAATAGATAATATATGCAGCAAAAATAACCTTAGAAAGCCTCGATTATACGAGTTTGTTGTCCTTGAAAAAATTTCATTGACTGGAATTTTATACATAGAATTTAAGTACACACGATCACGTAATTTCAGGCCTATTGCAGGTTGACCCCAGCGGTCGCCGGATGGAGTAAGCGGGCATTGCCCGGTTGGACACGCTTGGTTGACGCGCGCGCTCTGTTGCACCGATCTTTCTCCTTCGCAATAATAACGCCTATAAAACCTTGTCTTTGTAAAATTGTCACGTTACTTTCATCCCGAAGCAAACGAGAAATACAACTCTGCATAGCAAGAAGCATTTAACTTAAAACAGTTTATCTGGGTGTACACCCATTTTGCAAAGATGATTACTAGAATTGGATGCTTGGTACGGTCAAATTTTTCTTCAAGTTTTTTTTTATTTCAATTGTTTTACTGGAGCCTGTTAAATCTATTTTTATTATTGTTTCAGTTTATATTTTTGGTGGCGTGTCAAGGAGGTTTTTCATATGGAGAAGAACAAGATGACTATGTTGGTTCATACGACTTCGGAAGTCACTTTGATGATGTAGAAACTGGTTAGTAAGGCAAAACAATATAATGTAGTTACAGTTTTGTTAAGCTTTATATAAATAGTGAATCGCACATCTAAATATATTTGCAACGCAATTTAATGTAGTTTGCTTACGCCTAATTAGCGCTTTATGTATCTTTCAGGCATCAGTTCGTTGGCCTCAAACCCTGCAGCAGTAATTAAAGTAGATAATGGTCAATATCCTCAGTTCTTTGATACAGTCGGTAGTAGTTCTGTTGATAGCATTCAAAGTCGATTAAAGCCCTTGGAGAACACTTTTGCACCAGAGAATTTTGGATTTAATCCCATTGCTAGTCAAAGCTTCTATCCTATTGGCAAGTCTGCAAAATTATCGGCACAACAAAAACAACAACAACAACTTCAGCCTCACGTAGCACCCAACGCGCAACAAGTTAGCCCCTTAAGATACGATATTCGAACTGTTCACGATGCTAATTATAAAGTGTACAAACCAGAAGAAGATGAAAACGAAGATATTTTAGCAAAGTTAAAAAAAAATCCGACAGTGGCAGCTTACTTTCAGCCTGGGGTTACTGAAGTTGAAGTTGGTCGTCCTTATGACTACCTCAAGGAAGACTTAGTAGAAATTCCCGAGGAACAAAACGACTACAAGTCCAATCCTTATATTACAGGGCCAGCACGTATTCGAAGGTATGCAGGCGGCCGTAGTCGTAGCGGCAAACAGAGGAAAAACAGTGAAGAGGATGACGGCAATTATGATTACAAAGCCGAATATATTTCAAGACCTAAAGCTTTTGATAGTAGTCCCTACAGCAGTTACAAAGAAGACCCCAAGAAACAATACGAATATCCTTACAAATACGATTCAGGATATGACCATAAAGAATATGATAGAATAAAATCACTGTCAGAAAAACAAGCTGCTGAAATTAAACAAAATCCTGAAAATTGCCAAGAAGTGAAAAAGGACGGTATGGTATGCATGTCTTGCAAGGATCCTAAAACCGGAGGAAACTACGAGTCGTGTTCTTACGTAGCGGAGCCTAAAAATAATAAGTACGCTTATTCTAAAGAGAGGAAGTTCGATAGTAACGATGAACCCGATGAGCCTTCAGGTAACCAAAAAGCAGAATCAAAGAAATCCGAAAAATATCAAGCAGAGAAAAAGGATGAATCGGCCCCACAAAGGTACGCAGACGATAAACCGTACAGTAATTATAAAAGAGAAGATAAGGATGATAATTCCGGGGAAAAATATAAAGGTTATTATTCGTCCAAACCTAAAACAAGTGAGTCCTTGCGTGCCGCCAGTGATGAAGCAAGCTCGGAAAGTACAGAGTCAGTTGCCAAGCCTTATGATTATAAAACAGCACTGCCCGGATTTTATAGTAACAATCAACCCAAGAAAGACGTTGAACATGTATTGGCTGAATTTAAGCAAAAAGACAGATCAGCCTGTAAAAAGGTCCAGAAAAATGGCATGACCTGTTATCAATGTATTGACGATGCTGGGCTGAAAAATGAAGAGTGCATGTTTGTCTCCGAGTCGGCACCGAAGCAAAGCCACTTAGCATATCAAGAAGTAAAAGAATTCACTTCGAAACCTGCAACACTTGAAGATGGAAACGAAGAAGCTGAAAGTCAAACAGTAACCACCAGTTCACCTGCCGCATCAGCAGAAAATTCTGAATACAATAAAAAATTAAAACGAAAGAAGGTTCCTTCATCTACGGTAGCTGCAAGTGCTAGTAACGCCATTCCTTCAATTGAACAGCCGCAGAGAGTTAAACGAAGTAAAGCATCGCAAGCAGAAATAGACGCGCAAATAAGTGACGAAACTAACATAGCTCCACCTGAAGAATTTGCTGGTGTTAATTCGTTAGGCGCATTTTGGGCAGAAACTATGCCGAGATACAGCGCAGCTTTAGGTGTAACGCTTCCTGAATACATGCTATCGAGATCAGAACACGAAGCATCATTTGACGAAACGGTTGCAGGAGCATAAAAGGTGTCGAAAGACAGAAGTTATTAGAGCGCGACATTTGTACAATTTCAAATAAAGTCTGAACGGAAGGTAATCGATCAATTTGTTGCATAACTAAGATTTCATGGATTTACTCGCAATCTACAAAGTATAAAAACCTAAAGCAATAATGAAAGCGCGCGCCCGTGTTGCTCCCTTCGACGTGATCATTTTAAAAACAATCTGAGTGGAAACGCAGTGTAAAGGACAATCTCAATTAGCATTCAGTTTAGTTTGTAACCGCTCATTTACACGCGCGTGTCACGGACCGTCTCGTGGCGCGTCCGTAAGCCACGCCCCCTACGCGCGTGTGAACACCACGCGAGCGCTCGCGCGAGCCCCTTTGGCGCGCGCATACAAAACCGCTCCCGACGCGAGCCCTGCGAGCGCGAGACGCGCCGCGGTCTGGTCCGCGAGCGCCCTGTTCACACGCGCGCGTATGCGCGCGTCTCGCGGATTGTCTCGTGGCTCGCGCGCGCGTGTAAATGGGGTATAAGATGTTAAAAGGACTATCTTTTATCAATTTTTTGTTAACTAGTTCTAGAAAAAAATATAATTAATAAACGAACATATTATTATTTTTTATTTCTATACACAACCAAGGGCGGATCCAGCTTTGGCGCCAGGGGGGGGTCATATAGTCGTGGTCAAATCACAAGAAGTTATAATTTAATTTTGATAATAATAGATACAAGTTAAAAATAGGTAGGTATTTTATTAATAAATATAAGTACTGAAATCAAATAAATCTACCTATATTTAAATAACGAAATCAATTTTTCTTTTACGTTTTCTCCCGAAACGTGTTTTTGATGCATTCGTTCTCGAATACTGCGTATGCCGTCAAACAAAGTATTATATTAAATTATATTAATTACTAGCTGTTACCCGCAGCTTCGCATGCGGAAATTATGCTTATCATATTTGTACCCCTTGCAGAAGAAAATTTAAAAACAGGTTAATTTATATTGAAGTACTTATATTTAGGTATTTATATACTGAAACCTACGATACAATCACAAATCATTTCACCGGGAGCGGATTTTTAAAAATAAACAACATTAACATTAATTTGTTTTTTATTTTTCATGAAAAATTTTGAAAAACTCAAAAACATGTATTCCATGAATTAAATGAGGGACGTTTGTTGCAAATTTAAAGCAAATCGTTGATATTTTAAAAATATTCCATACTAAGTTTCATCTTGTTTCCGGGGAAAACTTTTAACTTTATCGGGACGAAAAGTTTTTTAAAACGTGATCCAAAGTATAGGGAACAACTTAATTAATTTCCGTCGAAATCAGTTCAAGGGTTTTCATGTGATCCCCGACACACAAACAGATAGACAGATAGACAATAATTTTAAAAACAAATTTTTTGGTGCTCTAACACGTTATTGAAGTCCCCTAACCGAAATTTTGAAAAAATATTTAATGTACAGAAAAACTGCTCGTGAGTTTTATTAAAAAAAATCAAAAAGGTTCCGTTATTTTCATCCATTCGGGAGTTACACATCTTGTCTCCAAGTAACACCACCAGATCCGGTTCTGTTGTTTCCATCCGGACTTACACTCCCTCTCCCTCTCCCGTTCCCACTCCCTCTCCCACTCAAACTCCCTTTCTCCCTCTCCTGCTCCCTGTCCCTCTCCTTCGCCCGTTCACGGTCCCTCTCCCGCTTCCTGTCCCTCTCCCTCTCTCTCTCCCGCTCCCAGTTCCTCTCTCGCACTCGGTCCTTCTCCCGCTTTCTGTCCCGCTCCCTCTCCCTCTCCGCTTCCTGCCCCTGTCCCTCTCTCTCCCGCTTCCTGTCCCTCTCCCTCTCCCACGCCCTGTCCCTCTCCGTCTCTCTCTCTCTCCCGCTCCATGTCCCTCTCCCATTCCCGGTCGCTCTCTCGCTTCCTGTCCCTCTCCCCTCCCCCTCCCGTCCGTAAAGTCCTCTACGCTTTTTTGTCTCTCACTATAAGCTTACATATTAATTTTCATATTTCTGAGTTTGCTTGCAACCTCTTTATTTACCTCTTAGGGGATGAAATTCCAAAAATCCCCTGTTACAGTTAATTTTTGATTTATTTTCACATTTCTGAGTTCGATATTGACGAAGTTTCGTACGAACTTACATGCCCTGGTTTTACCCTTAGTGGATAAATTTTCAAAAAAACCTGTTACAATTAATTTTTGTTTCTAATTATACGAGTACGTTAACATATAAATTTTCACATTGCTGACAATGAGTTTAAAAATGTCGTAGTTTCTTAAATATTTTCAACTCTTTAGTATTACCCCTTATGGGGATGAATTTCGAGAAAACCGTGATACAGTTAGTTTTTTTGTCTAACTATAACCTTATATACAAATTTTCATCCTTTTTACTTCAAAACTGACGAAGTTGCCCTACTAACTTGCACTCCCATAATTAATTAACCCTTCAGGAGAGGATTTTCCAAAAAAAAAAATACTGATTGCTTCTAATCTTGATCTAATATATATTTTTTTATGTTTTAACTTCAAAAATGACGAAGTTGCGTATTAACCCTTTAGGAATGATTTTCAGCTACATTTTAACTTTTGTTTATTACTATAAACTGACATAAAAAATTCATATTTATAACTCTAAAACTGACGAAACTGATTTATATGTAAATGACTTCCAACTCCTATTTTTAGGGGTTGAATTTCGAGAAAACAGTGATACAGTTATTTTTTGTGTCTAACTATTAGCTTATATACAAATTTTCACCCTTCTTACTTCAGAATTGATGAAATTGCCATACTAACTTGCACGACCTTATTCAACCCTTTAAGGGTTGATTTTCCAAAAAAAAACATATTTTTTCTAAATTTTGTTTTTAATTTTGAGCTAATATGTAAATTTTCATGTGTTTTACTTCAAAAATGACGAAGTTGCCTACTGAGTTCCATTCATTTTGTTTATTACTATAAACTTACATAAAATTTCAAATTTATAAATCTAAAACTGACAACGTTGGTTTGTATGAAAGTGACTTCTAACCCGTATTTTTACCCCTTACGTCTCCTTAGCATAAACTATCTCCCTGCCAAATTTCATCTTAATCGGTTCGGCAGTTGTATTAATGCCAATGGCGGTCATTTCGAAAATGTTATGATTTAATTGCTGTTTTTTTTTAATAGGTGATTTAATTTTGCACTTGTTTTTATTGTTTCCTTACATTTAAAATTATTCTATCAAAGGGCAAAAGGTATTTTTGATAGTAAGGCACTTAAATGTTCCACTAGCCTGGTTTTAAAAGTCTGCTCTTCTTATTATCGCAAATGGGGCTCATATTTCAAGAGTTTGTAGTTCAGTAAATGATTAAGATAACTACAAACATGTTCATGAGATTTTGTAGGTAATATCATGTTATTTAATAATAATTGATAAAATAATAATATTCATATGGCATTTTTCCAACTTTTTAGCGAAATTAAATAAAAAAGGGTATTTTTTTTTTCAAAAAAAATTCAGTTAATGTCTTTAAAAAACATATCCTATTTAATTTTGAGTAGATTTTATACCTCGAATAGATAAACTATGATAACAACTGGTAAATAAAAAAAACAGAATGAAAATAAATGTAAAAACAAAAAAAATATGTCGAAAATAGTGCTAAGCTAGTCAGGTTTCTTTCCAAAAAATTAAAAAGCTAATAAAAAAAACCAAACCGATTAGACCTGGAAGGCTATTCTGTTTTGTAACTTGACAGCGAAATCCGCGATGAGTTTCAAAATTGAAGTTCGAGTCCGAGATCTTGATATGTGATTCTCTAATCATCTGGTACGCACTTGCGAAGTGAAGGGAGTCTCGAACTCTAACTTCAATTTAGAAACCCATCGTGGATTCCGCTGTCAAGTTACAAAATAAAAGTGAACTTGCATCATATTGACATGTCATTATCTAATCATCTAGTACGCACTTGCGAAGTGAAGTGATCCTAGAACTCGAACGTCAATTTTGAAACTCCACTGTCAAGTTACCAAACCAGAATAGCCGTCCAGTACTTTATTGGTTTTTTGTTAATAGTTTTGTCCAAATAATCAATAGACGCCGGGCGGTCACTTGGCCCTGGGTCATCCTGTATATAGAAGATTGAAAGTATCTACTTAAATAAAATCTACATAATATTGTGACAAAAAATATATAAAAACATTATATTTAACAATTTTAATTATTGGTCCACCTAGGTCCTGGACCTAGCCCAGGGGGGGGTCATGACCCCCATGACCCCCCCCCTGGATCCGCCGTTGTACACAACCGGGGAAGCTAGTTATGATGTAGTTTATCAAACCAACCAGCCCACTACAGGGTAGAGTCGCGTGTTTCAGAAAGCCTAGGAAAGACTCCTTGACACAACTTGAAAACGGAAGCATTAAAGAAATTTTGCTACTAGCGCTACGTAACGGGCAGTAGTAGTAGTTCCCAAGTAGTATTTGGGCACAAATCAGATATTATTGTTAGTGTAACTCTATCTCATATAGCGTAATTGATTAAATTAATCAAATAACAAAAATGATATTACTTTATTACTATATTAATCGATTTGTCGCTGATTCCCTAGTGGTAGCTTTAATATTAATCTGTTAATTTATGAAGGTACTTATATATTTATAACTAATGGGTAGTGGAAACTAGACCACCCATTCACAGCACCCCCATTATACCATTGTTAAATTACAATTAAAGGACAAGTGCGAGTTAAACTCACGTGGAGAGGGTTCTGTTATTATTATTTTTTTAGTGTTTTTTTAAAACCATATAGGTTTTCTTATAGGTTTTCCTGTGATATATAAGTAATGAAATATTTTTGCATTTTTTTTTGAAAATTCTAGCCTCAGTAGTTTCAGAGATAAGGGGTTGGGAATGGTCAATTTTCGTCTTTCATTTTCGTTTTTTCTTGACTAATTTTGAAACTATCCATTGCAGAACTATAATAAAAATATGTATATTTAGAATCCCTACAACAACCACATTTATTTGACATGCCACACGATACGGCTTATTTTTTATTTTGATTTTGTTATATATTTTTTTAAATTCAGTTGTTTATATTATACCTTCGTCTTTGGGTCACAAACGAGTACCAAATTTAACTCATTTGGTCCAGTAGTTTCGGAGCAAATTGGCTGTGAAAAGGCGGACAGACACACGAGTGATCCTATAAAGAGAATAAATTTTCCATTTTTTGTTTTTTTCGCAAGGATCCCTAAGAACTATCAACTATTAAACAAACAAACCATTTTATTTACTAAAAATTTAATGGCGAAGCCTAATGTTTTTTTAAGTATCGAGTACGAGTTTTACAGTGCGTCTGAAATAGTCGATGGATGGATGGATTGAACACAAAGAAATCCTCGAAGACCGTAAAACCGCTATAAATACATTTGCTAACCAGATGTACGCACGCCTATTCTAATATCAGTGATAATATAGATCAGACGTTAAAATAATGCAACAGTTCAACGTCATTGCTTTAGAATTGTTGGCATGGTCTCCGGTCAGCGTCCTAGTTGTCAATATTGTTTGATGTTCTGATTTTAACTGGTAATTGTCCAAAACTCATGTACAAGGGATCTGGTTCGGTTTAAAGCCTGAACGGAAAGAAAGCCAACGATTAATTTCAGTCGCATTTTACCCATGCATTGGATCCGTTGTGCGAATATAAATAACGTTGCAAGATTAGTAGCCAATTTTAAAGTCGGTAGTTATTAGGAACGTCGTACTTGTACAGTGAAGCTGTGTTTTTAAGATTTAATTAAACAATAGGCTAATCTTAATTAGTGTTTCTGTTCAAATATTTACTGAGTAAGTATGACTTTTATTAATTATTTTATTATTAATTATTTTATAAGTATTTTATTATATTATTTTAATAAGTATTTTATTATTTTATTAAGTATTAATTATTTTATTAAGTAGCAAAAAAAACCTTAGTAGTTTCTTGCTGCTTCTTCCCCCGGGCCCTCTCACAGTAGGGCCTTGTTGAATGAAGCATTGGCATAGCTTGCATGACTTTCAAAAAGTGTTTGTAAACGAAGCCAATTTTGAATAAAATATTTGAATTTCAATCTGATGCCAATTATACATTATTTAAGTTATTTTACACTATCCGTTAGAAAACACAAAGCGCATAATATTTTTCTATGTTAAGCTAGGGTTAACATACAATGAAGGCAAAAATTTCAGAAAATGTTTAAAATAAATTAATTTAAAATATCAGGAACATATTAACTTTTCTTAAAAAAAAAATTACCCCTCGATATTTTTGTTTAGTCTCCCGATATAATTATGATTGGACCTCAATCATGATTTCTTGTCTTCTTGCCAAGTAACTAACTCAATATAAAAAGGCATTACGAGTAATTACGTCGTTGTTTTCAAGAAAGTAGTCGATGTTTTATTTTTGTCGTCAGAAACAACGGCTTTACTAGCTAAGCTCGCTGGCATCGGAAGTAGGTAAATATAATCTATCTAGGAATATCTGTCTAATCTTTTTCATCTACTACTTAAATATTGAAATAAATTTAAAAGAAAACCGACTCTATATTTCGAATTCAGAAGACACTTTTTTTATAAAATTTCATTAAAAGCTTCTATCCCGAAGGTTGAAAATACGGTATTGATCCTACAGAAATATGGCGTCTGAAGGAATTATGGACGACGAGGAAGAATTCGTGGATGTAAATAAGCTCCCTCTAAGGCCGCCGCAGCCGTTGTTAGCGCCAGACAAGCCTGTGCGTCGTCCGTGGCACCCCGTCATGTGGGACGACTCTATCATGGGTATAACTCCTGCACCAAAAGCCGAAGAAGAAAAGGTAACTAGGTTTATTAAATACAGGGCAATGCTTATCATTAGTCATTAGTCACTTATCAAATAAATTACATTTGGGCTTATAATTAGTTACAGTCCGTAGAGTTAACGACGAGCGATTCACATACAAATGATAAATAAAAAAATGTACTTACCATATTTCTATAAGTTATTAGGTGTTCCTTTACTGGGAAACATGGAGTAGGTATAGACGGAGAGCCATCTCATTTAAGGGAAAAGTTCAAAAAGTGTCCAGCTGTTTACTGAAAATAGAGGTTCCAATAATGGCCATTCCAGAATGGCGCTCGTGTCTGAGAAATTACGATATGAACATAGCTGTTTTAGACAGAGTGAAGTTTGCTGAGTTCAAATAATTAAAAATTTTCATGGTACCCTCCTCAATGCTAGTATACAAAACCTCAACTATTTACGTAGTCAAATATAATAATGTTAGACATAAATTGATTTAGTAAATATAACCAAAATACTGCGTGAGAAAACGTGATTTTTAGTGGTGTGATTTTTTTAATAATTATTAGTGATTTTACTGTGGTGATAGTTATAAAACGATATAATTGAACAATAATGGGAAAAACTTGTATTGTGAAAAGTTGTCCAAGTGAACGTAAGCAAAAACTACAAAAATAAGGGGCCATCCATAAATTACGTCACATTAATTTCATGACTTTTCGACCCTTCCCCCCCCTTGTCACAGCTGGTCACATTTGTGAGTCCTTCCCCCCTAGTGTGACGTCACATATTATGAAATTTTACACCTAGAAATTATTAAATTAAAACAGCAGTTCCGAAATACGTTTTATTTCCATTCATTGTTTTTTAATATTTACCTATACATACCATAGACTTAAATATGATACATACCAATTATTCGATTTTGAAATGTGACGTCACGAAATTTAGGACCCCCCCCCACCCCTTGTCACACTTTATCGACCCCCCCCTCCCCCTAACGTGTGACGTAATTTATGGCCCCTAATAATATATTTTGTTTAAATATTTGTTAACTTAGTTGTTTGAAACGACGCCTTTTTTATTTTAAATGTATATTCCCTCTATGATTTCATGCAAAATTAGAAGTTTCAACATTATATCATATGAGTGTGCTTCGACCATATATTTTGTTTGAAAAGTGCGCCAAAACCAAGCGGAAATTTCAGTACCTATCACCATCCTACGACAATAGCGCTGGCGTCGAAATGACCACAGAGTACTTATGGGAATGACTACGATATGAACATAGCTGTTGTAAACGGAGCTGCGGAGTGAAGTTTGCTGAATTATGCCAAATGATTAGCGCACCGCAGCGCCACCCGTTATTGGACGCGTTTTTATGGACACTTTTCAAACTTATCGTTTCGACTTATCGAGGGCCGATGACAATTCAATATTTAAATAAAAAAGAAAGAAAGATAAAAACCTAAATTTCATTTAAAAAAATCAAACATAAAAATGAAAAAATACATAATAGTTTAAAAAAACTAAAACACACGCTTTTATACAAAATCCGACTAAAAAAATCGGACCACGGGCAATAAACGGTTCCTTTAATTTGTTTCGTTAAATTTTTGATTGAATTTAAAAAAGTTTTTTGTTTGTATTTTATTTTTTGTTGTATTTTATTTTGAACAGAATTAATATTAAATAGAAAATATTAATAAAAATTTCAATTAAATTAAACACACGGAGTTTTTCTGGACGCAAAACCTGAAAAGAAGTTGATGGAATTACCGTGGTCGGTTTAGAACAGTAAAAAATTAACAAGAAGAAGTCATAATTGTATGGTAATTCGGCATAGTTGCTTGGGCCAAAAACTTTGTCGATTAAATGTGATAATATGTGTGAATCTCAAACTTAAATAAACTCTTCAAAATAGATAGGGCAACACTCTTATCTGTAATATCGTTCCCCACCTTATCCTAAAACAGGTAAGAGTGTTGCCGTATCAAACTTAAAATTATATGTCATCACATTTATCCGATGCACTACATAAAACAGTCTCTCTTTTTTCCTGAACGCGACATTCTCGGAAAGTACAGTACGCAGGGGAGGACACGCATGACACAAATGATGATGAAATAAATAAATAAAAAAAAGTTTTCGTGGATGCGATTTGCAAGAGTCGTGTTTTTGAAAGCGAAACTATAGTATCCGAGATACTAGAGTTTACAAAGAGTTTTGTTTTTAATTATTACAATATTCTTTTTTCAGCCTACAACACTATCGAGGGAGTATCCACACAAGCAACGTATACGTAATTTGAGAAGATTAATTGCACAGGGCAAGGTCAACCCAACTCCAGAAACACTCATATTTTTCCTGTGCAACAAATTTGCCATTTCAGAAGAGCGTCAGAAAAAGACGCATCTTAATGTGTAATATTTATACCAACAATCATCTGATTGCAATAACCGATAACTATTTAAGTTTTGTGTGATTTAACTGACTAAAAGCGAGACGCTATAACAAAGGTTTTTAATCCATTGATTATATTATTTTGTATATTAAAAACAGCAGGGTCAATAACAAATAATTTCATGTTAAAATATGACATATTTAATTAATTTACTTAAGTATAATTTTGTACATTCTCATAAGAACAAAATTATAAAAAAGTTTGAGATAGTCCCTGTATCAATAAGGTTATTTATAATGTAATTGTGTACCAGTTTGTTATAAATATATTCCATTTATATATAAATTTAAAAAAAGCAAGTGTTGGAATGGATATCAGATAGGACTATTTTTTTTTCCATTTTGAATTGTCAGCCAATCAATGACTGTGAATCGTAATGGAAATCCATAACTGGATTTATTCCTTTTTGTTCATCAAGGAGCAATCTTTCGTGCTAAGTTTGCATGTATGAAGCAAAGGAACACAACAGTGTAAAGATGTAATAAAGTAAAAGATATAATAAAATTAAATTAATATAAATGTAAGGTTCAAATAAATATATAAAAGAAAATTTTGTCTTGTAATTTTAATTTTCATTATTATTCACCGAAATGCAATTATTGCAGTGCCCTCGGTGTGAACAAATAATTTTATATTACAAAGATGTCTCTTATGTATAAAATTATACAGACCTCAATTATCTTTCTTAGTTACCGGCAGCTAAGAATGATATGAAACGACCTACCATCACATAAACAGGTATCTAAGCGATCAATCAGTACACCGAGCCACGAGATAAAAATAAAATACTTTCGATAAACTCAAATGGGAGTCATTACATATACTTTATATTCTCCATAAAAATTATCTACACACAAGACTTTTAATATAAAACAAAATCGAGTTTCTCAAATATAACTTATATAAAGGATTTAAGATCGCCGTTCACTCGCCACCAAGAGCCGAGTGCGACGAAACGAGGGCACCGCCGATATAATGTACAACGTCCGGGCGGGCCGTCGGCTCGTCGCTAGAACGCGGTCCCCGAAAATAAATTAATTAACTCGGAAAGTAAATCGAACATCTTCACTAAAACGAACCGGAAGTCCTCGACACGAGGGCCCGCCGCGCGTCACCGTCCGGCGGCGGCGGGCTGCACTACACCGCGCTCCGTGCGCTCGCGTGCGGATGCTAAGGGCACGGGCCCGCCCTACAGAGTTCCGTCACGCACCGGGCAACACTATCACTGAATCTATGCGGACGCTAGTTGGCAGACCGCACTACGCCGAGTTCCGCCACGTGACACTATCACTGAGTCTGTGCGCTGGCATGCGGACGCTAGGTGGCGGGCGGCGGCGCGGCGGGCGCAGGCGCGGGCGTGGTCGCAGCGCCCGCCGCACCCGCCGCTGTTCCGCTTGCCGCTTCCTCGTCTTCCTCCTCTTCGGGGTCGAACTTCAGCATGAGTTGTTTGAACTAGAAATACCAGAACAAATTATTTCAATAAATCAAATTTTAATATCAACTTCAAGTGTGCCAATTAGAAAATATTTAGATTTTACAAAGCTTCCTGTTCTCTGTATCTAATGACTCTATGCATAGACCAACCGTATCGTGGCTTACAACAAAGCGGTAACCTAACCAGTATTTTCATTATTATTTCAGCTAGTAATGAAGTTTATAAAAATACCGGGCAAGTGCGTGTCAGGCCATGCGCAATTTAGGGTTCCGAAGTAGTAAGTTTATAGACTGTTACTCATTAACTACTTATGTTAACATAGCCGTAATAATTTTCCTTGTAAATTCATCATATTATTATAACCTATTTTTGAGAATTTTTTCACTTGTCCAACTCCAACCGTTTAGGAGGTGGAGGGGGGGGAGGGGGGGACACTTGACTCTAACCAAAATTAGCACTTCAAAGTCAAATGTTTCGCAAACGGACCACTAATTCCAAAAATTTTGTTAGAAGACCCATACTACGAATAAAAAATTCATCCTCACGTTACCTGTGTAGGGGAGGTACCCCGAAAAAAAAATGTTTTTCAATATTTTGTTGTACAATTCTGGAGTTTTAATAAATATGTATATTCATGCCAAATTACAGCTTTCTAGCACTAAGGGTCTCGGCGGTTTGCTTCGGATAGACGAACGGACGGACATAACGAAACTATAAAGGTTCCGATTTTACTTCAGAACCCTAAAAAGTAGGTAACAGTAGTATCGTAACATTGTCAAACCTCAAGATACTCGTCGACGAGACGGCGCCGGCCGCAGTCGTCCAGCTCGTCCACGTCGTCGTCCACGTCGAGCTGCGCGATGGTTGCCTTGGGCTCGAACTGCGGCGCGTGCCGCCGCGACACCGCCTTCTCGTATACCTTCACGCTCTCCGATGGCGAGTATTGATTGATTTTTCTGTTACAAAAAAGATATTTAATATGAAAAAAACGCTTGATTGATGATTTCGAAAAGTTTGAAAATTTTATTAGCAGTATTTTCAACAATCAACAAACGATACACATTAAGTCAATAATTAACGTGATAAAGAAGACCTTTGGAGAATATGCAAGCCCCAAATGGCGAGTCGAAATATATGGAACTGCTCAATAATCGTAAGAATGCAGCTCGGTACCGCTGTAACCCCCATGTAGCTGATTATGGTGTTGAGCACGCAGTCGTATACAAAGTTTAATGTGCGGCATGTGTAACTATTAGTACACAAAGCAAAAGAATTAGGTATTGGTATTGGTATTGATACGAAAACTTTCCGTAGTGTTTAGTATTACATATTGTTTACGTTATTAGCAAAGTTAAATCATACCTTACGTTTAGTGGGAAGTATTTAATATTGACAATACCACAAAGATTCTGTAATTTAATTCTGCTGCCTATGCGCGTGTGTGAGTGTACAACTATACAGTGTACAATACTAACGCGTCAGTGAAGCCATATAGCTGCTTGAGGTGCTGCTTGAGCACGAGCAGCAGCAGACAGCCGCGCGCCTGCCGCATGGCGTCCCGCAGCGCGCGCGTGCCGGCCGGCAGCCGCAGCAGCAGCGCCTCGGCTTCTTCTTCATCCTCCTCCTCATCCAGCGGCTCCTTCTCCTCGCTGCCGGTTTGCAGCAGCCCCTGTAACATCATGCTCAAGTTATTTACAGTCCCCTTATTCATAAAAACAAAGTTATAGAAAGCTTATAAAGTGTTTTGTTTCTTTACTTTTATGGTAAACGATAAAGATAAAACATACTAAAGCAGTGCAATAAGGTAGCTAGTGTAATTTGAGACAAATGGAACCATGGATAACTCCATACAAGTGCGCTCGAGCAATGCATGCATATACACCTAACCATGAAAACGAAACATATATTCAGCTCAATATTTCTCCTATTCGCGCTTGTTTTCGTGTCCGTGAACGGTGTCTATGTGTGCCTTGCTCCAAGCGCTGTGTGTGTCATCTCATAGAAAAGACTAAAAACATCACGGGTTGACCTTTAGCACAGACATGTATGTGACCTTTAATATACGACATTGGTAGCATAAATAAAGACTATTTTATGCATACAGAACTTGTGATGGTTCTTTAATATAGTAATAATATTATTAATAAACAACAACATGTTATAAAGAACATAATATATCTGTTGGAATATGATGCAATAACAGGTAACATTATTAAATGACCAACCTTGAGTCAGAATTACAGGAAATTGTTAGTATCTTTATATACAACGAGTAACCGCCATAGCTTTGCTTCGGTTTTCTTATTTTTTACACCTTGGGTTACATTATTGGAGGATTAAGGATCCCTAATTTTTTTGAAAATATAATATAACCTATGTCACCCGGGGATAGTGTAACTTCCCGACAGTGAAAGAATTTTTCAAATCGGTTCAGTAGTTTCGGAGTCTATTCAATGCAAACAAACAATCAAATCTTTCCTCTTTATAATATTAGTATGGAAGCATGGATAGTAACAAAGTCTTACCTCACGAAATGCTTGCAATAGATTTGATCCAGACGTAGAAATAATAATGTCAATATGGTGGATTATAAAAAGTGGTTCATCTTGTACTTGAAAAGGAAAGTAGCTTAAATTATCGGCCAGGTACAACATTTGATTTAGTGGAGCCGTCTGAAACAATATAATTAATTAAGAACATCACATACAAAATAATGATTTTCTCTGTAATTCTTGACTGCTTAACCGTTTACATCAAAATTCTTCTTCATATTGTTGCAAATCCGATCCGATCTTGTACATAATTTATAATAGTATTTAAATCATTAATGCATAGGACCAGACCCTCTCATGATGAATATGTAAATTAGCACTTAAAGGTATGTATATAAATCTCTATTAAGTCTGTCTAAGAGAATAATAATATATTATTTTGAGAGTATAATATTGATAATATATTAATTTGGAATAGGCCACAAAATGAAACAGTAACTCACCGATACGTCGTCGAACTGCTTCAGTAGCGACAACACGAGCGCTCGCCTCTGTGGTCGCGTGTTACGCAACAACGAATATAAAAAACCATTCAGTGCAGTGGGCAGGTCATCCAATTCCTTTTTCCTAAAGTTGTAAGATAAAACACATATTATCTTACACACTATACGTATGCCTAACAGAATATAATTTTAGATCTCTTAACGTTTCAAGAATAGAAGTTGTAGTGAATAAATGGGTATCGAAAAAATATAGGTCTCAAGACTAAATCTATTTAAATGATTTTTTGAATCCTTATTTAACACTTCATTCATAAACATACATATTATTGTAAAATAAAAATAAACTTACCGAAACCCTCTTATAACTTTCTGCTCTTCTCTTTGTAATATTTTCTGAAGTTGATACGACAGTCTGATGCCGACCTGCGCCTTCATATGTATGAACCCCGGGTACTTCTTGTCGATCTCCTGGAGATGCTTGTCGGCCGTGTGCGACACTGTTACTTCTGTGTCAGTGCTCATACATATTAAGTATGGAACGATCTGAAAGAAAATTATAAAGCTTTTGTAGATTCTTCCTTCACTACAATGTCTTGTGGTCTCCAAAACCAAAAAACTATAACATATTGCTAATTAATGAATCTCATTATGACTATCATCATCCTCACGAACTTCTACAATTCTACGTACACATGTTACTCAATTTGTGGCGTGTGATTTAGCGCGTTATGATATTTATTACAGTACGGCATCTATATAACGCTAGTAAACACTAAAGGCCAATGCATACGTAACGGGTATTATTCCGTACGGGACGGCAAAAACATCGTCGCCACGTCCCGTACGGGATTCCGCTGTGTATGACTATCGTATATATTTTCTATGAAACGATGTTTCCAAAACTTCACGTCCCGTCCCGTACGGGAAAAAATTACGTATAAAAATACGTTACGTATGCATTGGCCTTAAAATTACCACTTAATTAGCTTAAAAAAGCAACAGTTACGTCCCACTGAATGATAAATAATTAAAGACTAGTTTAGCTAATGACCAATCTAAAAACTAGTTTACTATGATTATCTCACCTGCACCGGATGCACGAGACCCTGTGCCAACACTAGCTGCACGACCTTCATAGCGCTCGACCGTACGACGGTGCTCTTGTGGAGAAACGAACCCAATATTTCCTTCAAATACAACTGAATCACTGTCGAAGCCATTCCAGACGATACGTCGCCCATTTCCTTTAGGTTTTCGTGTTTTGATCGCTTTGACCCTGAAAACAATATCTTGCAATACATAACAGAACTAAGACACCAAAGAGGTGGAAGGTAGAGGCGATGTGCGAACAAAAATCCACCAATAGGATTACTTCATTATGCAAGATTAGAAAAATAAGGTAATCCTATAAGCGGGCTTTTTCTTCGCACATCTTTAGCTGAATTGATCACTACCACTATTTCTTCTGTTTGATTTCAATGACAATATTATATTAATTCAATAAGTATACTTACACTCCTTATCCTGTCTGATCATTCTTTGCTCTTCCTCTTGTAAATACATCTCGATATTTCTCAATACATCAGCCTTCATTTCTATCGGCGCCAAATCCGACGTCAACAGTTGGTGGTAGAACTCTTTTAGTTCCGGCCGAAGCATGAATTCGTAATGCCTCACACAGACAGAACCAAGTGCCTTCAGTGTGTGAGAAACAAAATCTTCATCTTCTAAACCAACGAAGAACATAAGCGTGCCGTACACTTGCTCTTTTATGTCACTCTGTAAAACAACATAGTGTCAATAAATAAAACATACGTTACGACTATAGTATACAATAACAGCAAAATAAAGTACCGTTATGTAAATAATAACAGATATATAATTTAAAGGAGTTTGCCCACTATAGCATACCATAGCAAGACTGTGTGGTATGGTATGGTGGATAGAAAGCTTTACACGACTAAAAAAACGATATGAAGCAAATAGGTATCACTTTACAACAAGGTTAGTAACATATTTTTTTAGCTGTACTTACAGCTAAACCCTCGATGACCTTATTGTCCGTGAAGTCAAAGTACCGGAGCAGGAGCCCTACAATGAACAGCGCCCGCCGGAAGTGCGGCCGTGAATGCAAGTTACGCGTCATTTCCGGGTTGCGCTGCCAACTATGCTTCCACTGGAGTAGAACCCCTGTTGAAGCAAAAAACAATACTTACATAATGTAAAATATAAATTGTTTATTTAAAATTAAATTGAAAATCATTTTCATAATTCCTCTCTATACATTTTATGTTTGTTTTCGGGTAATATGTAGATTTGTATCGACTAATGATTGTTTTCATTTTCAAATTCTATCTACCAATAATCTTCCAATTGCCAAGCGACTGTGAAAAAGTCATATCTGGGGGCACTGGAAGTCATTATTATTTTAACTTCCAACTTATTGAAAGACTGTGGAAAATATAGCTTAGTTGAAAACCACTAAAAACGCTAATTCGGGTCATTTAAGAACGCACCAGTGAGAAGCTAAGCTACCTACCGTGGTACTTAGTGAACACGTCTCGGATGAGCTTGTAGTTGTGCGTGAGGTTGTTGACGATGGCGGCGAGGCAGGCGATGCACGAGGCGATGACGAGCTGCCCGCGCTGCAGGATCAGCTTCACCGCGTCCTCCTCCAGCTGCGCCAGGAACACTTCGCTCGGGTGCTCCATCAGCGGCACCACCAGCTCCAGAGTGGACGCCACCGTCGACATTATCTGCTGCTCGTATTGATTCTACAACAATAGGCATGATGATTATTTATTTAATGAAACCCTATGAATGGATTACAAAACACGCATATATCGTATTATTATAAGCGAGATTAACAATATTTTTGATAAAATAAAACTACAAAATACGGCAAACCGCCATGTTAGCCTGAACGCCAATCAGTCTCAATCAGCGCGAATTACGTCACACTTCTTAAAACAAATATCACCATACTGATAATGACGTCTTGTCTATTATTTTCCTGAAGAGTGACATCACAAGCAACGTCATGACAGTTTGAAGCGTTTTGGTGCGAATTTTAAACTTATACATTGAAATGTATTTATTTTATACTAAACCTTATTTTTTTGCGGAAACATTATATACGTTGTGATTATAATATATTTCCCAACAATATAGAGCAGTATATCAAAATCTGTCATCATGCCTATTATTACACTAACTGTATTATTAAATTAAACATTTATGTACTACACATGTTCGTTGCAGCACATTCGACATGGCAATATTTTTTGAACATTGCCGAATCGAGCTAAAGTCGCCCGGAACTCCGTTCGGTATTCTTATAAATATTTGAGTCAGCTCGGCAAAATTTGGATTCGGATTAAATGTGACGCTAAATATGGCAGAGAAAACAAACTGTTAAATTATTGATCATTGATTGGAGTGAAAAATGATGCTTACCTGACATTTCAAACTCAGGTACGGCTGCAGAGTTAACGCGTGGTTAACTAACAATTGTGGTCTTATTTTCGCAAATAAATGCAAAGTAGAGAGACATGCTAAAATGCGTTGAGATGAGCCCATGCCTAAAAGAAGAATAATTTCAATACAGACTCTCTCTATAAATAAAAACTTCATTCATTTAAAGTCCCGAATTATACATACCATCAGCACTGGTCTCCTCTAATTGTAGTAAATTTTCAATAAGGCAATCAACTATCTGTTGACAAGCCACTAAAAGTGATTTAGGCGGCTGATAAATAATTTTTGTAGAATCGTCCTTATCCTCCTTAGGTTTAAACAACTGAAAAAACAACATTTAATAGTAGTTAAAACGCAGAAATCCTTTCTCGGAGGAAGTTTTTTTCGAAGGGAGAAAGTTCATTCAAATTAGTTTAATTAAAAAAGACATTACTTTTTAATATTGGATAGTAAAACATATATTATTGCACTATTAGTAGTATTAGAAAATACTATTTCTATTTAATACTATTTTTAGCCTCTCTGATCTACGTCAGAAGAAACTTACGCATGCGCATTGCGTGTTGCACGCAGGTATTGTAATGTCCTTAAAATGCATGCACAGCGACTTACGCACAGATCAGGGCGGTTGAAAGCTCTAGTACGAAGTATGACTTACACTCGTCAGTAACTGCTGAAACCATTCCAAGCCCATATCACGTGACGAAATGACGACATCGGTGATGTTGAGGACTTTCCTCGTCAGCGGGTCAGCGGTCGCCGTGGTCATGTCGAGGGTCCCCGGCCGCGACGAGTTGGCACACGGACTGAACCACATGTTCTGGAACACCTCCATCACCAGCTTCCTGATACCCTCCTCGTCGTTCACCCGCCTGATCATCTTCACACAGATCTCGGGTATCTTCGGAAATTCTGGACATTCTATGCATATATCTTTCAAGATTTTTATCACACGCTTCCGGACGGAAACACCCGTATCCTGTATAAATATAAATATTTAATGAATACAAAATAGAGAGCAGTATTAGCAGAGCAGTATAGATTTTTGAACGATTCAGAGTGTTGAACAAAGCAAATGCTAAAAGATTTGTTATTCTTTCTGTAACAGGCTAGACACGTGTAATAATGAGCAATAAAAATATTTACATCTGTGGAGAAAGCGTAGCGAAGAAAAAATACATAAATTCTTAACAGTTCAAAGAAAAATATTTCGAAACAATTCATACCTATCATAAAGATCTCATAAAAAAAATCATAACAAACTATGTACTAAGGTACATACCAATATCCTATTCGAGAGCATTCCATAATACTTGTCGATAAGATCTGGGCGGCTCAACACAAACTTCCCCACCAGATCGACGGCGGCCTCCCGCACGGCCGTGGACTGGTCGAGAAAGGACCGGTTGACTCCGATCTGCATGTCGGGCCGCGCCAGCACCGCCGGGTCCGCCTCCACGATCATCGTCAGACACTTCATGGCCTTCGTCCGGATCGCGATCGTGTTCTCACAAAGAATCACCAAAATCTTCCGCAGATACCTATCGAAGCTCTGCGAGAAGGACCTCTTCGAAGCTAGGTACTGAGATATCAACTCGGCTCCACTGTAGTCTATGTAGGACTGCATCACTTGCACCTGCGTCCCGCCTTGGTACCGAAACGGCCTGATCTTTTCGAGAAAGAAATTTTTCCGACGTTCGATCGTCTTGAACTTCTCTGCAGAAATGACTGCGCTCGTATTGTGCTTCTTGTCAGACTTGGATTCCTTGATATCGGCGTCGCTGTCGTCGTCAGCCTCGGATTCTTCCTCGCTCGTCTCGCCCTTGTAGCGTTTCTTGGATTTGTTTTTCGGCCGCTTCGTGGGGGACGAGCTCTTAGGTTGAACGACCATGTCTCTGTACCACTGAGTGATGTAGAAATGCCTCGCACAGTTCCAAGCCTGATCCTTCTGCCCGTTGATCGCCAAGTAGTCCAGTAACACGCGCTGTAAAAACTCAGTTCTTTCTTCGTCTTCGTCAAGGCCGGAGGTGAGAGCCTGTAACAAAGGCAGCCGTTAAAGAAAAGTTATGATATATTGTCCTATGACATTGTTTGTTAATGAAGTAATGAATTGTTAATGAAGTAATGAAGTATAATAAGAACTAAAATTAAGATTTTTCCGAGTGTATTCCTAAGAAATAGATGTGATATTATTTTTAAACGATATTAGGGTTCGATTTATGTGTGGTAATCATTTAACTTTTTTGATTGAGACAAAATCATTCCCACGCCTACTATGCATTACCTATGTAAACTCAATTATATAGGTTTCAAAAATGCTGCAATGGCGCGAAATCCTCTTTAGGGCCCGCGAAGCAGGGCATATTGTCATGTTGATCAATTGATCACTTACCATCAGCTGGCTCGTTTGATAAGCCTTTCAAGCTAGAAAAAAAAGAAAAAAAATACCTGATGTTGATTGCCATCCTTTTCTTCCTCGGCGCGGATGTCTCTCACGACGCCGTCCATGGTGGCGAGCTTGGCGCGCGAGGTCACCGTGTCTCTGCGCAGGCGCGCCGCCACCAGTCCGAGGTATTCTAGGGAGGCCACGCGGACTGACATCTCCATTGATTTGTCCGACATGTATTTCACCTATGAACAATGATTTCAGAATATTTCAGATTAAAACTATACAATATTAATAAGAAACATTCAATTCGACCCAGCTATTTCTGATCTCATTAGTGATATATGATATTCGTTATAATGTGGATCAAAAGAATCTCTTTTAAAGTATTTTTTATATACAAATCCATCAAGTAGGCTTGCTGATTACCAGAACAGACATCGCGAATAAAATTTGTGTCGCGTCGGGAGGTTCTATTTTCAAAATCGAGAGCTCCTGTTACCCCCCTTTAAAACTCAATTCAAAACATGAAATGAATAGAAAGATTTATCAGGAATGTCAGGTGGTTACAGTACCATTATCGTCCAAAACACCAGAATTTAAATCAGACATCCCACAGGTACAGGTTCCAAGAGAAATAGATGTTAATACATAATAATAAAAAGACTCCTAGTGTATAGAGTAATAAATAATACATAAGTATGACTATATAACCGAAAGTGACTTACCAGCATAGTACCAAGTAGGCTGAGCAGTAGCTCAGTGGCGGGCCACTCCGGCTTGTTGACTGTAGTCAGCAGGTCGTGCACAAAGTTCTCGAACAGGGGCCTGAAGTCCACCTCTTCTGATCGACTCCGGCACTTGTTAAGGAACGACGTCAGAAACGTCCCGCCCACACTGATTGCCGCCTCATACTTAGATATTATTAAAAGATCTTTATCTACATGCTGCAAATTAATATAGAATATTTAATGATTGGAACAAATACTTTTTTTATCTTGTTACTTGATAAAAAAGATTCATATTTTGATACTTACCTATAAAAAAAACTATTAAAATTAATTAACCTATAGAACCACAGTCACTTTAATGTTATTGTGAATATCATTCTTAATTCCAAGATGTTCCAACAAAGTCTCATTTCCCATTTTGCCTGTATAGGAAAAAAATCTTACCTTTTTATTCTCCGTATCAATATGCTCCTTGTCTTTGTCCTGCGACTTGCACAGAGTCTCTGGCAGCGTGACAACGCACTGCACCAGCTGCAGCACGAGAGCCGTTAACATCTGGATGTGCTGGTCCGAGCTCAGCTGGAACGAGCGCAGGTTGTGCTTGGAGCTCGGGATGCGCGCTATCGACGCCAGGATGTCCTCTAGCAGCAGGCGGCGGTGCTGCTCGTACTTTGTGAATATCTGTGATCGACGACGGAACTTAACATTCTAACCGCGAAAGTACAGCGCGGCGTAATGAATGCTGACTAATGAACGACTTCAATCAAAAGATCATGATTTATTTCGTAACTACTAGTAAGAAGAACAAAACAATAACAATCTCGGTCACGCTCAAGGGTTGGCCGCATGCGAGAAAGACATATCGGTTTTTATTAATGCATATGAATACAAGCGCAAAACTTTCCAAATACAGAAAATTTTATTTAGCCATATTGCTTCTGTTACACTTGTCCTTACACGTTAATGCATTTGCTTATAACTTATACCTACAAGCTGCTATAGAAAAACTTACCGTGGTGACGAGCTTGAGCGCGGACAGCTGCAGTTCGCTGATGTTCTCGACGAAGAACGGAGACACGCCCACCGTGGAGGCGTGCAACACGGTGGTGTCGGTGAGGTGGTGCGCCGCGAACAGCTCCGCCAGCAGCGTGACGCACTCGTGCACGTGCGTGTACAGGTCGCGCACCGCGCGCGTCGCTCCGCCCATCCGGCGCGCGCCGTGCGACGCCCCGCCCCCGCGCCGCTTGCGACCGTCCACTGACGAAGCAATTACGTGTTAAATATAAAGTATTCCCTTTATTTGTTTGTTTTAGGGACACAGCTTTATTATGGCTTTATGGACGATAAAATTTATTACATAAAATAACAATTTTTCACTGCTTTTACCTGCAGTAAGGCAAGTCATTGCACAACAATTAACTTTCCTTAAGATAGTAATATAACAGTAACTGTAAACACAATTAACAAAGTTCACAAATATTTCAAACTGTACCTTTATGCCCTATTTATACAGTACACTTTATTTAAGTATACACACCATTTATCTAAAAGTCAGCCCCCCCCCCCACTGAAAATATATATTTCAAAGTAAAAGTAAATCTGAATAGAAAATAATTTCTTACCTTTCTTTTTCGATGTTGTTTGTATACTATACACAGGATCGTAAACACAGTAAATAGTGTTATTTAGTTGAAACTTAATGAACATAATAATCCTATCGATAACATCTTCTAGGAATATGCGCTTCGGCATGCTCGGGGAGGTCATTATGTACAAGGAAGTAAGGCTAGCGTCCGATGCGCACATAACCCTTTCTAGTGCAGACTCCATCCATATTTGTCTCATTTCTTCACTGTCCTCCTGCAAGTTAAGACATCCAATAAATAGGTAGTACTACTACAACTGGGATAGACAGTAGCAATTTATGTAAGGGACATGTCATATAACATCTAAATAAAGTAAAACTGAAATAAATGTATTTATAAAGTTTCATGTTTTCTTATGTCGGTAAATTTTAAATTATTTTTTCATTAACATTTTTAATAATACTCCCACTACAATTTTTTTTCTTGCCTTTCAGTATTGTATAAGTCATTCAAGTGGAACCAAAAATACGGATACTTTAGGAATACTTTATAGTGTGAAGTTTTTCATAAGTAATTAAGATGACTGAAGCACAGTCATGCAGGTTTGCTTTATTGTTAAAATTATAAAGACCAGGAAACTTACAGGGTCGCTTACAAGTGACATTTTTTCAGCGGCTCTTATATTTTTTTCCAATATGTTTAGTAACCGGACCAATCGATCTGCTGGTATAGCTTCCATAGCACCAAGATTCTTCAACTTTGCTGCCTCTGAACACAATTCCTGAAGTTGATAACGCGGTAACAGTAACTCCTCAGGAATATCCGATCCCTCTGAAAATATTACATCATATTATAGAATTGTGTAAGTTCACTGACGAAAAAAAAACTTTATACAAACAAAAACTTACCCATCTCATCAGTTATTAATATGTCGTCATCAATAGTTTCAAAAACGGCTTCGATTAATTTATTAAACCGCTGATAGGTATTTGTCTCCATTAATTCATCAACCGATAACATTTCTAGGACTGGAACTAATCTTCGTTCCACTTTACGAAGTTTGGGTCGAACTATAAACACAAACCATGGCATATCTTAGTTACAATGAAAATATTTAGAACCGAAAACTTAAGGTCGATGTACGCACAGGACGCGGACGGGACGTGAAATTTTGGAAACATCCTTTAATACTCTTTAATTTTTAAATTTATAATAAGTCTGCTGTTGCTAATAATATAATTTATCTAATAACCATATTTATCATATATAAATCATTAAATATTATTTGACTTCAAATTATCCTTTTTAAAATAATGACTTATTACAAAAGAACATAAACTTAACAGCAAACGATATTCGCGCCAATACCAATAGTGGCATTACTCGATGAATGCATGTGCCTATTTTGCCTTCCCGCCAAAATTATCATTCATCGTAATCGCGCCTCGCGATGTTCTTTTTTTTTTTCTATGATATTATAGCGCGGCAAACCATTCCTTTGCTTTTTAAACTCCCATCCTCCCTTTCTGTCTAGCAAGCTCACTTTTGAAATGAGATGAACAATTTTACTGAAAAAGGAGTCTTCCGGGCAGCGCTGTCAATTGCGAGCAAAATCCCCGATTGACGGGGATTTGATGGTTAGCGCGGGGAATCACAAAAATCGGGGAATTTCGGGGAATGATCATGTCATACGTCCCGCGAGAACAAAAGAACTGGCTCTCAAGCCTACAGCCGGAACAGGACGAGTCGTTTGGAGGCTGACTCATGCTCAAGGGTGGTAGCTATCCAGGCGAATCCCATGGAGAAATAATAATAGTAATAATGGTATTAACAATTAAAATCAATATTACCAATATAATCCCTCGAGGGGCCCTACCACCAGCGGGGCTGGATTTAGTCGCCTCCTACGACACCCATCCAGCGTGGGATTGGGGTTAGTATTCTAAGCCGCCACAATACGGCTTGAATTAATTAATCCGCATATTTTCTATAAACCGCCCAAGCATTCGATTGGTGTGTGTTTGCCAATCCTCCAAAAACCCCTGACTTCTTCCAACGCAATCTGCAGTCAATTCAATTTCTACTAACTACTATCATGTTTACTTCCTATATAAAACGCCCGCATGAACCAGTACTACCAGTAGGCAGTCTTCAAAGTCTGCATCGGATTTCCACCAAACTTAAAAAAATTAAATCAAGTAAATCTTACCAATGGCTGCTTCAGCCTCCTCTTTCTTGCTAGCTTCTTCATGTTTTCTCTTTACTGCTTCCCAATTCTTTTCTCTAGCTATATCTATTGCTTCTCGTTCTTTATCTACTGTTGGAGTTGAGATACTCGACTTTGTTTTTAACGGTACATTGTCATCAGAATCTGATTCCACTGCACTATTTTTTCTCGTCCGTTCGTCGGGGTTGAACTCATGTTTCTTCAACAAGCCCTCCTGATAAAATAAAACAGTGAATAAAACTAAAATAAAATACCAATTTCTAAGTACTTTGAAATGCAGATTTCTGGATCTGCGTTCTGTTCTTTAGTAAATAGTAAAAGACAACTTACCGAAAGTCGGCCGATTTTGACGACGGGATATCTATTATTTAAAATATTGCCGGTTTTATCTTGTTTCTCTTGCATAGCGTTAGGAGTGACCGGAGGTGGAGCATAGGGCGCGCCCATCGAGGGCTGAGGCACTTGAGGTTCTTGGCGCAAGGGAGAGGGCGCCACACTCGCTTGAGCTGGTGACTGACCTGTCACCACATTACCGTCTAAAAAATAAATAATACCTTGAACATTGCTTATGATTTACTAAAAAATTATACACATCACATAAATGTTCATAAAATAAGCTTATTAATCCATTTTGTATAGCATATTAAAAGTTTTACCTTGTTCAAATATTTTTTCCTGAGACTGAATCATCAAGCGTTGCTGATCCGGTATGTTTCTTGGCGACATAGAAAGAGGATCCTTATCGTCGTTTATGTTGGTATCATAACTCCTATTGTCTTGGACGAGGCTGTTATAGAAACCTCCATTTTGAGTGTTAGAACAAGAGGAATTCGAGAATGTGCTTGTGTATATGTTAGATTGGTTTGCATTATTCCATGGTGGAGATATATTGTTTTGGGCTGTGATGTTAACTTGACTTCCTGGCCTAGCTTGTGATGGTGGTGAACCCATGTTTACATGAGGAGATGACTGACAAGGAGTAGCCAGAAGTTGTTGATTTGGAATGGGTGTTGAATGGATTGCAGTTCCGTGGGAAGAGGGACTATAATTGTATGTAGACGGTGACATCCCATTAAACTTTGATGTGTTAACATGGTTCCCCCAGTGGTTCCTTTGCTGTTGGTCAAAAACATTGGGATTCACATGTAAAATTGCTTTCAACAATTCAGGTGTGGCTTGCTGCGGGGCTGGACTAACTGCATTTGGTATGCTTTCATCCTTTAAGTCTCTGTAATATAAATGTAAGTATTTTTATTATTGTTTGCAATAAAATAAACTTAATGAATAGTAAAATAAAATCTGACTTTTCATCATTATTACGATTAAGTACATAAATTTTATTTAACTTATGAAAAGTTATTATTGGCAGTAAACCTATCATTAAACTGTTGTAATGCTTTGCATGGCAGAAAGAGACAACCATGTGACATAACCATAACCATGATGAGAACCATAACTATCTTTCTCTTCAAAAATTTTATAATCAGCCATCAATGGCAATGGAAATAGAAATATACTTGTATTAGTACAAAAAAATCACTATGGTTGTTAAATAGTTTAAATCATCATATTTGCACCATTTTTGTCCATTTCATTTACAGAAACAATAAACTTACTTACAAAAATTTTGGTATCATAACATTTTTAATTTGGAATTTATTTAAGATTTTGCAACAATAAAGATTAATCATGCACCTAAATAAAATTCAATAAATTACAAAAAATATTAGAGGATACTTACATGTGCTGAACTGAAGTTTGCATTAGGGACTGCAATAATAAAGAAACTAGATCATCATCTCGAGTTGCAAGAAGTATTGCCGCTTCTTCAGCTACCCGGGGGTGGAACAGTTGGGACTTGTTGTTCAGAGTTGAAGGTAATGGTGTTGGAAGAGGTAATACTGGCAACACTAAAACAAAAAAAATGGAATAGTTGAAGTTACAAAAATGTGATTTGTATCACAATTTGAAACAAAATTTTACCAATTCGTCTGAATATCTAAGGCAAAAATCTCTAAACCAATTTAAAGATAAGGTAACTTTTACTTCAAATTCATAAATAATCTAGATCTAAATCATGATTTATTGAAATAATAGTATATAGAGAAATACTTTAATAATGTATCCAGTTAAGGCCGATTTTTTCAAATTTACTTAAGTGCAAACTTTTATTTTTACATAAAGGACATGTTTTTAGGGTTCCGAAGTAAAATCGGAATCCTTATAGTTTCGTCATGTCCGTTACTTTGTCCGAAGCAAAGCACCGAGACCCTTAGTGCTAGAAAGATATAATACAGATATAATAATAGAAAGATACAATATTTATTAAAAGTCCAGAATTGTAGAATATTCAAAACTTTTTTTTCAGGGTACCTCCCTTACAGGTAATGTGAGGATGATTTTAATATTCGTTTCATACCCTATAGTGTGGGGTATTGCTACAAAACTCTTTCAAAAATATTATGGGTCTTCTAACACCATTTGGTGTTAGTCGGGGTCCGTTTGCGAAATTTTGGTTACACGGTTGGAGTTGAATAAGTGAAAAAATTCTCAAAAATAGGTTATATGATGAATTAACAAGGAAGACTATTACGGCTATGTTAGCATAAGTAATTAATGAGTAATAGTCGATAAACTTACACCTTTGGAACCCTACATTGAGCTTTACTTTTTTGGACCACATACAAAAAAAATATTGTTTGCTACAAATAACTCAGTTCTTTCCAAAAAGTGTACAGTTGTGTTTTATGGTAAGATAAATTAAGCCAGAGCTTTTAATTTGATGTTAAACTGCAACTTTCAAGCCAGTGTTCTGACATTCTGAACTGGTTCAGTTCGGCTAAGGTAAAATATATCAGTACAAACATACAAATTAAATACTACTTATAACTCTAAAAGCTATTGAATAATAATGTTTATAAAATGGTACTAACGTCACTTCAAAAAATTAATTTTCATCTTCACAAATGATAAGCTTAACAAAATGAACTCATATAGGTTCCACTCTAATACTAAGTATATAATACTAAATATGTAATATAAGTGATCACCTGACTAAGTACTATCATTGTGTCATGTTATATTCTCAAAATATTATAAAATAACCAAACAAGACAAAGTATACATACATAATAGTAATTAATGGGGTTTGATTGTGAATCGATGAAATACCAAACACAAAAAATTTTGGAGCAAATTTCTTAGTTTTCTTATGTGTATACAAGAGAAAGAAATAACTCTTAATTTTTGAACACCAAATTTGAAAAAAAATTGTAAGGCATGTTTAACCCAAAACTTAAGTCAAAAGTGCAATAACTTCATTTGAAATCTTAATATCACGAGAATCAAGTAATTTCTTTGACTCCATATCCAAATATAGAGATAATTCAATAAAAGTAGAACATAACATAGCTACCTAATGTAAATTTAACCCATTACTGTGATTAAGTAACTTAAAACTCATATTTTTAAACATTTTAATGAAAGATATAATTATTAGTTAAAGTTCGCTAATACACAAATAAATTAATGTAAACACTTAACAATTCTGCGACAAACATGACGATAATTAAAATGAAGTTTATAATACTTACAGTCTGTCAAACTGGCTACTCCTGCTAACGTTGTGATGGGGACACTTGGAATATCCCTCTCATTCATCTTGACCGTAATTCTGAGTTATTTTTTCAAGTTTAGCGATTGTATCCTAAAAGTTAAAAAGAAAGTCTCGACTGTTGTACTGTAACACACACCATTAACAGTTGTTTGCGTAGCCACTGATCGGATTATCATTTTACTTTCCTCATTCGCAGCACTAGGTATTATAAACTTTCACATTTATTGGGTAGTTATTTATCACAATATATGCATGCCACGAAAATAATCATTAGATCCAAAGATTGTTGTGAAAATAGGGCAGCCGTCAATTTGATGCTTTGTTGTGCGTTGTGCATCAAAACGAAGGTCAGCGCATCGCACGACACTCCCAGCCAAAAGTGGAAAAAGTAGTTTGAGCAATTGTTATTTCTTTTCAGTTATGTTAAAGTCATAAATACTCACAGAAACATTATGTTCAACTATTTATATCCAGGACAAATCAAACATAATCCTAACACTTAGTTATATCAAGAAATTGTGACTCAGTGTTGCCCACATAGCTGTAATAATTTCTTTTTTTAATGTTGTCCTTCTACATTTTTAGGCGGTAATGGTATTCATACTATTCAGCCAGACAGATAACAATAAATTGCTTGTCACGCAACAAAAGTTTTTTCAACGCTCATTTTCTCAGTGAATCAAGTGTCGACACTGAATTACATTAATTTTATGCAATAGATAGCAATTGTCAAAGTGCTCCGTCGAATTATGGATTCTACATTAAATGAATATTTTTCTACCATGATTATTAAATTCCTTATGTGAATTGCTGGAATGTATATTTTTATTTCATTAAGGTTCTTAATTCTTGATTATTGTTCTTAGTTCTTTCTTCTTGTGTCAGCTCGTGATCCGTCTTCAGGTACCTCTTCGAAGCTTGGAGTCCAGTAATATAAAAAATGTTTTTGGTCACCAGTCTATGATCTTCCATAGAGAACATCACAGAATATTTCATTATCAGTGTTGCCAAGTCTAAAAACGAGATAACGGTTTTTATTTCATAAAATAACTAAATCAAGATAATCCGTCAGGTCATCCGTCTAGGCTAAGCGCAGATTGAGACTTTTTGTCCCAGAGACTTGACAGTCGGATGACTTGACAGTCTGCGCACTCCCATATATCTTCATAGCACTCGACTGGGTAACAAAAAGTCTCCGTGACAAAAAGTCTCAATCTGCGCTTAGCCTTACTTGCCATACGTCTTTGCCATACGTCTTTTAAAAATGTCAAAATGTAATGGTGGCTCAACCAAAGATATTAAAGTATAGCTGGATTGCAAGCATGCATTTAAAATAAAAGAAATGTACCTTAATAAATAACATTGTTATGACACCGTATACAAATAAAAATCATATGAAAATATCAGTTTTCATTACAATATAAAGATAATTTTGAAGAAGTTATAAAAAATGTGATAATTCATTATATTAGGACATAATTGATCTAAGTATGTACACCTTATAATGACTGACAACCACAATCCAGCTAGTGATTGGTCGAAAACAATCATTCAATGTGACGTCATCCGTCTTCAGGTACCTCCACAGAGTTTGCAATCCAGTTTAAATTAAATATCTTTGGGCATGACCATGGATATATATTACTCTAACTGGATATATAACTTCGTTATAACGGAATGACCATTTTTGTATTGTATGCATGTTATTTATAGTCCTGGGATAATTATTATCATTCGATCGTGTTAAATATTTTTATAAGTGTTATGCACTTAAAATAAAAGAAATGTACCGTAATAATTAATATTGTTTCATTTCATTAACATCTTATAAAAAATCATTTAAAAACATCAGTTTTCATGTCATAACGATAATTTTGAAGAAATTATAATAAAATATGTTAATTCGTTATTATAATATTTACCACCAGAAAATTTGTTAGAAAACATTGTGAAGAACCATATTAAAATAGGACATATTTTTTCTAAGTAAGTGTGGACATCCTACAATTATGAAGGACAACCTCGATCCGGTCTGTGATTGGTCGAACAGTTATTTCATTGTGACGTCATCCGTCTTGAAGTCAAAAAGTTATGTATCGAAGTCAAGATGTTAAGTGTCGTGAACTCGTGACGAAAGAGCACATATTTTGCTGTGTTAGTTTGTAAATAACTGAAAGCCATGACCATAAACATATTACTCTAACTGGATAAGTAACTTCGTATTGGTACCGGATGATCGATGATGTCATAACGGAATGACCATTTTTGAATTAGGTCCATGTTATTTATAGTCCTAGGATATATCATTTGATTGTGATTTTTATAATCGTATAAAAACATCTAAGATTATTAACCTCTCAACAGTTGACGCCATTTTATGTAGTAGGTATATATCCATACTAATATTATAAATGTGAAAATGTGTTTTTTTTTGTTTGTACCTCTTTCACGTCGCACCGAAGCTATGATATGGTATGATTTTTGTATGTGGAGATAGTTAGCAGGGTGGAGAGTGTCGTAGGCTACTTTTTATCGCGGTAAACATCTCATTTCCATGGGAAGATCGATGTTTTGTTACTTGCTAAATATTTAGTTCCCGATTTTGTAATAGATGGCGTTAGTTAAATTCATTTGCAAGTTCTGAATTACAGGCATTTAATAAATTGAATTGAATGTTGAATTCGCACTGGATAATTGTTGTTTTGGTTTAATTAATTTATAATATTATAGTAGGAATGGAAGGTTGAAGAACATCATAGGTTTTATTACAGTTGGTTCGTCTTACGCTCCAACTCGAGAGTCACTAACGGTTACTTTAATCGCCCCTTAGTAATGAATTACCATACAAATTCTGTACTAGGAGCGATTTAAGTAACCATTAGTGACTTTGAGTTGCGGCGTTAGTATCTTTTAAATTTTGGAACCGTTACTTATTTATTCTTGCACAAGGTTACTTCCCTTTGAATACGCGGGTGAAGTCGCGGGTAATAGCTAGTACTGTTATAATTTAGACGTGTCGTCTCCACCAATCCGCACTGGAGCAGCGTGGTGGAGTATGCTCTAGGCCTCCTCAAGAGGAGAGACCCATGCCCAGTAGTGGGCCATTAATGGGTTGAAGCTAAAGACGTGTCGTAATTGTGTACCATACCTTAATTTTTAATTTACTCTAAATGCAACTATTTAAATTTTGAAGAAATTTTAATAAAATCTGTTAATTAAATATGTAAATTTTTACCTTTAGAAAAATTACCAACAGAAAACATTTTGAACAACCATAACAAAATAGGACATATTTTTTTTTTCTTAGTAAGTGTGGACACCCTACAATTATGAAGGACAACCTAAATCCGGCCTGTGATTGGTCGAATGGTCAATTAAAGTCTATTATCCAGATAGATTAATATATCCATGGACATGACAAACAAAGTAAATCAACGTCACCAGACTTACCGCCCTCACCGGTAACGTCCACTGGTGGTCAGTGGTCTCTTTATTAAATCCATGAAAGATAGAGAGAAGGAAGGCCATCTCTGTATATGAAAAATGTCCGTAAAAACGCGTCCAAACGGGTATCGAATATCTATTTTTCAGAAACTAGCGCCATTCATTACGAATGACGCTGCGGATGCACTAGGCATAACTATAGATGTAAGGCTGGTTTAAAACCAATTAAATTAACCCGTTTAAAACGAAAAAAACCATTTAAAACCGAATTCAACCATTTTTTTCGGTATAGTTAATAGTATCAGGCGTTACTTTGCGGAAATCCATTGTTATTAAGTTAGTATTAGTCTACTTTGCAACAATCCGCGGATAACATGTATGATGGTATATACTTTAAGACATGCGTGGCACCTCCCTCCCTCCCACAACGGAAACATGCACTACAATAATTAAAAGTATATACCAACATACATACCAGCACTAACACGTGTTTCGCCCCGAAACGGAGCATCATCAGGGTAAGTTGACTCTACGATGGTTAGTCGCAAAGTGAACATCGTTCACTGAGCGTGGCGTATTTATACCCTACTCGCCCACTGGTTATCTAATGACGTTGTTGATAATTAGTGATTCACGCCGGCAGAAACCGGGTCTGACGTAATCTGGTGATTATTACTGTTGGAAATCCTCAGTAAAGGCGAGTTGGATACATTAATTTGTTCATTCAGCAGTGTAAAACTTGGGTTATTATTATGTTTTATTATTTCTAACTGCTCTAGTATATTTAATTTAAAACCCTTTTCCGATTTATGTAATATATTGTATGTATGGTTACTAGTTAAACTGTGACCTGATTCTATTAAATGTTTAGCAAAGTTAGACTTATCCGCGTGACCATTCCTATATGCGGCCATATGTTCCCGTATATAGGAATGGTCACGCGGATAAGTCTAACTTTGCTAAACATTTAATAGAATCAGGTCACAGTTTAACTAGTAACCATACATACAATATCTATACTTCTATACTAATATATAAAGAGGAAATATTTGATTTTTTGTTTGCATTGAATAGGCTCCGAAACTACTGAACCGATTTCAAAAATTCTTTCACTGTTAGGAAGCTACACTATCCCCGAGTAACATAGGCTATATTATATTTTCAAAAAAAAAATAGGGATCCTTAATAAAACTCCAATAATGTAACCCAAGGTGTAAAAAAATAAGAAAACCGAAGCAAAGCGAGGGCGGTTACTCGTATTACATAAATCGGAAAAGGGTTTTAAATTAAATATACTAGAGCAGTTAGAAATAATAAAACATAATAATAACCCAAGTTTTACACTGCTGAATAAACAAATTAATGTATCCAACTCGCCTTTACTGAGGATTTCCAACAGTAATAATCACCAGATTACGTCAGACCCGGTTTCTGCCGGCGTGAATCACTAATTATCAACAACGTCATTAGATAACCAGTGGGCGAGTAGGGTATAAATACGCCACGCTCAGTGAACGATGTTCACTTTGCGACTAACCATCGTAGAGTCAACTTACCCTGATGATGCTCCGTTTCGGGGCGAAACACGTGTTGGTGCTGGTATGTATGTTGGTATATACTTTTAATTATTGTAGTGCATGTTTCCGTTATGGGAGGGAGAGAGGTGCCACGCATGTCTTAAAGTATATACCATCATACATGTTATCCGCGGATTGTTGCAAAGTAGACTAATACTAACTTAATTTTTTTCGGTTTTAAACCAAACGGCCTTGAAGACATAAGTTTGTCTCCTTGTCTCTTTCATGCGTATGATTCATGATGTCTTCTATTCTAGTGTAATCATAAGTATAGGTAGATATACCTACGTACTCAACTTTTCGTTAGGTACTGTAGGTAGGGCATTTCTATTGATTTTCTATAAACTAGGTACCAAATTAAAACAAAACATGACGTCAGGTGAGCAAAAATTACCCATACCGAACCGTAAAACACAGTTCTTTTATTTTTGTAGGCGAGTTTTCAACCGTTTAAAACGGTTTATTTGGAATTTAAAATGGCAAAATTTGGTTTTAAACGTTTTAAATCGGTTGATTTACATCTATAGGCATAACTCAGCAAACTTCACTCCGTCTACAACAGCTATGTTCATATCGTAGTCATTAATTTAAAAAAATCACACTACTAAAAATCACATTTTTTCACAGCAGTATATTGGTTATATTTACTAAAACATTCTAAAAGTCTAACATTACATTTTGACTACGTGAATAGTTGAGGTTTTGTATACTGGCATTAAGAAGGGATGAAAATTTTTAAATACTAGAACTCAGCAAACTTCACTCCGTCTACAACAGCTATGGTTCATGCCGCTATTTGTCACACACTAGCGCCATTCAGAAATGGCCATTATTGGATTGGAACCTCTATTTTCTGTAAACAGCTGGACACTTTTTTCATTTTTTCTTTTTTCATTTTCATTTTTTCATCTTTCCCTTCATATGAGCTATATATATATTCTTTCCCTTCCTTCTACCTCAATACTCCATGATGAAATCAAAAAATCATTGTCATTTGCCCCTCTAGGGTATAAGTCACAGAGTACTATATTATCATAGATTACCCCCAAAAGATACCGCATACAAGGCAACTGACGCGCGGCAACATAGAAGTGCTTTTGCTATGCACATAAAGCTATACTAGCATTCACGACATTAGTATCGACCAAGACCTTCGACCCATACACACGCGGATCTTTCAGAATTTAATTAATTTCAAAAAAGAATTTGCTGATGAAACCATGGCTTATTGTAGTGTTAAATGGTATGGAAAATCAGTTCGAAAAAACAGTTACCCTAAAGATGCCATATCATTTAATAAGTTAGTAATTCATATTTATTTTACAAATTTTCTTATAATGAAGCAGAGTTCAACTTAAGCTGGTTTTGAGAGTGACATTTTGTAAAAAATTCATTCCTAATTCAAAATAGTTATCTTGTTTCTGACTAAAGACAATACTAGGGAAGTGAACTTTTCATTTTAAAGACGTATCGATATTCATTTTGAGGATATTGCTATGAAATCGATAATTTTTAACAGGTTACAAGTGGGACAAAGGTTGCTGTAGTCAAGGATAACATTATTTATTATATGAAAAAACATTGTGGTAATGGTTTTATAGATTTCCTAGATGCCCCGAGAGGAAGGAAAAATGGAAAGAATCAATACACCGTGGACAGGGATGGTTTCCTACCAAATACAGTGTCGTTTGTTCAACACACTTTTCAGATGACAGTTGATGGATTCAGTTGTATCATAGAATAGAATAGAAAAGAATAGAATACATTTACTTTGTCTAAGTATAAAAAGTAAAAATGTTATTGTATGGAAACTTTCAAATTCGTGTGCTTTCCTATAGTTATGGAGAAATTATGTGGAAAATCAGCTAAATATTGATTATATTATTATTTATTATTATTTGCGCGAATATCAGGTAGGTAGGTAGGTACATATTATATATACTTAACTCGATATGTTATACATATTTTCGTATTATAATTATAATTATTTTTCTTTTCTTTCCTTTTTTTATACCATTCTGCCTACTAAGCAAAAGTTATTCACTGTAATGAGAATTTAAAGTAAAATAAAAATGTAATACAACTAGAGGTCTGAAGTTCTTCATGTGGTACATTAATAAGGGTCCAGTTAACAGTTAGAGATATTGGAATGCTGTTATAACAAAAGTAATAAATTGTGATTAGGAATTACTTTAATAAATTATGGTTTTTTATACATTTGGAAGTTAAGGGATTAGCCAAACAATAAAATAATAATAATATGAAATGACAAACATCGAAATTTTGAAACCGTAGCAGAAAAAACATCAGTGTGATGAAAATAATATACACACGAAAGGAAAAGTAACAAACCTAATGAAATTTAGATATGACAGCATCTGTCGGGTCAACTAGTTTGTAATAAAAATAATTCCTAAAAATGATGTCTTAAAAACCCAAAAATATAGTTTTTAAGTTCATGAAGCTAAGAAGAAGTCCTACTACGAACAGTTATGTTATTATTTTAATGTAATTAGCCGCGAATAGCATTGTATATTTGATTTATCTAATCGGACATTGTATAATATAAACACTGTTAATATTATATTATTAAAAGTATCGATATTTATATTGTATTGTTATTCATTATAAATGTGATGAAAGTAAATAATGATAATCACAAACATTGATCGTACGATTTATCGATCATACATACTCAGTCACTATGGACAGTGTTGAGCTCGATAAATTTCAAGTTTGAATTTTAAATATCCAATCACAGCGCATCTGTTTCGTACCCCGCAAACCGCACCTTCCGCCAAATTGTGACTTTGAAGTCTAATACCCCATTTACACGCGCGCGCGAGCCACGAGACAATCCGCGAGACGCGCGTAATAGATTAGTATAAATAAATACGATTAATATAACTTATAAAATTAGGATGTTTATGAGAATGAGGCAACTGATGCTTTATGTGTTGCAATTATTCTGAAAGGAAGTTGAATTGTTTATACTTAGACCATTGAAATATTAATATATTATTAGCTGTTATTTCAGACTTATAAACTATTGTAAATTAACGTAAAATTATGTTTATCCAGTATGATAAATTATTTGTTATTTCATTAATATAAATTACATATGGCAATATTCAACGAGTAATCGATCAGGTGACTTAGTTTATGATGAGGGTGGAACTATAAAAAGAAGCTACGTTGTACCGTCAGTTCTCAATTCTCTGCCGGTATGGTACCGAATAAGAAGTTAATACATTGCTATTAAATTGTTATAATAATGGTTCAATGGTTTTGTAATAGTGTTAAAGTTATGTGGTGATTAATTAAATCAGTGACGACTGTGGAACAAGGAATTACTCCTGCCGAAGTTAAGTACCTACCTTACTTTCAAGATTACATTTTACTGTTGTAATTGTAATGTGGTAAAGCATAATGTGTCTCTGCCAGTTTATATAATTACATATTTCTGTATCTCAGTTCAGTATGACCATACTAGTATAATAAGGTGATAATTGTAGCACTGCCGGTTTATTAATTGTTTACCAAATATTATATAAATGATTGATACAAATATGAAACGTAGAATGATAATATAATATTATTGCGGTAAGTCTGTGCTGTTATGGAGTTTCTTCCTTGGCTCTTCTCCATAACTAAAGCACATTGCGAACCAAGGGCTTCAATAAATTAATTACCGCAAATATGTGTATTACTTATTCACCTACCTCCATGATAATATGAAAAAGGTTACTTGATTAGAATTACTAATCAAGTAATAAAACTATACACTTTATGTGTTTCTTTTGGTGGTTCACTTTTATTAATACCAATATAGATTACAAACAATTCATTTCGTCGATCCTTGTTATAAGTATAAGACAAAAGACACATACTTTTGTAATATTATAATTATCGTATTTTAAATTATGCCTACTCTACACCTTTCAAATCTATTACGCGCATACGCGCGCGTGTGAACAGGGCGCTCGCGGACCAGACCGCGGCGCGTCTCACGCTCGCAGGGCTCGCGTCGGGAGCGGTTTTGTATGCGCGCGCCAAAGGGGCTCGCGCGAGCGCTCGCGTGGTGTTCACACGCGCGTAGGGGGCGTGGCTTACGGACGCGCCACGAGACGATCCGCTACACGCGCGTGTAAATGAGCGGTAAGAAATATTCACTAATGCGGAATCTATTGGGGGTAATCTATGTTTATTATATATAGGAAAGTATAAGTATTGTGTGGTCATTTGTCACTGTCAATTTATGCCAATATTTATTTTTATGAAATTGCTTTGGTGTATGGTTACTTCGTGATTTTTTATCACATTGATATTTTATTATTGCATGCGGAATGCGAAACGTTGCAGCGAATTTAGATGCAAATCCTTTGCGTTAATTAGATTCTTTATATTCTCAACGTATTCCTGTGTGTTAGGTATTATATAGTCTGTGAAGTTTAGGTATAAAATTGACCTTGTTATACCCCATTTACACGCGCGCGCGAGCCACGAGACAATCCGCGAGACGCACGCGTGCGCGCGCGTGTGAACAGGGCGCTCGCGGACCAGACAGCGGCGCGTCTCGTGGCTCGCGGGCTCGCGGCGGGAGCGGTTTGTTAGGCGCGGCCAAAGGGGCTCGCGCGAGCGCTCGCGTGGTGTTCACACGCGCGTAGGGGGCGTGGCTTACGGACGCGCCACGAGACGATCCGCTACACGCGCGTGTAAATGAGCGGTTACAGTTGTAGTGTTACAATACAAAGTTCGTCACAATGAAGTCGAACCTACCGCTTGCACTTACTTGGTATTTGAAATATTTTGGATTCCCTTTGTCAATCGGAGCAGCAATGTGGGCTATCTTGGGCCGGATGAACGAATGTAAGAGACGATCAGCTGTGCAAGGGAAGGTAATCATAAAACTTTGTTTTAAAGTTTATGGCATAAAGTTTCCAAGGACTCCAAGGAGTACTTTAAATTTAAAAGGGTGTCCTAGTGTTGCTTCAGGACTCAAGAATTAAGTCTGCCTTGTATGGATTACCATTAGTAATTTTTACAGAGTAAAATGAATATTTTATTGTCAAAAGTATTGAGCATTTGCACCAATACAAATATGCTGAGGCTAGGCGTGCGAAGCACAACTTAATGAAAGCTTTCATAAAAAGTAATTGTTTTGTGTATGTAACTTCTCACCATTATTTTTTTGATTTCCAGATCATTATACTTAATTTCTGTAAGGTATTTTATTTATACAACTTGTACTATTATTTCTTCTGTAATACAATCAAATAACAGTGCCAACATTAATGGCACACAAAATTTTATGGTGTTTACAGAATCAATGATTTATTTAATACATAATATTATACATTTACAGTAAAATTATTGTTGATGTACAAGTATAGTCCTTTTTTTAGATAAGTCTTATTTGATAAACAATTTTACCATGTCCTTTTTTTTTTGAACTAATTTTAATTAATATTTCATTAAAAAGTGGTGCTAGGATTGTTTACCAAATAGGACTCGAATAAAAAATGGATTTTTTTTATGGAAAATGCCTGCAAACGAGCTGATGATCCACCTGATGTTAAGTGGCTATCGTCACCCATGAACATCAGCAACACCAAAGGCATCACCGATGCATTGCCGGCCAAGAAAGACTGAAGAATAAGAAAGAAAGAAAGAACTGGCTCTCAAGTCCCCAGCCGGAACACGACGAGTTGTTTGGCGGCTGACTCATGCTCAAGGGTGGTAGCTATCCAGGCGAACCCCATGGAGAAATAATAATAGTAACAATGGTATTAATTAACAATTAAAATCAATATGCCCAATACAATCCCTTGAGGGGCCCTACCACCAGTGGGCTGGATTTAGTCGCCTCTTACTACACCCATCCGGCGTGGGATTGGAGTTAGAATTCTAAGCCGCCTCAATATGGTGTAAAGTATGCGGTCATTATTTCAAGTTAGTGTGTATAATAGTCCTATTTTGAAATGGAATTAATGAATTGCTTAAATTTTAATTCACTCATGAATTAAACAATTTTTCTTTTTAAATAACAGGTAGTTGTCATAACTGGTGCCAGTTCTGGAATAGGAGAAGCATTGGCACATGTATTTTATGAATATGGCAGCAAGGTTGTCCTGGCATCTCGCAGGAAGTCTGAATTGGAAAGAGTGAAAAGAGATTTAATCTCAAAGAAACTGGTAAGTGATAAGTTTATAAAGTAAAAAAATGAATTAACTATTGTAATTCCTCATTAGTAAGATGTTGTAAAATATTATAATATTTTAAGCTAAATTTTTGGTAAAACTATAGATCTAAGGTACCTGCGTTCGGAGTGGGGAGTGGGGGAGATGGGAGGGGGAGGTAAAGGGGAGCCCCCCATTACAATTTTTATGTACCGGAAAGGTATAGTTTTCGAGTTATGATTTTTTTTGTAAAATCGTAATACATAGGAAAGACCTTGGGTATTTCTTTAGTATCAGTGGAAGGGGGGTGGAGTTGGGGGTAGCGATGGGCCGAGTAATACTTTTTACAACTCGAGTTACTCGAGCAAAATTAACCGTTTACTCGAGTAAAAACTCGAGTAAACTCGAGTAACCGAACCGAACCGAACCGACGCGACAGCGAGGTCAGCGACTAGCCGACGCGAGCGAGTAATGAGTTGACTGAGTAAAATCGTCGCAACGCGAAGCGCGTCGGCGGCTACTCGACGAAGTCGACGAACTCGACGATTAACACCGACTGAGTTGAACCGCGTCGCCTCGTCGACTCGCGTTCGTCGCTGAGTTGAATCGGCCGAGTTTACTCGAGTACGTAAAATCGTTACTCGAGTTACTCGACCAAAGAGTTTACTCGAGATACTCGAGTAAATTTCGTCGAGTTGCCCATCGCTAGTTGGGGGGAAGGGAGGAGTTGGGGTAAGGACCCCCCTTAAAGGTAATACGTGAGGAAACACATAGTTTTTGAGTTTTTTTTTATTTTTATTTTGAGGATAAATCTGTGAAAACTGCTTAATATTTATCATAAACTAGTGTAAATTACTGTCAGGTTGTGGAGGAAGAAGCAAAATTTCGACCTCCGTATGGGGAGACACTACACCACTTCTACTATTATTTTGGAAAAATAATGACACAAATCACTATAATTGCAAAATTACATTATATGCACTTTTAGGAAGAATTTAGGGGTTTTTAAAACACAAACAGGCTTCCAAACGTCTCCGGCGCTGCGGGAAGTGCAGCCCCTCCGCCCTTGCGTAACAAACTGCAGGCACTCCATGCTCGCCTACGCAGCTTCGGCTTTTTGGTCGCCTTCGGCGACCAGCCTCAGCCGCTTCGGCTCACATGGTGCCTGCAGTTTGTTACAGCGGGCGGGGGCTGCTCTCCCTCCGCGCCTCCGGGGTTTACATTCACTCTAGGGGTAGGGCAGACCAGTACCACGTGGGGTCGGGGTTGATTAAGTCGGTTTTGTAACCATTTCGACTTACATCTGGAAATTTTTAAAAATCCAAAACATACACAAGCGACCAGCCTCAGCCGCTCCGGCTCGCCCGGGTGCCTGTGCTTTGTTACAGCGGGCGGGGACTACTCTCCCTCCACGCCTCCGGCTTCTAAAAGACACTCTAGGGGTAGGGCAAACAAGACTGCGTGGAGTAGGGGTAAGCTAAGTAACGTATGAGAAGAAATCAAATCAGTCCAATAACACAGCAGAGATCGTCGAAAATCCAAAAGAAACAAGAAAGCACATTCACGTAATACGAAGATTAACGGAATAACTGAACACAACATTGACAGTGCAATAAGTTTTGTGCTACCTTCCATTTCACTCGGTTTTTGACGAAGTACCCTCTAACTGTAGACCAAATTGACAAGAATTGTCTTTCATAATACGCAATTTTTGTTAAACTTATTTTTGTCGTAATTAATTCAAAACGCATCTCCGGAACCTAAAAATAGTTTTAAACGTTCACACTAAACCCTAGCTACATCTCTCAACTCACACCAATATCAAATTCAGGTACCTTAGATCTATAGCCAACCCAAATTTTTGACATAAGTATGCTATATATGGTATATGGCAAATATGGAAAATATAAATATAATGAAAAATATTGTTTCTTGCTAATGGCAACACATTTTATTGAGAGAGTTAAATGTTAAATACAATCTTCAATTTTCATTACAAATAAGTCTAATCTAAAATTTTTTTCCTAAATTTTGCTTAAAGTATGTAATTTTTAATGATCTTTAAATCTCCTATTTTTCAGTCTACTGCAACTGAAGAACCAGTTGTTATAGAATTGGACTTATCTGATTTGAATCAGCTGGAAGGATTCATACAAAAAGTATATGATATTTGTGGTCATATTGATATTCTTATAAATAATGGTGGTGTATCACATCGTGGGGCGATACTCCACACTACAATGAATGTTTTTCAACAGATCATGTGTATTAACTATTTTGGTTCTGTTGGATTAACTAAAGGTAGAAAAGGTTTTTTCAAATAATAATTATAGTAAAGTAAACTGCTCAACTTACATGTAACTGTTTGGTTGGATTTGATAATATTTACCATTCTTTCAGACATTCCAAGCTTGCTTAATATATGAGAGAGGCTACATTTTCGTTCTGTAGTGTCTACAATTTTCTAGGCGTTCATATTATGTATATCTCTTTAAATTATGTTGCACCTTCTATTAATAAGAGAACCTCACAAGTAGGTTTTTCAAGGTGACTGTCTGAAACTAGGTAAAGAATTTGAACATTATTCAAAGGAAAAGAGGAAAATAAAGTTGTATTTGTGTTATACAAGACTAGATAAGCCAAAATAGCTTCTCTCATGTATAAAAATGAGTTTAAAAAATCACACCTATGTACAGTCAGCAAAAGAATGAGGTATGCATGGCATGAAACAAAAAAATTTGGTAATGTTCAATATTACAGAATGTTTGTGTTATTATCAATATTAAATCGTACCTTGCGTATATACCTATATAGGTAGCATTATACATTGATTATAATGCCGGCGCCAGACATAGCTTCAAACATGTGAACATTGCTTTAATTGATATGTGTAGCAAGGGAGTTTGAGTATTTGTTCAAAGTTTGATCAAAGATTTGCACTTTGCCAAGCGGTGTCGGTTTTTTAGCGTACATCAAAGCGTTCAAAATTGGATGCGTTCAAATCTTTGCGTAGCCTGCCACACTTGCGCAAAGTCCAGTTGCCGGACAGCTGCGATGGCGAAAGGTCGTGTGCGGTAGGTAGTTGATAGAATACTTAATCCGAACAAAACTACTTGGTATGCCGTGATTATGACTTTAAATCATCCAACTGGACATTGGAAGACATTAATATAATGCACACAATACAAAATTTAGTATAATGCACACCAAGTACACCAATTTTTTTATTCTTACTTTTTACAGCATTTTTTTTTCTAATATAAAACGGTTATGTACTTGTTTTTCGCATGTAATAAATAATTACAAGCACTTAAATAATAAAGGCATCCACAAAATCTACGTCCATCTTGTTTGACGTCTACCAGCATACTGTGAAGAAAAACGATTGCAAAACATGTCTGGCAGGTTGCGCAAATATGTGTTCAAAGGTCTTTACAAAGTCCCTCGAAGCAATGTTCACATGTTTGAGCTATGTCTAGCGCCGGCCTAACGCAACCATTCTGTAATATTAATAATTAGAGAAGGTCTTAGAATCATATATGCAGGGTATGATAGTACAGTCAAAGGAACCTAATTCTATTGCCGACTGTACTTTCTAACAGTAATAAATGAGCATAAACGGAGGTTTAACATGCCCTCGGAAGTACCGAGGCGCTCTTGGAATTTTATCACAAATGGTTTCCCACATTGCGTGCATTTGAAAAAAATGGCGCATTTTGCTATTCTATAGATAGGCATAGTTTGTTGGCTAACCTGATGGTAATTGTTTACATTGTATGTGTATGTGGAACGGCGCGGCGGCGACGGGATGCTATCCAATGCGTTTGCCGCTTAAAACTCTCTGGGGTACTATTACTATAGTGCACTGTGGGTATACAGATGGTGGAAGTTCACCCCAAGCCCAAAAATGCATGGGAATTTGTTTACGCTATCGTAATATAATTATATATGTATTTTTAAATTTACAGCGGTTCTACCAAAAATGATTGAGAGGAAATGTGGACACATAGTTTTTGTCAGTTCAGTTCAAGGACTGATTGCTATACCTGATCGCGCTGCCTATGCTGCATCAAAACACGCAATGCAGGCATTTGGAGATTGTTTGCGTTCTGAAATGCATCAACATAATGTTAACGTCACTGTTGTAAGTCCAGGATATGTAAAAACTGCAGTTTCTTTAAATGCCCTCACTGGAAGCGGTGAACCTCATGGTGGTAAGTTCTTTAATTAAAATATATTTTAGTGCTAGCCAATATTTTTTCCTTTTAATTGTGTTACATGTAGAATTTATACCTACTGTATTAGGTATAATAAAGTTTACATAAATAAATAAATATCGCCAATATATTGATTGTGACTAAGTAGGTATTAACATAATTTAACTTCTAATGTAAATATTGTATTAGCAACTTGATATACATGGAATAACAGAACTGTATTACTTATGTCCGGTTTACACGTATTAAGTAGTTATCACGGACCTAAAAAAAGACGGACGGACCTAAAAAAAAGTAGATAACTAAATTTTAAGTAAATTAAAATGTGTAAACAAACAATTTAGTAACTTTTTAGTTAAATTTAGATAAGTTCTTGATATGTGTAAACCGAACATTAATGCTCTTTTATTTAAATTTTTCAGTTATGGACAAAAGCACTGCCGCTGGATTCACGCCAGAATACGTTGCTCTGAAGACACTAGATGGAATTGTGCACAAACAGAGTGACGTTATTGTTAGTCAGTTTCTTCCCAGGTTAGCGATATTTTTGAGGCATTCTTCGTCCTCATTATATTTTTGGGTTATGGCTAAACGGGCAATTAAAACATCCTAAGTGAATATGCCATAAATAAATTTTGCCGAGGTAAAAAATATAAAAATACTCATGGGGCGCTTGTATCGGTAATCGGTTATTAACCTTTTTCCCTGCTGTATTTTAATTGTGGTAGTTGTTGAATAATGGACATTATTAATTAAGATGTCCATGCATGATGGGATATTTAATTAAAATAGGTAACGTTTACTCAACATGACTTTATTTTTAACTATTTTCATGTTTTATAAGATTTCAAGTAGGTATATTGCCAATATTAATACGTTTAAAATTACATCAAAAGTATTTAATTATTGAAAAATGTTTTTTTTTTTTTTAATTTTGTGTACTTTAAAATCACATACAATAGCTCCCACACTAGGATTACGTGTCGTGGGAGACTAGGATTTGTCCACTCGTTATGTAATCGCAAGGAACTAATAGTATTATGTTAAAAACCGAATTGTAATTATTTCAATATTTTTACTAAACGAGAGCAAGTACCTACTAAAGTCGGAGGTATTCGTTACTATCGGGGTTTGTTGCATTTTATTGTTATTATTTATTCCATTGTTATTGGTTGCTGCAATCGGCTATTAAGTAGGTAAGATGAAAACGTTTTGTAATGTAATGATTTTGTTTATCTTTTGGTATAAAATAAAAAAAGTTCGATAGTATGGGATTTTTTATATATTACCTAACCCGTATTCGCGTCCTTTTTTCTCATAATGTAAAATATAGTGGTAAGTTATAATAAAATGTATAGTATCATATAACTGATCAATGGGGAACACAATCTGTTTAATGGATTTCGCTGAATAAGAAAAAATCATATTTTACAGAGACAGAGGTGTTGATAACATGTAGTTAGATTTCAGATACAAGATATTAGAGTACCTACCCTATGAATAGATCCTAATTATGGTCAGTGGCGGATTAAAGTGTCCACTCACAGACAGACAGGAGGCGGAGTCAGGTCGGGCCGGATTTTTCGTATTGTTCGAATTACATAGTATGAATCGAGTATGAAGGATTAAACACAGAACCGATACAGGCTCGGCTTCACACCGCACCGCTTTCGCCTCCGTGTCAGTGAGGAGGTACCACAGGGAGGATCAATGACAAAAATAATTATGTTCCCTAACTATAGAGGAAAAAACGAAACCCTTATGGGAGAAACCCGTGCTCAATAGTGGGCCTTTAAAGAGTTGAGGCCAGCCCAGCCACCTTCACCCGAACCTGAGAAAAAGATGGTTGACAGACAGACAACAAGTGAAGTGATCGGGTGAAGGTGGCTGGGCTGGCCTCAACTCTTTAAAGGCCCACTATTGAGCACGGGTTTCTCCTTTTGAGGAGGCCTATGGCATCCACCATGCTGCTTCAGTGCGGACTGGTGCAGGGGTTAGTGACTAATCCAAGTGCCGAAGTTTTCAAGCCGGCTGAGGGCCTCCGACATAGCTTGAAGACTGTTATCTTATTCTTTCTTCTGTTTTTCTTAGGTCTTTACGTGCCCTCTGAAGCACGGAAACGCACAAGAAAATTTGCCACTTGTCGTCATCCATCTTACTGCCGACAGTGCCGACCGCGCCAGCTATTGTGTTGCTAACTTTGTCGATCACATAGGATCAATCTATAGTGCTACTGGTGTCCGTGGACGATGATAGCCATGAGGTAATTCATCAACTCATTTGTTGGCTACTTACATAAACAAAATACCTACTTAACTAAATCTGTCGAGATTTTTTCAAATTAAAATATTTTTTATGACGATTTAAAATGTACTTGAAATGCTCAATGATTGATAATTGATATTAACGGTGTTGCATTAATTGGCCATATCATAGACTTTTAATTGTGTCTATCAAGATACTGTAATCAGTTTGGTTCGTTGACCGTGCACTTGACCTTTTGAACTAATTTTTGGTCTGTTTTAAATATCTCATTAATAATCAATATTAGTTTTAATTAAATAAAGTAAGTGATATTTGCTGTCTTATTAAAAGCTAATATTCACGAAAATGGTTGATAACACTTGTATACAGTTTTAAGAGTTGCTAATGGCCCTTAACCTTTCATTGAATGATAAAATCAAAACAACATGTGGCATGGTTTCTACTTATCAATGGCCCACTGCAGTCACTGTGGGGCACGAGGGTCTCCTCATAAGTGAGGAGGCTCAGAGCATTCTCCAACATGCAGCTTCTAGTTACAATGTCCAATAATTTCTTTCTTGGATATTTTTCCCCTTTTATTTACAATTGATTGTGACCTATAAAAAATTGATTTATCACTTTTATGTCACAAGGCATTCGTGCGTGAGCGGCCAGTTCATTTAGATGTCCTTCATCAAGTGACGTCCGAACCCCATAGGGGCGCCCGGACACTGGCAACCCTCTACTTTTCAAAAAAGCTTTCCCTCCCTTCATAAAAAATGTCTTCTCGTCTGTGCATTTCCAATCTCGTGCAACAATTAATATCATATTTGTAAAGTGCAATGGCAATATTTTATTGGGCTTGGTGTATAATTCTATAATTAAATCATTGTCACGGTGGAGAAGAAATGGCGAGAAAAACTCTACATAATTATGCTGCTGCCTTCAAGAAGTAGGGCAAGCATATTAGGGCACCCTTTGTGGGGTTCAGATCACAGCTTAGAATGTGGCTTGGAGGAGGAAATCACGGAGAGCTGGGTGCTAGCACTTTGGTTTTCTAATTACTATAATTTATGAATAGTACGGATAAACAAAATACAAGTTATGTTAATATATACTTCTTTTATTGCATAGCAACAGTGACAGCGGCATCATTTTTTAAGGTCACTGTTGATATCATTGTTACAGAAATATCTGATTTCCCTTGTGACTAACTAAAAGCCTTAGATTAAAAAGAATATTTGTACAAGATTTTAATCTACTTCTAGTTTTCAGATTACATTTATTATTATAACAATTAAATTTTTACACTGTATTCTACAACAAACTAATTATAATATGATTAGAAACAATACACGTCCACAAGCATAAACTGTCTACGTTATAATTGAAATTTTAATTCTAACACGCTTAAACTGTTAACATGCTATTTGAAAATGTTGTACAGTCTCCATAAGCAAATAGCAGCTGCAGCTATGGATACAGTGTTATGTAATATAATTTTTTTCCTATTGTCAGTATACACAAGTACTACTGGCGAAGCTGAAGTCAGGTCACTTAGCATTGGTAAAGTTGATAAGTGTCGACGATCTTTTTCCACTTGGTACTTGCAACAGGGGTCCCACTGCCATGAAAGCGTATAGCAACCAGCGCAAAGAACTGATACGATTCCAAATGGTGTGCAGGCAAGTGAACTCCATGTCAGACCTAAAAATTTCATTGGGTGATTGAAGAGTATTAATCATAGAAAACAGTATAACTATGAAGTTAATCATTATCCAAATGCGCACCTGAAGCTATACTGCAGAGCCCACTATAGAAAGAGACTTTATGTAAGAGGTTTCCTACATATATCCATCGTGCTGTTTCTTCCCCAAGAGGCTCTGGTTCAATAACAATAACTCTCACACCGGCCTCCAGTGCTCTTTCCAGTTCCATTTCAAATTTAATGTGGGCATTTTCACTGTCGTAGACTTCTCTTATTATAGCGACACTGGATGGCTTTAGTTCGCTACAAAATAAAAATCATTTTAAGTTTCATACAATGATAATGTAATCATAAGTTCTAAACGACAACATAAAAGAAGAAAATATGATTGGTGTAGTGATACTATATATGATAAACATAAATAATCTTTGTTTTAAAATGCTAAAAAATACTACTTTTCCTTCAATTATTTACACACCTGTCACTTTCATCACCCGCCATCTTATCTATAGATATTGTTAATTTTTTACATTGAAATAAATTGTTTTTTGTAGAGTATATTTTAGTCCATAGAGTAATGTTAGCAGTGCTGGATACATTTAGCTGGTTAAGTGATTAAATAACGTAGGGTCACGAAAAAAGTATCGATACTTTGTGGTATCGAGTACATTTCCTTTCGATACCGATACTTTGTATTCAATACTTGTACTCAACAAGTACTTTTGAACCGGTATCGTATCGAATAAATTACCCACCTAACTTGGCCTTTCGGCTCATACTTATGGCAACATTGGCCATCTCATTGGACGTTACACATTGAGTTCAAAATCGTTCGTTCCATTCACAGACTCACAGTTCACTCGTTCAATAACTCTTTCACTAGAGATGTTCGATCCAGGTGCCTTATATCGATATTCCGGATCGAAATGGATCGTATTAAAGTGTATCGATCCAAGTGCATTGATACGATTTTCTGGATCGAGCCGGATCGAATCAAATATTTTAAGATAAAAAAGATTTTGTATTTTTTACCTAAGCTGAACCCCAAATTTCACCTATAATTATCGAAACTATCGATCCGCCAATACTTTTGCTACATTTATTTAGTTTACCTCTAAGTTTAAAACAATTAGCTAACTCCATATTTTGATCCAATCCGCCTTACTGTATTGATCTACCAATATGAGAGTTGTTTTCCCAAAATTGTACAAGTTGGCACGAAAATATTTATCAATTCCTGCGACGTCAGTGCCTTCAGAACGATTGTTTTCTAAAGCTGGAAGTACTACAGCAAAAACCCGAAACCGCCTATCGCCAAAACGGCTCGATAAACTACTATTTTTAAGCGATTGTACGGAGGAGAATGGAAACTATATTTTTTTTTAATAAAAAATCGTGACTACAGTTATCTTTTTTACTATCTAATTTTATATACCATTTGTTTTTTCATGTTCTGTTCTACTGAAGCTACTGACGTTACTAAAGCTGAAAACAAACTGTTGGACGCGGCTTACGGACGCGGCTGAAGGTTGTGACGTAATAGGTATCTAGATAATGAATATACACTGAGCTGTGCAAACTATCGGAGGTAAGTCGCGGACGTGACCTTGAGGCACCTTGTGGCGTTCGGACGTCCAAGAGCAATCTGGCGCGCTGGATGTTTTTGTCATGTGCACATTATTAGTCGCAGCTGTCAGCCGCGTCTGATCAGCCGCGGCTTATAGTATGTTTGCAGCTTTAAAGGGGCCACTGACGGAACGATCGATCGGTGCGATCCGTCGTTGCAGACCGATCGCACCGACCGATCGGCAGTGTATGTCAAGATCGTTAACGATTTGCTTGGTCGCAGACGATATCGGTGATCGCAACAAAAATCCATGCAATCATGAATATCGCAGCGATGAATCGACTGTGTGTGGACCTTTGCGATCAGCGATGCGATATTTGTCTCATTCTGATGCCGGCCGCCGCACGCGTCGCATGTCTTCAATGCCTTGGCTAGTGCGTTACGTAGGTACTACGTAGTCTACATACCTACCAACACTCGATGGACGAAACAAATAATTTTTTTTTGCCGTATTGGGGCGGCTTTAGAATACTAAACCACGCCGGATGGGTGTCGTAAGAGGCCTGAATAAATCCGGCCCGCTGGTGGTAGGGCCCTCGGAGGGATTATATTGGTAGTATTGATTTTAATTGTTAATTAATACCATTGTTACTATTATTATTTCTCCATGGGGTTCGCTTTTACTTTTATTTTTCACTTTTACCTTTGGTATGGCTGATGTTCATGGGCAACGATAGCCACTTACTATCAGGTAGATCGTCAGCTCGATTGCCGGCTATTTCCATAAAAAAAACTTCGTGGACTTATCGAGGACCGATGCCGCGATGACAATTCAATATTAAAAAGAAAAAAAGAAAGAAAGAAAAAACCTAGTTACACGCTTTATATTAGCTTTAAATGGTTAGACTTCTTCCAAACTTCGTAGACCTATCGAGGACCGATGATAATTCAATATTTAAAGAAAAAAGAAAGAAAGAAAGAAAAAAAATGTTCGGTTATGTTCGGTTTACATGTATTAAGTAGTTAAGTTGTTAAATAAATTTTAACTAAATTTTAAGTAAATTAATACTTGTAAACGGACAATTTAGTAGTTTAGTAATCAAGTAAGAGTTTTACTTTTTTCTTTTGTAGCCGAATCAAAGTTACTGCCACATGGCTAAGGAAAAGAAGTTCATTTTCCATTTTTTAGGGCACGTATTGAATTATTTGAGCACGTCTTTATCCTTCCGTTTCAAACAAGTAATGTTTGATCGTTGCGATCGATCGTTACGATCGATCGTTCGTGTATGAGCGGCACTTTTGAACCGATCGATCGGTGCGATGTCCGGCAGATCGATCGCACCGATCGATCGCATCGTCAATGGCCCCCTTTACTGAGTGACATGTCAATGTCAGTGCTGACGTAAGCGCATTAGGGCCTGCGAAAAGTACTCGATACTTTGAAGTATCGATATTTTAGTGTCGATAGTTTTATGAGCACGATGCTTTTTTTCGATACTACTCATGAGTACAGTATCGATACTTTCTATTCGATACCGAGTCCCTACTAATCAGTAATGATATATTAGACTATCAGTAATGATAAAAATATATATATCTGGCACAATTTTGCCCAAGACACTAGCACATAGTACTATGTTTCATTTTGTTTAAAAGTACTGTGTGTGTTAAGCCGGATTTACATTCTAGTCAAGAAATCATCATAAAAGCCTTCATTCATAATTAATAACGATTTACAGGCAGCTATTGTTTAAGTCAAGCCAATTAGCCAATTATGGGTGCTAAATTATTGGTGATTGCTGATCTAATAGACATGCTATTTACTAGCATATTAAAAGCATGTTATTTAGCATTGACTAGCACAAACTTACTTGTCTTGATTGTCAAGTTTGCATCCATCATGGAAGATAGAGTAGAAGGAAGGCCATCTCTGTATATGAAAAGTGTCAGTAAAAACGCGTCCAATTACCGGTGGCGCTGCGGTGCGGTCTACAACAGCTATGTTCGAATATCTATTTGGGGGACACTAGCGTTATTCGTTACGGGTGGCATAACTCAGCAAACTTCACTCCATCTACAACAGCCATGTTCATATATCTATTTGTCACACACTAACGCCATTCAGAAATGGCCATTATTGGAACCTCTATTTTCTGTAAACATCTGGCCACTTTTTCAACTTTCCCTTCATATGAGATGGCCCTCCTTCTAACTCAATACTCCATAACAAACACATTAATCGAACACTCATACCCCATTTACACGCGCGTGCGAGCCACGAGACAATCCGCGAGACGCGCGCATACGCGTGCGTGTGAACAGGGCGCTCGCGGCCCATACCGCGGCGCGTCTCGCGCTCGCAGGGCTCGCGTCGGGAGCGGTTTTACCGCTCATTTACACGCGCGTGTCGCGGACCGTCTCGTGGCGCGTCCGTAAGCCACGCCCCCTACGCGCGTGTGAACACCACGCGAGCGCTCGCGCGAGCCCCTTTGGCGCGCGCATACAAAACCGCTCCTGACGCGAGCCCTGCGAGCGCGAGACGCGCCGCGGTCTGGTCCGCGAGCGCCCTGTTCACACGCGCGCGTATGCACGCGTCTCGCGGATTGTCTCGTGGCTCGCGCGCGCGTGTAAATGGGGTATTATAGGCGCGCGCCAAAGGGGCTCGCGCGAGCGCTCGCGTAGTGCTCACACGCGCGTACGGGGCGTGGCTTACGGACGCGCCACGAGACGGTCCGCGACACGCGCGTGTAAATGAGCGGTTATAATAACGTAAATAAAGGTTTTCCGTTGCACGCCAAGCAAACATTTTTTCACGGCTTACTTCCTCGGAGAATCAAAAATCGACACTTAAATATCGACACTTACCCCTCACTATTCATTTTGTGCAATTTAACATAGATGTCAAAGTGGTCCGTCGAATATGGATTCTACTATAGAGATGAAAATAAAGAAATGAAAATAGAGGTTCCATTAATAGCCATTCCAGAATGGCGCTAGTGTCTGACAAATAGCGATATGAACTATAAACATAGCTGTTGTAGACGGAGTGAAGTTTGCTGAGTTCACATATTTAAAAATTTTCATGATGCCAGTATACAAAACCTCAACTATTTACGTAGTCAAATGTATATTAGTAAATATAACCAAAATACTGCTGTGAGAAAACGTGATTTTTAGTAGTGTGATTTTTTTAAATTAATGACTACGATATGAACATAGCTGTTGTAGATGGAGTGAAGTTTGCTGAGTTATGCCAACAAAGTACTCTGTGGTTATGCCTAGTGCATTCGCAGCGTCACCCGTAATGAATGGCGCGAGTATCTGAAAAATAGATATTCGAAAATAGCTATTGTAGACCGCACTATCCTTAATTGGACGCATTTTTACGGACACATTTTATAAACAGAGATGGCCCTCCTTCTACTCTATCCTCCATGAGTAGGAGTTTTATTGACATAACGGCGGCGTAAAGAAAGCTGCAAACATACTATAAAGCTGAAAACAAACTGTCGGACGCGGCTTACGGACGCGGCTGAAGGTGTGACGTAATAGGTATCTAGATAATGAATGTACACTGAGCTGTGCAAACTATCGGAGGTAAGTCGCGGACGTGACCTTGAGGCACCTTGTGGCGTTCGGACGTCCAAGAGCTATCTGGCGCGCTGGATGTTTTTGTCATGTGCACATTATCAGTCGCGGCTGTCAGCCGCGTCCGATCGGACGCGGTTTAAGCTGAAAACAAACTGTCGGACGCGTCCGACGTACGCCGGATTTAAATTTGTCTGACGTGTCGTGTTGTGATGGACTCTGACGAAATGGGAAGCGTTCACATCTATATGTCGCGGAACTGATGCCTTCTGACATAGGACTTTCGTAGCTCTCGGAGAGATTACACATTTGAAATGTTTTTCGACAAATCCACGGATTCTGATCCAGATTTTGAAGATATTCACTTTTTAGTGCTAGCAAATCGTCTAAAAAAAAGAAAGAAAGAATTCTTTATATTTACATTTTACATTCTGTATTCTTTTCATTTTGTATCATAAATCACTCGTCGTACTATTTCGATCAGGTCGTCTATACTTTCAAAAAATTTCAATAACAACAACACGTCACAACAGCGAGGCGCGTGCACACTGCTCTGACGCCACCACGTTTCCACCTCCCTCGCCTCCCCCACCCTCGGCACTCTGTCACGATCGGAATCGCTTCTGATGCGACACAACATAAGCCATCACAACATATCGCGTCACGCTAATATAAATCTCACCATAATAAATGTATGAAACCCATACCATTCTGACGCATCACAACACGACACGTCAGACAAATATAAATCCGGCTTTACGTTCTTCCTTCAGACACAGAGTACTAATGCCTTCTGACGCATGGACGCGTCCCGCACCCCGTGCATACTATGAAATACCGTCTACGGACGTTTTCGGCTGACGAAAATATCCAGCGCGCCAGATAGCTCTCGGATGTCCGAACGCCTCAAGGTGCCTCAAGGTCACGTCCGCGACTTACCTCCGATAGTTTGCACAGCTCAGTGTATATTCATTATCTAGATACCTATTACGTCACATCCTTCAGCTGCGTCCGCTCGGACGCGGCTTAAGCTGCAAACAAACTGTCGGACGCGTCCGGCCGGACGCGGCTGAAGGATGTGACGTAACGGTATCTAGATAATGAATATACACTGAGCTGTGCAAACTATCGGAGGTAAGTCGCGGACGTGACCTTGACGCGTCCGGTCGGACGCGTCCGGTCGGACGCGTCCGACAGTTTGTTTTCAGCTTAAGCCGCGTCCGATGGGACGCGGCTGACAGCCGCGACTGATAATGTGCACATGACAAAAACATCCAGCGCGCCAGATAGCTCTCGGATGTCCGAACGCCTCAAGGTGCCTCAAGGTCACGTCCGCGACTTACCTCCGATAGTTTGCACAGTTCAGTGTATATTCATTATCTAGATACCTATTACGTCACATCCTTCAGCCGCGTCCGGTCGGACGCGTCCGACAGTTTGTTTGCAGCTTAAGCCGCGTCCGAGCGGACGCAGCTGAAGGATGTGACGTAATAGGTATCTAGATAATGAATATACACTGAGCTGTGCAAACTATCGGAGGTAAGTCGCGGACGTGACCTTGAGGCACCTTGAGGCGTTCGGACATCCGAGAGCTATCTGGCGCGCTGGATATTTTCGTCAGCCGAAAACGTCCGTAGACGGTATTTCATAGTATGCACGGGGTGCGGGACGCGTCCATGCGTCAGAAGGCATTAGTACTCTGTGTCTGAAGGAAGAACGTAAAGCCGGATTTATATTTGTCTGACGTGTCGTGTTGTGATGCGTCAGAATGGTATGGGTTTCATACATTTATTATGGTGAGATTTATATTAGCGTGACGCGATATGTTGTGATGGCTTATGTTGTGTCGCATCAGAAGCGATTCCGATCGTGACAGAGTGCCGAGGGTGGGGGAGGCGAGGGAGGTGGAAACGTGGTGGCGTCAGAGCAGTGTGCACGCGCCTCGCTGTTGTGACGTGTTGTTGTTATTGAAATTTTTTGAAAGTATAGACGACCTGATCGAAATAGTACGACGAGTGATTTATGATACAAAATGAAAAGAATACAGAATGTAAAATGTAAATATAAAGAATTCTTTCTTTCTTTTTTTTAGACGATTTGCTAGCACTAAAAAGTGAATATCTTCAAAATCTGGATCAGAATCCGTGGATTTGTCGAAAAACATTTCAAATGTGTAATCTCTCCGAGAGCTACGAAAGTCCTATGTCAGAAGGCATCAGTTCCGCGACATATAGATGTGAACGCTTCCCATTTCGTCAGAGTCCATCACAACACGACACGTCAGACAAATTTAAATCCGGCGTACGTATCTATTAAAAATGGACGAACGAATTATTGAGTATGTTCGCAACAGGGAATTACTATATAATTATGAATTAAAATTAAATTAAACTGTCTTTATTCTTTTTCAATGTCATTTTCGATTAAACTTAGCAAAAAATTTAATCGGTCCTCATTCATTCTTAAATAAAGTTTATACCGACGTTCATCTCATAACAGATGTGGATACAAAGTGTGGAATTCACCAGACTCTGTCCTTTCTTTATTTATCTCATGGACCCAAACGCTTCTTTTTATTTTCTTTTTGGGTGGACAACATAAAGCAGCCGCCGCTAATTCAAGAAAATCGTTCTCACTTTCACTACTCGACATGTTTTTTCGTCAACAGTTCTTTGTGGAATAAGCACAGAACACATATACTCCTGGCGGAGGGAATAAGCGTGATTTAAGTATTCTGTGGAATAGGCGTTGAACGCGGCCGCAAGCCACGTCCGAAAAGACTGTGCACATTATCAGTCGCGGCTGTCAGCCGCGTCCGGTCGGACGCGGCTTATAGTATGTTTGCAGCCTAAGCCGCGTCCGACGGGACGCGGCTGACAGCCGTGACTGATAATGTGCACATGACAAAAACATCCAGCGCGCCAGATAGCTCTTGGACGTCCGAACGCCTCAAGGTGCCTCAAGGTCACGTCCGCGACTTACCTCCGATAGTTTGCACAGCTCAGTGTACATTCATTATCTAGATACCTATTACGTCACATCCTTCAGCCGCGTCCGACAGTTTGTTTTCAGCTTTATAGTATGTTTGCAGCTTTATAGTATGTTTGCAGCTTAAGCCACGTCCGATCGGACGCGGCTGACAGCCGCGACTGATAATGTGCACATGACAAAAACATCCAGCGCGCCAGATAGCTCTTGGACGTCCGAACGCCTCAAGGTGCCTCAAGGTCACGTCCGCGACTTACCTCCGATAGTTTGCACAGCTCAGTGTATATTCATTATCTAGATACCTATTACGTCACATCCTTCAGCCGCGTCCGTAAGCCGCGTCCGACAGTTTGTTTTCAGCTTAAACACACTTAAACTTTTTGTATGGGATCGAAGTAGAGCCATCTAGCGTTAGTGAAGAGAAAAGCTTTGGTCCCATTCATGGATACTCTATCTGTATCACGGACTTTGTAGTGGTTTAATATAATGTACTAAAGTACCAGAGTCCAGACATCGCGAACAAAATTTGTGCGCCGCGGCCGGGAAGTTCTATTTTTAAAATCGAGCCTCTGTTCTCCGTTCAAAATCGAACGAATCCATTTTATCCATTGAAAATTTAAGCCGAAGCCCGTTGCAGCCAATTCATTAAGACAAACATCGTGTTCGTGGTATCTGATCTTTAAGCTAGTAATAATACTACAATTAAATGCATATAAGTACCTGTTTAGGAACTATCAATGCCCTTATCTACTAGGGGAGGAGTCGGAAAATCCATTCACTTAATATTTTACAAGCCAAATTCTATTAATTTTATTAGGTACGTCATATTATGAATTTCAGTGCAACTGATTCTGCTTTAAAACTATATCGCAAGAGTGCGAGAAATCCTATGTGATGTCTATGTGATGTCAAAACTGGAAAAAATTGTCCCTATGTAATTAAATGAATTGCCTATTAGTTACTTCGGAATCCCTTATAGTTTCGACATGTCTGTCTGTCCGTCCGTCTGTCCGTCTGTCCGCTTGTCCGTCTGTCCGAAGCAAACCGCAGAGATCCTTAGTGCTAGAAAGCTATAATTTAGCATGGATATAGTCCAGTGGCGGTACAATACAATACAATACAATACAAATCCTCTTTATTTGCACACCAACACAATTATTACAGAAATTATAAACATGAAGTACGGTATACAAAGGTCGACCTTATCGCTAGAGTAGCGATCTCTTCCAGGCGGCCTTTCAATAGATTACAATAAAGACATAATACATGAATAGAGGGTAGCGGTGTACGAAAAGAAGCAAGAGAATAATATAGTTTCACATAATATAGTTTCGGTACAGCCATACAAGCCGAAAAGTCCAGCTTACTATCATTGCTTTACTGTCATCACTCTGCAGCCGTTAACACTCTATTATTCGTTGGTAAATTAATATTATACGTATGGAATGGAGTCTTCTGTAAAAGATACCGAGATCCTGAATTGTACGACACAACTGGGCTTGCCTTGTTCTGACGGCCTAGGCACGTCACTGGCGATATACATAATTATATATTAAAACTCTAGAATCGTAGAATAAAATATTGAAAAACATTTTTTTTTCATAGTACCTCTCCTACAGATAACTAGTTATTGAGTAAGATAAGTAAGATAAGTAGTTATTGAGTAATAGTCGATAAACATCATTCATTCATTTAAACTTTACTACTTCGGAACCCTCTACATTGCGCGTGGCCTGACACGCACAACCCCTTTTTTTAGGTAGGTTTGGTATTGTACTTGTATTGTAGATAATAGATTGTTGTTTAGGTTGAATTTCTTTCTTTCTTTTTCTTCTCTCTTTCTTGACCGGCAACGCATCAGTGATGCCTTTGGAGTTGCTGCTGTTCATGGGCGACGATAGCCACTTACCATCAGGTGAATCGTCAGCTCGTTTGCCGGCTATTTCCATAAAAAAAGGTGATATGAGGTGTAACGTGCTACATAAATCAATGTCAACTATAATTTAATGTCTACGCACAAAAGATATAATTATCATGGATAACTACTGTCGAGAAGAAAGTGCTGATCCCTGAACCCACAATAAAATTGTGAGTGCTAACTGACCCTCCAACAGGGCAACTTTTTTTTTTAATTATATCACAATGAAATTGTACATACCTATAATCAAATAAATTTCAGATAAGCCGTTTACTACATGAACATGATATATTTATGTCACCACATTTCTATACCTACCTATGGCTCTATCAATAACGGCTCAGTACAGCAAGAATTAGTAGTAACACTACTAACAATACACTAAATAGTGCTGATGTCTTACATAAAGCATTGAAAATAGCAAGAATGCAACGGCTTGTGTTCTCTAGTACTCAATAATTTCTAAGCATCACGAATTCTTTTGCCACTAAGAATCACCCATTTATATGCCAACTTCCGCCGAATTTCAGGGAGTGTGATCCGACGGGAACAACTCAGGAACAACTCAGCTGATCTTAACATTTATAATTGACGTAATCCGTCCTTGGGCTCCAAGTGCTTTGTAAGTCGAAACTTATTACTTAAGCACATAAATGCTAAAGTAATTATACTTATCTAGCACTAATACAGTCTATCTTCTGATAGATTTTTAAATTTGAAATTTTGCAAGGTAGCAATTTAGGTGCTAAATGGATGGAAGACGTGTTTATAACTTTTCCTCCACTTACATTTCGCCCACTGGCGCCCGCCCGTTCTAAAATCCGTGTACCAGATAAGGCAAAGGTGAATGTTGCAAAGAGAATTTTATTTACGAAAGGTATAAATGGTAAACTTTTCTTTGATCAATATTTTTCACTATGATAAAGGTAATAGAGTTCTGTTTCCTTATTTTTTTATTGTGACTCATACGTACTTCAAAACATTTTGACTGCTTGTTTAGTGCTAAGCTGAGTTACGAATAAGGAGCATGTGGGTGCAAGGCTGACCTTATAGTTGCTGCCCACAAGCGCCATTTATATGATTTCCCGACAACCCACGTCTGAAGTCATTATCGCCATAAACATTTAAAAATTTCAAGTATCAGTCTTATTCATATACATAAGTCAAAGGTTAAAATATTGCTCCTCCAACAAAACTACTTTGTTCAATGTGCTTATATAGGGTTTTGTTAGATTGGTTAGCGAATAATTTTATGGTTTAGTTTTATATAGGTACTATTCTCGAGTAAAATGAATCAAATAAACAATTACCTACTCTCAGCTGGTAAAATGGGGCCAAGCTTATTAGCGACAAAAAACATTTATACGTGAAGAACAACGGGTGCTTAAATGTACGAAGAATTAAATTGTACCTAATCTATACTTATTATTAGGTAGTTATCATATTTGTAACTTTAACTATCTACACCGATTACTCAACGAAAATAGTATGTTGATTCGTGTTCCAATTAAAACACTTGTAAATTTCGCATCTGTTCTAACAAAATTTCAAAAGTGTTAGTTTAACAAAAAGATTCGTTCCAATTGCATACATTCTAAATACATAAATTATAGAGTAGCACATCCGTTTCGTAAGTGACATTTTTATAATGCAAATAATTTCTTTACTTCCTGCTGTATAGGCTGAAAGTTTGGTCTCACGCTCAGCAAACCCGGTTAGAATTATTGATTAAGAATGTATGGACGCTTCAGTAATGAATTATTATCACTAGAAAGTCTAGAAAGGAAAACGAAGTGAAGGAAGGAACTTATTGAAGTCTTTTTCTACACTCGGCCATCACCGCGTATGGACTAATAACGTTTACCCCTCAGGTATTGTACAGCTCATAAAGTTGTATAGATAGTTTATGAGAGTCAATAAATAACATAGGTGAGTAAAATTAAAAAAAAAAAATTGAAAATAATTCGGTAGATCCACAAATGATCACCTTAGATGAAAATCTAATAAAAAACAATTTTGCCTATAACTCTATATAATTAATAGGAAACTATTAGTTTAATAAACAGTTAATGGCAATTTTTTTTTATTCCGACCAAAGGTACTAGATTTAACTACCTAGGTAAGATATGTATTGTGTAACGGTCGTTTTATAATTTCTATTTATCCGTTATCAAAAATTATGAAAACTACTTAAAAATAAGTTTTTTTCGATACTTTAATTTAATGATACTTACTAAAAAATATTACAGTAAGTAGGTGTTATCTGTTATTACTCCTGTATCTACGTGATAATTTGAAAACTACCTGAATAACGATTTTTTCAAGAGCCGATACTATGGGCGTAACCAGGGGGGGGGGGGGTTCGCGGGTTCAAACCCCGAAAAGTTAAGATATTGACATTTTTAGGAGCTTTATTTCTATTGAAAACGTTTTTGAACTTTTGACTAAACTAATAATAGATGGCACTACATACGCCGTGAGAAAAAATAAAGGACTCCTTCAATTCTCAATTTTCTTTAGGGTTATTTAATGTACTTTTAGTCGTTGTATTTTCTTAAACCCCCTCCCCCCCCCCGAAACTAAAACCTGGCTAACTTTCTTAAGTTTTTTTAATAATATCAAACAAAAAATATTAAGCATTAACACACGTTTCACATATCGCTACTTAATTTTATGAAAATGTAGAGAGAGCATTAGTTGAAAACCTACCTATCTAACCTGCCTACTTACCTAATTGAAGAATCTTGATTACTAATTTTACCATTTCTCCGTACCTAATTGTTTTTTGGATGCTTTATAATAAATATTAAAGTGTAAAGCAGAAGCTTAAGTTAATTTTTTTTTATCAAAGAATCACTCCACTCTTCTTTTTATTTGAGCAAACAAACTGATATACAAGTGAGCTCGAAAGAATGCCATTGCATAACTTTTATTGAATGTTGCGAGACCAGCGAGTCTTAAACCTCGGTGGTTTATTGCCATAATGCGGTACGAATCCCATTGTGGATGGTAGGATCGAGCGGGCGCTCGGGTGCGGGTATTGAACCCGGGCGGCCGGGCGTCGCGTCGCGTCGCGTCGCGCGGGGCGTGTCGCGCGGCCGTTCACGCTGCGCCTGCGCAGCCCTGCTCTGTGCTCACGACTACGAGCTGCAGTCCACGACACTCCTTCAGGCGGTTTATATCAACATTAAAACAATGCTCGTTAAAACTCTAAGTACACCACGGCCATTTATCTTTACTTGCTCGGTACAATAGTGCAGTTTTGTAGATTTTACGTACCTGAAGTATGTAATGTAAAGTATGAAATTTACATCAATGGTTGTTCTGACATTTAAGATGGGAATTTCAGACAGTCCGCTTTAATTGCCTATTAATGAAAATTTTGGTATAATAACACTACTTAGAATGATTATGGACACATTACGAGGATGATAACTCGAACACCATCACCTTTGTTAACTTAAGTAATACTTTCACATAATATTCTAAACTACTCCACTATTTTTAAGGCAAAGTTGTACTGATTTTACCACGAAACTGATAAGAAAACTACTATAATTATAATGTATAGAATTAGCATAGTGTTGCGCTTTATGTGTTCACCGTGATTAGACACGCAAGGTTAGATCACGCATGCCTGGTTAGATACCCCATGAAAATTAAAATAGTGAATCTGCACGGTTACGTAAACTGTCGCAATTCACTAGTTATGCATGTCCCAGCTATGTCATAGCTCAACTCTCCTGATCGTGGTGCAAACTGCTCATAATCATCCTATCAGGCAAGCACAAGGCAATGATTCTAGGTCTAAGATCAAAGATGGGCGCTATTTCTTTATCACCCAGTTTAATCCCATCGATACTTGTTTGTTCTTTCAGTAGGTTCTCTGTAAGTCTTTCAATGATGAAGGTGTATAGTGTCGATGAAAACCTTGGTGTTATTGATGGGCGACGGGGATTATTTAGTTACTTTACCATCGGGTGGTCTGTCTGGGTGTTTTCCGACTATCATTTTAAATAATGACGTAATAGTGGGAAACATGGAGATAAAGTGCTTTTTTCTCCGTGGTGGTCCTCTCCAAGTACCTACTGTTTCAATGATACATTCTCAACGTTCTAGTATTGTAATGTTATTATAATAGGGGTTGTGTCGTTTATGTGACAGAGGAATTGTCTACGTCAAGAGCAAGACTCCGGTAGTAACCTGTCATGTCTCCTGAAAGTTACTGAACAGGAAGGCTATTCTCTTTTGTAACTTGACAGCGGAGTTTCAAAATTGACGTTCGAGTTCTAGGATCACTTCACTTCGCAAGTGCCGTACTAGATGATTAGAGGATGACATATTTATTATTCTCGATCATCGAATTACGTCACCGTCGAAGCTCGTGTCCAATTGTCAAACGAAAAGTTAGTCAAGAGCTATCGCCATCTTTAGTCGTTTGACGTTTGAGTTCGAGACTCCCTTCACTTCGCAAGTGCGTACCAAATGATTCGAATATCACATATCAAGATCACGGACTCGAACTTCAATTTTGACACTTATCGCGGAATCCGCTGTCAAGTTACAAAACTGAATAGCCCTACAGATTTAAATGAGACTTGCCATTTTTCCCAGGTTATATGAAGTTTTATAAATTACTCCCGATATGTATGAGCTTTAATATTTTGGCCCAATGGAATGAATCGTGGACACGGCTAAAATTAACGAATAAACGTTTTTTTTAAACCTTAATCAATTATTTAGGCCATATGTACGAAATCTACTATATCGGAATACTCGTAAATATTATGAATACTTTTAAAAGTTAGGAAAATACTTGTATCATGTTTCCTGCATAAATTTCAAACCATTTCAGCCACAAGAATGTTCTCATTTCGTCTCCCATATCTCCATTATATTATGTTAAACTGTTATGTGTTAGAGCTGTACAGGAGTAGCCCCGTGGAGTTCAATAAATGTGTCGATATCTTACTGTCAATGGGGGCAACGGCACCTCCCCGTGTAGTTTCGTATTATTGAAAGCAGTGAATGATTCTCACAGTGCATTTACCATCGAGAACAGCTAGCATACAATACTCTCATTGTATGCGCCCATTATTGCATTAGTCTTGCTTTATTAAATTGCTTGGTTTATACGTTGTAGGTTAATACATATTTTTTTGTTTTTTTTTAATAAAATAAAATTACGTAAAAAAGATTAAATTATAACTTGTTTGATAAATTCATTTTTGGATAGAATTTTATTTCTCTATTGTGGCTCCGAAATACCATAGCAGCGGTTACCATAGGAATACTTATGAATAAATTAAAAATGCTTCAAAAATATTTTAAACGAGAAAATTAATATCTATAGATCGATGATGCAACCGTTAGTTACAGGATGTAGCAGATCAGTTTGCGTATAGTACCTAATCGGCGCAGTAATAGGTCCCTTTCGGCGTAGCCGCTAAACTTACTAAACATGAAGTACATAATATAAGTAAAGACAACTATCGGTTTACATTAAAAGTACATACCTACTTAATTATATTTTTAATTTACTTTAACTAACTTGGTCAGTAATTCGTAGGGTTGTATTTAAAGCTAATGTTACGAATGTAGGGTAATAAAACACAATTTATAAGAATTTTTTTACTCTATAAAAATTTTCTATATAAAAATTTTCCATGTATTCACATTTTTTCATTTATAGTATGTTTTGTACGTAGATTAAAGTACATTTTTGCATTGTGTAATAACTTTCGCCAACGAGAGTACTTATATTTTATGCTGCGTACATGTGGCATAGCGGTAGCAACCAAGGAAATAACATAAAAAAGAAATAATTGTTTTTATATAAACAACTTAAAGTAGTTGGTTCTATGTTAAAAATGTTTTTTGGAACGAAGTTCCTTATCGCGCGTTGTGAAAGGGGGCTAGACTTTGACACGGGTCAGAGCGCTCTGACAAGGTGTCAGAGTGGCAGTGAAGGATTTGTTCTATCACTGTCGCTCTTCCGCATATTGATTGGCATGACGGGACTGATGTATCAAAGAATAAACATTAAACATAAAAATAATACACCTTCTTAGACAACATGTCGATTTAAATGAATTATGTAAGAGGAATATAAGAAGTGTTTTAAAATGTGGGTTTCAGAAGAAGTAAATATGCCTACTGTAATTAAGTTACTAGTGTAAATTTCGTCCTTTGTGCGTCGTACATTTGTCCGAATTTTGCCGATATACACTGCCTTGTTTATGGATAATGAGTCTATGTACAATTTACATTAGTTTCAATTTCCACTGAGTATTGCGCTACATCGTATTATATGTTTCTCGTTAAATGTTCATCATATTAAGTGTATCTTGTTTTATACAGTCTTTACTATATACGTATCTCGTCCGCATCATCTTGTAAACAGCTTAGACCAGTTAGCTAATCCGCATTTTAGATTTCTATTTAAATTTGCATTCCTACCAGGTACTACCAGCACGCAACGATATAAAATGTCTTTGATACGAGCGTAGGAGTTGATTGAGCAGTGCTTGTTTGTTAAGTATTTGTTACTATGTAATATTCCTATATATCTGTTATTTTTAACTGACAGTCCTGTAGTCCATTCGGACTGAGACTATCTATCGAGCGTGGGGTCCCTGGTACGACTACCAAACAGGGCTTATGGTTGATATTTTTTATTCCCGGGTCGTGGGAGTTTGTCACGTCTATTTGTCTATGTCCGTGCCACACAGAGCACAGGAATTTGTTATGCAGAGTGTGTGTATGAATTTGTACTTTTAATTATATTTATTAATTGGCCGATTACTTCACGAATTTTGTAAAAATTGTGACTCGCTCATAAAAGTCTTACGCTCAAACTCAGAGTCACTTTAATCGCTCCTTAGTAAAGAATCACCATACAAATTCTGTACTAAGTAGCGATTTAAGTAACCATTAGTAACTCTGAGTTGGGGCGTTAATACCTTAATATAAAAATATAGGCGCGTGAATGATTCAAAACTAATTCTTAGTCGCTCAGTTTAACCAAAACTAAATATATCATACCCACTTAGCTTAATGACACCTACGAGTACATACCTATATTAGTGAATGATCTTTTGTTACTAGTTTAATTTCCTGGTTGGAGCTCACGCTAGGTGTCTCTGAGTGCGTCATTGCCCCCCTTCATTCCGCCACCATCTGCCACTCCCGCCACGGTCACTGAGCACTCTGACCTCTCGTGTATACAGAGACATTACGTAATTCACACTGCCATCATGTTCCACAAAAAATGCACTTTGCTTTACACATCCCAGTCGTTGTTTTAAGTTCCTTATTTATTTTTATGTAACTAACCAATTAGCTGACGATCCATTTGATGGTAAGTGGTCATCGTCGCCTATGGATATAAGTACCTATAATAATATAATACAATCATTTTCCTTTACACCAGTACAGTAACAAAAATATTTATAAAATAACTAGCTGACCGGGCAAACGTTGTTCTGCCAAAAAAATTTTAGGGGTAGGGGGATGAAAAATAGATGTTGTCCGATTCTCAACCCTAGCCGATATGCACGTAAAGATTCACGAAAATCGGTCGAGCCGTTTCGGAGGAGTTCAACTTCTAACACCGTGACACGAGAATTTTATATATAAGATTGCATAATTGCCATCTCGAGTTATCGTCTTTCCATCCATCCATCCATCCAAAAAATAATATTCGCTTCGCGGGGTCTCTATTTCCGCGTAAAAAAATTATACGAACCTAACCTAACCTAACCCATTCCGTTTTGGATTCTTATAGCTTTTTTATCGCCGGAAGCTTTGCCCCCTGAGCTCCCTTATATCAACGCTACGTGCACCCTTCTCCCCTTGGCGCGTGGGCTTTGCCCCCCGTGATCCCCTCCACCATTCATCTTTTTTCGATAATGTTTCGAATTACTGCATTGTTGCGGTTGGGTAAATGTTCTAAAATACCTGCAAGGGCGTATCATAAAATTGAAAGTATACCCGATGTCAACTCGTGCCATGACGTCACAAATGTTAGGTAAAGGTACGCTTTAATTAAATGATTTTTGCTTTTTGGATTTATAAAATATACCCGACGATAACACGGTCTTTGACGTCATGAGCGTTGTGTGAAGGTATTCATTTCTTATACGCTGCGTGTCATCTGACTCAAGCAAGAGAGTGGTGGCTAGCCAGGCAGGCTTCACGGAAAGATAATAATACCAGTAATTACTGCTGACTTAATAATAATATTCATAATTAATAAAACCTGTGTCCAATAAAAAATTAAATAATAATAATAAATAATAATCCTTCTCTTCACTGACCATTATTATCTTTTTTCATTTACTATTAAAAATGCACCAACGATAATTTCCGTATCTTAGAACATTGAAATAAACTCTTTGTATTATTTTTCTTCTAACAGGACAAACAACGACATAATGTCTTTAAATACCAAAGGTTGCTTCAAGTGTAAATACATGATTCAATAAAGTATATATTCATAAATAACCAGTGCTTATTTTTTAATAATTGAATATTTTCTGTTTTTATTCAAATGAAGTTGCCGCAACATGCACTATACGTATATAAAAGACATCAACGGGAACATTGTGCGGACTGATTGCATCGGGCGTGTAATATCACTTCTATATTTTTTTATAATATGCATGATTAATGTCCGTAGGGGTTGACTCGGTACGAATTGAAAGAGATTGTATCGTACCACATGATGTATGGGCTCTTTCAATACTGTAATGTTAATAGTACACGACTACACGTACTTGGTTCTTGTATTGCAACTGTAACGCTACGGTTTTTATAATATTCCTGTAAATTCATAAAATCCTTTAAACATGGCTCAGGGGTGTGATAAAATATTACCTGCCATTATTATGCAAGGTAATAAGTAATACTTCAAAATGTTTAAAAGAAATAAAATCTTTAAAGTTAAATCACTTTTCTTTCATGTTTGAGGATGTAAAGACTTTCATTCTGGAGTGCAAGGATACCTCCTCGTCTCTTAATGTATGCTAAACAATTGACGTGGCAATAGCGACAAGACGTGGTTTAAATAGACGACAGCATTTTGTCTAACTTACTACCTATTCACTTATTACAACTACACTGTACTTTTGGATAAATATAACATTAAGTGCCTGACTCATCACATCGTTATAAATATATCTCCGGAGATTATATACTTTATCAATTTTAAAATATTCCAACCTTATCTCCTCTGAATGTAAAAAACTAAAGATTGTCGGTTATTGGGTGATCTGCGATGGTACAGAGCTATTACGAGGCCCCTGGAGAGCGGTGAAAAAGTTAATTGGAAACATTTACACCGCGCGGCGGAGGTCGCTTAATATTATTTTTCCCAACCAGTTTATAGTAATATAAAAAAACTCTTTTTCAAATGCATGCGTAAATGCAAAGTACACTCGCTCTGTGGCCAATGAAATGTAATAAATGCGTTTATTGCCTCTTACTTAGCAACAAAGTGGTCGTTTATTTAGAAAGGATTTTAACAACATCAACTAAACAGAATATTATATTAGATTATTTTTCTACAAAAATGACATTAAATTCATTTCATATTAGTTTATTGATTTTATTACTGAACTTTTGCTCACTTTATCTAAATAGTTACCGAGAAGATACTTTTATAAGATTATTCTTTATCAATAACTCTAAACATAATATAGGAATACTAAAAGTAGGTAGATACTTAATGCAAATTTAAATTATCTGACAACTTAGGGTTATATTTATACATAGATTTATATAGCAAATTACCACGTACGAGTAGTCCTGTCTACTGCAGCATATGGTTTTCCGAAATGTTTGACGACCCGTGTAGCGCAATGGTTACCATGCCGGATCGCCGCACCGAGGGTCCTGGGTTCGATTCCCAGCGAGGCGGAAATTTGAATGATGAGTTTGGATTTCTGTTCTCGGTCTGGGTGTGAATGTCCTTGTCTAGTTTGTTGTCCATGGCGCCCACGACACAGGGAATCCTAGTGTGGGGCTATGAGTGTGAAGCGTTAAAAAAAATCCATTCTAACTAAGACAGTTGAAATTAGTCACAGATGTATTGCTATTACTTCCTACTCTTGAGAACTACGATGAAATAAAGTCGGTGGACCTAAATCACCGCGCATTTCTCCGAAACCTGTGCCAAAACATGTTTGCTTGCAGCAATTTCACTCGAGGCGTAAATTGGATACTATAACTACGTAAATATAGAGATATTACTACGTAAATAGGCTACTACGGATAATATTAAACGAATAATATTATGGGTAATATTAAAAATGCGCCATTCAAACAATATTAATTTTAATACATAAAAATTCTTTGACAAGCGTCAAACCACCTGCTTACAAAAACATTCATTACTTACTTGACATGACATTTACATTCATGCAAATAAAAAGATACAGAAAGTAGCAAATTTAAATATTAATGAAAGTTTGAGTGTACTAAGAGTACCATTGTTTTATTGTAAGATCTTGCGCCAGTGTTTTCAGTCTCATACCGGCCGCGCCTTGGGACAATAGAGGCTACAGCCAGTGACACGGTCATCGCATTAGGTGTGTGTACTGTACAGAGCGGCCGGGCGGCCAGGCGGCCCCGCCGAGGCATCTGCTCAAACATGCGAACGTTGAACTCTCGTGAAAACCATGTCTGATGGAAACTGGTCCCGTCATCACCTCGTTTCTTATAATTACGCACATCGCATGCTTTTTGTGGATAACAATATTTCCCAATACGACATGTTACAAACCTTTTCGATAGTGTAGGTTCTATTTGAACGCAAATGTAAGAGAACGCAAAATAGAGAAAATTTTAAGAAAGTGTTAACTTGCCCGTTAGCATGTCTCAGAATACCTAGTAAGTAATTAATATGTTTCGAAATTACCCTCCTGAAAATAGCAATGATGGTAGAGTCGTGTTAAAATGTATTGACTTGGAAGGACGGTGGGCATCGATAATAATATAGAATAATCAATCTTCATTATTTAATTTTAAAGTTATTTTTTATTCATCTAGCACATACACGCTCCAAACATTTTTAAGTGTGTAGATTTTGTTCATTGTTATCGCAATACAAAATACAAAGTAATTTAAACACTAACATTTAAAATAGCCGTATTTACAAAGGCTTTGTATTATCAACAATTACATGATGATTGCATTTTAATGAAATTACCTATATAAAAGGAGGATGTGACCTACTTACTACCTTATTTTGATTAAATTGCTTAATAAACAAAAGCAGTAACAGGCCAAGTTTAAACCCTATTTGTAATATTTGTTAAAGAAGAGAACATAGAAGAAAAGATGTTTTAAATAGCGGTAACCTACCAACTAAGTTACCATACTAGGTCACAAGCAATTCTAACAAATTCCAACACCATTACGCAGCCGCAAAACATTTTATGGGTCAATTTCAACAAACACGAATTTTGCCTAATTACAGTGGCGAATTTAAATTTGCTGTTTCTGATAAATATTTTTGGCTTAAATAATAGGTAAATATTAGTACTACATAATTATATACTAGAGATCGAAAAAAATTTATTAGTTCATGAGATATTTCCATTTGAAATTATCAAATGCCACCGAAATGATTAAAGGGCCACCGGAATTAAAATCTGAGCCACCGAAATTGATTAAATTTAAACCTGCTGTTTATAATACCTTTTATTTGGCATAAATAATATGTAAATAGTAGTAATAATTAGTCACATAGTAGAGATCGAAAAAAAATTATTAGTTCTGGAGATATATTCAAATTACATTATCAAATGCCACCAAAATTAGGACCACTGGAATTAGAATCTGATCCACCGAAATTGATTATGCCAATGAGAAATAATAAAGGCAAGATCATCTAATACTTTAAAGATACATTTTGAAGAGTAGGAGTCTAGATGAACGGACTCTTTTTAGCGGTGATTAGACACGCTTGTGTTTCTGTGGCCTATTAGACCAGTGCCGATAGCTTCAAAAACGCTAAAAAGTGAAAAAAAATATAGTAGGATGAAACCCATTGCAAAAGGAAGAGGATATAATAAAAATTAAAGGAAAAATAATTTACGGGCGATCTGAGGTTTTTAAGGTTAAAAACCAGTTTATCTCGATTTCCAGCAAAACTACAAGTCCTATGGAAAAAAGTTAAATGGCAAAGTTGTAGGTAATAAAAGATCTACAACTTTTGTATTTACACTTTTTTACATAACCTCAAAATTTATGTGAAAAATTTAAATAACCAATTTTTTGGTTTTTTATTTTTATCTTTTACAAAAAAAAAAATTTTTCATGAAATTTAGTGAAAACTTACCTTTGTATGTCCTTAACATATTGTAATTTTTTTGATTTAAAATATTTCTTTTTTCATCTTATTTTTACTTAATATCGAAAGCAACCTAATTTTCAATCGAAAATTCTCACGTCAAAATGTCTACTTTAAAAAAAAAATCGGTGAGATTTTTGTTCGTTAGAATCTCTACTTTCTAATGATGTATAAAAAACTATAAACTACTATCTACTACTACTACTACTACTAACTACTATGGTAAATGTTCTACAAAAATGCAATGAAACGACAACTATTTTCGCATGTTTTTTGCAATTTTTATGTTTTATGGATTTGTAATTTTTTTGTCTAACAAAGTAACATAGAATCTTACGTTTTTCGATTAATTAAAGTGTAAATTTTAATAAATAGCTCAAAATTGTACACAATGATTAAAAAAAATAATTAAAAACTCGAATCCGAATTTTTTTTGCGAATATAGTTGTCGTTTCATTTTCACCAAATTTCGTGAAAATATTTTTTTTTGTAAAAGATTAAAAAACCAAAAACTTGGTTATTTGAATTTTTCACATAAATTTTGAGGTTATGTAAAAAAGTGTAAATAAAAAAGTTCTAGATCTTTTTATTACTTACAACATTGCTATTTAACTTTTTTCTATAGGACTTGTAGTTTTGCCGGAAATTGAGATAAACTATTTTTTACCCTTAAACCCCCCCTCCCCCACTTCCCGACCTCAACTCGCCCGTAAATAATTTTCTCTTAATTTTCGTTATATTCTCTTCCTTTTGCAATGGGTTTCATCCTACGATTATTTTTTTCGTTTCAAAAATTTTGGCACTGGTCTATACACGTCCTTATGTGCTTTGATTTGCCACCGGAGCCACCGAGATTAGGCCACCGGACTTAGAATTAGAGTCAAAACTTGAATTTTAAAGAACACCGTTACTCACAGGTTAACTTTTATTTCACAATTATGGCTGAAAACCTTTAATGGAAGCCTCCATAAAATTTCTTGATAATCTGCTTTGTACTTTTACTAATATACATGACATCGGAATTGGATGATTTTGTATTCCTGCGCCACCGCAGTGAGTACTTACGTGTTTGGCAGGAAAATTACGCAGCCAGTCGGTTATCCTAGCACGCAGTTTGCAAGAGCACAACTGAACGGTGCGGGGAGAGCCAGTAAGGTGTCTTCCAAATCGTGTCGTAACAAGTAATGAAGTATACAAATTGCGCCACCGGAATTGCTTTTTTTTGTAGGACATTTTTAAAAGATGTTTTAAGAGCTGTTGCACTATCTTAAATTACTCCGTAAATATATATTAGTTGTGTTATTTAATGTATTTCTAAAAAACATTCCTTTTTAATAAAATTTATTTACCAAAAAAGAAAAAAATTATAAAATATGTAAATAAATGGAGGTCGGACAGTACACCGGAATTAGATTTTAGGTCTTAGATATTTTTTTATTAAGAATCTATGTATTAAATACATCTGAATACTTTACTATCATGTAGATCACTACTTAAACTACCTATATAAAATTATGCATAATTGTAGTTTACCTCCACACATTAATTTTCAACCTCGCCGTCTCAAAAATGCACTTGGGAAATTCACCCTTATAAATGATTTTCCCCATCACAAGTTTATGACCAGTATTTTTATTCATTGATTAATATTAGATATGAATAGTAAGATTATGATTGTGCAGCAATAACATGACTCATTAAAACCCTTTGTCGCATTAAGTAGGTAATGGACAAGCGACAGGCTCACGAAATAGCGGTCGAGGTCCTTCACCCACTCGCGTAGGTGAGGTAACGTTACTGAACTGCCTACTTCATAATGTGTAGCGGCCTAGCTGTGCCTAGGGTAATTACGGCGACATTTTTCACATTATCCTTTCCCAGGGTTCTTTTATTGCTCGTATAGGTTTTATTAGCACGGTTTCCATGTATGTTTCGTCTTGGATACATTAGGTACTTGATTAAGTACCTAATGTAACAAAATCTTTTAATTGGGTGAATAAGCTAAATTAATTTCAACGTTTTAAGGACCACAGAACAATTCTAATTATATCTATTATTGTAACTCCGGAATGAAATATAAATGAAAACTTTGATAAAGATTAACATTTCCGTATAGACATGGCGCTTAGCGTGGTCCGTGGGTTGACTCGCCCTGCGAAGTTTTGGCAATGCTGGCCTCTTTTGGTGTTTCTTACTGATTAACATAATGGGTGTTTAAAAGATCAAAGAGTGAATAGGATCTCGCGTGTGCTTTATCACACTAACTTAAGAACTACATAATACCTCCCCTACCCAGTCATCCGATACATTTATAGGCAATCACTAACTTGTAAAAAGTTAAAAATAAACGTATACAAATGGCAACAAGTGGTCGTAAAAGTTATAAAATGTTACAATGTCATGTCATGTTGCATAATGTTGCACAATAAAAAGTAACTGCGGGTTAAATGCATCAACTGAATTAAAACGCAGTCAGGATTCAGGGTTCGTGTTCGTACTATTATAACACGATTCCTTTGTATTTCTGAGGTATATACGAGTACCCAGAGTAGTTACCTAATACTAATTAATATGCTCAAAATTGGGAAAAATCACGATCAACCTACATAGATTGAAATCTGTATTGTTTAATCATCACGAACAAACGTTTTTAGCCCAGTGAAAGGCTATTCTTTGTGTTATTAGATTTTGACGGATGATTTTTTGTGACTTGTTTTTGTTCTGTGTTTGTTTTGAGTCAGGATTTGGTACACAAATGTAAACATTTGTCTTCAACGAAAAGTTATTGATAATGAATCGTCAATGATGGATGTTCGCGTGAACGCGCGCTTATTCTCGCTTCTGAACATCTTCTGAATATATATAATTATTCATAGCAATCTCAATATAAAATATTTTTTATTATATTTTCTATGTAATGGCATGGTTGCTATGCTAGTTTCCTGGAATTACTGTTCTCAAGTCTAGATGTAATATTATATTAGCATGTAAGACCATGACCATAAAATAAATTCTAATCTATTTACTACTTTGATGATGCTACTCGCTGAATGCGTATTTTTACAATTTAATTGCCTACATTGAAATCACATAATTATCGAGATAATTTGAATACTAATTTGTTATTTACGCTCGACATAACTACAATTTAATGTTCTTGAAGCTGGGAATAATAATGTCGATCATATAAGTATCTAATAAATTACATATAACTACGAAAGGTTGCTTGAAGTAATAATTCATATAAATTCAACATTCGTATGTTTGTGGTCGCAACAAAAGCAATTACGAATTGACAAAAAAATATTTAAAAGTTAATTTTTGTTCAGTAACTAGGTATAGTAATTTAATAGAGAATTGTTTTTACATATTGTTTATTCCGAATTTCCCACGGGATTGGGAGAGTTCAAGCGTTTAAGATTGACTTATTATTTAGCTTAGTTGCTACTTTCGTTGGCATGTTAGCCACAACGAATCGTGGCCGCGTTTAGCTAGTAACGTTTATACAAAATTTTGACTAGTTACTTTGCACCAGTTAATAAGTGAGAATACAAAGACCAGGGGGGCCTACACAATGGGCACATTTACCACCGACGACGAAATCAGATAAGCTCAATATGTGTAGGGCTGCCATAAGTAACCAATCATTGAATAGGTCTCATAATACAGGGAATTTTATTTAAAAGTCTATAACCAAATTAAGAAATAAAAGCATTTGTTTTTTGTTAAATAAATAGAAAAGATTTAAAACTTTTTTTAAAGTTTAAGAACTTGTTGAGTAGGACATTTATGGGCTATATAATTATGTTAAGAACATTCTATATATGGCGCCACCAACACGATAGATAGGTACATGTGAACAATAATGTATTTCTACGAAATGTCAAGACCTGAAACACCTCTTACGTAACGGCGGCAAATATATTCATGACGATGATCTGACTGATGTCATATTTCAAAGCATATCCATTCTAGTCATTAAAGCAAGTCGTGATCTTAAAGTTTCTTTGTAATATGTTTTTACATATGAAAAACCTTGATTAGGTCTAAGTATAATGTAATACTTTATGTATCAAATCAACTTGAACTTCTTAGATATAAACGTGACATGTCAGCTTCAATTTCCTTACTATAAAATAATATCCATTAAGTAATACGAGTGTTTTCCCAGTCTCACGTGCTCGTTTCACACCCAAATAATTTTCATAGATTTTTTTGCAGATATAATTACGACGTCTGTTTTTGTACAGGTAGGAAAATTGTTAGTTCTGTACCTTAAAAATACTATTGTTACTTACATTTTTCATTAAGTTCAATGCATAATGATTGATGGCACAATAAGACATGTACCTATATTTTTTTTGGGTATTATGATGAAGTAAGAAAAATTTTTATTGTTAAAAGCCACTTAACAAGCAGACTGTAAACCACCTGATGGAAACTGGTCATCACTATCCATGGTCATTTGGAACAGGAGATGGATGCATCGAAGACTTTTTAATTCAACCCAAAATAGATCTGTGATTCTAATAGAAATTTTGAAAAATTTCTACGTACAGCAAAAATATCCATAAAGTTTTAAGATGTGCAATTAAAACGAAATAAAACTGCATATTGTGTAACGCAATAAAAAGTGCAATGGACGATATTATAAGAATTTGACGGATGTACATCTTGATTATTATTCTTGCTTATCCAATGGAACAATGTCGAGGCTGTCCGGTCAGTGTTTGCGTGCCGCATGACAATATTATCCCCTACACAATTTTATTCTAACGTCGAACTGCAGAGCCATGATGTAATGAACGACCACAACTTATACCACATGCAATATCCTGGTAATTTTCTCATCTTTGTAATAAATTTAATTATAATAAAGATGAGATGAGTATGACTTAACAACCTCATAGAGCTTCTGAGTTTTTTCTGTATTTCTTGCAAGGTCTCTGATGTCATAACTTAAAAGAATAGGTAGCTAAGCCCGACTGCAATTAAAGTGGTTTAATTTACTCATTACTTCATCACCATATCGAGTCGTACTTAAAGTTCCAAGTTTGGTTGTAACAAATTGTTTCTATTATCTTATAATTAATAGTATCATATGCATTAAAAGTTATTTTTAGAAGAGCTGGAATATATAATTATAATGTCAAAAATTGTTCAATTAACATTTTTTCTAGTAAAGCGAGGCAACTTAAAATAGGGAGAGCGTGTCGCGTGAGAACCATCTCGTCGGCATCTCGATTGCCTCCGCTGCGTTGATTGCCGCAGAGCTACTTCACAATAATTATGAATAGGTACCTAGTGGCTAGTACAAACCACCTTCACGAGAGATCTACGGGTACGCACACTGTCTGGTCACGGCACTTCAGCTACTTTTACATAGGGTTTTTATTTTTTATAGAAATAGACGGCAAATGAGCTGACAAGATGTCATGACGTGAATTTAGCAACATTAAAGGCATCACTAATGCGTTGCCGGCCAAAAGAGAACAAAGAAAGAAAGAACTGGCTCTCAAGTCCTCAGCCTTTGGCGGCCTCAGAGTCCTTTGGCGGCTGACTCATGCTCAAGGGTGGTAGCTATCCAGCCAAACCCAATGGAGAAATAATAACAGTAATAATGGTATTAACAATTAAAATCAATATTACCAATATAATCCCTCGAGGGGCCCTACCACTAGCGGGCCGGATTTAGTCGCCTCTTACGACACCCATGCGGCAAATGGTGGCGCAAAAGTCATCACCCTATTGGAAGATTCTATATTTTTTTCCAATGGCGGTAAATGTCCATTCTGCTGTAAAATTTGTGAACTAAACAGATACAAAATACACGTCAATAAGACATGAATCACTATACTCCTCAAGAACGCGGAAAAGTATAATCTCTCGTTTTGTTGATTTGCACGAGCCGGCAAGATCGCCCGATTTAATGGTTCTAGACTTCTTTTGAGTCTATGACTACAAGTCCCCGGATTTTTGAAGCCCTCAAAGAGAATATCCGTCATAAATGCGGGAACCTAACGCCGGAAGTTATGGCAATAGTGATGGAAAATGCTATATAAATCGGGCCAGCATGGTCATCAATTCTTGCGGCGGTCACTTGGCTGATATAATTATTTCTACTTTATGAAAAAAATATTTTTTCATCAAATAAACACAATCCAATAGCAAAACTAAAGATTTTTATTTATTAAAAAAGTTACAGTCAAAGAATATCGGGTGATACCTTTTGCGCCATCCTATACAAACCCACCTACCTACATTGACTAAAAATTTTCAAGTGCGTTTTCTTGCATTGCCAATATAATGACTAAAGAATCGTGGTTTCAGTACATGCGAAAACATCGAAAAAAAGACTATGTCTATATTATAAAGATCATAGATTGCGGCACTTTACAATTTTCTAATAAAAAGCAGTATATTGCCAAGAACACATGCTATGCTTTTTCAATATGTTTAGGTTTTTACATAATTTGGGGCGTGGTTTATATGGAAACACAAATTTCTCATTACTTTTCATACAACAATTGAAGTGTTCCCATGTTGGGAAAAAGGTTATAAAAATAATCGTTTATTCCCACTTGTCCTGTTGAGTAGTCCTGTTGACAGGACTAGTGGGAAAAAAATTCCCACTAGTCCTGTTAGTAGTAAGACTATGCTTGACACCCGATTTTATTACCACCTGTCATGTGGAATAGTTCTGTTAACAGTACTAGTGGGAAAAAAATCCCACTAATTCTGTTCTGTAATTTGGAAGATACCCTTTTTATACCCGATTTTATTACCTTTATTTAATTATTCAATTTTATTCCCTCTATTTATTTATTCTCCTTAGTTTAGCCTTATTGGGTGCTTAGAATACTAACCTCAATTCCACGCCAGATGGGTGTCGTAAGAGGCGACTTAATCCGGCCCGCTGGTGGTAGGGCCCCTCAGAGATTATATTGGTAATATTGATTTCAATCTATATGTTGTCCTGTAATGTGAATTAATGTAACCAACAAAATTACGAAATTGAGTTATAAATACAATTTGACAGCAAATCATTTTGTTGTGACAGTCGTTATTTCTTTTGACGATTGTCATTTGTTTTGACGGTTGTCATTTGTTTTTAAATATTCAATGAACAGTAAAAGTGCCTCTTTGAGTTTTATTAAAGAACTAGCTGCCCCAACAAAAGTTGTGTCGTTGTGTCAAAAGTTTTTTTTAATATTATTATTTTTCATAAGCTGTATCAAGAAAAAATAAAAACAAAAAGTTTTGTCAAAAAAATAAAAAAAATTAGGGGTACTTTTATATTATTATTTTTGTATGCTGTATCATAAAAAAATAAAAACATTTAGGGGGATGAAAAATAGATGTCCGATTTCCACCCTAGCCGATATGCACGTTAAGGTTCACGAAAATCGGTCCAGCCGTTTCGGAGGAGTTCAACTTCTAACACCGTGACACGAGAATTTTATATATTAGATATAATAATTTTTGAATTGATTGAAGTTTTTGTAAAAACAAAGATAAAATGATGCCCCCGTTGATCAGTTGCATTTGCGACACTCTGATCATCACATCGTTTTCAACTTATATTTTTTTTAATTAACAGAACTAGTGGGAATTTTTTTCCCATTGGTCCTGTTAACAGGACTAGTGGGAATTTTTAGGGTTCCGTAGCCGAATGGCAAAAAACGGAACCCTTATAGATTCGTCATGTCTGTCTGTCTGTCTGTCTGTCTGTCTGTCTGTCTGTCTGTCTGTCTGTCCGTCCGTATGTCACAGCCACTTTTTTCCGAAACTATAAGAGCTATACTGTTGAAACTTGGTGAGTAGATGTATTCTGTGAACTGCATTAAGATTTTTACACAAAAATAGAAAAAAAACACTAAATTTTGGGGGTTCCCCATACTTAGAACTGAAACTCAAAAATGTTTTTTTCATCAAACCCATACGTGTGGGGTATCTATGGATAGGTCTTTAAAAATGATATTGAGGTTTCTAATATCATTTTTTTCTAAACTGAATAGTTTGCGCGAGAGACACTTCCAAAGTGGTAAAATGTGTGTCCCCCCCCCTGTAACTTCTAAAATAAGAGAATGATAAAACTAAAAAAAATATATGATGTACATTACCATGAAAACTTCCAACGAAAATTGGTTTGAATGATATTTAGTAAGTAGTTTTTTTTTAATACGTCATAAATCGTAAACCGCAAAAAACATTGATCAAAGTTACAACGAACTACAAGAACTTTTATATTATGTTACTTGCTGCTACGGAACCCTTCATGAGCGAGTCCGACTCGCACTTGGTCGCTTTTTTTCCCACTAGTCCTGTCAACAGGACTACTCAACAGGACAAGTGGGAATAAACGAAAATAATTTGGTATTACGATTTACAAGGCATTGGCATGTGCTTTCACTTCACTTTTTTATGTGAAACAAGCTAATATTATTATATTAATAATAAAGTGACAGTAATGAGTAGCAAGGGACTTTATCCATCTTGAGTCCAAGCCAAGTTTCCCTCTGTGTGGTGCACTCTGGTGGACAACAAATGAGGCCAACTCTGCGGGAGGTTTCTGGGTTCGGTACGAATCAGTTTATTTCCGACTCAACAAACATTCCTCCTAAAATCAATCAGTCAATCGTAAAATGTTTTTCGGTTACAGCGAAAAATACATGTAATATGTTGAGTACGTACCGGTATTATAATACGAATACTAGAGAGGAATTGTGAGCAAAATTTATAATATGTAATATGATTTCCAGCAGCAGATAACATTATACGAAATATGATAATATGATTGCTACTATTTACCTACTTAATAACATGAGTTTACAGCAGTGTTTTCCCAATAGTCTAAATTAGATAATAATGCATTTTGAGGAAATCTTACTGAAATGAAATATAAAAAAAACATAAAAGTGTGGTTTTATGAAACCACGATGCAAGTGAAACTTTTTTTCGCTTTGTAGGCATTTCACTAAAATTTTTTTGAAAATAATTCGACTTAGGGTATTAAAATTGCGTTTTTAATCTTAACTTAATTATTGAAAAATGGGAAATGAGAAATCAATAGTAGACAAAATATTCAATTATAAAATTTAATTTCAATTTGCGTGTTAGAGTACGGAATACATAATTAATACAATCATTTAGATGATACACGCATATTAAAAACTAATTTATTTAAATCATTGAATCTCCATTATTATTCTTACAGGGCCGGCTATAATGCGACATGCGATAGATGGACGAAAAATTTTGAGGCGATAGAATAAAAGTTTCACTATAATAAACACTAAAACTCAAAAACCGAAAAAAATATAATCGTCTGACAAAAAGAAAACAGAAAGAGAAACTGGCTGGGAACTGTTTTGTATCAGCTCATCATTGTATCTATTCGTAATAAGGTTGTCATGGGGCTTTTCCACTATGTCACATACATTCACAGTTACATAGCAGGGAGAGGCTCGTACCTTACAGTAGGCTTCTAATGGATTGTAGTCACTAATGACTATGATAATTATTTATTAATGCCCCTAACTAGTGTCTGTCGCAGAGGACAAGGACGCACGATTTGAGGAAACTTTGCAGACAGAAAAAACATGAGTATTGTTAGTTTCCTCGTAAAATATTCATGGATTCATGCGGGTATTTAAATAACCTTTAAATTTTGCGATGTCGTCTTGTGGGTCGTCTGACTAGTGTGAAAACCTTGAATTCACTTGCGAGGTTTTGTTAATGTGTTTTCAAATCAAATACTATTATTGTTCTATTGTGCTCAAAAACAAAGAGTTGTTTAACTTTATTACTCCATTACTCCTACGAATTTCCTTACTTAATTTTAAAGTTATTGACATGCTTTTGAGGTAATTGAATCCTCTGACATGCCAAGTTCTGATATTTACCTCAGCCTGCTTGGCCAATAGATTTTAGTGTGGTATTGACACAGATTCTCGTGCACCTATCAAAGAGGTAAAAGCGAGTTTGTAGTTTTGTGTTTTTCTAACATAAATATCATGCATTTTTTTAATCATAGATTTATGCTTATGCATTTAAGTAGTAGGTAACTAAAAAATTTTAGATTCGTAAGTTTTAATAAAACGGAAATCATTTTATACTTTAATAATAAATATATACTAAAATGATTCTACAAACTCTACCTAGATTACTAGTAGTTAAATTCATTATCAGTTAGAGTTAACTACAATGCATAATGTAGGATTCTATTTAAATTGCAAATTATATGACGCATATTGAACATGTGGCTAATGTAGCTACAAAATTTAAAAAGCTTAGAAATGCTTTTTGTTCTGGCTGCCATTCATGCCCATGTGTATTGGCGGTTCGTCCAAAGACATTGCGTAAGCGGCGGTTTCGACAGGTCGCCACGGATATGGCACGGGGCCGTTTCGACCTCCCCACCTACACTCTTTGAGAGCAACTTGTACACACGAGACTTGTTAAATGCCTGAGCAAACAATCTGTCCAACGGAATAATAGTCAACTCACGTTATCGGTTGACAGGGTCGTAATATAACTGAAGTCCGAACCGATTTTCGTATCATTTTTCCATTGTTATTATTTGAGTTCACCGGCCAAGGTCTGAGATGCTCGATAAGCTGAGAGCATAATGAATTAAGACAAAAAAATCACAGGATGTATGTATCGTAATGTTATCTACTGCAGATCAAAATTGTAATGATGCTATTCAGTTTTTTGACTTGAATAATATCTTCAAGATGACTAAGGTAGAACTGCTCATAGCAAGCAGATGTTTATGAGAGTACCTAATTTTTTTATAAACCGGAAGAATGTGGATTTAATATTATTCTGGTACCCTACTTCATCTAGGTTAACAAAACTTATCTAAGAGCTCTTAAAATGCAATTAACATATTTCCCATGTATTTTTTCTTTCATTATTATTTAAAATAATAAAAGGAAAAAATGTGATTCTAATAATTACCTAGCTGAGAAAAATAATAATCCTTTTCATATTGAATCACGTCTTGTGTCATCGGTAAAGGCCTTCACGATGATGTCATGTTTTCGCTGACCTCACATTATTGATATTTAATTAGTTTTTTCAACTGTTACCTACAAATAAGCTTCAGCTAATAGTTATTGGAGGTTATTATTAATTTAAAGGTTTTGTGTCTTACATTGTGCATAATTGCACTGTAAAACTATATTATTCAAATAGCATTATATCGTTTAAAGATGAGTTAGAAGTTACATACTTTTACTACCTATCTTTACTACTTTACTACTTTTTTAACTACTACTTTTCTCAGTGTGCCAATTTTTTAAAACAATTTTCTTATTAATCGCACTTGTGAAAATTATATACAAAAAGATTTATGACTGCAAATAAAACAAACATTCTTTAAGTGGTAAGTAATTCCAAAATAAAAGTTGAAAATTGCTATAGGAATTCCAACATAAAGGTTTGCTGCAGGCAAAATAGCACACTGAATGCGGCCTGGGTGCACATTGAAATTAAAGACCAGGAATTCTACTTTGTTCTATACAATGGCCGCTCTTCAATGCCGGTATCGTCTGACAGTGGAATTAAATTGAATAAGAAATGTAGCTACTTCTGTATGTACCTTAATTTGTATCCGTTGTGCATCCTGTATCTTTCAGAGAATTAACAATTGTTCAAGTTATACATATAACAAACAAAAATTCTTAAAATTCGACTAAATATCTCTATAAAAATCTGAGAACTTTATGACCAAATGTATTTGGTTCTACGTCAAGCACCCGTCGAATAATAAATAAGTTAAACCAGTCGAATCAATGACATCATCTTCCTGTGCCGCCTGAGGCCGTGTCCTTTACCAGAGACATTACTGTTGGCGGTATTATTATATATCTGCATATTTAATGTGTATTTAATTGTTGTAACAGCTAGAAATAATACTTCGTTGAATTAATTATATTATTTAACTGGCTGAAAATCAAATAAAAGTAAATAAAAACGTAAGTAACGCAGTAAGTAAATACGAGTAAAAATTTTTCAGCGTACTGAGGTGTCAAACATAAATACGTCTATTCAGCTGTATGATAAATGTATTGTTAAAAACAGGTGGGTACGCAGTGTAAATTAATACGGTAAATATGTATAGAATATATCAACGCTTTGTCTAGTATAAATTAAGGAAACTAGTTTTAAATTTTTGTACAGAGATGTTCTGGGGTTTTATAATGATTCTTTTAGTATAATGAAATATAAAAACCAGTGGAGCCGGTAACAAATGTAGCGATGGTATATAGCGATGGGTGCATAATTTCTTCCCGTTTTAGGTGCATTGGTTTTTGCTGCGCGCCCTTTGCTGGCTCGGTGAGGTATTCCAAGTTGACCGCAATGTCCTTGCTATATAGATCGAAGTTGTTGTCCGCTACGCTCTGTGGATCAACAAGATGGCGCATAGGGATCATGGGAGACGCGCGAGGGACGCAGGGTCCGAGGGACGGAGGGTCCGAGGGACGGGACGGGACAGGTCCGGCGTGGCGCCCGGTCGCATCGTTTCGCCTGGCCCTGAGTTCGAGCTCTATTTTTAGCGCTGTGTCACCGTTTGCTGCGCGTCCGAGCCTCTTGCATGCGAATAAATGCATGGAGCGGCGATGAAGAAAGCCATGTTCCAATATGAAATTCTAACGCTATCCTTTCAAGTTCGTGCTTTGGAATGTAGTTGGAATCATCTACAACCTTGTTAGAGACTCGAGAGATCGATGTCATAATCGTTCATTAGCCACAAGAAATTATATAAAAGTCAAATCCAAATTCAAAGTCCAGCCAACAGAAATACTTGAAAATTACTGGTCATTATTATGTATTTAAATATTAAATGTAATTAAGAAGTAACTCGTATGTATGCACGTTATGTAAAAAATACGGTACTCCAAAACCCAAAAGTGGAACAGAATATTTTTAAAATTCGTATCACGAATCACAGTCTAGGTAACAGTAAGTGGTCGTTATGATGTCATTGGCATGCGATAAGTTAGTCCTTTGCCATATGACGTGAGTTATATAAGTAACTGTCTATGCCCGAAACACTTCTGTATGGTGTCGATTTTACACTGCAAATACACAACGTGTATGTAGGGGTGTAGGTATCATCTCTAATTCATATCGAATGGAGTAATTTTTTAGCAATAACAAAAAGTACTTAATTAACTTGCGAGAATATTGACACGTTAATTTATGCACCCGCCAATGGTAATTTTTTGCAGCTATAAGTCGAAATAGGTTTATAATGCGGTATCGGTACGTCCTCTTTTGTTAGTGAAGGGGTTAGTGGCCAATTGTCAGAAGTTTTTGTGCCACCCGCAACGAAAACGTGTGCTCTCTAATGATAATAATTGTTATCTCGTGTCTCATGTCAGTCACTGTTTAATTTGCCCTCTGAATTACGGAAATTCTCCAGACATTTTCCCACTATCGGTCCACCACCCAGTAAAATAAGCATTTATTTAGTGAAAAAAAAACGTCATGTATGAGTATGTAAGCGTATAACTAAATTTATAAAAGAGATTCAAAGGCAATGATAAAGAAAATCAATAATTTTGAATGGCTATGATGGCCTACGGAACTTAGTTTTGATTAGATTATTTATATTAATGGTTTGTACTGCGGAAACTATAAACACCTCTAAACTTTTAGCGTAATTTATATACATTTACCTACAGTGATTTTTAATTTGTAATATACCTACATAGGTAACGAATACTGAACTGTGATAAAACCTGCATACCTCAGAAAAAACTTTTACATTTCTTAAAACGATGGTATTCATAACATATGGATTTTTATTTTTTAATTTGTGTATTTTTATTTTTTAAAACATGTGCTGAGGAGTTTCTTTACGGCTTTTCTTCACCTCCATGACAAAGCACCTTTGCGAAAAGCTGGTTGATTAAAAAAATGACGTGCATAAGTGTATCAATGATACCTACATGAATAAATGATTTTAAATTTGAATTTGAACATAGTCTGATTTACCTGCGGAATACTGTCATTTTGAATTAATAAGTTTAATTTACTAAGTCTCGTGCAATTAACAGTTAATGTACATTACATACGTATAAGGCAGCCTAACTTTCAATTGTTTCAATTAACATATTGGTCATAAGTATGTTCCACCTACACGGACGTGGTATTTTTATGTCAGCTGACGATATTGACACTCGGTAGCCTAGTGCGTCCTACGCGCTACGCTCTCCACCTCGAGGACTCTGCCCACACCCAACGTTACGTAACGTGAATATTATTTGTGCAATAATTCATTTCGTGATATTAATATTGAAAGCTCATTCAGATAACTTTATGACTAAGACACTTAGCTTTCATATAGCTTGGATAAGGCCACAGAGCAGTTAGAGCACATACGCGATTTTTGCAGGCAAACGGTGACCACCCTGTGAAATATATTAATTATGTCAGAGCATTTTGCTTTTTCAGACAGATTTTGTATTATTAATAAAATTCAGCAGACTTTTATTGTCATTGGATTTATTGTTTAAAAACTAGATAGTTATTTATTGACTTGAATAGAATTTTAAGTGTTATATCCTCTAACAAAGTAATCAAATATTTTGGCTGTGTTTTTTTAATCACATTTGTTTTTTAGGATGTTGATTGATAACAATTTAATGTAAATTAGACAGATGAAAAATTTAATTCGATATATCATTCCAAAACCGAATTAAAATAAAAGATTATTCTGATAAAGGTGGATTAAAAGGGGAAAAATTAATAATGATGAGGCAGAATCGAAATTTACGGCTTGATTTGCAAACATTTTTACTTAATTTGAATTCCCTAAACGGTGGAACTCCATATACAAGTTTCCATTTTCATGTTACACCTCCACACGTAAGTGTGATTCATTTAGTTTGACCATATTAACTGCTGGATGAATAACAGATTCCGGTCAATACTTTTACAGATTCGATTGAGTCGGTTGCCTTGATATTTTGTTGAGTTATTTAAAAATCTTAAATGTCACTGATTACGACGCGGTGACTTCGCTGTGAACATGAGGCGTTTGCGATCGATGTTGCAATGTAGGGAGAAAGTCGCACTCGACTGGCGAAATCACACCCACAAGTGCTGTGCCAAATCTTCGAAAATATACTCCACTACATATATGGTAGCTTGGTGAAAGAGAACAGTAAAAGTTGTTTATTTGTCTTACCCCTTTTTTGTTGTGTGCAAAAATCTAATAAACTCTTAATAGAATTAATAAGCCAATACAGAAAGGCCTACATTTTTCAACACCCTGTAGCAGGTTGTATTTGAAGGAATAATTTGAAAGACACCTTCAAGAGAATAGCCCAAAAACATTAAGAACAAGATTGAACGCAAGAACAATATTGCTCGCGGTCGACTGTCCAGTTCCTCTTTATGTTTCGTGTTTCAAGTGAATCGAAATCGAAACTAGTTTTTTATGAGGCAATTATGCTTCTGACTACAGCCATGTTGAATAAGTGGGGTTTTTCAATATTTTGGCATTATACACGCGTATTATAAGCTGGAGAGTGTAATATATTCAATATAAAAATAAGTAAAAATATGTCCGTACGTTATAGAGCTGTTAAGAGAGACAACGTTTAGGGTTATTAATTAAACATGACGCTTGAGAACATCCAGCTTTTAGTTATTACTGTAGACATATTATTATAGCAATAGTTAAATACTGTCGGTATAGCAACACAATTCAGGCCTGATGATATAGAGTCACCGTGTCCTAGCCTAACAAATTGGTGATTTTGAGTCACTGTTGCGGATATCAAGCAAATATTTTGACATTATTCTACGAAGAAACAGATCTGACGTTACAACAATATTATTTTCCAAAGCAAAGCAAAAGATTTAATTTAATCTAACTCGTCGCTTAATCTCCAAAGAAACAAAGTTCATGAGCGTCAACAAATTATATATAAATCTAAATCCTGTTAACAAAACTTCCGCATTAGTTACTCACATTATTAACGTAATAAAAAAATTGTCTCATCTATTCAGAACTTCATACTTAAACTCTTGTCGCATTAAATAAACATTAGGAAAATATTTTGCGATGTGAGCGAATCCAACTAAGCTCGGCTATCTGCACGATACATTCACCCGGAGTTCCGTCTCAGAAACGTGATTATGATTTGCAGCACTACGGTTTTATGGTTAGTGTTACGTGTAAACTTATATGTGACTTCAACCTTGCGCGATGGCGGCCCGTGATTATAATAGCAAGCCGACCGTGACACTGGCGCAGGTCATGATAATGATGTCTTCTTCATTTGAAGGTTTTTGTAATAACTGCTTAGTTATTAATAACATGAAAACATATTATTCCGACTGATGTTTTCAATGTTACCAACGCTAAATTGACAGTAACATTTGATTCACGGCGCCGTTCTAAAAGAAAAACTGGTTTAGACTTCGTTTCATTATTAAAAATATACGTTCTTGTATAATTATCCTTCGCTTCATACGTAATTAATTACAATACATAATAATTTAAACAAAATAAAAACCAGGTAATTGTAGTTTTTTTTATAATGAATTACTGAGTAAGTTTACTTAAATTACCAAATACAATTTTATGAATATAAGTCGTAGTAAACTGTTTAAATAGGAAACAGTAGTTACCAGTAGGTATAGGAAGTACAGTTTCGGTGTAGGGTCGCTGTACTTAGGAGTTAAGTTGCCCTCGGAGCGTTAATACCACGACCGTTATCCGGTCACCGCGAGCGAGCTCCTGCCGTGATCCGCCTCGCAGAACGACTACGGTACACAAACACGACACTACTCACAGAGAACTGTTCTGTACTCGAAAACACATTAACACAGACAAAAGAAATACTAACTAAGAAACTATTTACTTACGAGTATCAAAATCAAAATCAATTGAAGAATTGCGGGTGATTTATGAATTAATAAATCGTATCGATTGGTTATCATCATAATTTAATTAATCCAACTAATAATCTTAAGTGCTACGAGGTGTTTGATAAGCTATAGAATCGTAACAAAAAACGCATGAATATATAGTTAATAGCGTTACTTTGCGGAAATCTATTGTTATTAAGTTAGTATTAGTCTTCTTTGCAATAATCCGCACATACTTTAAGACCACGAGAGGTGCTACGCGTGTGTATATACCATCATACGTCATGTTAACCGTGGATAATTGCAAAGTAGACTAATACTAACTTAATAACGCATGAATATGTCTTCCCATTACTCCTTTTCATTGTTAGGCAATTTATTAACAAATAATCTGTAATTGTAAATACAGCGTAAATATTCAACAATAATTATATCTTTCCCAGATGGTCGCTAGTAAGCTGAAACCGCATACTTTCTTTACACTTCAATCCATAAGAGTAGATACTTACTTATTATTACAAACTGTTTATTAATAAATAAATACAATAGGTATACACGTGATCGAGTTTAAAAATAACTTGATAAACTTGTTAAAATATAGGTACAGTTAAAATAATTATTTATTTGATTCATTTTATTACCACACGTTACCAACTGGGCCAACGAGCGTTAGATGCGTGTAGTTATCAGATATAGCATAGATCTACAAGTCTCGGTTGGATGACTTCAAGAGCAGATTAAGGAAAATAATATACTTTTGTAAATTACGTTCTTTACGCGCTACATTGTTGAAGAAACAGAGCTAACGGTTGTCGTCAATCTAACGGCTGATATGTGTTTTGATTAGTGCGAGCAGCGAATTTATTGTTAATGCCCTATTTTTTGCTGGCGCTCTGGCGGCGACCCCACCGGCTGAGCGAAGGGTTCCACGGCCAATTTCCGGCATTCATTTATGTGACAGATAAATGTTTGTAGTCGGGTAGTGGGTCTTTGTACACAGTTTGTAGTCGGGCAAGGTTTGGGTTGGGCTTGGGAGATTGCAGATTTTTTTATTTATGACGTGCAATCCATCTGATGATAAACGCCTACTTCAATTATTATGAGCTTAAGATGCAATTGAAGTATTTTTGAGCTTTTAAGTGCTTCTTTCACTTGCTTAATTTACACCTCAAACCTCGCAGATTCCATAAAAAAGTGGAAACTTGTTTCCATTATAATTTATTTTTTATTGTTAATCATAGAGAGATAAAAAAGCAGTAATGGATATGGGTAATAATACTACATTATATAAATTAGAATCCCTATTTCTATACCATGCAAATATTAGCAGGCAAAAAATTCAATGAATTTTATAATGAAAACTTAGAACCATTTAATTGCTAAGTCCAGGAAATAAGTGTACAGCTAGCGGCAGCGTACAGTGTAGAGCATCCTCCTTCTCTGTCCTGGCGGTACTCGCATCAGCGTTTCGTTAGACTTCAATAAATTATATGCTGCAGCAAATTACAACTAAGTGCTTATTTCCCGTTAAACTGGTTCAAATACTGCTATTCGTTTAATCTCAACCTGCTTTGCGATAGGTAGGTACTCAATTAATTGGAAAATACTTTAAAAGTTATCTCCTTAATGTATCACTTCCTGAGTGTTGGATAATATTATAAAACCTTTTATTCGTAGATAAGAAGTCTAAGATAGCTATTTATTTCCTTCGTATAGTTGATCAAGATAGATTTATTATACCAGAAGCTACTATGAATTATATTTAAAACAATGTACGAACTGTACGATGTTACTGTAAGATAACATCTTGTTGAGGTACAATTACTAAATTAATTGTACTTGACATATCAGAAGCAGTAACTATTACAAGTACATATTCAGCTGAAATTTTGAACTGATTTAAATAACATATAGGTCATAGTCAATTCTTCCTCTCGAATAGATAAATTGGAATTGGAACTCAAATTTATTTTGAAATTGCAATAAAGTGGAAACTGTAGTACAAACCGTAATAAATTTAACTTTATTTCGTAACTAACATAATACCAGTACAATCTTTTAAAATAATATGTGTTATTCATGGCAACCACAACCACAAATGTGGGACTATGAGTGACAAGCGTTATTTTTTAAGTGTTATAATATTTTGTAGCATTGGAGAATAATAGTACTTTGTAGTTTCACTGAAATATAAGATATGATATAAATATAAAGGTGTGTCTCAGTTTTGCATGTGTAAATAAATAAATAACGCTTCACACTCATAGCCCCACACTAGGATTCTCTGTGTCGTGGGTGCCATGGATAACACACTAGACAAGGACATTTACATCCAGGCCGAGAACAGAAATTCAAAGTCATCATTAAAATTTCCTCCTCGCTGGGAATCGAACCCAGGACCCTTGGCGTGGCGATCCGGCATGGTAACCATTGCGCCACACGGGTCGTCAAAGTATGAGTTAAGTAAGAAGTAAATGTATGAGCATCGCTTTCCTATGTTTGGTTTGTGGAAAATTAATAGAATGTTTTATGATCTGGATTTAATTTTAGTAAAACACAGCACCACAGATAGTTAAAGTTTGAAGTAACGAATAAAAAAAAACAATAAGTTTTAGTTTTCACAACCATACTCACGTAGGTACCCTTAAATGCAACTATGTAATATACTAAACTTAATATACTATCGTAATAAATAACTTTAAAAGACATAACTATATTATGATCTATACAGGCAAATAGAAATAATTATGGGAATTGACAAAATTTATCAAAAAAATGATCATTTTTATTCGTAGCGGGCGAGCGCGTTGATGTCTTAAATATGGGTCACAGGGAACGAAATAGGTCTGAGCCAAATTCCATTCCAAATCCGTTTATTATTATTATACTAAACCTAAATTAATTATTTTGAGTAAAAATGTAGACGATTAATGTAACTATGTATATTGAAAAAGTATAAACATAAATAGAACAAAGTAGAAAACTAAATGCAGCTTCGCTCTAATCAACTCAGTGCACGCCCGTAGCTCAATTATATTTAAACTTAGAGAAACCTAACACGTGAAATGTAACTCTAGCACAAAGTTTAAATTACTCCTTTAACGCATATTTGCTACAATTACTTACAAAATGTATGCTGTTTAACGTAATTAGAGAAAAGTTTAATTAAGACTTTTCAGTTCGTAGAGTGTGCTCTACGGGATTATCCGGATCTTAATAGAACATCTCAACGAGAGATCACATTGTAAACCTCCTGCACCAAATCTGAAAAAGTTAAATTAAATCAGATATACATAGCTAAGTAAGTATAGCTCAGATCTTTAAAAATAGCTGTAATTGACGGTAATAAAAATACGAAGAATGCGTGTAGAATTCCGAGCAGCTTCGCTCTGCCCGCCTCCCTCCCTAATAGATACACAGAAGCCGTGTACGTTGTTTTTTATTGAATTCGTTGGTATTTTGATCACCTTTTTATTGGCCCTATGCATATAGATATGTGTAACTCGGATGAGTGGTAGATAAATTGTTATAAATAGATCGGAATAATTTCTGAAACCTTACCAAGAAGAGAAAGTGACGTTTACGCAAAAACTAAATAACTGATTTCGAATGTTTTTAATTATGTAGTGGAACTAATGTTTATTTATTTATTTATTTATTTATTTATTTATTTATTTATTTATTTATTTATTTATTTATTTATTTATTTATTTATTTATTTATTTATTTATTTATTTATTTATTTATTTATTTATTTATTTATTTATTTATTTATTTATTTATTTATTTATTTATTTATTTATTTATTTATTTATTTATTTATTTATTTATTTATTTATTTATTTATTTATTTATTTATTTATTTATTTATTTATTTATTTATTTATTTATTTATTTATTTATTTATTTATTTATTTATTTATTTATTTATTTATTTATTTATTTATTTATTTATTTATTTATTTATTTATTTATTTATTTATTTATTTATTTATTTATTTATTTATTTATTTATTTATTTATTTATTTATTTATTTATTTATTTATTTATTTATTTATTTATTTATTTATTTATTTATTTATTTATTTATTTATTTATTTATTTATTTATTTATTTATTTATTTATTTATTTATTTATTTATTTATTTATTTATTTATTTATTTATTTATTTATTTATTTATTTATTTATTTATTTATTTATTTATTTATTTATTTATTTATTTATTTATTTATTTATTTATTTATTTATTTATTTATTTATTTATTTATTTATTTATTTATTTATTTATTTATTTATTTATTTATTTATTTATTTATTTATTTATTTATTTATTTATTTATTTATTTATTTATTTATTTATTTATTTATTTATTTATTTATTTATTTATTTATTTATTTATTTATTTATTTATTTATTTATTTATTTATTTATTTATTTATTTATTTATTTATTTATTTATTTATTTATTTATTTATTTATTTATTTATTTATTTATTTATTTATTTATTTATTTATTTATTTATTTATTTATTTATTTATTTATTTATTTATTTATTTATTTATTTATTTATTTATTTATTTATTTATTTATTTATTTATTTATTTATTTATTTATTTATTTATTTATTTATTTATTTATTTATTTATTTATTTATTTATTTATTTATTTATTTATTTATTTATTTATTTATTTATTTATTTATTTATTTATTTATTTATTTATTTATTTATTTATTTATTTATTTATTTATTTATTTATTTATTTATTTATTTATTTATTTATTTATTTATTTATTTATTTATTTATTTATTTATTTATTTATTTATTTATTTATTTATTTATTTATTTATTTATTTATTTATTTATTTATTTATTTATTTATTTATTTATTTATTTATTTATTTATTTATTTATTTATTTATTTATTTATTTATTTATTTATTTATTTATTTATTTATTTATTTATTTATTTATTTATTTATTTATTTATTTATTTATTTATTTATTTATTTATTTATTTATTTATTTATTTATTTATTTATTTATTTATTTATTTATTTATTTATTTATTTATTTATTTATTTATTTATTTATTTATTTATTTATTTATTTATTTATTTATTTATTTATTTATTTATTTATTTATTTATTTATTTATTTATTTATTTATTTATTTATTTATTTATTTATTTATTTATTTATTTATTTATTTATTTATTTATTTATTTATTTATTTATTTAACCTTTACTGACCACAATAAAATACCACGGTACAAATGGCGAGCTTAATGCTAAAAGCATTCTCTACCAGCTAACCATTGACTTTTCCGGACAGTTCGAAGATTATTTAACTAAAGCCTTTCTTACGAAGTATTCATTTGAGACATAAAACTGTAACATTTCATTTGAAGTTTACCAACCTGACCGGTTTGGCGGCGTTTATCACCCTTGCGATTTTATAATCGGGTGTAGAGTCCGGGTGAGGCATGCAAAAGCTCGGGCTCCGTCGCAGCGGTGCGGGGGTGGCGGGGGGCATCGAGGGAGGCGGGGGGAGGGCGAGCCGCGCGCCACAGCCTGCGCCTGCGCCTCCGTGAACAGTCTCAGTTCGACCAGTAAATCGGTCGTACGCGCGTACAACGTGCGTCGCTACTAAATCATCCTACGAGTGTCCGTTACTATCCGCTCCGCATATTGGAGTGTAGGTGAAGTGTTGTGATTGTGTGTTTTTAGCCATACAAACGAATAGTGTATCGCTACAAAGTATCACTATCGACGGTGCGTGCTGATTCCTCGGAGCTGAGTAACGGCTGTTCGCCTGGCGAGGGAAGGCGGATCGCTTGCACCGGGAGGAATGAGCCCCGTACACCACCGCTCCCACACTCACCGATGATCTCAAGGTTGGCATCTCGCACTTAGTTAACCGAGCCGTGTCGCAACTTCACACGGGCCGACCCCCGACCGCTTGCATTCTCTTCTTTTCACATCTGATCGCGATACAATAACATTCTTTCTAAACTTCTCTCGTTCCATTCACTTCATTCACACTTCATACATATTTAAAACTCATCCACAACTAACATTTGAGGTAAAAGAAAATAGTTTCTTATTAGAATTTCAATTCTAATTGGCTGGTTCCGGCTTTATCATAACTGGGCATCTATATCTACGGAGTAACTAGGAGAATATTTACAATTATTTGGCGTAATTTACCAGCAATTTTAGATTTTCTAATTTGACGATTCACAAAAAAATAATTTATACATATTCATATCTGCCTATTAATGACTACTCAATAGAAAAGAATACACTTTACATATCCGCTTTCCTAGTTAATGAATCGTAGTCACAATTTCGAAAGTGGCATGTACCGAAAGTTACAAGAGTAAGTACCGATGGCATCGTAATCATTTTATTACAAAACAAGACGGTCAGTTACACTAGATGTCGCTCACGACACACTTATGTAAGCTGAACTGGCTCCTTCATCTCCTTATACAGGCAGTCGATTTCTTTATAGGCTCCGAATGCATGCATACATAACGAATGTGACATAACCTTATGTACTGGAGAGATTAACTTTGGCTATGGATTCACGTGGCAACTTGATAGCGTTCACAATTTCACGTATTGTCTCGGTAGACCGAGATTATAAGCTTAAGAGTAATATAACCTAAGAGTAATATATAAACAGGATGTCCCAAATGCAGTACGACAAACTTAAGGGGAAGATCACTAAATCGCCACTTACCATCTAAGTGGGATTGTAGTCGAGCATTAACTTATAAGGTATAAAAATAAATAGCTTGGCGATTGACTCGGAGGTTGCTGAAAATAAGGAGGTTATGGCGCCAGGTTACGTGTTAAGGAAAACGAAATATTAACGCCCCAACTCAAAGTCACTATGGGTTACTTTAATCGCTCCTTAGTAAAGAATCACCATACAAATTTTGTACTAAGGATGATTTAAGTAACCGTTAGTTACTCTGAGTTGGGGCGTAAAGTGATTTCAGGAGAGTTATCCCAAGTGCATTGAATAGGGCAAATGCTGCATGAGGCATTGTGCAAAAACTAATAAAGGTTGCGGAGAGGGTTGTTGGAGGTTGCTGGCTTCTGTACCACCCAGTATAATCCTGACGATACTTGTATGGTGGTAGGATATTTTATCCGCCAGACTAAATAGCACCCACCCTCATTACAGGGTACAATTTTACCTGTTTCGGTCGCAGCATCCAAAATTCAGTATAAAGGCTGATATCCCGCTTTCTTTTCAATTAGAAACGTCAATTATATAATACTTTTTGTGTTACTGATATCTATGGTTGACGATGGCTACATAAAAAAAGAAAAAAATATAAGCAAACTAGTCTGATTCAAACAATAACTTTATTTAATTAGGAGCAGTTAAAAATAATACATAATATCAGTAGGTATCACTAATGATAGAGCTTCGCTGATTCACGTCATAAGATAATATTATGCACGTACATTTTTTGCATGGATATCGGATGGCTCATTACTTAAACATGTAAACAAATGAATTCACATAACATATAAATATTTAAAGTACCTAATAAAGCAATTTAAAATTAATATCTTCAGGCGTTATTGAAACTATACCGACTTGGAGGTCATCATGGATATGAATTCGGACTTAAATGCAAGCAAATCTCAAATTACCATTATTGACAGCCTATGATGATGCTAAAATGAAGTATCATGACAAAAACCTCTCTGACTGAACTCAGTTTTCACCCATTACACTAAATAAAGTAACATTACGTGATATGTACAGCGATAAAGTCCAAAATCTTGGTATTATCATGGACCAACATCTCTGCTGGGCACCACAGGTTGCTGAAACAAGCTGTAGGTTGTTTGCTGATGTGGATTCATTGTAAAGGTTAAAGAACTTTCTACTCATATTAAAACGTGCTTATTCAGTCCTTGCTTTTTCCAGTTGTTGACTATGCTAATGTGTGCAATCTCGACGACACCGAGAAGTAAATAAATTAACTTGAGCACCTCCAAAATTTTTATACGGTTCATTTTTGGGCTTAGCATGTGTAACCAATATGACCATGTACTTATCAGAATATCGTTCAAAGCTAGAAATGAAAGACCTGTTCGTTCAACGAATTCCCTCGATCTGAATACTTCCTGTCTGTGCAAAATCCTTCACTGTTACTGCTACTCTCCCTCTGGAACCCTTTTCTCTCAGATGCCTTGGTTCCTTAAATCTATATCTCATCAGCTCTTCTACATCTGAAATCATAACTTTAATCTAATTAACTATCCATTACCTTATATTCTTGCTCTATTCTCTCCTCTTCTTTTATTTTCAATGTAATCTACAGACTACTATTATTATAAATTCTTTTTATATTTTGTACAATTTTGTACTGTTTAAATTAGTACAGTTAAACTTTTGGAACGAAGTTCCTTATTTCTCTGTAACTTTCCTTTAACTCCGAAGCCATAGGTTGCCTGGAAAAGATGGCTGCAAAAAATAAGAATTTTCGTTTGCACCAAGACATTATGTTTATTAAGGTGTACAATAAAGATTATTTGTTTGTAATAAATGTGATAAACTTGCTCATAATAAGTATAATTGATAGTTTGTACAAATTATTTTGTTTCTTATAAAGCCTAATGCATATTGTAACGTGCTAATTGGTTACACTTAGCTCGTTACCAAATTTAATTCGAAATTTAGTTTATTTCAGACAATATTGTCCATGGAACACTGATATCCATTCACAATCTGTGGCCAATCTTACATCAAAGACGATATTTTATCGATCTGTGGATCTGTGACACAGATTGATAATCCACTTCTCTAATCTATGGTCAAGAGCATATAAATTGGATGAAACAAAATTTAATAAATAATAACACAAATTCAAATTAAATAAATAATTTATTCGAAAGTGGTGTATTTGAATTAAAACCATTAGTTTTACTTAGTTTTCTTTTATTTTAAAAAATAGATTTCGAGTATTTGACATTAGATGTTGTGATTGACAATCTATGAATTCATTTCTTTAATAGCGTATTTCCGAACGCAGCCACTGTCTTCGGAAACTTTTTGTCTTATCTGTCAAGGCTGTCAGATCGCTTTTCGTTTCTCGTTCTTCAGAATGGCGGTCACTGAACCCCAATTTATTTGTTAGTAAATATATATCCAAGGCCATCTGGCCTGAAAACTTAATTATAATGCCCCAAAGGGTTAATTGATGTTTACTAAATAGTAAAATCCCGCGGATACCTTTTATTTTCGGTAAGTGTTGAATATTTTTGAAACCACGCTATCACAAGTTAATTGCGTCATTTAACATAACTCATAAAACTTTGAATTTCTCTTAGATTAACTTCTACGCGGCTTAGCGGGATGCTGCCGACTTTCTTTTATATACGGAGAGCGCGATAATTCGCGGTAAGTTCTATAAACCGTATATTTTCTAAAAAGAATTTAGTAAATTTTGACAGTGTGCTGACGTAGGTTATTTTATTGTTCCAGCTTCTCCTTCCGGAGTATATTTCTCCTTCCGGAGTATATTTCTCCTTCCGGAGTATATTTCTCCTTCCGGAGTATATCTCTCCTTCCGGAGTACATTCTCCCCTTAGATTTTCCCCTGGGATTAAATTCTCCTTTTATAATACATCCTCCTCTTAGATTACCTTTTAAATTCTAATCTACTCCTCCGCGTTACTTTGGAATCATGGGTCCTTTTTAACCTGGAACTTTACGAGTACATTTCTCTGAGCTGACTGCAGGAGTCTTGAGGCTGACGGTATGTTTTCATAGATGGTCGACCTCCATTGAGAAGACAACCTGTAAGTTAAATTTAGATTAACTTAAATTATAGACATAATACTTAAGCGAGTCATAAATTTAATCGAGGTACATCCATTTAGTTTGTAATACTTGGAAAGTTTGTTATTTGGCATTTCTCTTTTCTGTTGTATGGTGTACCAAAACTTAATAAACAAATATTGTTCACTGAACTAATTTTCTTATTTATCACTCGACTCAAACGCACATACACAAGTCAAAAACCTACCTTGCGATTAAAGGTCCTGATATCCGTTGGCTACTGACTACTCAAGTTCTACCAGCTAATCACTATGACCAGTGGCGCCCGATTTGTTTGATTTGTCTGATTATTTTACTTTGGATTTAGAATTCTTTTCTGGTCATAGCGCCCTCAACACCCGGCATACTTACGGTAAGCTCTGAGTAATAATTTTCTTTGTTCTTCTACTACATTTGGCGTCGAACAGGCGTTACAACTTTGTTTCTATTACAATTGGCACTTAGCCAATTATTCTTAATATTTTTTTTTATTACAATTGGCGCCCGAACAGGGACGTGATAATTTCTTGTGTAATTTAATGTGTGTTTGAGTTTTGAGTTGACTTAACTTGGTTATGACTCGTTTGGTTTATTAATCTTAAATTTACTTAGCTTGAAAATAAACTGTTAGGAAGTGTAACTTTATTTGTGAATTCCCCTTGTTTTTTTGACTTGTTCTGTGAATTAGTTGTATTGCAATTTCTTTAGGCAATACTTTGTTTTTTTGACATGTTCTGTGAATTAGTTGTATTGCAATTTCTTTAGGCAATACTTTGTTTTTTTGACATGTTCTGTGAATTTATTGCAATTTCTTTAGGCAATATTTAACTTTATTTTGAAATATACTTGAACTAGTTTTTTTTTTCTTGCACACCTGTGTAAGCTTTTGTTTGGTGTCAATATAGAAGTATAAAATACAATGTTTTCAATAATATGTAACATCTAGAATCTATAAATGTTTTGAGGCCTATTCGTTAAAACTTAGTTAAACTTAATACAATAGAACAATAGTAAGTATTGTGTAATATATTATACTACACAAATTAGTAATTATCTAGGGTACTACATACTTCATTACAGTAATATTATAGTAATTTCATGTCAGAGAAAGAGTATATTTCAGTACATAGTAATTATAACCTTCTTGTTCAATAATAATAAAATATAACATAGTTTTGAATAGTTTGTTAAGTAACAACTATAATTTGCATTTGGAACACAAATAATAGCTACTAAACTGTTCAATTGTTATTAAGTATCATTAAAAGTTCATTTTGTTTCATATTCAACTTAATTTTCATAAATATAACTTCATATTGTTGGAATTGTTAAGAATAGTAATTGCATATAAAGTTAATAGTTAATAACTGTTATAAAGTTTACATTGAGTATAATTATTAGTAATATTGTTGTTTTATAGATACTATTAGATAATTTTGGTTGTAAACATGGATGATAACATGATACCTGTAGAGAATAAGTCTGATAACCAGAATGTTGTTACGGATGTACCTCAGTCTCAATCTCAGTCGCAGAATTATACACAGTTTGTAAACTTGCTTGATGCTGACAATGTAACAAATTCACCACATTCGAATCTCAATAGAGCATTACAATCCAATGAAACAAATTCTATGCATCCAATTGTGAACAATCATTATCATCAAAAACATTTTGACTTTTGCAAATTAGGTATAACATTTGATGGTCGTTCTTGTCCTCTTGAATTTCTGCAAAGGATTGATGAGTTGAAACCAGTCAAAGGATATACAGACTTTCAGTGTTTGATGGCTTTGCCGGTGCTGCTTTCTGGAATTGCATTGAAATGGTACAGGGGTAAGAAAGATACTATATTGAGTTGGTCACAGTTTCAAACTGAGCTGTTGGATTTCTTTTTACCTAGAGATTATTATTATTATTTAGAACAGGAAATTAGAACCAGGAAACAGAAACCAAATGAGATTTTGAGTGAATTTATTATTGATATCATGGATCTTTCTGCAAAATTGCGTACACCTTTATTGGAACATACATTATTAGACATTATTAAACACAACATGTTACCAGAGTACTCATTTCATTTAATTGGTAGGTGTGTTATATCACTTAGTGAACTCATTCAGTTGAGTAGAGAGATTGAATCTTTTAAATTACATAAACACAATTCTTTTGCTCCAAATTATATTAAAAAAGAATTTAAAGCTATTACCTCTTCTGCGAGTAATCAGATTTCAGTTTTTTGTCATAAGTGTAAATCTTCTGGACATACTTACAAAGAGTGTAAGAAGTTTGTAGGTATTAAGTGTTTTAAGTGTGGGAAACCTGGTGTTCTTACTAAAAATTGTGACAAGTGCAATTCTTCCAAAAATGTTTCTTTTCTGATGGATACCTGCGATCAAAAAAACGGGTAAGGCTCCGTTGTAGCCAACTTTCGAATAAAAGCGATCGGTTTACAACGGAATTTGAAACTCATAAAGATATTAAACCTTCTTCTTCTTCTACTACTGATATTATACAGAATTCTATTGAAGCTCAAGTAGCCACACTTTGTAGGAATACTGATAAACGTCCTTATATGTGTTTTACAGTTAAGGGTCGTGAATTTTTAGGATTATTAGATAGCGGTGCACAAATGAATGTATTAGGCAACAATTCACACCTAGTTTTTCTAGATATGGGTTTTACTTTGAATAAGATTACTTCATCTGCTACTACTGCTGATGGTAAGCTGCAAGATGTTATTGGTTATATTGAATTACCTATTAAATGTGCTAAACGTGTTAGATTGTGTAAATTTGATATTATACCGTCGATAGCAATTGATGTTATTCTCGGCATGGATTTTTGGATTAAATTTGATATATTTTCTAAATTAAGTAAAGAGATTTCTTTTGTGAATTCTGATGGTAAACCTTTTGAGATAGCTTCAATTATACCTGCATCTGGCTTAACTTTGGATGAACGTCAACGCTTAGACGAAATTACTTCAAAATTTGAAAATATTTCATATGAACATAAAGGTTTAGGAAAAACTGATTTGGTACAACATAAGATTATTACAGTTGGAGAACCTATTAAACAGAGATATTATCCTTTAAGTCCTGCTCGTTTGAAGGAATTAAATGTTGAAATTGATAAAATGTTGTCTGAAGGTATTATCCAACCCTCTAAATCACCATGGAGTAGTCCTTTAGTTCTGGTGACAAAGAAAGATGGTACACTTCGAGTTTGTTTAGATTCACGTAAGTTAAATTCAGTAACTGTTAAAGATTCATATCCACTTCCTTATATTTCTAGAATTTTGGTAAATCTTAGAGACGCACGCTTTCTTTCTTCTATTGATCTTTCTAAAGCATTCTACCAAATCATGTTGGAGGAATCTTCTAGAGAGAAAACTGCTTTTGTTGTTCCTGGCAGAGGCTTGTTTGAATTCGTAAGGATGCCATTTGGTGTGACAAATGCTCCCGCAGAATTACAAAGGCTTTCTGATAAACTTTTCGGTCCAGAGTTTGATGATAAATTATTTTGCTTTTTAGATGACCTTATTTTAGTATCAAAAGATTTTGAAAGTCATTTAAACCTTTTAGAAAAAGGGTATAATAGATTAAAAGATTCTGGCTTAACTATCAACTTGACTAAATCTGAATTTTGTAAAGAAAAACTTAAATACTTAGGGTATGTAGTTGACAAGGATGGACTTCATACGGATCCTGATAAATTAGAGGTTATTAAGAACTTTCCAACACCTAAATCTGCTAAAAATGTTCGTAGCTTTATTGGTATGTGCTCATATTATCGTAGATTTATTCCAAATTTCTCTGATTATGTTGCTCCTTTAACTAAATTAATAGGTGGTAAAAGAAACGTTAAGGTTAAATTTGTTTGGAATGATCAAGCTGAAGAATCTTTTCAATATCTTAAAAATGCTTTAATTACAGCACCTGTGCTTAGATGTCCTGATTTTAATAAACCATTTGCTATTCATTGTGACGCTAGTGGCTTTGCAGTAGGCAGTGCGTTGATGCAAGATGATGATGAAGGTCAATCACACCCTGTAGCTTATTTTTCTAAATTGTTATCTAAATGTGAGAAAAATTATAGTGTAACAGAGAGAGAATTATTAGCTGTTTTGTTATCAATAGAACATTTTCGTCCTTATATCGAAGGCACTGATTTCACAGTAGTTACTGATCATGCTAGTTTGAAATGGTTGATGAATTTAGCAAATCCTTCTGGTAGATTAGCCAGATGGGCGGCTCGTTTGTCGCAGTATAAATTTAATGTAGTTCATAAAAAGGGTAAAAATCATACAGTACCTGATGCCTTGTCCAGAATTGATATTTCGGCTATTAGAGCATGTCCAGATGATGTTGATGATCCTTGGTACAGAAAAATGTTTACTAATTGTCAAAAATTTCCTTCAAGATTTAAAACGTTTAAAGTAGAAGATGACATTCTGTTTAAATTTGTTAAACCTAAATATTCTTTGAAACAAAATTTAGCTTGGAAAATTGTTGTACCTAGAGAACATGTTTTGGATACCATTCGTAACAATCATGATGATGTAAATTCAGCTCATTTCGGCATTCATAAGACAATTGAGAAATTAAAAACACATTACTATTGGTCAAAAATGTTTAATGATGTTAAGGAATACATTAATAACTGTGATACTTGTAAAGCGTATAAACATTCAACATCTTCACCTTTAGGCTTAATGACCAATCCTAAATTAGTTGATCGACCTATGACAATGTTGTCTATCGATATTATTGGACCATTACCTAAATCATATTCAGGGCATATTAATATTTTATCAATAGTAGACGTATTTTCTAAATATTGTTGGATATTCCCACTTTATCAAGCTACAACTGGATCAATTATTAAAATTTTAGAAAAGGAAATATTTTTAAAGTTTGGTTGTCCTAAGATACTGATTTGTGATAACGGTAGGCAGTTTATTTCAAAAATGTTTAAAGATTTCATAAGCGGTTACAATATTCCAAAATTATTTTACAATACACTTTACACACCTCAAAACAATCCTGTAGAAAGATTCAATAAGACGATTGAAACTTGTATATCGTGTTATGTTGACACAGATCACAGAACATGGTCGAGGTTTTTGCCTCATATTCAGGCCGCTATCAACGGTACTGTTAATTTGGTTACCGGATACACTCCTAATTTCTTAATGTTTGGTAGGGAAGTTTATTTGGATGGTACTCTTTATAAATTTAGTTCCATTGCTGACCCTTCAGAAATTACTATTGAGGATCGTTCTTGTTATTCTCAACTTCTTTCTTCTTTGGAGGATATTTTTAGAAAGACTGTTGACCACCTGGCCAAGTCTTATAGGAAAAATGCTCTTTATTATAATTCTAAACGAAAAGCTATTTCTTACGATGTTGGTGATATTGTGTGGAGAAGAAACTTCGTACAATCCAACGCTGCTCACTATTTTTCTTCTAAATTAGCTCCCAAGTTTATAAAATGTAAAATTGTGGAGAAGGTTTCTGATAATGTATATGTTTTGAAGGATTTATCTAGGAATACTGTTGGTAAATATCATGTCAAGGATATTCTCAAAATTTGATAATTTTTGGCTTTCAATAAATTTTGTTGAGTAAGAAGTTGTGGATTGTCTTCTTGGGTAATTGGCTTTATGAATGTGGAAGAATGAGGTGAAGTATGTAAGATAAGCCATTGTAAGTGTGAAGTATGTTAGGGCCTAGGATCACAGTTTACTTCTTGATCTTCTTACATGGCTAACATCTGGACCATGAATACTCACCATTATTAGAAATTATTTAGGCTTTCTAAATTATAGAAGGATAATGTGCAGCTTAATGTCGTAAGGACTCCTACTTTGTTCTTGTTTTGTAACTTTGTTTTGCCCCAACTTTTGTTATATTTTGTATTTTGGTTGGTTTTGTCTTTAACCTTTTTGGGGGGGCTTTTGTTTTGTTTTGTTGTGTGTAGATTTGTTTATGACCTACATAGGTTATTTTGTTTTAGGTGCATGTTTCTTTAGTCTAACTAATTCTAAGGGTAGTTTTAGTCCTAGTTTAGGCGACCCAGTGTCCGTTCCCGGATTTGACTTTTATGCACTTACCATTTACTTCTTGATTCTTAGGTCAAGAAGCTGACTTTGGAGTTCTACACACTCTTTTGTGTTGTCACCTGACACACACTCTTTTGCTTTGTTTTGAAGATTCACCTGACTTTTCATATTTCGGTTTTCCGCCGGAATTCTTCTTGCCATCTTTTCCAGATGTGCACTTTTGTTTCGCTGAGTTTAGTTCGTTGATGCGGGGCGAAAGTCTTCGTGTTAACCAGTTGCATACTAGACCAGTGATTCTTTTGTTTTGGTTCTTTCGAATCACTTTTGAGTATTCTTAGGTACTCGTTTTGTTTTTGTTTTGGTTCTTTCGAATCACTTTTGAGTATTCTTAGGTACTCGTTTTGTTTTTGTATTGGTTCTTTCGAATCACTTTTGAGTATTCTTAGGTACTCGTTTTGCTTTTTTGTATCATCTCACCTGAGGTGTACTTTTGTTGTCGCTGGGGTAGTTCGTCGTCGTGAGACAAATTGTCTATCACCTCGATCAGGTGCATACTAACCCAGAGATTGTTGGTTTTTGGACTCTGTCATCATCTTCTTGGTCAGTTCGTTGACGCAAGGCAACTTGCCCATTGCATCAATCAGTTGCAGACTGATCTAGAAACCACTACTTTGTTATACTATGTTTTCCACATAGTTTTTGACTTCTTGGTTTTGCTATGTTTTCCCCATAGGCTTTTGTTTTGTTAGGGATGGTTCGTCGGTGGGGTGCTTTATGTACACACTGTACCAGTTGCATACCAACCTTATTATCTTTTGTTCTTTTGCTACACACCAGTGTACTTTGTTTAAATTTTACTTGTTTAAATTTGCTTGTTTAGATTTTACTTGGAAACATGGTTTACTTTTTCGCGGCTCTTTGGCTCATCGGAAAAGTCAGTTGTAGACTAGTTTCAAAGTATTTATCTTATATTTAGTTGAAATTTGTTCTCAATTTGGCTTGGAAACTTGGTTTATCTTTTCGCGGCTAGTTGGCTCATCGGAAAGATCAGTCGTAGACCAGTTTCAACAAAATTTATCTCTAGTTTAGTTATTTATTCTCATATTCTTTTGAATATTTTTATTCCTTTTGGTGTCTTATTTTGGTGAACAATAGCTTGTCTTTCAAATTTGTTTTCTTGGTAGTAGATATTGTTCAGGCGAAAAATTTTAGAACCTTCAGTTCTAAATTTTTCTTTTTCCTAGAAGGGGGAAAATGTAACGTGCTAATTGGTTACACTTAGCTCGTTACCAAATTTAATTCGAAATTTAGTTTATTTCAGACAATATTGTCCATGGAACACTGATATCCATTCACAATCTGTGGCCAATCTTACATCAAAGACGATATTTTATCGATCTGTGGATCTGTGACACAGATTGATAATCCACTTCTCTAATCTATGGTCAAGAGCATATAAATTGGATGAAACAAAATTTAATAAATAATAACACAAATTCAAATTAAATAAATAATTTATTCGAAAGTGGTGTATTTGAATTAAAACCATTAGTTTTACTTAGTTTTCTTTTATTTTAAAAAATAGATTTCGAGTATTTGACATTAGATGTTGTGATTGACAATCTATGAATTCATTTCTTTAATAGCGTATTTCCGAACGCAGCCACTGTCTTCGGAAACTTTTTGTCTTATCTGTCAAGGCTGTCAGATCGCTTTTCGTTTCTCGTTCTTCAGAATGGCGGTCACTGAACCCCAATTTATTTGTTAGTAAATATATATCCAAGGCCATCTGGCCTGAAAACTTAATTATAATGCCCCAAAGGGTTAATTGATGTTTACTAAATAGTAAAATCCCGCGGATACCTTTTATTTTCGGTAAGTGTTGAATATTTTTGAAACCACGCTATCACAAGTTAATTGCGTCATTTAACATAACTCATAAAACTTTGAATTTCTCTTAGATTAACTTCTACGCGGCTTAGCGGGATGCTGCCGACTTTCTTTTATATACGGAGAGCGCGATAATTCGCGGTAAGTTCTATAAACCGTATATTTTCTAAAAAGAATTTAGTAAATTTTGACAGTGTGCTGACGTAGGTTATTTTATTGTTCCAGCTTCTCCTTCCGGAGTATATTTCTCCTTCCGGAGTATATTTCTCCTTCCGGAGTATATTTCTCCTTCCGGAGTATATCTCTCCTTCCGGAGTACATTCTCCCCTTAGATTTTCCCCTGGGATTAAATTCTCCTTTTATAATACATCCTCCTCTTAGATTACCTTTTAAATTCTAATCTACTCCTCCGCGTTACTTTGGAATCATGGGTCCTTTTTAACCTGGAACTTTACGAGTACATTTCTCTGAGCTGACTGCAGGAGTCTTGAGGCTGACGGTATGTTTTCATAGATGGTCGACCTCCATTGAGAAGACAACCTGTAAGTTAAATTTAGATTAACTTAAATTATAGACATAATACTTAAGCGAGTCATAAATTTAATCGAGGTACATCCATTTAGTTTGTAATACTTGGAAAGTTTGTTATTTGGCATTTCTCTTTTCTGTTGTATGGTGTACCAAAACTTAATAAACAAATATTGTTCACTGAACTAATTTTCTTATTTATCACTCGACTCAAACGCACATACACAAGTCAAAAACCTACCTTGCGATTAAAGGTCCTGATATCCGTTGGCTACTGACTACTCAAGTTCTACCAGCTAATCACTATGACCAGTGGCGCCCGATTTGTTTGATTTGTCTGATTATTTTACTTTGGATTTAGAATTCTTTTCTGGTCATAGCGCCCTCAACACCCGGCATACTTACGGTAAGCTCTGAGTAATAATTTTCTTTGTTCTTCTACTACATTTGGCGTCGAACAGGCGTTACAACTTTGTTTCTATTACAATTGGCACTTAGCCAATTATTCTTAATATTTTTTTTTATTACAATATTCTGGACTCTATGGTATATTATGGCATGTCCAACGTCCATACCACCATAAAATCTAACAACACAGTGGGTTCTAGGGCAGGGTTGTAAGAGCGTGATCGATTATAACTATTTTACAATAGATACTGTAAATAGTAAATAAATAAAATCTGACTGGCGTTTGCCACAAAACATTACAGTTTTATAGTTAGTTTAACTTTTATTAGATGTAATACTAAACTTAATTTATTTGCTAATTATTTTACTTTCAATTAATGCGAATAGCGAATAAAAAGTCAAGATCGTGTTATTTTTCTACGCAAACAAGTTTCTTTAACTGTTTATAGTAGTTAAAAATCAGGAGTTTACTAATAGTTGCATATTTTTAATAACAATGCTAAATAATAATAAGTAATTTTTATAATAATGTTATTTATTTTAATATACGTAAATCGTTACACTTCATTTTCAATTGAAGTATGAGAATTCATTTAAACCATATCGACCGCTTCGTTTGATCGTGCCCTTGCATTGCTTCGATTTCCCGAGTACCAATAATAAAGATATAATGAGTTCGTGTCGAATTAGATTCGCTTCACAACGTGATCTTGTCGGGAGATACTGAATAAAATTTAATCCATTTTTAATCGAAAATCGCTTTCTTCATATCAGAAATACATCAGAGTATACTTCGTATGACCCCGACGATCCAAAATAATCGATTGTAAAAATGAGTTACTTTACATAGAAAATATTAAACATAAAAATATAAATTTACATTTTATGTAAAATATTTAATTTAGGTACATAAAATGTAAAGAAATGAATAAAACAAGATTTGTTAGTACATATTTTGATTCTTCATACGGGTCAATTTCAACAAACACGAATTTTGCCTAATTACAGTGGCGAATTTAAATTTGCTGTTTCTGATAAATTTTTTTGGCTTAAATAATAGGTAAATATTAGTACTACTTAATCATATACTAGAGATCGAAAAAATTTTGTTAGTTCATGAGATATTTCCATTTGAAATTATCAAATGCCACCGAAATTATTAAAGGACCACCGGAATTAAAATCCGAGTCACCGAAATTGATTAAATTTAAACCTGCTGTTTCTAATACATTTTATTTGGCATAAATAATTTGTAAATAGTAGTAATAATTAGTCACATAGTAGAGATCGAAAAAAAAATTATTAGTTCCGTAGATATTTTGAATTTACACTATCAAATGCCACCAAAATTAGGACCACTGGAATTAGAATCTGATCCACCGAAATTGATTATGCCAATGAGAAATAATAAAGGCAAGATCATATCGCTCACCTAGTAATACAACGGCACATCTAAATTTGTCATATTTTACAGAAGCGAATTTCACAAATTATATAAAAATGTTTAAAATTAATTTATGGGTTCTTCTTACGTTTTTTACAGATTGTATGGGTTTGGTTACTAGTATAGACATAAATAAATATTTATCACTATGTAGATTATGCACTTTTAAACACGTATATCATATAAACTCAATTTCGCATTTTTTGCAGATGTGCCATTATATTACTAGGTGAGCGATATTTTAATACTTTAAAGATACATTTTGAAGAGTAGGAGTCTAGATGAACGGACTCCTTTAAGCGGTGATTAGACACGCTTGTGTTTCTGTGGCCTATTAGACCAGTGCCGATAGCTTCAAAAACGGTAAAAAGTGAAAAAAAAATTATAGTAGGATGAAACCCATTGCAAAAGGAAGAGGATATAACAAAAATTAAAGGAAAAATAATTTACGGGCGATCTGAGGTTGGGAGGGGGGAGGGGGGGGTTTAAGGGTAAAAATGGTTTATCTCGATTTCCAGCTACACTACAAGTCCTATGGAAAAAGTTAAATAGCAAAGTTGTAGGTAATAAAAAGATCTACAACTTTTGTATTTACACTTTTTTACATTACCTCAAAATTTATGTGAAAAATTCAAATAACCAAGTTTTTGGTACCTAATTTTCAATCGAAAATTCACACGTCAAAATATCTACTTTTTTTAAAAATCGGTGAGATTTTTGTTCGTTGTAATCTCTACTTTCTAATGGTATATAAAAAACTATAAACTACTAACTACTACTACTACTAACTATAAACTACTATGGTAAATGTTCTCCGAAAATGCAATGAAACGACAACTATTTTCGCATGTTTTTTGCAATCTTTATGTTTTATGGATTTGTAATTTTTTTTGTCTAACAAAATAACATGGAATCTTACGTTTTTCGATTAATTAAAGTGTAAATATTAATAAATAACTCAAAATTGTACACAATGATTGACAAAAAAAAAAATTAAAAACTCGAATCCGAATTTTTTTTGCGAAAATAGTTGTCATTTCATTTTCACCAAATTTCGTGAAAAATTTTTTTTTTTTTGTAAAAGAGAAATAAAAACCAAAAACTTGGTTATTTTAATTTTTCACATTAATTTTGAGGTAATGTATAAAAAGGGTAAATAAAAAAGCTGTAGATCTTTTTATTACTTACAACATTGCTATTTAACTTTTTTCTATAGGACTTGTAGTTTTGCCGGAAATTGAGATAAACTATTTTTTACCCTTGAACCCCCCCTCCCTCACCTTCCGACCTCAGATCGCCCGTAAATTTATTTTCCTTTAATTTTCGTTATATTCTCTTCCTTTTGCAATGGGTTTCATCCTACGATTATTTTTTTTCGTTTCAAAAATTATCGGCACTGGTCTATACACGTCCTTATGCGCTTTGGTTTGCCACCGGAGCCACCGAGATTAGGCCACCGGACTTAGAATTAGAGTCAAAACTTGAATTTAAAAAAAAACCGTTACTCACAGGTTAACTTTTATTTCACAATTATGGCTGAAAACCTTTAATGGAAGCCTCCAAAAAATTTCTTGATAATCTGCTTTGTACTTTTACTAATATACATGACATCGGAATTGGATGATTTTGTATTCCTGCGCCACCGCTGTGAGTACTTACGTGTTTGACAGGAAAATTACGCAGCAAGTCGGTTATCCTAACACGCAGTTTGCAAGAGCACAACTGAACGGTGCGGGGAGAGCCAGTAAGGTGTCTTCCAAATCATGTTGTAGCAAGTTATGAAGTATACAAAATGCGCCACCGATATTGCTTTTTTTTGTAGGAGCATTTTTAAGAGATGTTTTAAGAGCTGTTGTACTATCTTAAATTGCTCCGTAAATATATATTAGTTGTGTTATCTAATGTATTTCTAAAAAACATTCCTTTTCAATTAAATTTATTTACCAAAAAAAATTAAATTAATAAAATATGTAAATAAATGGAGTTCGGACAGTACACCGGAATTAGATTTTAGGTCTTAGATATTTTTTTATTATGAATCTATGTATTAAATACCTCTGAATACTTTACTATCGTGTAGATCACTATTTAAACTACCTATATAAAATTATGCATAATTGTAGTTTACCTCCACACATTAATTTTCAACCTCGCCGTCTCAAAAATGCACTTGGGAAATTCACCCAGATACGTACAATTGAAAGTTTGGATGTTTGTCCTTCAATCACGCTCGAACGGCGATACGGATTCTAATGAAAGGCATAATTGTTGATTAGATTGTGGAATAAAATAAAGGATCCTCGTTTACAACAGTAATTTCAAAAAAGTATTATTTACGCACTACGAAGAAAAAAATTAGCAGCTGGACAAAAATCATGACGCAAATTATAGAGTCTAGAAACCCAAACTTGCATATTGACGAGGTAGTTTACCTTGTTCTGTTGTTTACCAATCTTGTGCATTTGGAAATTTCGATTGTATTAATATTGACTCAAATACAAATATATGAGAGCTTTGCAAATGTCAACCTAACGTATTAATACAGCACTTAATGCCAATATTACACAATTTAAGCGAATTGATGTACATTAATTAGGACACATAACTTGGACTAATAAATAATTATTATGCACATTTTATTATAGATCTCATAATTCATTAAAAATGATTTTAAGTTTTGAATGATTTTATCATCAGAAATCAATTGTATTCTGTTCGGAAGAATGACAGGCAAAATGCAGATGTTTTTTTTCATATAAAACAACAATTACAAAGATTTAAATTTAAACTTAATTTTTTATAAGTTAAAAATCTTCTCAAAAAGTTTCATTAACGTAACGTATCACCTATAGTTCCGTTTCCAATGGAGCACCGTTATTGTCACATATTTCGACAATCATTTGGCACACAGCGAGCAGCGGCGCACATTAGTGATTCACTCAATGATAGTATACCACACACCCCTTCAAATGCTAATAACTACAAAAATATGATAATAAAGGGTTTCAATTAGTTATTTAACACCAAAACTGATTTTATTAACTTACCCATATTATGTTCTACAAAATAGGATATCGTCCTTTTAAAATTTTCAATGGAAGAAGTGAAGTAGGGAAGAATTTTTCTCGTCAACTAGTTCTATCCCCTCGTCCTTTTTTTATGAAAATAGCCGGCAAACGAACTGACGATCGACCTGATGGTAAGTGGCTGTCGTCGACAATGGACATCAGCAACACCAAAGGCATCACTGATGCGTTGCCGGCCAAGAAAGAGAGAAGAAAAAGAAATAAAGAACTAGTTCTCAAGCCCCCAGCCGGAACACGACGAGTCGTTGGGCGGCTGACTCGTGCTCAATGGTGGTAGCTATCCAGGCGAACCCCATGGAGAAATAACAATAGCAATAATGGTATTAATTAACAATTAAAATCAATATTACCAACATAAACCCTCGAGGGGTCCTACCACCAGCGGGCCGGATTTAGGCGCCTTTTATGACACCCATCCAGCGTGGGATTTTGGTTAGTATTCTAAGCCGCCCTAATACGGCATAATATTTCCTAAATATTTCGGGCGCTTTAATGCGAAATATTAAGCTTTAAAGTATACTAGTTTTGGTTAGAGTCAAGTGTTCTCCGCTCTGCCAGCGTATTGGACATGTAAGATTTACGAAAGCAGTAGGTACAATGTATGATTAATTTAAAAGGAAAACTATCAAGGCCTCTTGGGTTTGGAAATTAACGAGTAATGGTTGATCAGTTGTACTCTACATGGTCCGGCATGCACTTGGCCGGTTTTTTTCAATCCTTATCCTTATTGCACGTGTTTCTTCGGAATTTGATATTTGGTTTCTATACTGCAACTCACCAACATAATTATATAAATATTGATATAATATCAGACGAGTTGAAGACCTTTTGTGAAGTTTGATGAAAACAATGTATGTAACTAGGATTAAAATTGCTAATGCTATTTATTAACTTCTGATGTTAATGACCACTTCAATTCGTAACATTCGCTTTATAGCTCAACCTATAATACTTAATTTTATAACAAAGCCACGGATTGTATTTGAAATTAGTATATATTTTAAAACTAATAAATGATTTACAACGATACTCATAGCTGTTCCAAATGTTATTTTAAACATTCAATTGAATTTTAAATAGAAATTATATTGATTGAAATGATTGAACCGTTTTATCTGCGATTAAATTCCGTCATTGCAGCAATCGTTTTGTCAACATTGTTAGATACCTGGAGTTCGTCGGTTTTGAAGATTATGTATATGAACCTTATGTAAATGAACCTGTGAAATGAAAAATTATGTATATGAACCTACATGTGAATTGTGGACAAAACTTCTATCCCACGGCAACGTGGAAAGACAAAATGCTATGTAATAGGGTCTATTAAGAAACGAGTGACATCGGTTCTTTTCCTATCTTTCCTCTAGATAATTTTTAGGTAGGTGCTGCTTTTTTGCTTTATCAGGTAATTATCTAAAATTGCCCATAGTTCCTACTATTGATTACTGACAGTAAGAAAGCATTATGCTGATAATAATACGTAATTATTACATTGAATTTATTTATTTACAAGTTAACTTAGTTCAATATAATTATTTTTCCTTGTATGTACCACCAGCGGATCTAAAAAGATGAATTTTGGTACATTGGTTATAAATATTGTGGTCGTGTACTAAGAAAGGGTTTTAGAAAATTCAGTTCTTATAGCGGTAAAACATAACTTTTATGCGGCACAGCGACCATTATGCCAACTTTGCTCGTAGTTATTAAAAAATTGAGATGAGACTGATTAATAATCTTGGTTTCACATTAGTGTTGCAAATGTAAGTGTAAGTAATGTCGCTGACTACCACTAGTGAATAATAGAGCCCACGCGTACGTACTCGTCGGTGGAGGTCGAACCCGAGCGGTGCCGCTAAACAAATAGGTACTCCAAGGCTCCTTTGTTCTTTAGCAATCTATTCCCACAAAGCGGGTAATTGTAATCAACTACTGATCAAGAAGGTTTTCTTTTGAAATTTCGACATATCCATTATTCTCGGTCTTGATGAGAATTGATATTGTTACTTTGTCTAGTGTTTTACAAATTCGATTTGATAACATCATTTCAGAAAGCACTGAAATTTAGATATTTGATGTATCAAATTTTGAAAGCGAATTCTTGTGATTCTGTAGTTTCTGTGGTAAGAAGCGATTTAAGTAACGTTATGTGATTCTGAGTTGGGGCGTAAGAAATTACCAAAGTTATTTTCTTTTTTTTTTAAGCACTAGTGCTAAACCACATTAAATTACTCTGTGATTTGTGAATGTATAAAAAAGAGTGTTAATTACTGCGATAAATCTGTTAAATAATATAGGTACCAAGTAAATACTATTATGCGTAATAAGGAACTGCTCTACATGTACTGCCTACTTTCACGTAAATAAACTGGTTTGGTTAAGCGCCAACAACTACCATTCACGACATAGAGAAAAATACTATCGACTTCGCGCAAAAAACTTGGAAATCTGAAATACCTAATTACTCTATAAAAAAAACGATACCTGGATCGTAGCGAGTCTATGGTTATTATTAAAATATACCGCAGATGACGATATGCCGATGCCGCCATGCCGCGATGCCGCCAGCATCATGCCGCGCACCTGTCGCGGACCGTGGTCGCTCGAGCGTCGACCGCCCCGTTATGTCATTTTATACTACTTGTGTATTACAACAATCCAGCCCTCCATCCCACACTCTCACGCGCAAGCCATCAATCTTTCGTGAGAAATTACAAATAATGTTGCTTTTTATTGAAGCTCCCGTAGCTTTTCACTGTGAGCAATTTTCACAGACGTTTTGTGTCATAATAATATGTGCTTAATACGGTATATCTTTATCTATATAAAAACATGTAGACAACGTAGTAGTACAACGTGTAAGTGCATATAATAGCGCGCCCGAAATATTTAGAAAACATTTGATATTAAGTAAAAAATATATAGAAAAATCCACTTACATGTTTTGCAATAATAAATGGGGTTTGTTAATTTTTAAAGTAGACAATGCAATTACAAATGTATATGTTAAATATCTAGGTTTTTATTTTTTGAAAATTATCGTTAGTGCGCGATGTGATTATACCATTATGAATGTGTAAGGTTCAATCAACCTGGTTATGTGAACTTATGTTAATTATAAACAAGTCCATTGTGCCCATAATTATTTATAACTTTTTTCTTTGTAGGTAATTAAAATAAAATAAATCTAGTTTACAACTTAGGTGGTTAGGTTTCTTTTATACTTTACGCAAACTCTACTCTTTAACAAGATAACCATATAATGAATGACGGACAAACACAAATGCGACATAATTATAATGCGTCAAAAGAAGGAAGCTTCTTGTTACAGTATGCAAAACTGTCATTATTTATTCTATCCTAGTAACGATCTGAATTGGTTAATGATCAAGGTTTTTTACATGTTTTGTTTGCATTAATTATTTCATTTAGTACAGGTATACAGAAGCCGCGCAAGTTGAATGCAGAGCGATTGTATGCGGCTAGATGCAAGAACTCTGCATTCAACTCGCGCGGCTACTGTATCTTAGTAAAACCTACGTTGATATAAACCTGAAATATTCTTACCTAGTATAATATAAATAGATTAGCAGATATTTTTTCAATGTCATAAATATTAAATGTACAGTGGGCAAAAGAATTAAGTATGCAAGGCATGATTCTAAAACCTTCTGTAATTATTAATATTACATAATATTTGTGTTATTATCAGTGTTAAATGTACCTAGTATAAATAATTACTTAGGTATTATTTTGAATCTCTTGTATTAGGTATTTGAACTTTAAAAAATGGTTTTAAAAATTAAGATTAAGTTATGTTCACTTCCGTCTACGTGTTCATTCATACGTAACTACTAACAAATCGACGGCGCCCGATAAAAGACGGTGTCCTACTGGCTACTGGTTAGTGGTTGAAAGTGGTCGTTACCGTCCACATGACTGACGTTGGATGCAAGTAGTTGTGCGTGTGAATAGTGCAATGCCTTTTCACATTAATTTGCCTGGAACATAACCGTCGGAATAATTACCCGGAACTGTCACCGTCTTTAAATTAAAACTCAATGACTGGTTATGAATAACATATCTATTAATTAATTTATTTATTTAAACTTTACTATACCTTATACAATGTGGTACATCTATCACTACTAAAGATTTGGTTACCATCTAATTCCAGCTATGCGTGTCTGTCACTCATTAATTAAAAAATAAAATGCATCTGTCTACACTACACGCACGTCCAAGTTGTTGTTGTAACGAGATTATAAATACGTTTGCGGTCAAAATGGTGTAGTATTATAGGTACATATAATAAATACTGTTGCGGCCTCGTTTAATTTAAATATCAGATACTAGCAAGAAATATTTCGATTGATTATGAATGAGGAACTTTTGCACTATCTTAAAATAAAATAATAAAAAAAAATGATTTTGTATTGTTTACTGAAAAGGAGTTGGACGTAAAAAGAAGACACAGATGGCTTATTGTGCTGCAGCGCTGCAGCTACGCACCTATTGGGATTTTAAAACTACTGCGAATTTGAAAAATAACTCGGAAGTTTTTTTTATCATACTGTCAAATGATTTCCTGAAGTTTCGAGCTTCAAAGACCGTATAAGAAGCGGCCGACCTCGTAAGGTTAGGACGCCAGCGATCATCTAAGCAGTACGGGTGCGAATCCAACGAAATTCCATCCGGAAGCAATCATTTTGGTTCTCCAGGTAGGGATAAGTAAAACTATCATCAAGTGAATGTTAAATGAAGACCTTGGACACAGAGCTTATCGACGACGTACAGGGAATTTGCGTTATGAGCCTCTAAAAGGCTCGAGGGATCCCCGCTTCGTTAAGAAGGTACGCGAGAAAAAATACCGCCAAATCCTTTTTTAAAACAAAAATATTTTAACAAACAACAAACAAAGTAATAAATTGTATGCCTATGTCAATAAAGAAGCAAGTAGGCGTATTGCGATAATCCAGCGTGGGCATTATCGTGCATCAATCATGGTTTGACTTGGAGTCTCATATTCGGGCTCACCTGTGATATTTCTCTGTGAAAAAGGAGTGAAAATCAGTGTTTCTGAGCACCAAAATACTGTCCTTAAAAAGTTTGTAGAATCTTTCTTCAAAAAAATTACGAAAATTCACAAAAGGTATTCCAAAAAGATTCAGCGTCATCGGAAAGCAGGATACAAAACTGGCTGATTGCCCATAAAATAGACTTTATCAAGAACGAGAATGGCCCTCTTACAGCACGGACTTACACCCGTTGGATACAAAATATGGCAACAGTTGGAGCGGAAAGCTTGTGCTTTAGCACCAGAATTTGGAGTTTCTCAAAGCATCCCTGATTAAAGCAGAGGCTGATATAGAGACATGAACTTTGTGCGTGCTACGATTAACGACTGGTCTAGGAGATTAAGGGCCTGTTTTCACAATCAGGGAGGACAGTTTGAATAACCTAAATAAAATTCTAATTAACATTTAACTTAACATTTACAGTTAAAAAAATTGTTTTTATGGAACTGATTTACAGATATATTAATAAAAAATAAGTGTTTTAGTGTTTTAAGTGTGATTGTCACAGTATTTATGGCCAGACTAGATATTTTGTACAGTGAAGGTTTCCCAAAGGCTATATTGATCGATCTATCATGTACTAAAATTATTTCATTAAGGAAGTTATCGTTATATTCTATATCACAATATGTGTTATGAAACAATGATATAAGTACTTGTATAATGTATTTTACATCGAGCTTTCACTGTACATAGTATGTTCAACGTAACCCTTTGAGACTGCATTTGTGGCTAGATAGAAAATATTAGTCGCCACACACACAATCATCGAAAAATAACGTTGTCACACTACAGTATTTCGCTATTCATATTAATTTGAATATTTTTTGTTGGCTACTCTGAGTAATCTAGAGTGCTATGTATTTATTTCGGGCATAACTTTTAGTTTCACTATTAAATTTGTAAGTATAAAGTTGTCGTTTTATGTAGATGATATAATGACTTGCAGTTTTTTATACTAACGTGACACATGGTGTAATTGCTGTTCTTGTTTAAATAATGCAGCTTGAAGTAATAAATATTAACAGAAACTAGCTATGATGCATTCTAGTATGAATCAATCATGCGAGTAAATTGTTGAATCGTGCAATATACGTTAAAATATCGTACATTTTTTTCTTAATCTATTTTTCTAAAATATATAACAATTCCAATAAGGATTGTTGTCAATAATTATTTCATTATCAATATTACATACATACATATATAGAAATTTCTTCATTATTTAATAGTTTGGGGATTTGCCTCCGTCGTGTGTGTGATGTATTTTTACTGTACGAAAGAGCCAAAACTTAGTTTCCATGACTTAGGATAGTCACGACTTCCATTATGTTACTGGTAATTGAATTAACTATATTATTACAATGGTGGTGCTGTTTAATTATTCTGGAAGCGAGCGAGCGACCGGCGGCGTCCGTCGCCGACACCGGAACTCAGGTATCCATGAACCGCTCTTTCTCCATTAATAGATGGTATCGTCATCGGAACACGCACGACTTGTTGGCCACGGTCGACCATCGCCGTCACCGCCGACGAACAGATGTATTTGACTGATACCGTGGTCATTTTCGGAACATTTGAAAACGGAAATCGTAGACTCATCGACTTCCATTAAATGTTTAGTCATTAATGAACAGTGGACAAAAAATATAAATTGTGCTGTAACAAAATAATATTCATTGCTATACGCTTTTATAATATAAAACGAACAGTACTGTCACCTATTTCTAAAGAGTTCGAGTTACCACATTTTTTTGAGCACTTTAAGAATTTGCAGTTTATGTAACTAAGCTCACTTATACCTTGTAAAAAAATGTAGAGTGGTTTCAACTAATAAAATCTCTTGTTACACAACTTCAATAGAAAATTATAGAAATGGGCAAATAATACTACGATTCAGAGGCGTAGTTACCGCCGTATCAATTATACGGGGGCCCCAGCGTATAGGGGCCCCACTAACACTCCCAAAAAAAAGCTCGCCAGTGACCTACGACCGCTACAGTTGGTACTTCTTTTATATTTGACAGCTAAGGGGCTGAGGGGGCCCTACAACAAATATTGATATGGGGCCTCTTTGATCTAGTTACGCCAACGCTACTTGTTACGATTAGAAGACTTTTTCAGTTTTGGCAATATATTATTATGCCAGGAAAACAGTGCCTGTTCGCTGATCGCTAAACATATCATGGTTATATATGTTAACATTTTTTTCAACATGTCTGTGTAATATTTATCGTTCCTTTTTTAGATTAACTTCTAAGAGTTGATAGAGTTAACGTCTTTATGTAACTCGAATGTAGGTAATCCTAACAGCTTTTTCCATATTATTAATGTGAGAATAATAAACATGCACGTAATTGCCCGAGAAAGTCCCGTTTTATACGGCTGCATGGAATGTCATTACTTTATTCCGATTTGTTCCGTACTCCTTATGTGGACTGTCGGTACACACAACAATTGTAACTTACGATTCCGCTATGGTTCTAGAAACAGTTGTGTTGTCCCGCTAGTGTTTCTAGTGGTACCGTTCACAATGATCCGGCTGCCGCTAGTTTAAATCGATTATTATCGAAAATATCGATGCAATTTTGTTCTCAACTACCGTCGTAGAACAACGAACGTTCACTGTTCACGACCTCGCAATCGCTGATTGTGGCTCACGTCTACGTTTTACAAGAGAAATTACAGACCTTTTACATAAGTAGAGTCATTCAATCGTTTAGCTTCAAAAAACGTACAACGGTTGGTAAAAGTTACTGCAGTAACAGATCATCAATGAATACTTTGTTTATTAATACTTTTAAACTATTTCGCAAGAGTTGTTGTTTGCCTGTAGATAATCAGTCTGCACAAGCTTGAATGACCTTCTATAAATTAAGTTTTTGTCATGTACCATTCACTTAACTGAGTTGGTGATAATTAAATATTATTATCATTTAAAGAAGTTTCGTGGAATTGTACACATATTGTACTTATGATTTATATATATATTTATTTTGTTTAATTTTTTTCCCTGATTAAATTTTTCAGGGACCTTGATTGAATTGATTGTCATAAAAATAATATATTTTATATATTTCTGCTCAATTTGCAATTAGGACTATGTATTTACTTAGTGAGAAGGGTTTAGGTCATGAATCATAATATATATTGCTGGCTTAGTATGCCTGTAGTATATTAATGTTAGATTTTACAGAAAACAATATGAATATAGGTAGGTAGTTGCTCCCAAAATCTATACTAATATAATGAGGCTATAAGAGTTATTTGTTTGCGTGAACTCGCTAATATCTGGAACTAGGTAGGGTCGGATTAAAAAAAATATTTTTATGTATGATAGACACATTCAGGAAGGAGGCCATTTAGGATTTATATTATTATTGTAATTTCGGACAAAGAAGAGTTCCTTCAGGGTTACGGACGTTACAGTTATTAAGCTAGCCGAAGCGAAGAGTAACTAGTATTTTATAAGTACGTACAGAGTATTTGTAGAACATTTTATTTGCCATCGTGGATATACACTTCGAAAATGGAGAGATGGTCTCCAACTTGTTCATAACGTCGATGTTTAATTTCATTAGGCTAATGTCAAAACTAAATGATATTCAATATTTCAATATTACAGATACAAAGTATCGTTATTCTTAAATATTGTCAGCACAGTATGTGTTAAAAGGCCTTTTGTATTCCTGCTCATGGAACATTAACTTATCTGAAGCTGAACAAAAGGAAAACACGTAGGTATGCATCTTATGCACGTACGATCTACTGTTGAAATCGTGGTTGAAACATATACCTACATAATTACTAAAGTTCCAACAGCAGAATCTTACACTAGCCTAGTGATAGTCTTAGATCAGTCAATAGAAAATGCGTTCTAAGAATATGAGCCCTATAATCAACGTAGTTGAGTCAAAACACATAAAGCAAATACGGTATTAGCCAGACATGTTCGCATGCAGGTAATAAACACGCGCGTGAAATATTTTGAAGAGCTTATATTTCTGCAACAGGATGAGTTGGCCGTCGTTGATAACAGTCACATACAATCACTGAGTAATGGAGTTTTGTTTCTCAAGAGAGAAACTGGTGTAGATGCATTGTTTGCAGCCTACTTTCCGTACAACTGGCGAGGCAGCGAACTACGCGAGACGTGAAAGTGAATGGCGCAAGCGAGCTCGTACGGACGCGCGGACGCATTTTACGCCCGATTTGATTTGTGCACGCAAACCCACGGCTATATTTTGATGACGTCGCCCTGCAATTACATTTATTAATGATGTAAGGTCTTAAATAATAATTATTATTTTACTGCATATTTTGGCTCTTGGGATAGACCTAGGTAATTAATTTATATTCCTTAGGACGCAATTACATTTAAAAAATAATAAGGCTGTATAAATATTGTGCCGTTACTTGTTAACGAATGAATGATAAGCACCATTAACAACTTTGGCTTTGTAAAATATTCAAACAGAAATAGTTTTATATGGAGTCACCTACAAAAATCGTGAGATAGTCATTAACCATAAACTCAAATAGTACAATATAGTTAGAGTAAATTTATTTATATGGCGCTATTAATTTTACTATCTATTTCATAACTTGTGAGTTGTGCTTGATAGCTGGATCTGTCAATTACTCATTACTGCAATAGACGAGGAGTTTCAGTTTGACTTATAGAACGCTTGCTTTCAATTCACAGTCAGATAATTAAGTAGTTAGTCTGAGTATCCATACATTCCATTTTCTACACGTTCGAGATCTTCATATTAAAATGTTATCTAAATATGTCCATTACTCATACAAGAACAAACCGTAAAATGGTAACATAGTAACACAGTAACTTCGTTACTACGTAACGTAGGTAAACAATAATAGTAATTATTTAATATGATCGCAACTTCGGAACGCTAGCAACAAAACCATTTCTTTTTTTCCGAAAATGTTGTGTGCGCAGAACAATCTTTTAGGTAACTTTATTTATTTCCCTTAATGTCTTAAATCTTAAATCACTTAAAATAATTTTAAGCACAGAATTTAAGAGCTTCATACGTTGCCGATCATACAATATTTTATAATATCTTGATTAAACTGAAGAGCTTAACTAAATTAATACGTTTGGGCAAGAAATAAGAATTTTTTGTTAAAATTTAGTTATTTGCGTATTATTATAGTTATTTTAAATGAAAAAAGACAGACTTATCTTTTAATTTTTATTACCAATAATTGCGAGAAATAAAAATTACTGACTGAGTAGTTTGTTACGAATTTGTATGTAATATGTCAAGGTAACCGGACAATGTTACATCAATATGTTAGCATTTGTATGTAGCCATCCGCCGCGCCGCGCCGTGCCAAACGCACATAATACTAAATATTTTACACACAATGTGACATCTATTTAAAAAGACCTTGCAGATTGCAATAAGACTGTTTTAACATTTGTACGTAAAAGGAATTTTGTGTGGCATAGATAAATTGCGAACACAACTACGAGTATACATATTACTACTTGATACAATGCTTTATGTACGTTTGCTTATGAGTTTTAAATATTTAGTGTACCCATTTAGAACATTATACTTCAATGAGTGTACCCATAATTATATGATAATGCTAATGATGAATGAAGTTCTCTGATAAAAACCAATATGAATTTGTATACATATTACTGAATATTTTTAACCTTAAGTTTTGTTACCCATGTAGAAGCATATTATGTCTTCTGTGGTAGAACCTAAAAAGTACATTTTAGAATTTTTATTTGCAGGCAAATAAATACCACAATTGTATATGATTATAACAATTCATTAGGTTTATTGTAGGTACATATCAGAACACAGATTCGTTGCACACAAGAAAATGTTCAGAAATATACAAAATGCTGCGTTTTTATGTTAATTGTCCTGAGTTTACGTTGAGAGGATTGAGATACTCTCAAAAAAAAAAGACGCAAGTTTGGCTTTTGTTAACGCCACATATTTTGGGTTTATTAATGATTAACACAGAGAGAATTTTCATTTCGTAATTGTAGAGTTTGAGAAGCGTAATCCAGGTATATGGGTCTAGATCCCAGAGACGTGGCTAGCCACGTTCGTGGACTATACTGCTGGGCTTGTAGAAGGACACAGAGAGACTACTAACTATATACCTAGCTACCAGTCAATCAATTTAAGCGGTTAATTTAAAAATAGACGTATGTTTTTCACTAACAATCTGACGTGATGAAACAATTTTATTTATACACAGTGACACATACCTACTGTAGACCCACTGAAAAAAGTATTAGTAGGTATTATGGGCAAGATCTTTGTTAACTAGTTTACGGTTTAACGACGACTACATCAATGGGTAATGGGAATTCTAAAGACTTCTGTAAAGTTACATATAAATAATCTTTATTTGTAAATCTTTTTATTTAAACAAGATAGACTTGAACAAAGGTCCTTTGATACTGTAAACAAGGAAGAGATATAACGGGAATTGAAATACACGTAGAAATGAAATACAATCCCAGTTACGTATCAAGTACTATATGTAATAGTAGTAGTACAATGACACTCAAGTACAGCTACGCGTACAGTCGTGCGGTACATGTTTAACGAGATGTTATTAAATTTTACAGCACATTAGTTGACTAGCAGCAAGTCAGCAACACAACCCCCTAATAAAAACACTTACCACGTGCACTGCAGCACAATATTGGAATAAATATGTACGTATTTAAGTTGTATGTGTGATTAAATTTATGTAACAATAACAACTATAGCGCGACTGACTCGCCACTCACAGTTACCTGACCTTACACCGCAACCTTCGCCTTTATCGCTAGTTTTAAACGGAAACAGCAGGAGTAGACACTTAAAACGAAAGCTACCTATTCGTTAGAACTCATAGAAAATAGTACTTATAATGGTTATTTGCATTACCATTATGAAATATGTATTAAATATACGATTTAGTTCTAAAGTTAGTTAGTTGGTAAACGTCTGGTTAAAGTTAGTTGATAAACGTTGGTTAACGTTATGAACATCTGCACCTGCACACACCAAATATTTTTCTTTTATCGAAACAATCGTTTCCAGCTATACTAAATTTTCTACTCACAATCCAATATTTTACACTCAGTTGCAATATTTTACAAATTAATAAATTGCAGAAAATTGTTTGCCTTTCAAAAGTTTTGAAAGTTTCAAGCATGAATTAATTGGCATCCTTCAACTACACTTTTTTCTGTATTTTTCTCAAAATTCTAGTCTCAGTAGTTACGAAGATAAGGGGGGGGGGATTGTCAATTTTGTAGAACTACAACAAAGTAATATATTTGAGATTCTTACAATAAGCCCTTTCATTTGACATTCCACACGATAGGGTTTGCAAAACAGTTTTTGTTTAATTTTGACTTCGTTAATTTTTTTTTCAAAATTCACTAGTCTTATATACCATATAATACCTTCGTCTTTGGGTCACAAAAAAGTACATGAGTACTAACTAACTTTCTACTCATTTGGTCCAGTAGTTTCGGAGGAAATTGGCTGTGAAGGGCGGTCGCCTAGACACACGAGTGATCCTTTAACGGTTCCGTTTTTCGTTTTTTCGTTCGGAACCCAATAAAATAATTATCTAAATATTATGTAGGTCGTTGATTATATAATTTAATACAAGTACCTATGAATGTATTGAATGTAATTTTAATCTGGTATTATTTTGTTTCAGAGACCATGTACATAGAAACCTTGCCGCTCGTGGTTTGGACGCTTTTAGTCACAACAACACATGTAAGTACTGAGCTAATTTTTATCGTGTTGTGTATTCATTACGATTAGATGGCACCACAATTATTATTTTTCATTATGCCTTGAAGTTAAGTGCCAGAAGGTAAATGCCTCGATAAAAGAAGTGCGGCTAGCGATGACGCAATATTTAAAATAAAATTGTAGCGTTCTTTCTTCAGCTTCCAAAATAGCAGCACGATATTTAAGGATTTACAAAAGTTATATGATTTAAGATGACCGCTCATTAATATTTGATCTTTCTACTTTTTAACCGACTTGAAATGAGATCTGACGAGTAGTTTTTGAGTTATCCCTTATAATGCGTATTTAATTGACTTTGACTACGTTGATGATGTTCTTTTTATTACTTGTCGATGAATTGAAATGCTTTTTTGTTAATAATACAAAATGATTATGTTATTTATCGATTTGCTTACGGAATTAATTTCATGAAGCACTAAAAAAAACAAGTAAAGGTTACTTTTGTGTTGTCACTTCACATGATTTCATACTTTCTTTGCTTAATCTACATACAATTAGAGAAGAAAACTAAAGCAACATTATAACGGTTCCAGTCAATGAATGTTAAACATTTTATAAGGCAAACTTCAACGTGAATGAAGCCACATGTGAAAGCGGACTCATTTGTATTTAAATAGTCTTAAGTCTCCAGGTTCTAGGTACCGCGATCATTATAAATTTTCTATGGTCTAATTACTCTTACTGCTTTCCAAATGTTTAAATCAATATTAATGTAAATCTCTGATTAATTGATAAAAATATTGATTACCAATGTTGTTAGCTGAAAACAGGAATCAAGCCTATTCTACATATGCCTCGTAGTATTTACTTATCAAACACATTAAAGTTTTCAGTCCACCAGTGGTCGAAAAATGTATTTTGCCCACTAGTAAGTAATTAGGTTTAAAATTACACAAAGCGTTATTAGAAAATGATTTTTAAATGTTAATATCCTAAGTATTAATTTAGTTAGTACTCTCGGACAATAAAAATAATACATAAAAATAAACTTGATAAGTGCGATTTAAACTCGCTTGGAAAGAGTTCCCAACGTTGATTATGTATTTACCGTTATTTTTATATTTTTTTTTATTTTTGCCTTTTTTTAAGACTATAGACTTCTTATAGGTTTTCCTGTAATATTCAAGTAAGGAACTAATATCTATATTGTTTTCAAACTTCTAGCGTCTGTAGTTTCGGAGAAAAGGGGGGGAATGGTCAATTGTTGGCTTTAATTTTCGTTCTTTCTTGAATAATTTTAAAACTATCCATTGTAGAACTACAACAAAAATAAATTTGAGATTTTTACAACAAGCCCTTTCATTTGACATACCACACAATACAGTTTGCAAAACAGTTTTTGTTTAATTTTGATTTCGTTAATTTTTTTTAAAATTCAGTTGTTAACTTTATATCTTCGTCTTTGGGTCAAAAAAAGTACATGAGTACCAAATTTCAACTTCTTTGGTCTGGACCAAAGGAGTTGAAACTACTGGTAGTTTCGGAGTAAATTGGCTGTGAACGGCGGTCGCCCAGACGCTCGAGTGATCCTATAAGGATTCCGTTTTTCGTTTTTTTTCATACGGAACCCTAAAAATTATTCAAAAGTTACTTTGATAAGTCATAAGTTTTATAACGTTACCTGCCTTTTGAAGGCATATTTTTCAGAGAATTAGGAATGTTAGCTAGACGGCAACGCATCACGATAGTCACTGGGGTTTTCCCGATATTATTGCCTCGTGCTGAGTGCGAAGTGGTACCATGAAGTTATTTACATATACCTGTCTCATCGCGGTCCTGTGGTCAAGTGCATTTGTTTGAGTAACTCTCTGAATCATTTGGAGCAAACTAGGTTTAAATTGAAATATGTCGGTGTCGTAGGAGGCGACTAAGTCCCGTCCGCAGGTGATAGGGCCCCTCGAAGGAATTGTATTGGTAATTTTGATTTTAATAGTTCATTCTCTCTCTTGGATGGCAACGCATTAGTGATACTTTTGGTGTTGTTGATGTCCATAATCGACGATAGCCACTTACCATCAGGTGGAGAGTCAACTCGAATCGTTGCTTTTTCAGACAGTGCTCTACATGTTCTTTATATTATTATTTGCAGGTAGCGACGCAAAACCAATATGGAATAGGTTTAGGAATAAAACGAGAAGTATTTTTCTTAAATTTAGAAGACGGCTATTTTGGCTGTCAAGTAAACGAATCGACACAAATATTACAATTATATGAATTATCAAAATTATGCGATGGAGTGCCAGACTGCTATAAGGCATCTGACGAGCTTAGAACAGATTTAAAATGCACAGGTAAGTTATATAGTCATTAAAATAACTTTTTGAAGAAATATAATAAGTTCTATGATAAACATGTATTGATTACTATTTTTCATATTTTAGATGATTGTACCAAAGAAGATGGCGCACGTTGTATAAATGGTGCTTGTCTAAATGGAGTGTGCCATTGTAATGACGGATTCGGCGGATGTAACTGTCAAGAATCTGGTGGGTATACTTAATGTTATTGTCCTCTTGTTCTATTTACATTTCTATGGTGCTTCCGACGAAACGAGATAAATATAGACTACATCACCACCGACCATTAGTTGGGATTGTAGACTTGTCTGCAAAACAAACATTTAACAACATAATTATCATCTATAGAAAACCAAAAACAAAGCGTAAACATTAAACTTAGGCTTTAAACATTTTTATATAAATTATATACAATAAAATTAATTGTAACCAACAGGAAGTAAGTAGTAAATAAGATATGTAGATAAATAAGATTCTTCAGCTGATGATTGTTTTGTAACAAAACTATCGAATGTATCTTGAATTATTTTTTTAATTAAAACATGTAGCTTTTCCATAAAATATTTTTGACTTTTACAGGGTGATTTATTATAATTTCGCCTTTTAACATTTTTACTATCATACCACAGAAGAAATAATAGTACTTGATCATACAAATAATTTGTGAAATAGATCAAACCAACAAAATACGAGATCAACCCAGGCCAAATTGCAGTGACCTTAAATTCACAAGCTAACATTTTTATTCATCGTTGTGCTTATTACATACGATAGAAAAGAAATCCATAAGGACCGGTAACCGATAACTTGTGTTAAGGCAGTGTTTGATTAGTATCCCGGTAGTGAGGAGAGGTCAGTTTTATCTCCTGTCGTTGGACGCACTTTAGTCTACGATATACGTATATATCAAACTCTAATAAATTACAGCAAGAAAACGTAATAACTCAAAAATCAATTTAAAATACTTTTTTGTTTTCAGATATAAATGAATGTAAAGATAGACCTTGTGATGTTTTTGCACACTGTACCAATACAGTTGGAAGTTTTCAATGCTCGTGTTTCCCTGGGTATGAGGGAGATGGATTCACGTGCAAAGGTAAAGTATATTTAGCCACTATAACTGAATAATTCTAAAATTGCACTTTAACAACTTAAACATTACTTTTTTAATTGAACTATACTTAACCTTTTCATAACATTTTAGATATAAACGAGTGCGAAGATCCGTCAATAGCGGCGCGATGTGTCCAAAACGCTGAATGTTGCAATCTTCCTGCGCATTTTATCTGCAAGTGCAATCGTGGTTTCGAGGGTGATGGCGAAGAAGAATGCAGAGGTAGATATAATTTTGATTTACCTCTGTCTCTTGTTGGTTCTTATTTTTCCTATTAATCTTAATTATTGTAAAAAGTTTAATACCTACATTAAGCAGTTATTAAAATGTTTATTTTAAAATTTACTTTTAACACGTTTATTGCATTTTAGATATCGACGAGTGCCGAAGACCTGGTGCTTGTGGAGCTAATGCCGTCTGTCAAAACTTCCCTGGAAATTATACATGTGCTTGCCAAGCGGGCTATACCGGAAATCCTTTTGATGGCGTAAGTCTAATAACATGTATCGCAAGTTAATCGGACGAGCGTTAAACGAGTTATCCTACATAATTAACATTATGTGGCTTTAGTGTGTGGACATCGACGAATGTTCCAATGGACCTGCCTGCGGACCCGGAGCAACATGTCGGAATCTAGCGGGTGGGTACGAGTGCAGCTGTCCACCTGGCTTTGAAGGTGATCCTCGCGTTGAGTGCCGTGACCATGACGAATGTTCCCGTGCTTCGTGCGGTCGTGGGGCTCTTTGCGAAAATGTACCGGGAGCGTATCGCTGTATTTGTCCACCTGGTTTCGAAGGCAATCCGGATGTTGAATGTATTGGTAAGCATACTACCGGTGCAACACAATTTTGCATTATTCTTAACCTGCTTTCTGTGGTCTAACGCTTCATTATTACTTACTTATAATAACCGTGTGGCGTGTAATAATCGCGCTGTATACTACCGCAAATGGACGCGCGGTAGCGTAGCGCTCTTACTAATAACTACACTTTATTTCTATATGACATACATTTTACAGCGTTGGTTGACTTCAGGGATTATTCTACGGTAAGGTCTTTTGTTTTCTTCGTTTCTACAAATCGTGACGTTCTTGAATTTCTGCGCAAATACGACAAAAATGTGCGCTTTTCATGTATCTTTTCTTCGAGTCTCTGGTTTTGTATTTCATTGATTCTTCATCTACTCCTTTCTCGATTGTATGTTCAATTTCCTCTTCGTAGTGGCTGCTGGAGTACCTATTGCGTGCGTATATGCTTGATTATATAACTACATTAAAATAAGTAGCAATTGTAATAAGATGTGAGTTGTTTGTTATACCAGACGTGGATGAATGTAAGAGTAGCAAGCCAGTTTGCGGTGAAAACGCCGTATGTACCAATACAGTGGGAAGCTTCATTTGTACCTGTGCACCTGAGTATACAGGAGATGCTCGTATTAATGGTGGTTGTCAAGATATAGATGAGTGTGAGTTGCTTGAACGACCCTGCGGTATACATGCCATTTGCGAAAACGCTGCCCCAGGATATAACTGTATTTGCCCTCAAGGATACAAAGCTAAACCAGATCCTCAGATAGCATGTGAACAGGTAAATAAATGATGCTACTATTAATAAAAATAAGCTTATGAATAGTTTTACTTATTAATATTTCTTTACAGATTGATGTCAAGACGTTATGTAAATCGAATTTTGACTGCACAAATAATGCTGAATGTATTAAAGAACAATGTTTTTGTAAGCACGGCTTTGAAGCTAGAGGATCAGTTTGTGTTGACGTTGATGAATGTACTAACAACTTAAAATGCGGAGAAAATGCTTTATGCGTCAATACACCCGGGAGTTATAGTTGTGACTGCATTATTGGATTTATTGGGTCACCACCAGAAGTACAATGTAGAGCACCATGTGAAGATGTTAAATGTGGTGAACATTCCTATTGCAAACCTGACGGCACCGATGCTTACTGTGTATGTGATGAAGGTTGGACTTTTGATCCAAATGACATAGCCGCTGGATGCATTGATATAGACGAATGCGACACTGCTTTAGGACCAGTTGGACGTTGTGGAACAAATGCACGTTGTAGCAATACGTTAGGTAGCTTCACATGTCAATGTCCTGACGGATACACTGGAGATGCTTATAAACAGTGTTCAGATATAGATGAATGTCAAGTAGAGAATGTGTGTGGCATAGGAGCAGATTGTAACAATCAAGACGGATCATTTTCATGTAAATGCCCCGAAGGCACTATTCCGGACCCTGATGCTCGAGTAAGATGTTCTGAAATAGTGTCTTGTAAATCTGATAGTGAATGTCCTGGAAATGCTATATGTGATGCTCACGCTAAATGTCTTTGTCCAGAGCCAAACGTTGGAAATGAATGTCGCCGTAAGTTTGTATTCCTTTTCACAAAATAAATTTAGATTCTGTATAAAGCTAATTAGTATTCATATAAATGTCATTATATTACAGATCCATGTGAAAATCTTCAATGCGGTAGTAATTCTGAATGCCTGTTAAACGAACAACTAGCTCAATGTCTTTGCAAAAGTGGATTTACCGGAGATCCAACATCGACCAGTGGCTGTCAGGATATTAATGAATGCGATGTAAATCCTTGTGCTATTGGAGCAGTCTGTAAAAATCTGCCAGGTCAATTTATATGTGAATGCCCTGGAAGTTTTAGTGGGGACCCATATATTGAAGGATGTGTAGGTGGAAAAAGGCCAAACGAATGTAACAATAATAACCCATGCCCCCAGGGAGAACAATGTATATTACATGAAGGTGAAAATGTTTGTATCTGCTCTCAAGGGTTTGCACGCAACAAAGAAACTGGTTTATGTGAAGACATTAATGAGTGCACTCAGCATGGACGCACTCCTTGCGGTCTAAATGCTATATGCAAAAATTTACCAGGCAGTTATGAATGTAAATGTCCTCCAGAATATGGTGGCAATCCTTACAATCTATGTGAAATTTGTAATGATATAAGTTGTCAATGTCAGTCACCATATAAAGTTGTTGATGGAAATTGTGTACTCTCTGGCTGTACAAAAGACAATAAATGCGGCAAAGGGGCTGAGTGTATAATTATATCTGATGGAGTTAGTTACTGTGCTTGTCCAGCTGGTTATTCTCAAACTTCTGATGGTGCATGTGAAGATATCAACGAATGTGTTTCTGGAAAGCCTGTTTGTGGTTTCGGCGCCGAATGTATAAACACGCCTGGATCATTTACATGTAAATGTCCATCAGGTTACGGTCAAGATCCCATTACCGGGCAATGTAGTTTGAACCAAAAACGTTGCATTAGCGATTCAGACTGTTTTGCCAATGAAAAATGTATACAACCAGGAAAATGTGTCTGCCCACCGCCATTTTACTTAGACGTTTCAGATGGACAAAAATGTAAAAGTCCCTGCGAAAGGTTTATTTGCGGCATCAATGCTAAGTGTACTCCAAGTGATCCACCAAAATGTATGTGCATGCCTGGTTATGAAGGGGATCCATATACTGGTTGTACTAATAGAAATGAGTGCCACAGTGCACCATGTGCTTATGGAGCGATATGCCATGATCAAAAAGGCGGTTATCAATGTGTTTGTCCAGATAATATGGTTGGAGACCCATATAAATCAGGGTGTAAGTATTTATAGTTCATTACGTAAATAAGTTTCATTGTTAATGTTAACACACTTGTTTTTCGTTTAAAATATAGTAAGGGTCTCCGCGTAAATTACAAAAATCGCTATATAAACCTATCGTTTACTTTTAGGTACTATTGAAGAAGGTCCATCCCAAAAACAACTTTGTAATCAAGATAGTGAGTGCCCTAATAATCTTGCTTGTATAAATCGCGCGTGCGTATCTCCGTGTTCTACGGTATCCTGTGGAGCCAATGCCTTTTGTGAAGTTGAAAACCATGCTGCATGGTGCCGTTGCAACCCTGGGTATACTAAGCCGGAAGGTGGAAAATGTATCTCTGGTAAGAAAACGTTTGCACCGTAACATATAAAATCTTTAAGAAACTGTAAAATTATTGAAAATTTTATAAAATTCTGAATCATATTAAAATTGTAAAGCTTTTCTAGCATTGTAAATTTGGTGTGCAATAAAGTGTAATAAATAAATAAAAGAAATAAATATTTGTTTCAGGGTGTGATAACTATTCGTGTGCTCCAGCTGCACAGTGCATAATTTCGAAAACAGGACCAACTTGTGTTTGCCCTGAAGGAATGGTAGGAAACCCATTTCCTGGTGGAGCATGCAGGCGAGACGTATGTGGACCAGGCATGCCCTGTGAAAACCCATTAACCTGCATAGCAGGTCGATGTCGTCAGCGATGTGAGAGTGTTGTATGTGGTATAGGAGCGTCGTGTAATGAAGACAGTGGTCACTGTGTTTGCAATGCGTTTTTTGTCGGAAATCCCGATTTGTTGTGTATGCCCCGTAAGTATATTTTCTATATTTCTTGTGCATAATAATGTATATGTTACCGGCAAAACCCGATTTCAGGTTAAACTAGTTTGGCCTAGGCCAAACTAGTTTGGCGCGACACGATTAGGCAAAACTAGTTTCTCGTCAATAAGTTTGGCTTATGTTTAACTTACCACCAAATAAATCATTGTTAACCCAAAAGTAGTAAATGATCAACCCAAGTACCAAAATTAAAACAACATTTTAATGTAAAATTATAACCAAAAATGGTAATTCATTTTTTGATTCACAAACAGGCTTCCGAACGTCTCCGGCGCTGCGGGAAGTGCAGCCCCTCCGCCCTTGCGTAACAAACTGCAGGCACTTCATGCTCTTCATACTTCGTGCCTGCAGTTGGTTACAGCAGGCGGGGGCTGCTCTCCCTCCGCGCCTCCGGGGTTTACATTCACTCTAGGGGTAGGGCAGACTAGTACCACGTGGGGTCGGGGTTGACTAAGTCGGTTTTGTAACCATTTCGACCTACATCTGGAAATTAAAAGAATCCAAAAGAAACAATATATACGCGAGCAGTTAATTTGGTGATCATTTACTACATTTGGTGTTCGAATACAATTTAAAGTGCAGTCGTGACTAAAATAGCTGTAATTTAAGAGGTTTAAAGCACAAAGATTTGTCGAATAAATATAAATCCGTAACAATTCGGTTCTAATCAGTTTTAGACTGACGAGAAACTAGTTTTGCCTAATCGTGTCGCGCCAAACTAGTCTGGCCTAGGCCAAACTAGTTTAACCTGAAATCGGGTTTTGCCGGTAACATATAGATTAAACTTTAACTATTATTTTACTTTTCGTACGATATTCATAAATTTAAATGCATTTCAGCTGTTGCGCCTCCAATCTGTGAACCGGGATGCGGTCAAAACGCACATTGTATTTATGGTCAAATTAATACTTGTAAATGTGATAAAGGCTTCACTGGAAATCCATACGCTAAATGCTTACCCCGGAGACAAATAACATGTGCCAAAACATCTTGTGGAGCTAATGCAGTTTGTCAACAAACTAAATCACACGTAGAGTGCTTATGTCCCCCAGGATATATTGGAAATCCAAATTTACAGTGTATAGATATTGATGAGTGCAGTTCAAGGCCTTGCGCTGAAAACGCAATTTGTATCAATACTCCTGGAAGTTACAGTTGCATATGTAAAAGCCGATACGTTGGTAATCCGTATGAGCTCTGCACCCAAGTATCGATCGCTAAATGCACTGATGGAAATATCTGTACATGTTCCCATAATACTACTTGCCCAGACGGATTTGTGTGTGAACGGTCGCGATGTGTTGATACATGCAAAACTATGATGTGTGGTCCTAAATCTGTATGTACAGAAGGGAGATGCGTTTGTCTTCCGGGCTATACCGGTAATCCTAATGATTTAACACAAGGATGTATTATTGAAAACAAGTGTGTGACAGATGGTGATTGTAAAGATTCCGAAATTTGTTTCCAATTAAGTAAATTTACTCGGAAATGTGTTGATTCATGTAGTAAAATTCAATGTGGACCAAATTCATTATGCGTTAGTGCGAACCATCAAGCACATTGTATTTGTACGGAAGGATATGTAGGTAAACCCAGTGATGTTAAATCAGGATGTCATTTAATGCAGAAAGAACCCAGTGAGGTCGAATGTAACGTAGACAGTGATTGTACCGAACCGCAGATATGTGTTCCAGTCGATGGATCTACTCATAGATGTCTTGATTTATGCTCTACCATAGCATGTGGTGCAAACGAGATTTGCAGAGTTATAGCTAATAGCCCACGGTGCGATTGTAAAGATGGTTTTCTATGGAACCCCGTTATTTCTGCATGTGAACAACCTTCTACTCCTAATTGCCAAAATAATGAAGATTGTGATGATAATAGATCATGTCAGAAGGATGTCTTAGGAGTCAAAAAATGTATTGATACATGCTCAGTTTTTACATGTCCACAGAATTCAAAATGTTATACGATAAATCATAAAAGCCAGTGTCAATGTTCGGAAGGTTTTGTTGGAAATCCTAACGACCGTGATGGTTGTATAGCAATCAATAAAAATCAATGCTCAGATGATGCACAATGTCGAGAAAGTGAAGTATGTAAAAGCTTTGGTGCCGTTAAAAAATGCGAACCTGCTTGTCAACAAGCCGTCTGTGGTCCCAATGCATTATGCATTACTAATAATCACGTCGCTCAGTGCCAGTGCCCGTCAGGACCATTTACTGGAGATCCAAACGATCTAGAAAAAGGCTGTCAGTCAGTACCTTGTATTTACAATATAGATTGTTTACCGCACGAAATATGTAATCGTATGACACATAAATGTATAAATGTATGTAATGAAAATTCATGCGGAGATGATGCTGTTTGTATACCAGACAGTCACACAAGTATATGCTCATGTCCTAATGGATATAAGCCCGATCCGGTTCCAGAAATTGGCTGCAAAAAAGTTGAATTATGTGACCCTAATCCTTGTCATTCAACAGCTATGTGTGAACCACTACTAACATCTTATAATTGCCAATGTCCGCCAGGTTATATTGGAGACCCATACCAAGAAGGATGTAAAAAACAAAGTCAATGCCTCAATGGAAACTCAGATTGCCCTGAAACTGCGGTTTGTGTAAAAGGAACCTGTGTTAATCCATGTGATGGAGCTTGTGGAGTAAACTCACTATGTAAGATAGTTGACAGGAAGGCTATTTGCTTATGTCCAGAAGGCTACGAAAACACACAAGAGCTCAAAGGCTGCAAAAAAAAAGTTATTGCATGTGCAAGTGAGTTGGACTGTGATGGTGATATTTGCTATAATGGGCAATGTTTTACTGCGTGTAAGAATTCCAGCCATTGTGATCCTGATGACGTATGTTTCAAAAATTTCTGTATAAAACAGTGTAGTAAGCACACGCAATGCAGCATTGGACAAGCTTGTATAGGAGGTCAATGCCTAATAGGATGCAGAAGTAATGAAGATTGTTCTGGTGAAGAGGCATGTATCAATAACAAATGTGCAAATCCTTGTCAAGTGACAAGAAGTTGCGGGCCAAATGCAATATGTGCGCGCATAAATCACAGCACTTTATGTGAGTGCCCACTTGGATTCGAAGGTACACCAACTGCGCAACAAGGATGCGTTAGAAAGCCATCCTCATGCATTAAAACAGCTGAATGCCCACCTGATCACATGTGCATTGGTCATTTATGTCAAGTACCATGCAAAGATAACTCTGGTTGTGCAATAGGTGAAACTTGTAGCGACAATAAATGCCTCAAAATATGTCATTCAAGCAGTAATTGTCTTCATGGAGAACACTGTAGCTTAGGAATATGCGTGCCCGGTTGTAAATCTGATTCTGATTGTCTTAACAATCAACAGTGCGAGTCAAGCGAATGTAAATGCTTACCTGGATTTGAACTTATAAACGACGAGTGCAATGACATGAACGAATGTATATTTAACCCATGTCACCCCTCAGCACAATGTATTAATTCATTGGGATCTTTCAAATGCATTTGTCCTACTGGCGCAGTAGGTGATCCATATAAGACAGGTTGTTTGATTCCAAATCAATGTAGACGTGATATTCAATGTGAGGATTCCTTGGCATGTATAAGAGGAAAATGTTCTAACCCATGCCAAACCAATGCATGTGGATTAAATGCTATATGTGTTGTCAATAAACATAGAGTTACTTGCTCATGCGAAAAAGGTTATCTTGGAAACCCATTCGACAAAAAAATTGGATGTTTTAAGGTAGAATGTGTAGATGACTCAGACTGTGGACAAGATAAATACTGTAATAGTCGAGTTAATAAATGTTCAGGTAAATATAAGTAATATGTTACAGCTAAACCCTTACATTTTTATGTTACTTAAATTTTCATGTTAATTTACAACCTTAATGTTTGTATATGTTTACAGATAAATGCGATGAATCTATTTGCCAGGGTGGTATTTGTAAAATTCAAAACCATGAACCGGTCTGCACCTGTTCAGCAGGATTTGAACTGGTTCAAAATCAATGCGAGGATGCTGATGAATGTTTAAAACAGCCTTGTCCACTTAATGCAAAGTGCTTAAATACTCCCGGGTCTTTCTCATGTAATTGTGTAAATGGAACAATATTAGATGTAAATACTGGAAATTGTAGATTGCCGGGAGAATGTTTCTCTGACAAGGACTGCTCTCAAAAAACAAAATGTTATGAAAATCGCTGTGTTGATCCATGCGTTGATTCACCTTGCGGAGAAAATGCAGTCTGTATTGTTGACAACCATGGCCCTGCTTGTGAGTGTTCTCCAGACAGTCAAGGTGATCCATATGAGAAATGTATAAAATACGAGTGTGTTAGAGACACTGACTGTTTAACAGAAGAAGCATGTGTTAATAATAAATGTAAAGACTCTTGTAGTATTCCACGTGCTTGCGGTAAAAATGCAAATTGTCTATCAAGAAATCATGTTGGTCATTGTTCATGTTCTGCTGGATATATCGGTGATCCAGTACTTGGATGTGTGCCTCTTCAATATTGTACTGATGACAGCAAATGTTCCTCTGGAACTAAATGCGTAGATAATTTATGTGTTGGTAAGTAGCAGTCTTTTTTTTAACCATGGTCGCTATCTAACTTTACGTAGGTTGTGCCAAAAGTTTTGAAAAATGACATATATTTATTAACATTTTTCAAAATATTTACACCATCACAGTCTATATATACACTTCCGCATACGTACAAACCAACTATTAAAAATCTCTTGCCATTTATCCTTTGAAACAGAAGCACAGGCATTGACCCAAGCACCTAATAATTCCTCCTCAGTTACAAATTGGCTTTTTAATTTATTTTTTATGAAAGGAAAGAGTCCAAAATCACACGGCGCACGGTCTGGGCTATTAGGAGAATGGATCATCCTCAACAGTGTGAGCCCCAATTGGGTCAAAAACTCCTGAGTAAGGCTTGCTCGATGTGCCGGCGCGTTGTCGTGATAAAAATGCCAAGTACTGAGGAGTGACTTTGGTCGCAGTCCCTTCAGTTCATTTATCACTTGAGGTAAAAAAAGTACCTGTGTACTAGGGAACGGTGACAGTCTTCTGTGATAACAACACCTATAATCAATCAAACGAGTAAAAACTTGCTAGGTCTCTTATATTGCAAGACTTATGGAGCAACCTACGTATTTTTGTGCTATTCGAGATAACAGTTCACTTTTATGAAATAATTATCTCAAAAATCTGATATGTTTATGATGAGTGGCGATGTAGTAGATTTTTGTGATTCTGTATTAAGGAGTGATTTAGTTAAGTAACCGTTAAGTGACTCTGAGTGTGGCCGTTAGTCTGTTTGTTTTAAATTGCAATTAAATATTTGTATAGAGTATAATTATAAATTGTATGGAATTGTGTGAATAATAACTAAATTGTTACAGGTTTGTGTAAAAATTCAAGGGACTGCTTAAACGACCAAATTTGTATACAAGATACATGTAGACTAACCTGCAATTCTAATGATACATGCCCAGAATTATATTTCTGTTCAAATAGAGTGTGTATCAAAGAAGTCCAGTGCAATAATAACGATGACTGCTTAGATGATGAGGAGTGTAATGTAGGAAAAAGTGGTATACCACAGTGTAAAAAATTGTGTGATAATCACCCATGTGGAAGAAACGCAGTGTGTATTAGTAAGTCCCATCAACCAATATGTTCCTGCAAAGACGGATTTTTCGGAGATCCCATACAGGGTTGCAAAAAGAAGGAGTGTGACAACAACGATGACTGCACAGAGGACAAAATTTGCGATAAAAGTATGTGCAAAATAGCATGTTTGGTTCACAATAACTGTGGCGATAATTCCATCTGCTCATCTGAAAAGCATAAACCCATATGCTATTGTCAACCAGGTTATACTGGCAATCCAAAGACAGGATGCAAAAAAATAAATTGGTGTGAGAATAATCCGTGTGGTGAAGGCGCTGAATGTAAAAATACTAGAAACAAAGCTGCATGTATATGTCCTCCAGAAACAGTCGGGAATCCTTATGATGAAGGATGTCACAAGTCTCCAGAATGTAGATTTAATAGGGATTGTCCTGCTGTTGCCCGGTGTGCAGTAATTGATGGTGTAAGGAAGTGTACAGGTAATTTTTTTTAAAAGTATGATTTTAATATTCCTCTATCTTAGCTTTATTAAAAAATATATATATATTTTAGATGCCTGTAAAAATTACAAGTGTGGACCCAATGCAGAATGCGTAGCTGCTAGACATTCGGGTCAATGTAAATGCAAATCTGGATATGTAGGTAATGCTGTTAGTGAGAAAGGATGTCGTTTGCGGGAAGTGACATGTAATAGCAAAGCAGATTGCCAACAAGAACAATATTGCCGTAAAGGAATTTGCCAAGGTAATCAAATGATTCTCATGAAATAAGTAGCGTTATAAAAATATAAATAGCTATTATACGTATTTGTATTCATTTACAGGCTTGTGTCTCGTTGACGAAGAGTGTGATTCTAATGAGAAATGTATAAATGGACAGTGCACTAATCCTTGTGAGTTAGAAAAGGCGTGTGGGCTAAATGCTTTATGTAAATCAGAAAATCACGTAGTAATATGCAGTTGCCCTTATAGATTTACTGGAAATCAGGATGTAGAGTGTGTTAGAAGTAAGTAAATTGACTTTTTGTTGTGCAATGAACATAGTACAAAATAACATAAAAACTTTGACACAATTATTTTGCAGTACCTCGGTTATGCGGAGCTGCTGGAGAATGTGAGGATGGTCTAACTTGCCACGATTCTATGTGTGTTCCTAAATGTGACGCCGATGAAGCATGTGCTTCAAATGAAAGATGTTCTAAGGGAGTTTGTCTATGTATGTATTTTTAATATGCTTCTTTATATTACGCAAAGGTTAATCTGGCTGAATTTAAAGTAATTTATCGCAAATGAATATTATTTTTGGATATTAGCATTATGTAATGAAATGCTTCGTAAATTAACCTAGGATTAACCAGCTAAGCTTAAGTTTAGTCGTACGCCGCCGTGTAGTAGTGTAGGATTATAAATCATATTATTAACTTGTTTAATTCTATTTTAGTGACTTGTCGAGTGGACAACGACTGCTTCCTGGGACATATATGTTTATCTAACAGCTGTCAATACGGATGCAGGCAAGATGATGATTGTGGACCGAATGAATTTTGCAAGAATAACTATTGTCAAAATCCATGTGCAAGCGAAATCAGTCCTTGTGGACCTAACGCCTTATGCACAATAGTAGAACGAAAGGCATTATGTTCGTGTACAGACGGATTGATACCAAATCCAACGCCAAATGTGGGATGTGTTCGTGCGCCTTCAGTTTCCTGTCGCATGCATACAGATTGTACTAGCGGGTGGAGATGTGAAGACGACAGATGTAGACCTGCATGTGGACTTGAAGGTACGGAGTGCTTGCAGGGTGAACGTTGTGATTTAGGAGTATGCCGATATGCTTGCACTTCAGACGAACAATGCTCTGACGATGAAGTGTGCGACGGAAGAGTTTGTGTTACAGGCTGTAGATCTAATTCTCACTGCGCTAATCAGCTTGCCTGTATATCTGGACAGTGCATTGACCCCTGTTCTGAACCTGCTGCTTGTGGCGCTAATGCACTGTGTTCCGCAAAGGATCATCTTCCAGTATGTACATGTCCAAAAACTCTTGTTGGAGATCCAAAGTCAGCATGCAGGCGAACAACATCACTTTGTGAACTCAATAAAAGTTGCCCAGATGGCTTTACTTGTTATGGAGATTCGTGTTACCCGTCCTGTCGGAGGTACGCTATAAATTATTTCATCCATCAATTCATAAAATTACATGAATTTTAGTTTTCACCAAGTGGTCGAAACTCGACTATAACCATAATGGAAAATTTAAGGAAAACATATTATTTTTCCGATTCTTATTCAACTTTTTGAACATTAAGTACTCGTAATTAAGTTTTCATTTCACTTATCTAAGAACACTTCGGTTATCAAGACGAATCTAACGATATCTTAATTATATAAATCCGGTCAGCGGTTTCGAAGATATGAGGTAATAAGTAATATTACACGCATACATACATACATACATACATACATACATTCAAGATAGTTCATAGAAAAACAAAACCCTTCTTAGAAGTCGGGTAAAAAAGGCATATCATGATAGCTTTTTTGATAGCAGGCGGGTTTTTTATTTACTTTCTTTTTATACTATGTAGTTCTTTTAGCTTATTTGTAATAATTAATATTGTATTCTAAAGATGTATAAAGATAACATTCTGTTTCAGTGATGTTGTATGTCTATCCAATGAAAAATGTATTCGAGGAATATGTAGAGTTGTATGTAACAGCGATGAGACTTGCAATGACGGACACATTTGTGAAAATAGAATATGTAAACAAGGTTGCCGCGATGATAATGCATGCGCTAGCAATCAGGCTTGCATAAATGGACAATGCAAAGGTAAGGAAAGTTAGACTACTTGAATTAATATACTTATATTATAAAAAAAAACGTTTAAGTATAATTATATTTTTTACTATTATGTACAGATCCTTGCAAAGATGGTTCGAGTTGCGGTATCTGCTCTGAATGTACGGTATTAAATCATCGCGCTCAATGCAGCTGCTCCAGTAATTACACTGGGAACCCACTCGTAGAGTGTAAAAAAAAGCATTTACAATGCGACGGATTTTGTCCATGTGATGAGAGTGGATATTGTGTTTCACTTTGTGAAGATAATAGTGATTGCACTTGCGGTGAGAAATGCTTGAACGGGGGTTGTAGATCGACGTGTTCTGCACGGAATAAATGCCCCGAAAGACAAATATGCTCTCAAGGAACATGCGTCCCTGGTTGCAATAACAACAGAGACTGTGGGGAGGATATGCTTTGCTCTTCAAAACTGTGCGTACCTGCATGCCGAGAGAGTACTTGTGGAAAGAATGCTATATGTTTGGCAACACGGCACAGAGCCGTTTGTAGTTGTCCGAGTGGTTTTTCTGGCAATCCAACTAAACAATGCAAACCCTACGAATGCATGCGTGATGAAGATTGTACCACTGATGAAGAATGTAACGAAGAGGGCAAGTGCAAAAATGTTTGTGTAGGGGCTTGCGGTGTGAACGCTATTTGTCGGTCTGTTAACAGAAGTCCACAGTGTTCATGCCCACCAAATTATTTAGGAAATCCGAAGATTGAATGTTCTAAGCCGGCCGCTGGTAGCTGTTTACGCAATCCTTGTGGTATTAATGCTAGGTGTCGAGACCTTGATGATGGCAGCTATGAGTGCACTTGTCCCCCAGGATGTGCCGGAAATCCACAAAGGCAATGTTTTTGCGGTACAATGACACCGTGTGCACACAAAACCTGTGGCACTAATGCTCAATGTCGTATTGGACCGACTGGAGAACCACATTGCTATTGCCCACGTAATTACCCTAACGGTGACCCAAATATAGAATGTAAGTGCAAGAAAAAGGCTGTTCAGAAGTTAACTCTTTAATATTTTTTATTAAACGATAAATTGTAACCTAACACACCTTCATTTTATTTATTTCATTGCAGGTGCCCTTGAACGTAGTGTAGTTGATTGTCGAACCACAGGATGTGGCGTAAATGGAGAGTGCTTAAGAGAAGGTGCAGAATTTGTGTGCCGTTGTATTCCTGGAACGGAAGGACAAGCAGATATAGAGTGTCACACCAGTAAGTATTGTTTGGTCATATTTATCATTGTCTTGACACATGTAAAAATGCACGAAAAGGACCTCCTGCGTTATTTTTCATTAATGTTAATAAGGTTAAAAGTTATATTAAATTGGTTCTCAAGTGAACATTGTGGAAATATTCTCTCACATCCTCAATAAAATATCACAATTGTATATACATTGTAAAGCAATGTACAGTATCTGATTAAATTAACAGCAAAGGATATTTTTGGATTTCTGAGTTGTAAAAACACGTAGTTTTTCACGACTTAACATGTCGCCAAGAGTACAAAAATGTTATGAATGTATAAAAAATATAATAGCGTAACATATTTGTACTTTTGAGTTATAAATATTGACTTTAGTGGAAGCATTCTCACCGTTCGTGCTTGAATACAGTCAGTAACATTTTGTTCGGCTTCATGTACATATCGCTTGTATTATAATATACCGTTATATATCTCTGGTCATAAACTATCAGTTTCAAAAAGCATGCACTGTCTCGTGAGAAAGTTTCCTCTTCGCGGCTGAAGGTACAGCTCTTTCGACTCTGCTTTCTTCTTTCACATCTTCCTAGGTATCGAATGCACGAGTGACAAGGACTGTCCAGTAGACAAAGCGTGTTTGAGTTTACACTGCGTCGACCCTTGTACGGTGCGAGGGGTTTGTGGCGAGGACGCACTTTGCGTGTCTGTGATGCACCGCGCCCAGTGCTCTTGCCCGCAATGCTACGTGGGCCAGCCGAGATTATCTTGCAGACTCGACCCTACATGCAAACCGACAGCTGACGCCAATATTACCTTCACTTGCTCCGATACCAAGCCTTGCCCTGCCAAATTGGCATGCGATCTTAGTACAAATCAATGCCGTAACCCCTGTATGGGGTATCAGAAATGTCGAAGAAACCAAAAATGTGAAGTAAGAGATCATAAGCCCGTCTGTGTGTGCCGAAGTGGATTTGCATTGAATGAGAAAGGGGAATTAACTTGTGCACCTGAACATGCTGAATGTACTAGAGACGAACAATGTTCATCGAATGCTGTATGCCGTAATTCAAAATGCGTAAATCCTTGTTTAACTACGAGAGAGTCAATGTGTCCCAAAGGAAAGCAATGCGAGGTAGTAGAACATCGGATCATGTGCGTATGTGTCGAAGATTGTCACCCGACAGTATCGATATGTTTGAGAGATAATGGATGTCCTCAAAATTTAGCATGTAGAGATTTTCAATGCAAAGATCCTTGTAAGGGCGCATGCGGTGAAGCACCATGTTCAGTGGAAGACCATCATCCTGTATGCAAGTTTTGTCCTAGTGGATTTATTCATGATGAAAAACATGGCTGCATTAAAGGTAATTTCGCCGTTAAAAAATATATTAGCATATATTAGTATAAATACATTTGTTGTTTTGAATAAATCTTAATATTTTTCTTCATATTGCAGGAAATGATATTTTCTACTTTACGCGGCTCTCTTCTTGTTTCTTTCTTGTGTTAGCATGATCATATTCTTTTTCCCACAGTTTGAATTTCTTCTAGAACAGGTAGTTTATGCATGACATTTTCTTATATGTGTACATACATTCATTTACGTTTAATAATTTTGGTGGCGGCTGCGCTTGGGATTCTTACGAATAATGCATTTAATGCCTGGACATTACATTGACATGACTGTGCAACAAAACTGCCACGAGACAGAGTTTGCAACGTTTTAACTTAATGCCTTTATACTGTTTTAAATATATGTTGTCTTCGCTCCTTATCTTAATTATGTGTGAATACTTGTATTACAGCACGATATTGCAAATACAGTGTAGTTTTGCCTTGGTACCTCCAGTATAATATTCTTATATGTGTATATAAAAATCTATAGTAGTTATAAATTGTATCAAATGCACGAGTGAAGAGAACTAGAAACTTTTTTGCTTTTCGACTTTTTACTTCTACTGAAATCAATACTGTTTTTAATTGTGCACGGTTGCACATTAAAGCAAAGTTCATTGTTCTATATAAATGACATTCCAAAGTTCAAACTGAAATTTTAGTTTCGATTTTTATAAATAGAACACTAATTTAAAAAGTACCTAAATCTGAACTAATATTTTGCTGTTGGATGTACCAGCATTAGAGTGTGGCGCGCATGAGCAGTGCGCGGCGACGCTGGCATGCGTGAGCGGGCGCTGCGCCGACCCGTGTGCGCACGGAGGTCCCTGCGCAGCCGGCCAGTCATGCGCTGTTCTCAACCATCAACCGGTTTGCTCTAAAGGTTCGTTTTACATTTTTACATTTACACACAACTTTGGAACGAAATTTCAATCGATATCGGGAAAATCGGCATTAATAGTTTTTATTTACAACTAAAACAAAAATAGCCTCACTTACTCCTTGTTACATCAGCTATCTGCCAGTGAAAGTCTCGTCAAAATCGGTCCAGCCATTTTAGAGATTAGCCGGAACAGACAGACAGACAAAAATTGTAAAAAATGTTGTTTTGGTATATGTACCCTGTATACATCCAAATGCACATAATAAAAAGCGGTTATTTTAATATTACAAACAGACACTCCAATTTTATTTATTTGTATAGATAGATTTTTTTTGTAATAGGTACAAAGCTATAATATATAAAACACAAAAAATGTTTCTGGCCATGTACGTTATTGACTTTGAAACCATCCAACTGATGTGGCCCAAATTATTGTAGTTTAATTTGCAAGGCAAAAGGCAATAATGCAAAGAAGGTTTGAGACCGCTATATAAGATTTTATCGTACTCAATAAGAAATAAGGTTATCTCAAAATACAAAAAGGGACCCAAAAGGCATTGAAGTATAATGTCATAGAACAGACATCTCGAAAAAAATGCGTGTTTCGCCGGGATGTTCTATTTTCAAGATTGAGCCCCCGTTCCCCTTTAAAAATCCAACGAATCTGTTAATTAAAAAACCTCCGACTCAAAAAAATGACAATTTTTTATTTAAGTTTTATTTTATGCTTTTTAAGCTTAGATTTATGTAGGTAGGAGATATTTTCTTGTTTCAAAATTAAATATAGGTACAAATCGTGTTTTACCATAGTCGATAAACCCACTCAGGTATGTTTGCTGAATTCAGTAAATTTATCCCCTTCCCCATAACTATCCCCCCCCCCCTTCAAACAGCCAATTTTTTAATACACAAATCATATCTTTTCATTTGATACCCCACTCAGATATATGTATTTGCTTACTATCGTTTATTCATCCACTCTTCCACCCCCCATAACTATTAAACGGCTGAATCAATTTTCTTCAAACATAACCTAAAATACTCTCGACTAAGAAATATTTCAAACAAAAGCAACTAAAGTAAAATCGGTTCATCCGTTCTAAAGCTACGATGACATGTAGACAGACAAACAGAGTTACAGTTACAGACAAACAGTTACAGACACACACGTCAAACTTATAACACTCCTCGTTTTTGCGCCGGGGGTTAAAAATTGAAGTCCATTGGCGCTAATTCATTGGAACATACATCGTATTCGCGGTGTCGGTTCTATTATGCTAGTAACTAATTAGTACTTCATTGCCCAAAGGCCAAAAGGATGCAAATTTCAAACTTTATGATATACAAATGTCTCGTTCCAATATAACATACCACTTTCTTGTAATAAAAAAAATATATTAATAATTTAATATTTTTTTATATTTTTGTTTAGTTTGTCAATGCCAAACCACCTCCGATTGCGCAAGACATCCAAATACGCATTGCGATGGGTGCCTCTGTGTGCGCGGTAAGATATCAACGTTTTTAACTTTATCGTTCTATTTCGGTTATCATTTACATTTATTTTTATACTAAATTTAATCTTATACATAGGGTTAGCGAATTTAAAGTAACATCGGCAAATGCATAAATAGTCGTTCAAAAACATTATAAAGACTTTTTTCGAGTCAGGAGCCCATATAGGTACGACGTGTTATGTTCTCAGGTGCTAATTTTTGTTAGATTTGAATCTAGTTAGAGTTAAATGAGTGGTTTTAGACATGTCTGTGCAAAAATCACAAAAGTATTTTACATCATGAATTTAAGAGGACACACACATAATAATTATAGCTCTATATTATAGTTAAAGTCCAATGCATACGTAACGGGTTTTTTGCCCGTACGGGACGAAACGTAAAGTTTTGGAAACATCGTTTCATAGAAAATGTATACGATAGGGCATACGCAGCTGAATCCCGTACGGGACGGGAAAACATCGTCAGCGACGAGCCCGTTACTTATGCATTGGGCTTAACTTAGCTAGCTAGGCTTAACAACTTAACTTATCAAGGCATGCGTAGAGTACTTACTTACGCCTACATTATACCTAGTGTAGTTTGTGTGTATTTTTCTGACTCTCGCTTTTTATATTTATGCTTGTATTGTTTTAGAATTTAATATTTTTAATATTTTTATTTTTATTGCAGCTGATAAACCGAGTACGAATTGTGCACACTGTCGACCCGGAGTCCCCTGCGATCCATTTTCTGGGGCATGTATGGAAAGTAAGTGTCAAGTTTATTTTAGATGCTGGTTAATATTTTTAATATCTAATATTAAACTTAACTTTGCTAATTGAATGATACTACATACTGTGTTTATCTGACGAAAACATGACGAGATAAACAACTGTATCTGTTACACTGTTCTATGTACCTTTAATATATTTCCACATTTTGGTGTCTTGCAGACTCCTACTATATTGCTAGCAAGTCTGCATCTAATATTTTTATGTGAATAGCAAAACTAACTCCAAATGAACTGGTTGTTGCTATAATATTAAACGTACCAATTTGTCCGATAAAACGCCACAAAGTACTGGTTATTAATAATTCGGCAGACCCGACAGACAAGCGTATTTGAATATTATTTGTGTAGATCTAATATCAGAGAAACTATATCGTTACTTCTTTTATTTTCTTATGTAGAAAATGGTTCAGGCTTTTTGAAATGTTTTTGAGCTTAATCACTACACTGTACCTATACGAAAGACCACAAACACCATGAGCTTGAGTATCTTTGCTTGCATGTATCTACTTTTCTATCTCTACAATATTTTTCTGAGAGATAACTTATACGATACTTTTCTCTCTATATGAATATTTATTTTTCTTTATTTCGTTTCGTGTAAGATTTTGGTGTAAAATTTATTTTTGCATGGTGGTGAATTTATATAACAGATTGTTAAAATAATTTTTATGATTTCCAAGTTATGTTGTATATTAACTTTTATATTATTGCATTCTTATTAACAGATGAAGAATCTAAAAATATTCCACTAACCGAAACATACTCCAATATTATTACGACAAAATCTACACCAACAGTCCTAGAAACGACCACTGACTCTGACTATAATTTTACGACTGTTAGTATTCTGAATTCCAGCAATACCTTAAAAGACATATATACAACAGAAGACACATTTGGGTTATTGGATACTTCTACAGAACTCAGTGATAGTTTTAATGAAAGTACTACTATTTCAATCGTAGATAATTTAACAAGCAATGAAAAAGATAAACATCCAGATATTTCAAGACCATTAATACAAAGTAGTGTAACTCAATCAAGTGAAACTCATTCATTTGAAACTGAAACAAGTAGCCAAAGTTATGGTATAACTGAAACAAATTCATTCATAACAAATGACGACAAGATACTTCAACCATCATTGGATATCTATGAACTCATACCGAGTAGTAGCACTATCCATTCTGAAAGTACTAGTAAGCCTACGTTAAAACGTACGGAAACAAGTGGTTCACAAAAACAAGTAAATGAAAACAAAAGCGTTAAAGCTGCTGAAAATCAAAGAAAATTACATAACAATTACACAAATGTATCTCAAACAAAAGATGATGATGACAAAAATAATAAATCCCATCAAAAAACATTTTCCATTAATAAAATGGACGAAAATATTACCACAAGTAAAGCCAATAACACTAATTTGGATTTGGTAAGTGATGTTAATACAACGCCTTCTGAAATTACTTCTTATACAGATGTTTATATGTCATCAACTGAAAAGAAAATTCTTCATTCTTCACCAACCTCTACATCCGATGATAATTCAAAAACGAGTGTAGAACCTATAACAACAACAGAAATGGTAAATAATCTTGAAAATTATTTAACGTCTACAGTGGCAAATATGAATGAAATGAGCATAACTCATTTGGAAGAAGTAAATAAAATACTATCTGAAAACGCTTCTAATGAAGGTACTGATGTTGATATGAGAGAAAGAACTACAGATAGTAACAAACTGACAGAATTTCATAGTGGTGAAGTTGGATCTGTTTCGGAAATAACGCCAAACAGTAAAAATACCAACACTTTAACAGAAAAAAATACAAGTATTTATTTAGATACGATGACTACTGAAGTGAATTCAATAAACACAACTAACGATCAATCAACATACCTAAATGGTGAAGATACAACAAATGAAATTGAATCGAGTTCTATAACTACATCAAGTATATCAACAACTTTTCAGAAATTGATTACTCCAACAGATAACAAAAATAAAAATATACCTTCTTTGATATCTGAAACAACAACAGAAATGTTTCATATAAAATTAACCAGAGATTATAGTGAAATTACGGATAATACACAAGAGACTTATTTGGATGAAACAAGTGTAACAAAACAATCTAAAGATTACGAAACATCTATAACTGCGAATCCCTCTACCACTGAAACTTCTAAAATTAATATTTATACAAAAGTTCCAGACATTACTGTTTCTACTAAGAGAGGTAGTAATAATTCTGATGAGGAAGTGGAACTGTCTACTGATAATTTCAAATTTCAAGAATTTACCAGCACAATAAATCCAACTTACAATGATGATTTGGATACTGTTAGTAAAATTGACAAAATAAAAACAGAATATACAACTGAGTCTAATACTCCTCGTAACTTTAGAAATCCACCAACTAAAGTAAATATTGTTACTGAAATGGAATTTGCGACACGTAATTCGAAGTCAACTGAGGCTGGACTTACAATAAGTGATGATAATATTATTGTAGAAGGAACTACAATGGCGATAGATAATTCTTATACAAGTGGTAGTACATCAAATTTGGAAAAAAATACATATTCTCATAAAGATTTTACATATAGTACTGGTTCAAATAAATATGAAGACGAATTTCCGACATCTGATAAAGGTACTATTACTGATCAGAATCTAGTTATGAGTAGCTTTTACACAACAGAAACATACTTCACAAATACCATAGAGACTACTAAAGAATATTCAAAAGTTCCCTCTACTGAACAAAATATACTATCTGAAGATAACACGAGTAAATTAGAATACACAACTTCAGCAACCACAGATATTTCAAATAATGGCGATCATCATGATGTAAATACCATAAAGTCTTCGATATTTCCTGACACAGCAACGTCTATCAGCAGCACTTATTCTAATACGGAAAGAATCTTAAATACAGAGTCAACAGAACCTAATACATTTTCAGGAATCACAAACACGCAGCATACGGCTACAAAGCCGGATCATTCTTTTAACAGTGCAACTACAGAATTTGGCTCGAAAATAGAAGTTACATCTATGCAAGACACACAGGATAATAAATATAATACTGCTGAAGATTTCATCAATCTAGAAAATACAGTACGTAGTACGTTATCTACAGATTTATTAAATGAACAGACGACCAATGTCCATGGAAATAAAATCACAACAAGTGACAATGAAATTACAATAATGGAATTCTCAACGACAGATTATCCAGAAGTTTACACCAATGCCAATTTTATGACTGAAGCGAATAGAAACACAATTATAACAAGCAAAAACGACGCTACTGAACCTGGTTTTTCAAGAACATCAGTTACTAATCAATTCATTGAACCTAGTAACATATACACCACTACAAAAGGTTCAATAAATGATGAAAAGTCAACTAAATATACCTTGTCTGAAATTAAAGCAGAAGATACAGAAAGGGGAACAACAAATGACATAGATTTGATAAAAAAGGAATCGACAATAGGAATAAGTGAACATTATTTAAACGACATCTATACAGAAAAAGCCTTAAATGATGCCATGACTACGGATATATTCATACCAGACTTTTCGTTTGCTAATACAGAAACTCCATCATTTAACATTAAGTCCGGAACATCAGAAGAAAGTGATAGTTTAACAAATATGATTACTACTGAGGACTATGTAACTAATACCAAAATGTATGAATACAATACTCAAAGAACAGAAACCACAAACTCATTTACAGAAAATGGTAAAACTTCATATGCCGTATTAAAAAATTCATTCCAAACCCCAGAATCAATGGAACACACAACAATTTTAGATGTTCAACCTAAGATATACATAAAAGACAAAATTGCCACTGCAGCAACTGAAAGAAATGAAGATACAAATTCTGAATCAATTGATACAAATATAAAAAAAGTATCTACAACTGTTAGTTTTGTTACAATAGATTATAGTGCCATAAATAAAATAACTGAAGCAGAAACGTCTACACTGCCCTTAACTGAAATAAGTACAGAAACTTTATCTCCAACTTCAAGAGAAGTTAATGGAGAACAAAATATTTACAAAGAAATATCATCTACTGAACAAATTTTTAACACTGAAAAATATATCGATATTAGTACAACAAATTACGACACTACAACAGCTAAATATATTGATACAACTCATAACGTAGATCAGCCACAAAGTACAATTAAACCAGTTACTGAATTCAATTCAATGACCACATTGTTTAATGAGGAAACTAACGAATACACAAAAACAGCGCCAGAAATATACACAGAAATACAAACTGAGAGATCGGGACTACTAACAACAGTACTGACAACAGAAAATTTACACGTATCGAACTTTTCTAGTTTAAGCGACGTTAATAATAACATTTCAACATCAGTTGAGCCCACGACAACAGTTGACTTTTTATCAAGTAAACCATTAAATGCAACGGATATACCTTATAGTCACGCGACTACCATTTCTAATGTCAACGATAAAACGGATAGTGTTACTATGGATATTTTGACTATTTTATCACAGTCGAATACTGAAGCAGGCGATGTTGAGCCTAAAGACAAGGACTTTACAATATCAACATCAACAAATCTAGATAACTTATATCAAAGTACAATATCTACAAATCTGCCTGTTACTGATATATATACTACACGTAAATCAACAACATTTTTAACTACTGCTAAAACATCATCAGACAATAAGGCTCCAGATGGTATAACTATATCAGCAAATAAGAACACTGATATTGATTCAAGTACTACGTCATATATCGAATCAAATATTGGGTTAACAACAACAAATGAACCAAATTTGCCCTATGAAGGAGATAATTTAAATAGCATAAGTAGTACAACTGTATCGAGTGAAAAATTAAGTTCAACATATGATATTTCTAAAGAAAAACATAAATTCATTAATACAGATTTTGTGACGACAAATGACACTGTGACAAAAAGTTATTTAGACCTATCTGATTTCACAAACAATGTTAAAACAACAAATTCTGATATGTTGGCTAAAGAAACAGTTTTCGAAAGTACGACGTTTAGTTCAAACTTAATGGATAAAGATAGTTTAACTACGGAAGGAAACAAAATGTCGACCTTAGGCAACGAAAACCATATTAACCAAGATACTACAGTTCTAGACGAGTCTATCACTAAAAACACCGAATTTCAAGGCTATGCAACTTTCCCAAAAGAGAACTTAACAATAACAACAGCTACATCGAAATCAATGCTGTATGTTACTTCAATTGTGACTGACGAGACTCCTTCTACTAATACCAAAATAGATGATACAAGTACATTATTAACTACAGCGAGCACAGTCACAGAAATCACACAAAAAAGAGGTCCTCACGAAAAATTTTCTACTGTAGATATATTGTCTACTACAATGTCATTATCCAGTGAACAGACCGTCAGGGAGGTCATATCAAATGAGAGTTATAATGAAATTACGACCTCAACGGATATAAATGATCTGTCTTTGAAAGACTACTCACTGTCAAATAATTTACCTGAAACTACGACACAAAATAGTATAACGCACGATACTGGCACAAATAATAAAGTTACCACCATAAAAATTGATGCATCAACAACTGTAAGTCCCCAAACAACCACACTGGAAGATAATTTGCATAGCACCACTGCTACAGAGCAATTTTTAGATTATAATTCAACAACAGATACAGTTTTATCAAGAAATACAGTTACTGATATTATAAATACAACATTTCCAACAGAAACATTACAAACAAATTACGATGATATTTACACAAATGATAACAAATTGCCCAATTACAACATCGAAGCCACAACTGAATTTGTAAAAACAACTATTTCAACCAACACTGAAAAATATATAAATCTGCAACAAAATACACAATACCCATCAACTGTGTCATCTATTTTAAGCACATCAATGGAAAGTTTATCATCAAGACAAAAGGATATTGATATTTCTGCATGGACTGACTCTACACCTTACGATATGACTATTACTACGACTGAGACGATAAACCTAAGCACAGACATAATTGAAAACGCCGAGTGTAAAACAGACTTTAACTGCCATAGTGACTATACCTGTATTAATGGAGTATGTGTAAATCCATGTGAGGGAATACGGAATCCATGTACAAAGAACACTGCCTGTAAAGTTGAGAACCGTGCTGCTGTATGTGTGTGCGATGATGCTGCCGGATACGTCTGTGTAAGAGGTATGCTCATATGAGTTACAATACCTTATTTTATTTTGCACAGAAATAAATTATAAAAAGATTTATTCATAAGGACAAGTATTTTATTGGACGTTTTATCGGACAAATATGTACAGAATAATAAAATAATATAATAACTATAACATTAATATTGATTGTTAAATGAAACTGAATTAATAATTTGTAAATACACTAATATTCTGACTCTTGTAACATACTAATTTAAATATAACATGTAACATAATAGAATCACCTGGGACACCTAAGGCACCAGAGCCCTGTCACTCTGATCGGGATTGTATAGAAACAGAAGCCTGCTTTATGGGATTGTGTCAAAATCCTTGTGAGTTTGACAATGTGTGTGGTGTCGGAGCCAATTGTCACCCAATAAAGCAAAGACCGATGTGTTCATGTCCTGCTGGTCATGATGGCAACCCTGCAGTCAAATGCTCACCTAAAATAAGTAAGCAGTATTTTCTGTATATTAGGTTTTTATTTACCTAATAGTGTTGCACTTTATACTATAAGCTTTACAATGTGTAATCGTTAGATGTTGCGAGGAAGGTATTTTGTTAACGTAAATGATTATAATGTAAATAATTTTATATCGTTACTAAAAACTGAGTCATAAAATTTATACTTATCGTTAGGAGTTCGTTTATTCTTTTCTTTGATATAGCACCTTGCCGAAATTGTATAAGATCAAAAAGTGTATCAGTGATACATGAATGGAAAAAAGTTGAAGGAAGTTTATTTTTGACGATCCTATAGCCTAGTTGGTAGTGACCCTGCCTGCGAAGCAAGGGGTCCAGGTTCGATTTCCAGCCGGGGAGATAGTTATCAGATATTTATGTGACAGATAAATATTTGTATAAATACCGTGGGTAAATCCTACTGCGGGAGGTATGAGTGTGCTAGCGTTTATTTTTTAAGCTATAAGATATACTTAAGAGATTTTTATACATTTCATTACATTTTTAAAATAATGCTTTATTGTCTGCTACATACATGTAGTTTCGCTAAAAATTTCAAGGTTAAGCAATATATTTTACGTTTACAAAAACAGTCTATCGCCACTTTCGATTACATTTAGGATTATAGTAAGTAGAGTAAGTAATCGCAAAACAACTCATTTTTGTGCCCTTATAAACGAACAACTTTCTTTTAATCAAGGTTAATTTATGATACAATATAAGTATTTATGATAAAGAAGTAGCTGTATATAAACAAAATAACTAATCTTGTACATATAATAATATACCAATCATTGATAGGAGTCCAAAAGTATATATAAAATTTGCACGGGTAAAATGTATAATAAAATATCTTTAAATTTACTCAGCTGGTTGCACTCGGAATGAAGACTGTCACTTGACGGAAGCTTGTATAAATAATGCATGTCAACATCCATGTGCCATACACAATCCATGCGCACCCAATGCGGTCTGTATAAACACGAATCACGGTTCAGATTGTAGCTGTGCCGAAGGATATCAAGGAAATGGCTACGTTGGATGTGTACCAGGTAAGTTAATCTCCCTCTGGATTCAATTGTAATTTATTAATAATGAATGTATACCAAACGACTACTTTTTATTATGATTTTTTTTAGTTCTCAATACACAGTCTGTTTGCCAATATAACGAAGATTGTCCACCTGAGTTGTTGTGTGATCGCCTAAATAGAGTATGCATGAGTCCCTGTGGTGTCGATAAATGTGGAGATAACGCAGAATGCATTCCAGCCAACCACGGCATACAGTGCAAATGTTACGCTGGTTTTACAGGAAATCCATTTTTAGAATGCTATCAAGGTAACTAAATAATTATTGTTACTAAAATTTCCTTAATTCGCTAAATAAATGAATAATACATAAAGTCAGTGGTTTTAGAATTTTAAGCCACGAAATGTAAATAGCCAGTTCATGTTATATATAATCTGTCATATGTGATAATTATTTGATTATTCATTTTCATTTCATTTTCGTTTTATGTAATTAAGTATTAACTCATTATCATGTTTTGTTTTTACAGTCCAAGGATGTCGTTCTGATAATGAATGCTTAAATTCAGAAGCTTGTATCAACGGAAAATGTGACTCCCCATGTAGATGTGGTATAAATGCCGTCTGTGATGTCATAAATCATCGAGCATCTTGTAAATGCTTAGCTGGTTATACTGGTAACCCAATGCAAGGCTGTGAACCACCTTCGAACCCTTGTGTTCCAAACCCTTGTGGCATAAACGCACTATGCGAAAGTGACAATGGAAATCCAATTTGTTATTGTCCTAAAGGACTGACTGGCAACCCGTTTAAAAATTGTAGTAAGTACTTAAAGCAAACACAATTTCACATAATAATGTTTTATTTGCAATAAGAAAGCTAATTATACTTATATAATTTTCAGTACCGGAAGGTAATGAGTGTGAACCAAATCCCTGTGGACCTTACACCGGTTGTCGGATAATAGATAATAAACCAGCCTGCTTTTGTTTACCTAATTACGAGGGCAATCCTCCTAGACAGCCGTGCAGACTACCAAATAATCCATGTAATCCTTCACCATGTGGACCTAATACACAATGTACTACACTATCAAACGGTTTCGCTAAATGTACATGTCTGCAGGGTTATGTAGAAAGCCCAAATACTGTTAGAGGTTGTATAGAAGCAAGAAATCCGTGCGAACCGAATAATTGTGGAGTTGGAGCGAGGTGCGATCCAAATAGGACACCTTCTTGCTATTGTCCAGAGAATACTATAGGAAATCCATACAAATCGTGCAATCACCAATCTTATCTACCTCCAGATGTGCTCTGTCAACCGGGCCCATGTGGGCAAAATGCTGACTGCTATGTAGGAAGCAACAAAGAAATGTGTTTCTGCAAACCTGGTTATATTGGTGATCCTTACACAGACTGTCACGTTCAGAGAAGTCCCTGTAATCCAAATCCTTGTGGACCACAAGCCATATGCAATGCAAACTTCGAAGGTCGGGCAATATGTACATGTGCCGAAGGTAGCACTGGTGATCCATACAGTCTTGATGGATGCCACTCTCACGAATGTGAAATAGATGATGAATGTGCAATAAATAAAGCATGCATAGGCTATGCTTGTCGTGATCCTTGTCCTGGAGTTTGCGGCTTGAATGCTAAATGCCTTGTAGAATCACATCATCCTGTGTGTATTTGTGAAGATGGACTCGTTGGAAATCCTTTGTTATGTTGTTTACCACCCGAAGACCAGAAATCTATTAAACCTTGTAATAAAATTCAGTGTGGATTAAACGCGATATGTCACGATATAGGAGACAAAGCTGTATGCACGTGTCCTCCTGACTTTTTAGGGGATCCAACCAAGGAATGTAAGCCAGAATGTATCATGAACTCAGATTGCCCATCAAATGAAGCTTGTATTAACAGCAAATGTACCGATCCATGTTCCTTCAAAAATGTTTGTGGCATTAATGCGGTATGCCTTTGTTCAGACCATACAGTATCGTGTTTATGTCCCGACGGTTACATGGGTGATCCAATTATTCAGTGCATTTACAGACGTGAGTATCAAATTTACAAATTTTGTTATAAAACTTGTCTTAATATTTAATCATGCTACGGTATTGCATACTAAAAAATGCTATTGACGTACCAAGGTATGATTTAGTACCTAAAAATTGTTACGGTCAGAGTTTATTAATAATAATAATATTTACTCAAGGGAATAATAACTCTGATGATGAACTAGTCGCGGCTCCTATCCTAAGTAATAATTGCAATACGTTTTCTGTAATATAAATAATAAGTAACGTAAATAAAACGACCGTTTAGCCTAGTTAGTAGTGATTCTGCTTGCCGAACGAAGGTCGAGGGTTCGATTCCCAGATGAGTTATAATTGTTAGCCCCTGTGTACATCACTTAGAATAAGTGGTCCTGTAATTTTAAGTAAACCAAAATTGTAAAACCCTCGCTGCCGCAGCTACTTGCCCGCAGGTATAGTGTAACAACGAAGCCTGCGAACAGGTAGCAGCGACAGCGAACACAGCGGAGCAAACATGTGCAAACAAAAATGTAACCTGAAAAAGGGCACGGACGATCAGTCTGTGGAAATGTAATTCATTAATAAAAAAAAAATTGTTAGCCCCATCTCTAGAGCAAAGAGGTCAAGTGGTTTGTAACGGTCAATGTCACGAAAGACGCAGTTCTCAACAGTATGGATAGATAGCGCAGCTGATGTAAAATAACATGCATTATCTTTCATGTACAAGTACCGCATTAAATAAAACTTTTAACATAATTTTTGTAGTAGTAGTAAATAATAATGAATAAAAAAACACTTCATTTAAAATTATTTCCTGCACAATAAAACATTTCCTTACGATTTAAAAATACAAACGTAATTGTTCAAGTTTTCACTTCTGTCTGCACTCCCGACTCCAGTTTTGTATTTTTTTTTTGATCCCTGCATATTTTCTGAGTGTTAATTCATTTTAATATCCCATCTTATTTGTTTAATACCATTTTTATTTTATTACAGCTATATTCATTACACCGGATAATAACACCGCACAACCATGTACGCCAAATCCATGTGACCCCAGCGCTTTCTGCGATACATACGGCAATCAGTTTGCGGTTTGTGATATGTGCTTTGGATCAAACGCAATGAATAATCCAGCCTGTAGGCCTGAATGCGTACTTAGCACAGATTGTGCATTCAATAAGGCTTGTTTAAGAAATAAATGCGTAGACCCATGCCCTGGTTCCTGTGGTGTAAATGCTGAGTGTTCTGTGTATCATCATGATCCTATTTGCCGATGTATCGGTGGTTTTGAGGGAAACCCTTATGAACATTGTAAGCCTAGTCCAAAACGTAAGTATACTATAGAAGAATTAATCAGTTAAATAAATCATTTTTTAAATATAACAGCCCACGTCAGATAACGAGGATGTTTTTATTATTTTTCAGCTGTATTACCAGAAACTTGTGATAATGTTCAGTGTGGAGCTAATGCCATATGTCAAGATGTAAAGGGAGCTTTAACCTGCCAATGTTTGCCAGACTTTTACGGCAATCCATTCATAACATGTCGTCCACAGTGTGTCGTAAATAGTGATTGTCCGTCGAATTCAGCATGTTTAAATAACAGATGCGAAAATCCATGTAAAGATGTATGTGGTATTGGAGCGTTATGTGAAACCGTTAACCATCACGCAGTCTGCTATTGTTCACCTGGTCAAACGGGAGATCCTTACATCAGGTGTAATATTGCACCTGTAACTACCCCGTCTTTATCCACATGTGACCCATCTCCTTGCGGGGCTTATAGCCGTTGTCTCGTTTCTCCGTCTGGTTTTGCAGTATGTTCTTGCTTGCCAGGTTTTAGAGGCATGCCACCAATGTGTCAACCTGAGTGTGTTAGTAATTCTGACTGCTCTCAGAGTGATACTTGTGTTAATCAAAAATGCACTAATCCGTGTCAAGGTAGTTGCGGTGTAGGCGCCAATTGTATCGTAGTAAACCATAATCCAATATGTAGCTGTGGTCCGGGGGAGACTGGTGATCCTTTTATTGCCTGTACGGCTTTTGTAGATCACGAACCAGCAGATAAAAATCCTTGTATACCTTCACCATGTGGGCCCAACTCCGTATGTGAAATCAAATTAAATCGTCCTGTTTGTTCATGCCGTCCAAATTATTCTGGAACTCCACCATACTGTAGGCCAGAATGTGTAATAAGTCAGGAATGTCCACCACATCAAGCCTGCATCAATGACAAATGTTCAGATCCATGCATTGGGTCTTGTGGAAGTAATGCTAAATGCGATGTCGTCAATCATACACCATTATGTAGTTGTTTGGAAGGATATAGAGGAGACGCATTTATTGGATGCATTGCTGTAGGCAAAGATAATTCAGAAACACCATGTAATCCATCCCCGTGCGGAGAAAACACACTATGTACTATTGTAAATAATGCCGCTCGTTGTTCCTGCATACCGCCAAATATTGGAAATCCATATGCTGGAGGATGCCGCCCAGAATGCACAATCAATTCAGATTGTCCTAACCACCTTTCATGTTTATCTAACCACTGCCGGGATCCATGTAAGGACTTGTGCGGCGTAAATGCCGAATGTACCGTCACAAACCATATACCTGTCTGCACATGTTTTAAGGGTTACGGCGGTGATCCTTTCTCCTCGTGTCGTCCAGAACAAAAACCATGTACGTAAAATAGTGAACTACTAGAAGATCCATGCGAATTATCTTTAAACTGTGTATAACTTTTCCTCCATTTTATATTTTTTGCAGCGACACCTTTTAATCCCTGCGAGCCTTCACCTTGTGGTCCAAATAGTGAGTGTCACGTGGTGAGCAATCGTGCTGCGTGTTCTTGCCGTCCCGGGTACCTAGGCGCCCCGCCTGCTTGCCGCCCTGAATGCGCCGTCAACTCAGACTGCCCGGCTACTCGTGCTTGTATCAACCAAAAGTGCAAGGATCCTTGCATCCACAGCTGCGGCTTAGATGCTCGTTGTCATGTTATTGGACACAACCCAATATGTACATGTCCAGAAAACTTACCCGAAGGGGACCCGTTCATTAGATGCTACAGGAAAAGTAAGTAGCATAATAATTTTGATGTAGCTTAATCATTTCAAACTGTAATCTGACGTAAAATACAATTTAAAAAATAAAAATAATTAGATATAGGGCTTGTTTCACAATCTTCAAGTAGAGTCCTGAATAAGCTATTCGCCGGTTAAAGTGACGTTAAAGTGACATTTTACATACACGAAATGTCAACTTAACCAACGAATAGCTTACTTCGGACTTACTTGAAGATTGTGAAACAAGCCCTCAGACTGTTAAGTATCTATGTATTTTTACATGACAATAAATTATTTCGTGTTGGTTAAATGTTAGGTAATTGTAGCTGATGTAGCAAAAATTAAGAATGCTCCTTATTATTTTCCAACGCGAAAGTCTAATAATAATATCTATTCAAATGTAATTTTCATTACTTCCTTTAAATAAGTTAAAACACACTGTGTCTTGAAAATAGTCGATCAATCTGTCCAGGATCAGCAGAAACTACATTTTAGAATAAAAATTAAAAGAGTTGGAAGTCATTAACTACCACAATTCACAAATTAGTGTCATTATAACAAGCTAGAACTTTGCACTTGTTTTAAATAAAATATTTAAATTAAACTTAATCTGTAATTTTTCTATAGGTGTTACCGCTTCTGCACCCGATCCATGTTTGCCTTCTCCATGCGGACCACATTCAACGTGTCGCAATGAAGGTGGTCGAGCAGTGTGTGCTTGCGAACCAGGCACTCTGGGAGCCCCACCCACCTGTCGACCGCGATGTATCATTAACCAAGACTGTCCACTCGCCCTTGCCTGCATGGGTGGCACCTGTGTAAATCCGTGTGTTGGGTCTTGCGGCTTCAATGCACGGTGCGTCGTGCAAAATCACCAACCCATCTGCTCTTGTGACGAAGGTTACTCAGGGGATCCATTCGCTGGCTGTAATCTATTTGAAGGTACGTTCACGAATCCTGTTTGTTATCACAAAGAGCCTTATTTAATGTTAGAGTTAGTCTATTTTCTGTATAATATATGACAATCATATTGCATGTACCACGCTGAATGTAGAGATTATATACCTAGATGTAGACATCAACGTTAAGTAGAATGCACCTTAGTTTAGTTATTATTGTGTTGTATGCATCGTGTCTCAATATAAAATATCATATTTTTAAGCATGAAAATTGAGGGATTTTGGCATGCAATGTATTGTAGAATAGTAATATACTGGTACATAATGCTCGTGCAACTACTATATAAATCAATTTCAGTTCCTAAAGATCTACCACGTCATCCTTGTAATCCATCACCTTGCGGACCAAATGCAATTTGTCGAGAAAAAAATGGTGCTGGGTCTTGTATTTGCATTGGTGAATTTCACGGCGATCCATACCAGGGCTGTCGGCCAGAGTGCGTCATGAATACCGACTGCTCGATAGACAGATCTTGCTTCAATAATAAGTGCGTTGATCCATGTCCTGGCACATGCGGAAAAAACGCTGAATGTAGAGTTACAAATCATGCACCTTCATGTTACTGCTTACCTGGATACAATGGGAATCCTCTTCATGCATGTACTCCTGTTATAAGTAAGACTATCTCTTATTCTTTCACTTACTTTTCTGAATTTTATTCTTTGTTATGTCTTTATTCTTGCTTATATTCTTTACTTCAGCTCCATCGGAACCTGTTGATCCGTGCCACCCTTCACCTTGTGGTCCTTACAGTAAATGTCGTACGTTTAATGGGCATGCTGTTTGTACATGCCTCGATATGTGTGTCGGTTCTCCACCAAACTGTCGTCCCGAGTGTATCGTAAGTTCTGATTGTCGACCAAACAAAGCATGCATAAATCAAAAATGTCAAGATCCTTGTCCCGGTACGTGTGGTATCAATGCTCAGTGTCAAGTAGTAAACCATAACCCTGTGTGCAGCTGCCATAGTGATTATACTGGTGATCCTTTCATAAGATGCTTCCCTGATGACCGTAAGTTCTGTTGTTTAAATTTTTTATACATAAGTAATGAATAAGTTAAATTTTTACTGTTTTTAGTGCTAAATAAAATAAATATTTATTTTAATTAACAGGACAAATGATACCTATAGATAGCTGTATCCCAAACCCTTGCGGACCAAACTCTCAATGTCAAGAAGTAAATAACGGACCAGTCTGCTCATGTTTAAGCAATTATATAGGTCGTCCACCGAATTGTAGACCAGAATGCGTAATGAATGTTGAATGCCCCGGAAATTTAGCATGTATATCCCAAAAATGTAGCAATCCTTGTCCAGGATCTTGTGGATTCCATGCTACGTGTAATGTAGTTAAACATGTTCCGGTTTGTACATGTGAACCAGGATACACAGGAGATCCATTTTCAGGATGCTCGATTGCTCCACGTAAGTAAATATATTCTAATAATACAAGTAGACAAAATTTTCATAAAGCAAATATATGGAGTTATATTATTAATATGTTGTTTCGTGTCGTAGCAATTGAAGCGGAGGTGGCCAGTCCTTGCTCTCGTTCACCTTGTGGTGCTAACGCAGTGTGTAAAGAAAGACACGGCGCAGGGTCATGTTCTTGTCTGCCCGATTACTATGGCGATCCGTACGTAGAATGTAGACCAGAATGTGTCTTAAATTCAGACTGTCCAAAAGACAGAGCTTGTATAAACAATAAATGTAAGGATCCTTGTCCCGGAGTCTGTGGAATGAATGCCGAATGTCGCGTCAATAATCATGCTCCATCGTGCGCGTGTCTAGCAGGATATGAAGGAAATCCTTTCACGTCATGTTACACAAGTAAGCATTGTAGGCATATAAAGTATTTTTGTTTAATATTATTTAAAGTATTGTTGTATAACTGAATTGTACTTTATGAAACCTCGCTGTATATATTACGAGTATATATCAATAATAAATTTACATTATTTTTAGGTGCCATTGAACCCGTTGACCCCTGTACCCCATCGCCATGTGGGCCGTATAGTTTGTGTCGAGTTAGTCGGGGACACGCTATATGCTCATGTCAAGATCAATACTTAGGTTCACCTCCCTTGTGTCGACCAGAATGCATGGTCAGTAGTGATTGCATGCCCAACAAAGCATGTATAAATCAGAAATGCGTTGACCCTTGTGCTGGATCATGTGGCAACAACGCAAAATGTACTGTGGTGAACCATAACGCTCTTTGCAGCTGTCCGCAAAATTATGTAGGAGATCCATTTGTGCACTGTACTTATGAAGACCGTAAGTACTGAAAGAAATTTTTAACTGACTTCAAAAAAGTAGAAGGTATTCAATTCGACTGTATTTTTTTATGTTTGTTACCTGAGAACTTTCGACTAGGTAAACCGATTTTGATGATTCTTTTTTTAATCAAAAGCTGATGCTTGTCATGTAGTTTCACTTAAATTTGAGCAAGATCTGACTAGTAGTTTTTGAGTTACCCCTAATTTTGATGTCGGTTATTTTTTGTCAAGAATTATGATACACCTCAATATTATAAACAAAGTTTAAGTTTAATTATATGCATAATTTAAATGACGAATATGATTTTTTAGGTCCTCAACCAAAACCTTCAGGTAATCCATGTGTTCCATCACCTTGTGGTCCTAATTCTCAATGCCGTGTAGTAGGGGAGACTCCAGCATGTTCCTGTAAACCTGGATACATTGGCAGGGCTCCTAATTGCCGCCCTGAATGTATATATGATGAAGAATGTCCTAGTAATCTTGCATGCATCACAGAAAAATGCGGAAATCCATGTGAAGGTTCCTGTGGCTCAAATACGAATTGCGTAGTTATATCTCACAAAGCTGTTTGTCACTGTCGTGAAAGTTATACGGGAGATCCCTTTAGTGGCTGTTATTTCATTGGTAAGTTAATAAGTTTAAAAATAATCATAGGTTCATACAACACGACAGTAAAGATAACATTTTGAATCCATTTTAGTTGCTGTACCAAGCGAAGAAGAAACAAACCCATGCAACCCCTCACCATGCGGACCGAACGCAATATGCACAGTAAGAAATTCTGCAGGTGCATGTACATGTTTACCTGAATATTTTGGAGATCCATATTTGGGATGCCGACCAGAATGTGTTACAAATAACGATTGCCCAATAGACAAGGCCTGCTCTAATAATAAATGTGTGAATCCTTGTCAAGGGGCGTGCGGTATTAACACTCTTTGTAACGTAGCACATCACACTCCAGTTTGTTTATGTACTGATGGATACGAAGGAAATCCTATGATATCTTGTCATCCACAAAAGAGCCGTTAGTAAAATTCTTTAGTATCAGTTATTTTTTATACTTTATTAAATACTGAAATACAGAGTGAAATATTTAATCTTAATTTTTTCAGCTCCGTTATATGACGGAAATCCGTGTATCCCATCTCCATGTGGGCCTTTCAGTCATTGTAAAGTAGTTGATGGGCATGGTGTTTGTTCTTGCCAAGAAGGATATGTAGGGTCGCCACCTTCCTGCAGACCAGAGTGTGTAATTAGTACTGATTGTCCCCAACATCAAGCATGTATAAAGCAAAAGTGTAAGGATCCATGTACAGGAACGTGCGGACTTAATGCAAGATGCCATGTTATAAATCATAATCCTATATGTACATGTAAAGCAGGATATACTGGTGATCCATTCGCTTCTTGCCAGTTGGAGCCAAGTAAGAACTTACCGATAAAAGAAATAAATATAAAACCAACATTAAAGAGTTTGATTTGTTTATTTTTGAGATTCCCATATGTTTTTATTTCTTACTCTATTACTTTGTCTACATATACATATCTTAATTTCAATTTCAATTTCAATTTCATGTATATTATATTCTATTTACTTATTTCTTTTTCTCTCTTAATGTGTTACTTTCTTTCTTAGAACCTATTTTCACGGGACCTAAAGGAAATCCATGCATACCTTCACCGTGTGGTCCATATTCTCAATGTAAAGTAGTCGGAGAAGCGCCTGCATGCTCATGCTTACCGAATTATATTGGTGTCGCACCAAACTGTAGACCTGAATGTTCTATCAATGCGGAATGCCCTGGTAATCTTGCATGCCAAAATGAAAAATGTGTAGATCCTTGTCCAGGCTCTTGTGGGTTCAATGCGGAATGTTCAGTAGCCAATCACGTTGCCTTATGTAATTGTATATCGGGATACACGGGTGATCCATTCAGTGGATGTTCGGTTGTTGAAAGTAAGTTTCCATTATGATTTATATTTGAAACGTTATATAACTACATGATAATTTATTTAGTAAAAATAATAATTTACAGGAACTCCGGAACCGCCACCGAATCCTTGCAACCCATCGCCATGTGGAGCAAATGCTCTATGCAAAGAAAGGAATGGTGTGGGCTCATGTACTTGTCTACCAGAATATTTTGGAGATCCATACACAGGCTGCCGACCAGAATGCGTATCAAATTCCGATTGCGACCGAAATAAGGCTTGTTCTAACAACAGATGCAAGGATCCATGCCCAGGTGCTTGTGGCATAAATGCTGAGTGCAGAACCGTCAATCATTCACCAACTTGTACTTGTTTAACGGGATATTCGGGAAATCCACTTACCAGATGTGAAATAGAAAGTAAGTTCCAAAAAACAATACTATTAATATAATAGACGACCTGTTGGTCATGACTAGCTGGTAATGCCCCTGCTCCTTGAACTAGGATTCTCGGTTTCAATTACCTTCCGGAACAGAAGTTTATGCCACTGGAAAGTGTTTCTTTCTGGTAATGTTTGTATTATAATTGAGTATTTTTGTGTGTATCTGTAAGTGGAGTTGTTTGCTATTAATTATATAAATTAACTTAACAATTTAAGGTATTCCTAATGTTATATTTTTTCTAACTGCTTATTGTTTTCAAGCTTAGATACTTTTGTGTTATCTACGAACTTGAAATTGTTTTTTTTTTTTTATTTTAAGCAAGAGCGTAGTTGTCCTTAACACATGGTATCTTAGTGTAGGAACTACGAAAAATTACTATTGCTTAAGATTGTACTTACTAAATAAATCAATTTTAGGTATTCTAGACATCGAACCACAAGTTAATCCGTGTCAACCGTCACCGTGTGGACCAAATAGTTTATGCCGCGTTATCAATGGTCATAGCGTATGCACTTGTGAAGTGGATTACATCGGTACTCCACCTACTTGCCGTCCGGAATGTATTGTTAGCTCTGAATGTCCTCAAGATAAGGCTTGCGTGAATAAAAAATGTGCAGATCCTTGTCCAAATACCTGTGGGGTAAATGCTCGTTGCCAAGTAGTAACGCACAATCCTATCTGTAGCTGTACACCAGGATTCACCGGTGATCCATTTACTAAATGTAGCCCTGAAGAAAGTAAGTTTTAGTAGATTACTTGTTTATTTTATTTTTATACATGTTATTAAATAAAAAATGACTAAATATTTCTTCTTAATTCTTTATAGGATTGGTGCCGACTAATCCTTGTTTACCCTCACCGTGTGGGCCAAACTCGGAATGCCGGGTAATAGGAGACCAAGCTGCTTGTTCTTGCCTACCTAATTATATTGGAAGAGTACCTAATTGTAGGCCTGAATGCACTATTGATGCTGAATGCCCAAGCAATACAGCTTGTATAAACGAACGTTGCAAAGACCCGTGTCAAGGTGCTTGTGGATTGAATGCCATTTGTTTAACCGTCAATCATAAAGCAATATGTAGCTGCCAGCAAGGTTTTACAGGAGATGCGTCTAGAAATTGTGTGCAAATTGTGATATCATGTGAGTATTATACCACCTGAAAACAATTTTGGACTTAAACTAGAAGCTATCATAATGATATTTTATATTATTTTAATTAAAACACCTATTATTATTACTGTTGTCCTTAAAATTGCTATATTATTATATTATCGACTTTTTTGAAATTTTAGCTACTGAAATGACACCAACATCAAGTCCATGCTCTCCATCTCCTTGTGGACCGAATGCTGAATGTCGAGAGCATAATGGTGCTGGGGCTTGTTTCTGCTCTGAAGGATATGAGGGCGATCCATACAACCAGCAAGGATGTCGCAGAGAATGTGAAAGTAATGATGAATGCCCTCTTAATTTGGCCTGCACCAGATTTAAATGTATTGATCCCTGCCCACGAACTTGTGGACAATTAGCACAATGTACTGTAGAGAAACACGTGCCTGTCTGTAGTTGTCCAGACGGCTATACAGGAGATCCTTTCTTCCAATGCAAACAAGTGCTTATGCAACGTAAGTATATTCCTAATTTATTAGCCATAATAAAAAAATATATGATGCAAGTTATGAAGGACCTTTTTGTGTTTTCACAAAAATAATCACGTACCTGTCTATTATTGGAATTTGGTGTTAGCTAGGAGAAAAAGCGCACCAAATAGTTTCGAACCCTTATTGAAATGATATTGAGGTATCGAAATTATTAATAAATTACATGACTTTAAATTACACGAATTCAAAAAGATGTCAAAAAATAAGATGACGGCCTACAGCCACTATTTTGTATTTGATTTTTATAATATTTAACCAACACCTATCCTATAAAATTACAAATGTTTTATTTAGTACTAGCTGTCTTGGCAAACTTTGTATCGCCTAACAACCGTGAATGTACTTTGTTGTTACTTTTAACTTTTATAGTTTTGGTAGGTTTAACAATTCAGAGACCAATAAATTCCCTCTCCTTCTACCTCCCGCTCCTCCTCCCACTCCCCTTTCCCCTGCCGCTCCCCCTCCCCTTCCCTCCCCATCCCCCTTATAAGCTTATATACAAATTTTCACCCTTTTTACTTCAAAACTGACGAAGTTGCGTACTAAGTTCCATACCCTAAATTAACCCTTGAAGGGATGATTTTCCAAAAAATGTGTTAAAATTAATTTTTGTTAATAACTATAAACTTACATAAAAAAATCATGTTTTTATCTTTAAAACTGACGAAGTTGGTTTGTATGAAAGTTACTTCCAACCCCTATTTTAACCCCTTAGGGGATGAATTTCCAAAAATCAGTAGCTTAAAGCCTTCCTCGATAAATTAACTATGCAACACAAAAATAATTTTTCAATTCAATCCAGTAGTTCCTGAGATTAGGGCATTCAAACAAACAAAATCTTTAGCTTTATAATATTAGTATAGATTGTATTAGCAACTTAAGTCATTCATTTTTGAATACTTTTTTAGCTACGCCGGTACAAAATCCATGTGAACCAACGCCTTGTGGACCAAACAGTCAATGCAGACAAGTTAATATGCAGGCTGTGTGCTCTTGCCTTCCCAACTACATTGGTTCGCCACCTTCATGCAGACCACAGTGTGTTGTAAATAGCGAATGCGATGCTTCTAAAGCATGCGTAAATCAAAAATGTGATGACCCGTGCCCTAACACATGTGGTTTGAGAGCACATTGCTTGGTAAAGAATCATAATCCTATATGCACATGTCCAGCGGGTATGACCGGAGATCCATTCAGTCAATGCTACAGTAAGTTTTAATGGCAGTTACCTATAACGAATATCATTATCAAACGTACAATATATTCATATTTGATGTTTTTTAAACAGATATTCCACCTACAACTGAGCGACCGCCATCTTGTACTCCATCTCCTTGTGGACCACACTCACGTTGCCAACTATTAGCTAGTGGACCAGCTTGTTCATGTTTACCTGGATATGTCGGATCGCCACCCTCTTGCCGTCCGGAATGTACTATCAACTCCGAATGCCCTGCATCACTGGCATGTGTTCGACAAAAATGTGAAGATCCTTGTCCAGGATCATGTGGAGTAGAAGCAAACTGCCACGTCTTAAATCATGTAGCGATTTGTGTTTGTAATGAAGGTTACACAGGAGATCCATTTTCAAGATGCCTGCCCATTAGTGAAAGTACGTATTATTATTTTATTTTTCTTTATGTTCTTAACTAAAAATATTTGATAAGATTAATTTACATTTTATATACATTCCAGCACCGACAACACAAACTCCATTAGATCCTTGTAACCCATCACCATGCGGACCAAACGCGCAGTGTGACAACGGATTTTGTACTTGTCTACCAGATTATAGCGGTAATCCATATGAATCCTGTAGACCTGAATGTACAGGAAGTCAAGAATGTCCACGAGATAAAGCCTGTTTTAGAAACAAATGTAGAGATCCGTGTCCTGGAGTCTGTGGTCAAAACGCAAAATGTGATGTAATTAATCATATACCAAGCTGTTCTTGTATAACCGATTACACGGGCAATCCGTTCACTCATTGTCAACCTGTAGAAAAAGATAAAGTATTACCGAGAGATCCATGCCATCCTTCCCCTTGTGGACCAAATAGTATATGTAGAAATACTGACAACACAGCAGTATGTGCTTGCATTGAAGGTTTTCAAGGATCTCCACCAGCTTGCCGACCCGAATGTATTGTTAGTTCGGAATGTCCATCGACAAAAGCATGTGTCAATCAAAAATGTATAAACCCATGTATTAATGCTTGTGGAGTGTCGGCTCGTTGTGAAGTTATTAACCATAGTCCTATATGTAGCTGTAATCTGGGACAAACAGGTGATCCGTTCAAAAGCTGTTACGATATAGTGGCTATACCGCCTTCAGAAACTGACGATGCTTGCACTCCTTCACCGTGTGGACCAAATTCACTGTGCATTGAGAGAAATGGAAAAGCAAATTGTAGATGTGTAGATGACTATGTGGGACAGCCACCGAATTGTAGACCAGAGTGTGTTATTAATCCTGATTGTCCTTCGAACCAGGCATGTATAAGAAACAAATGTGTTGATCCCTGTCCAGGGTCATGTGGCGTAAATGCAGATTGCATAATAGTTAGCCATACCGTTTCATGCATTTGTAGAGAAAAATATACAGGAAATCCATTCTTACAGTGCGTTCCCCAAGAAGGTAATATATTTTAATATAAGAAAAAAGTTTATGTTTTCGTTTCCATTGCGTATCACACACAGTATAACAATATCCTTTATTTCAGAAAATGTTGTTAAACCTTGTGACCCATCTCCCTGTGGTGCGAATGCAATTTGTACACAACGAAACGGCGCAGGCGCTTGTTCGTGCATGGATGGATACCAAGGAAATCCATATGAAGGCTGCCGACCTGAATGTGTTCTTAGCTCAGATTGCTCTGCGGATAAATCATGTATCAGAAATAAATGTGCTGACCCTTGTCCAGGAATTTGTGGTACTAATGCTGAATGTACTGTAATTAACCATGTTCCTTCTTGCGCGTGTCTCAAGGGCTATTCAGGAAATCCATTTGTTCAATGTAATAAAGTCGAACCAGTAGAAGAGGTAAGACCTTGCCAACCTTCACCATGTGGACCGAACAGTGTGTGTAGAGAAAATGGCGGACTAGCATCATGTGAATGTCTCCCAGATTATAGAGGAGCTCCTCCAGATTGTCGACCGGAATGTACAGTCAGTAGTGAATGTCCTTCAGATCGTGCTTGTCACAAATTGAAATGCGCTGACCCGTGTAGAGGAACTTGCGGAATCAACGCACATTGTCAAGTTATTAATCATAGCCCATTATGCAGCTGTCCAGCAGGAACAACTGGTGATCCATTCAGCAGATGTCAAGAAATCCAATTTACTGTTGAGGAACAAACAAAACCTTATCAGCCTTGTCAGCCAAACCCATGTGGTCCGTATAGTGAATGTCGACCGTTGAATGATTCCCCATCTTGTTCATGTATGGTGGGGTATATGGGCTCACCACCAAACTGTCATCCAGAATGCTTGGTGAATACGGATTGTCCATCACATCAAGCTTGTATTGCTGAAAAATGTAGAAATCCCTGCGAAGGTTCTTGCGGATACAGAGCAGAGTGTCGTGTACAAGACCATATACCTATATGTAGCTGTCCCTTGGGCCATTCTGGTGATCCATTTATACAATGTACAGAAGTAATTGGTAAGATATATTTTTATTATTTCTTTTTCATTATTATCTATCATATTTTTTTTCTACTTTTTTTGTTTTGCATTTCTTGAATAAACATAACTATTTTTATTTCAGTTACACCAACGCCCTCAGCAGACCCTTGCAATCCGTCACCTTGTGGAAGTAATGCCGTTTGTGACGCTGGATTATGTTCATGTACACCTGGTTACTTTGGAGACCCCTATTCAGGATGCAGACTGGAATGTAGCACTAACGGTGAATGCGCACCAACGCGTTCATGCCAGGGAGGCAAATGTGTAGATCCATGCCCAGGTGCCTGTGGCACTAGTGCTATTTGTTCAGTAAATAATCATATTCCATCATGTACTTGTCCACCCAATACATCAGGAGACCCCTTCTCATTCTGTACGGAAATTGTTAAATCAGGTAAAATACTTTCGTAATAATTCTTTATATTCATTGTACCTACCATTGTTTGAAAAAAAAATTTCATGTAATAATTATATTCGTTATTTTCAGAAGTAACGCCTATCTCGCCATGTTCGCCATCACCATGTGGCCCGTATAGTGAGTGCACGGTTAGTGCAAATGGCGCTGCGGCCTGCTCATGTCGAAAGGGACATATAGGATCTCCACCATCGTGCCGCCCGGAGTGTCTCGTCAGCTCAGAGTGTAAATTGCAACTCGCATGTATAGACCGCCGATGCCGCGATCCATGTGAGGGCGCTTGTGGTCGTGGTGCGCGATGCCAAGTTATCGCACATTCGCCAATTTGTACATGTAACGATGGATTTACTGGCGATCCCTTCACGTACTGTTATCCATTGCCAGGTGAAGTCATTAATAAACGCATTTTTTATATTATTTTTCATGAGGCATTAGTTTTCAACGTATTCATGGTTATTATGTTTCCTCATTCTAGCACTGCCACCTGAACCAATCGATCCGTGTCGACCATCACCTTGCGGACCAAATTCTCTTTGCGTAAATTCTGGAGATATACCTGCCTGCAGCTGTCAACCTGGTTTTATTGGATCTCCGCCGAACTGCCGACCAGAATGCACAATAAGTGCGGAATGTCCAGCAGCTCTTGCTTGTGTCGCTCAACGATGCAAAGATCCATGTCTGCAGGCTTGCGGTCCGCGTGCCATTTGTTCCGCTGTAGATCATCGAGCCACATGTGCGTGTGAACCTGGTTTAGAAGGCGATCCCTTCCAGGGTTGTACAACTCCTAAAGGTAAGTTTAATTACAACAAAAACTATAATAAATCACGATATGTACCAATTGTTTTTGAAGGATCAACATGTAAAATAAATTATCGAATAAAAGGTAAAGAAAGTTCACGGAATTTAACATGATTTAAAAGATATGAAATCAATATTTTTGAAGAAAAAGCGCACTAACCCCTGCTTCGCGAAGCGTGACAATTCATGCTTAAAATGTGTGCTTTTTTAAATACTGAAAATAAGATCACGGTTCACAAGGTATACTAATGTTACGAGAACGAAATTTTGCTGGTATCTTTTCTTTAGGACTGAGTGGCGACCATGCCCGCGACTTGGTTTAAAGGAAATTGTACTGGTATAATATTTGTTTTTACGCTTAATTGTAAAACGAAGGCAATCTGATGAGATGGTGAAGACATTTTTTTTAATACTCGTATAATAGATTTTGCTTCCAGAAGGGATGTAACATATTTTATAATTTTTTATGTGAAATTAATGCCTCTGCTTTTGACTGGAGCACGCGGAGATAACAAAGCACTTACAGTAAGCTTAGGTCGTTTTTTAAAATGGCCGCTTTTGGATGGTGCTGCTAAACGTCGCCGAAGCTGGATTAGAGTGGTCACTAAACGTCGCCGAGCCCAGTAAGCTTCGACTAACGCTTCGGACCAAGGAGATGCTTCTAAGGTAAATGCAGTTTTAGGTAAGTGAATATTTTCTGACTTTTTTAATGAACTATTTTCAGCTCCATTAAAGATGGAATATATTAATCCATGCGAACCGTCACCCTGCGGTTCAAATGCAGAATGCCGAGTCCAAGGAAATGCTGGCTCTTGTACGTGCCTGCCAGATTATTTCGGCGATCCTTATCAAGCATGTCGACCGGAATGTTTAGCAGATTCTGACTGCCCCTTGACATCTGCATGTAATAGGAATAAATGTATAGATCCTTGTCCAGGAGTATGTGGTTACAACGCAGATTGTTTTGTTACAAATCACAAACCTACATGTAACTGTAAATCTGGTTATACCGGCAATCCGTTGTCCATTTGTTCGATAGTACGAGGTAAGATTTGATGAAATAGATGAAATTTATTAAAAAGTACAGAATGGATATTAACATTTTAATTTTTTTTAGAATATGACATGTCTGTAATCAATGTCTGTAATCCATCACCATGCGGAGCAAATGCTATATGTAAAGAAGTAAATGGTCAACCAGTTTGTTCGTGTTTAACGAATTATATGGGATCTCCACCGAACTGTAAGCCTGAATGCATTGTGAATTCAGACTGTAAGCCCACAAAGGCCTGTGTTAATAATAGATGTGTTAATCCTTGCCCGAAGCCGTGTGGTCGTAATACAGAATGCAAAGTTATAAACCATAGCCCAGTATGCTCTTGTAGACAGGGCTATTCAGGAGACCCCTTCACTATTTGTTCTCTAACTCTTCGTAAGTATAACAATGGATAAATGAATGCGTGTAAAAATGTATAATATGAATGATTTTATATTTTTTATTTTATTTTCTAGATATAGCTCCAATTGTGGCTGACAAATCAAATCCATGCCTTCCATCCCCATGTGGTCTTTATGCAGAATGCCGCAATATTGAAGGATTGGCATCCTGTTCTTGTTTACCGACATATACTGGCTCACCTCCTTACTGTAAACCTGAATGTATTGTACACTCAGATTGTCCAAGCAATCAAGCGTGCATTGCAGAGAAGTGCAGAAATCCTTGTGATGGTTCATGTGGATTATACGCTAAATGTTTCGTCACTAATCACGTGCCCGTATGTATTTGCGCCGATACGTTCACTGGCGATCCGTTTAGAGAATGTTCACCAATACCATACAAAGGTATGTTAATATTCGAATAAGCCTACGTTATCTCATTAGGTTGATTATTTTTTTTTTTTTTTTTGGTAAATTTTTCTACTGTTATTTTTTTAGATGAATCGCCGCCTACAGCCTTTGATCCTTGTGAACCCAATCCCTGCGGTTCAAATACAGAATGCAGAAATGGAGCATGTTCATGCTTAGCAGGCTATCATGGTGATCCATACCTCGGCTGTAGACCAGAATGTGTATACAGTTCTGATTGTCCTCAAGACAAAGGTTGCCAACGAAACAAATGCGTGAATCCTTGTATTGGAACCTGCGGAGTCAATGCTATTTGTGATGTTAATAATCATGTACCAATGTGCAGCTGTCCCAAGGGAATGAGCGGTAATGCTTTTGTGGAATGCCGTCCTTTTGCAGGTTAGCATTACTTTTGATTTAAACTTAACTTAGTGTTTTGACATTAACATTATTCATATTTTTAATTACAAAATTCCTCCCTTTTTAGTTGCTAACGTCAGTCCATGCAATCCGTCTCCTTGCGGGCCGAATAGTCGATGCCAACAATCAAATGGACAATCTGTTTGCTCATGCATACCGGGATATCGCGGCAGCCCCCCAACATGCAGACCAGAATGTGTTGTTAGCCTCGAATGCTCATTGAAAGAAGCTTGTAACAACCAAAAATGTGTGAATCCTTGTATTGGTGCTTGTGGAGTAGCCGCCATATGTGATGTCATAAATCATAACCCAATTTGTACTTGTCCTCCATCATTTACCGGAGATCCTTTTGTCAGATGCTCTATTGTCGGTAAGTTTAGTATAACAGTATGTAATGTTTGTATAGAATAATATATAAACTAAATAATGGTTGAAGTTTATGTGCATTAACTCATTTATAAAATAACTTATTTTCAGTGGAAACTCCACCTCAAGTAAATCCCTGCGATCCATCTCCTTGTGGGCCTCATTCCATCTGTAGAATAAGCGGAGAAAGTCCAGTGTGTGCCTGTGTAGCTGGTTTTAAAGGCACACCGCCTAATTGTAGACCAGAATGTATAAGTAACAGTGAATGCGAATATAATTTGGCTTGCTCAAATCAAAAGTGTGTCGACCCATGTATAGGAAGTTGTGGAAGTAACTCGGAATGTAGAGTAGTCAGTCATTCGCCTATGTGCATATGCCAATCTGGATACACTGGTGATCCGTTTTCCCAATGTAATCCACTAGCATTAATGGAACCAAATGAAATATTGAATCCATGTTCTCCAAGTCCTTGTGGTGCCAATGCCATATGCAGAGAACAAAATGGAGTAGGTGCTTGTCAATGTCAAGAAGGCTATTCAGGAAATCCATATGAAGGATGTAGGCCAGAGTGTGTTGTCAATTCTGACTGTCCCCTTAATAAAGCATGCTCACGATTGAAATGTGTCGATCCTTGTCCAGGCACTTGTGGTTCTAATGCATTATGTCAAGTAAATAATCACATGCCCAATTGTATTTGCCTACCTGGATACACTGGAAATCCATTTAGCCATTGTAACATCATGCAAGAACGTAAGTCTGAAATCAATATCTTCTATGTACTTGATACACACTTACACAATTTATGACATTAATTTGATTATAACGATAACAATTTTAACTTTTAGCAGCTGAAGTTCTAGTCAGAAACCCTTGCAGTCCATCACCTTGTGGAGCCAATAGCCAATGCAAAGAAATAAACAGTCAAGCAGTATGCTCTTGTTTGCCTAATTTCGTGGGCGCGCCGCCTAATTGTCGTCCGGAATGTATGGTTAGCTCGGAATGTTCCACGCACTTGGCTTGTGTAAATCAAAAGTGTGCTGATCCATGTGTCGGTAGTTGTGGTGACAATGCTAACTGTAACGTTATAAATCATAGTCCTATATGTGTTTGCAAGCAGGGATTAACCGGAAATCCATTTACAAGATGTTATCCTATAAAAGGTACAATATTAAGTGTCATTTCTTAATCTATTTTATACTATTCTATACATTTTTAACATTTCGAATATTAAAAATGTAGACTGAAATTTATATATTTATTTTGTTTCAGTTTCACAACAACCTGTTAATATACCCTCGTCAGATCCATGTCTACCGTCGCCCTGTGGGCTATACGCAGAGTGTCGCAATGTAGGTGATGTCCCATCGTGTTCTTGTCAACTGGGTTATATTGGTAGCCCACCAAACTGTAGGCCTGAATGTACAATAAATTCTGAATGTCCTAGCAACCAAGCTTGCATTAACGAAAAATGTCGCGATCCTTGTCCAGGTGCATGCGGGTTGAACGCGCAATGCACTGTATTCAATCATATTGCACAATGTAGTTGTTTAGAACGTTTCAAAGGAGATCCATTCGTTCAATGTACCCCAACGCTCCAAGACGACGGTAAATATAAATATTTCATAAATTTAATAGTGTATTAAATGTAATATTAAAATGATATACACCGTGTTCCTGAGGTTGTGCACGAACTTCGGCCTGTTATTCAGACCATTAAATTGATCAACTTTCGTTATGGATTCATTATTGAAATTTTTATTATTTTTTATTTTTCATTTTCATACAAACTAAATACTTGAACGTGAATTGCCTAATGTGTAATCTCTTTACGCAAGCTGGCAATGTCGCATTATGATTGATATAAAACTTTGACATTAGTAAACTTTTATTGACGTTAACAATTATTTCTCATCGATTTTGCTGTCTGTGTTACCAGTGACATTAACAAAACCAAATAGGTAATAATACTAGTTCGAAAAGTTTTACGATGTTTGTTTACTTTAAGGCCTATTTAGACGGAGAGTTTCTAGTATCTATCGTACACTACTATCACTAGTAATAATCGCGATAACATTATCGTATCAAATGTTTACATACAGGAAAGAACTAAATTCTCACCTACGATTATCTCATATGACATTCGTAACTTATCGATCAAGGCGATAATTTCCTACGTCTATTTAGGTACACATTGTACGTAAGATTACTTACGACAATCTCGACTTGTATTCGACTTACATTTTTCAAATTCATACGTGTATCATACAAGACGGTTGAAAACGTTTTGAGTGCGAGATTTGTCATTGGAGTTAAGTTTACAATCAATATTCCATTGCGTGGAAATTGTCGTCAAATAGCGAGAGGTGTAAATGTAAGAAAGATTTTTTTTATTAATTCGATCGTGGCTTCTTCGAGACGAGAAGCTCTCCGTCTAAATGGGCCTTTATTGACAAGTCAAGCCAATAATGGCATGACATTTAAAATGAAACAAGTATAGTTTGAATGAGTATGACCGTACTGAGCGGCAACATAGCACAAATAAAGACCCTTTTACAATGTACACCCATATTAAATGGAATTACCAATAACTTAAAAACTAAGCTTTATAATGCACTAGTACCTGTATAAGATATATTTAGTAAATGCTATAGAATCATTTGGTAAAGTTTGTGCACAACCTCAAAAACACCCGGTATAAATATTTAAATATCATTTAGGTTTTCTTTGTGTTTATTCTCATACCTACGTTTTAATTGCAGATATTATTACCGAACTGGATCCATGCAATCCTTCTCCATGTGGACCAAACTCTTTATGTAATGATGGAGTATGTACGTGCTTGCCTCAATATCATGGTGATCCTTATTTCGGTTGTCGTCCAGAGTGTTTAGTAAACACAGATTGCCCTCACGATAAGGCTTGTCTTAGAAGTAAATGTGTGGATCCCTGCATAAATACATGTGGCAAGCAGGCTCTGTGTAACATATTCAATCACATACCCATGTGTACGTGTCCTCAAGGATTCTCAGGCAATGCTTTCCTGGAATGTCGACCTGTAGTAGTTACCGAATTCATCGATCCTTGCAACCCATCACCTTGCGGACCTAACAGTCGCTGTAGAGATATAAATGGCCAGGCAATATGTACATGTTTACCTGGTTATAAGGATGCACCACCAACTTGTAGACCCGAGTGTACATCTAGTGCGGAATGCCCACTAAACAAAGCATGCTCTGGTCAACAATGCATTGATCCGTGCAGAGGCAACTGCGGTACTGGAGCTAAATGTCAAGTGATTAATCATAACCCAATATGCTCATGCCCCACTGGATTTACTGGAGACCCATTCATTAGATGTATAACTCAAGGTAAAGACGTAGTTTTTATTTTGCTTTACAGAAAATTAGTAAAATTATTAACACTAAATTTAGTCGTCCCTGATCTGAAAATTTAATAATAAAAGCTGTGGAAGATTATTGGATGAGGGCGTCGAAAACAGTTTATTAAAGGTTAATGTTTTCTTAACAAAGCTTCATAAACATAATAATTTTGTATTTAATATAAGGTAAATCTCTTTTTCAGATGTGGAGCCTATCAAATACGTAAATCCCTGTGAACCTTCACCTTGCGGTCCAAACTCGGTTTGCAAAGAAATTAATGATAGTCCATCCTGTGCATGCCTCGATAACTTTATGGGTACCCCGCCAAATTGCCGCCCGGAATGTATTGCTAATTCTGAGTGCCCCAATGAATTAGCATGTATCAATCAAAAATGTAAAGACCCCTGTCCTGGCTCATGTGGCACCGGAGCTGAATGCAAAGTTGTAAGCCACGCTCCGCAATGTTATTGCCAACCAGGCTTTACAGGAGATGCTTTCATTGGATGTAAAGTTTTAGATGTGCCTCTTGCACCCTGCAATCCATCGCCGTGTGGACCAAATGCGTTGTGCAAAGAATTAAGGGGTGCAGGCTCTTGTGTGTGCTTGCCAGATTTTATTGGAAATCCATATGAAGGATGTCGTCCTGAATGCGTTGTAAATTCAGATTGTCCCATAAGCTTGGCATGTATTCAAAATAAATGTAAAAACCCTTGTAGCAACATATGCGGGCGAAATGCTGTATGTAATGTTGTAAATCACACGCCTCTGTGTGAGTGTCTTCCAGGTCTAACAGGTAGCCCTTATCAAGGTTGTTTTGAAAAAATACAAGGTAGGCGTAACATTTTTACTTACCAAACAATTTTAATTTAAATGTTATATAAATTATAAACAATCTAATCGTCTTTATTCTTTTTTTAAGAAATACCTGCTGTGTTCAAAGATCCATGCGTCCCATCGCCCTGTGGACCTGATAGCTTATGCAAAGTATTAAACGATCAAGCAGTGTGCACTTGTGAAATTGGTTACCTAGGTACACCTCCCTCTTGCAGACCTGAGTGTGTTGTTAGTTCAGAGTGTACCCAACAGCAAGCATGCATTAACCGAAAATGTAAAAATCCATGTGAAAGAGTTTGTGGACTAAACACTGATTGTAAAGTTATAAACCATAGCCCAATCTGCACATGTCAGTCGCTATATACGGGGGATCCTTTCAGTCGATGTTACAGAATCCCAGGTACTTAATACAATACAATACAATAGAATCTCTCTTTATTGTACACCAGTAAAGTAATAAAAAATTACAAAATGTCTTAATTAATACACAAGGTGACTTATGTATAATTAATCTCCTCATTTTTGTGTTTGTGTTTGTACTATTCTTGCTCAAATATTCTTAATTACGAGTAAAATATACGTAATAATAAATTTCATTTCAGTTTCAGATGTTGTCACTCCTTCTGTAAATCCTTGTCTACCGTCACCTTGTGGACCTTTTTCACAATGCCGCAATGTAGGAGAATCACCTTCCTGCACATGCCTTCCTCAGTATCATGGAAGCCCACCAAACTGTCGACCGGAATGTTCTATTAATACCGACTGTCCCAGTGATAAAGCATGTATTAATGAAAAATGTATCGACCCATGTCCTGGTTCTTGTGGTATAAATGCTGTATGTAGAGTTCAGAGCCATATTTCAATTTGCACCTGTATCGACGGATACACTGGAGATCCTTTCAACAACTGCGTTTTGAAACCCCTGAAAGGTACTTGTTATTACCTTCTTTCGTATGGAATCCTTTCTTCTGATATTTATGTATTTATCAGAAACTAAACAATATAATAATAATTTAATAATTTTAATAATTTACTACATGTTGTTCTTTGTGTTAACCAGACCCAGAGCCAATAAATCCATGCAATCCATCACCATGTGGACCCAACGCTGTTTGTAATGACGGCGTTTGTACTTGCTTGCCGGAATATAACGGCGATCCATATTTCGGTTGTCGTCCTGAATGCACAAGCAGCTCGGAATGTTCTATGGACAAGGCTTGTGTCAAACAGAAGTGTATTAATCCATGCATCAACACATGCGGTATCAATTCTAACTGCGAAGTTGTAAAACATATGGCTATCTGCGTTTGTCCTCCGAAAACAACAGGAAATGCTTTTGTTCAGTGCAAGCCAATAAGAGGTAAATAACTAATTATTAACATTTTTATCATGTACTCTAAATTTGAATTGTTTTTGAATTTAATGATTATGGTTATTTAATGTTAACTTTAAATATTTAATGAGAATGTGAACTTGAAATTTTTTCCAGGCGTTATTCCTTCAAATCCATGCCAACCAAGTCCTTGTGGGCCATTCAGTCAATGTAGAGAATTTAATAATCAAGCAGTTTGTTCTTGTATGGACTCCTATCTCGGTGCACCTCCATCATGTCACCCAGAATGTACTACTAGTTCAGATTGTCCATCAAATAAGGCATGCAGCAATCAAAAATGTATAAATCCTTGCCGTGGTGCATGTGGTGTAGCAGCTCAATGCCAAGTCATCAATCATAATCCAATATGTTCTTGCCCCACTGATCTGACTGGTGATCCATTTACACGATGTATTTCAAAACGTAAGTTGTACTGTTGTAGAATCCAGGATTTTAAGAATATTGAAGAGAGGAGTAATAACACCTCTTTAATAAATATATATATGTTTTTCAGCCATTTCTGAACCTGCAGTTGCCGTAAACCCTTGCCAACCTTCACCTTGTGGACCAAATTCTATCTGTCAACAAACAGGCGGAGAATTACCTTCATGTCAATGTATGCCTGATTTTATTGGCTCACCTCCGAATTGTCGCCCTGAATGCGTATCAAATAGCGAGTGCGCTCCGCATAAGGCTTGCATAAATAGAAAATGTCAAGACCCTTGTGTTCAGGCTTGTGGAATAAATTCCGAATGTAGGGTTGTAAGCCATACCGCAGTATGTATATGCCCAGATGATTATACTGGCGATGCAGTCATTCAGTGTACAAAAAATCCTGTAATTCCCGTTGAATCATTGTCACCTTGTACACCTTCACCCTGTGGACCTAACGCAGAATGTAAGGAGCAGTCTGGTGCGGGCGCTTGTCTATGCGTTCACGGTTATTTTGGAAACCCTTACGAAGGATGCCACCCAGAGTGCTCAGTTAACTCGGATTGCCCGAGCAATAAAGCATGTACAAGAAATAAATGTATTGACCCCTGTCCAGGAACCTGTGCAATAAATGCTGACTGTCAAGTAGTAAATCACTCCCCATTGTGTACATGTCGCCCACAGTATATTGGCGATCCATTTAGGCAATGTACTCCTAAACGTAAGTAGTAGATATACTGATAAAAATACTAGATTCATTAAGGATTGTGCAAATTTCATATTATCGAATGAATCATAATAACTGTACGATTTTTTTTTGTTTTTAGAAGAAGAACCAATATATACAAATCCATGTCAACCATCTCCGTGCGGGCCAAATAGTCAGTGTCAAGTTACAAATGGCCAAAGCGTGTGTTCTTGCTTGCCGGAATACAGAGGTTCTCCACCAAACTGCAGACCGGAATGTGTTGTTAGTTCGGAATGTCCGACTGACAAGACCTGCAGAAACCAAAAATGTGTATCACCTTGTCCAGGGCCATGTGGATTAAATTCAAAGTGTAGAGTTATAAACCATAGTCCCATTTGCACTTGTGACGAAAAATACACGGGCGATCCATTCTCTAATTGTTACAGAACTCCAGGTATTTCTATGAAAACATCAAAACGTTAATTTTAATATGTACCTATTTATTTAATTTCTTATACTCATGCTTACTATTTTAGCACCAGTTCAAGCAGTTATAGAGAGAGATCCTTGTGTACCTTCACCTTGTGGTCCAAACTCTATTTGCCAGAATCTGCGCGGTATCCCGTCATGTTCATGTATGCCAAACTTTGAAGGCAGCCCTCCGAACTGTAGGCCGGAATGCACGATAAACGAAGAGTGTGCTAGCAATCTTGCTTGTATAAAACAGAAATGCATCGATCCATGTCCAGGCTCGTGCGGCATTAACGCTAATTGTCACGTTATGAATCATGTCGCAGTTTGCAGTTGCATTGAAGGTTTCGAAGGAAATGCCTTTATACAGTGTAATCCTAAACCTTTACAAGGTCAGTAAACATATATTATATTAAATATTTTTTATGTTCATTCATATTTTTACACAATCGTTTACATTAAGTTAATTATTGCTTAAGACATGTTTTATTATCATTAATATACAAAAAATATTTCAAAAAAACATATTGAATATATCATTTTGCATATAAAATAATATATTACATATTTAATAATAGGAATATTAACAATATACAATAATCTCTTACAGAAGAAACCGATTTATGTAATCCTTCGCCTTGCGGTACAAATGCTGTATGTAACAATGGGCAATGTAGCTGTATTCCTGAATTCCACGGAGACCCATATAGTGGATGTCGTCCCGAGTGTGTACAGAGCTCGGACTGCGACAGAGATAAAGCATGCATGAATAATAAATGCCAAAATCCTTGTCCTGGTACTTGTGCACTAAATGCTGTATGTAATGTATTTAACCATATTCCTATGTGCAGCTGTCCTGAACGGATGACCGGCAATGCTTTTGTAGAATGCAGAATTATCTCAGGTACCCGTGTTATTTTTCTGCGCTGCAGAATTTATTTATGCATTTATTTTAGGTTCAATTATCATGACGTTACTTTGTTTTTTCAGAACCCATACAAAACAATCCTTGTCAACCTTCTCCTTGTGGCCCTAACAGTCAATGTAGAGAAGTAAATGGCCAGGCAGCGTGTTCCTGTGCTCCTCAGTACATCGGTTCTCCTCCTGCATGTCGGCCTGAATGCGTAATAAGCGCCGAATGTTCTTTAGACCAAGCTTGTAGTAATCAACGTTGTATCAATCCTTGCATAGGAGCATGTGGTGTGAATGCCGAATGCAAAGTAGTCAATCACAATCCAATATGCACATGTCCTGGATTATACTCAGGCGACCCATTTTCTCGGTGCTTTCAATTACGTAAGTATTATATGTATATGAAATTATACATTTTAGTAAATATCTGCTTTTAACGTGAATAGAAATATTTAGTAAATATTTTCGTTACAGCTGAAAAATTGCCGGAACCCATCAACGTATGCACACCTTCTCCATGCGGTCCAAACTCATTATGCAAGGATGTAAACGGAGTGCCAACATGCACATGTTTAGAAAATTATCGTGGTCAACCACCACATTGCAAACCAGAATGCACCAATAACGAAGATTGCTCTCCTCACTTATCTTGTGTGAATTTGAAATGTGTGAATCCATGTGAGGGGATCTGCGGTGCTTATGCTGAGTGTAGAGTGGTTAGCCACTCTCCAATTTGTATTTGTTCCAACGGATACACAGGAGACCCGTTCACTGGCTGCGTACGCGAGCCTCTATATACGGAGCCTGTTACTACACCTTGTTCACCTTCCCCTTGCGGATCTAATGCTTTGTGCAAAGAAAAATATAACGCTGGATCATGTACGTGTATTGAAGGTTACATAGGTAATCCTTATGAGGGTTGTCGACCTGAATGTGTAGTAAATACTGATTGTCCATCGAACAGAGCATGTTCTAACAATAAGTGCGTGGACCCTTGTCCTGGGAGCTGCGGAACCAATGCCGAATGCCAAGTAGTGAACCACGCGCCTTTGTGTTCCTGTATCAAAGACTATACAGGAGACCCATTCAGATATTGTGTATATCAAGGTATATATTATTTGATATATATTTACCATTTCTGTTTATATTTAACTTAAAGGTATCACAATTCATTAATATTTTGTTTTCATTTTAGAAGAACCTATTAGAGCACAAGCAGACGTTTGTTATCCATCACCTTGTGGTCCGAACAGCCAGTGTAAGAATGTAAATGGTCAAGCGGTATGCTCTTGTCAAGTAGAATATATAGGATCCCCACCGAATTGCCGTCCAGAGTGCGTAGTGAGCTCAGAATGTACGCATGACAAAGCTTGCATAAACAATAAGTGCATAAACCCATGCCCTAAACCTTGCGGTATCAATAGTAACTGTAAGGTGATAAACCATAGCCCGATATGTTCGTGTAAGTCCTCATATACTGGAGATCCGTTTACGATTTGTACTCCTGTTCAACGTAAGTACTAGATTAAAACATTCTTAAATATTTAAAATAAATGTTTGAAAAGAAATGCAAAATATCCTTTTTACTTTCAGTTGAACAACCGCCTGCAGAAAATATTAATCCTTGTGTCCCATCACCGTGCGGACAGAATGCCGAATGCAGAGTTATAGGGAATACGCCATCATGCTCATGTTTAGTTAATTATATTGGTAGTCCACCTAATTGCCGACCGGAATGTTCTATACACTCAGACTGTGCAAGTGATCGCGCCTGTATTAACTCGAAATGTGTTGACCCTTGTCCGGGCTCCTGTGGTCTATATGCTACGTGCCATGTCCAGAATCACATACCAATATGTACTTGCCTTGAAGGTTATATTGGTGATCCGTTTACTAGCTGTAAATTACAAATATTAGAAGGTAGGTACATTTTATTTATTTACTTAAACTTTATTGATTCATACATTGATAATGGGCGGACTTAATACCTAGTGACATTTTCTACTTCTTCTAATTATGAAAAATTGAAGATGAAACATTTTGGGTTAAAATTTATTATACATATTTAGGAATGAAGATATATATATATTGGAGCTGGGCTGGGTTGAAGGTATTTATTCGTATGTTCAGATCATCTCTATAAACCATGTATGAAAGAGCACTTCAGTACTATGAACATGGATCTCTCTCTGTGGGCGTAGTTATATGTCAGGACTGCCAGGATACTAAATAAAACACATAATTCGACAGGCACAAGGATACTATTCGTTTATTGTCTGATAACACCAGGTTTTATCAATTCAACATTATTTAGTTTTACTTTGATTCCGCGGTCCTACCAGTCTGTCTACCTTAATGACAGTTCTCTTTTTCTTAATTTGATAGATCAGTACAAACTTATCTTAGGCGCTCCGACACATACATTTATATTAATTATTAATTTATTTTAGTTGAGTCGAGTGTAGTTGACGTTTGTTCAAACGTGCGCTGTGGTTCCAACGCTGAATGCATCAACGGGCAGTGTCAATGCTTACCAGAGTTCCATGGAGATCCTTACTTCAACTGCAGGCCTGAATGTATATATAGCACCGACTGTGATCAAAGTAAGGCCTGCGTGCAAAGGAAATGTGTCGACCCATGTATTGGAGCATGTGGCCAGAATGCAATTTGCCAAGTAGTTAATCACATCCCAATGTGCAGTTGCGACCATGGTTTTACTGGAAACGCCTTCGTCGTTTGTAATCCGGTTAAAAGTACGTAGTGGTCAAAATCATGAGGTATATTGTTAAGTTTAAATATACAGTAATTATTAAACTTTACTTTATTAAATTACAGCAGTACCGATTGCAGACCCATGTAGTACGGCTGTGTGTGGACAGAATAGTCAGTGTCGTGAGATAAATAAACAAGCTGTTTGTTCATGCTTGCCTACTTATTTGGGTGTACCACCGGCTTGTAGACCAGAATGCGTAGTAAGTGCTGAATGCCCCCAAAACAGAGCTTGTTCAAATCAAAAGTGTATCAATCCATGTCTTGGAGCGTGCGGATTGAGATCAACATGCGAAGTGATAAACCACAATCCGGTGTGTGCTTGTCCAGCTGCTCATACTGGAGACCCTTTCATCGGATGTACACCAATATCAAGTATGTTCATTTATTTGAATTCTCCTTTTAATATTGCCTTATTCTGATATAGCGAAGTTTGTATTTATGTTGATTGCTAACGTATTCTGATATTCTTGCATCGTCTTTTTCAGGTTCACCTTCTGTTGCTATTAACCCATGTCAACCCTCACCCTGTGGACCAAACTCAATTTGTAATGAGATTAATGGATCCCCTTCGTGTACTTGTATGCCTGAATATAAGGGCCAACCGCCATATTGCAAACCAGAATGTATTAGCAATAGCGAATGCCCAACACATTTAGCTTGCATTAATCAAAAATGTAAAGATCCATGTACACGCGCTTGCGGTGCAAATGCCGAGTGCCATGTTGTTAGTCACTCTGCTATGTGTGTTTGCCCGCCAAGTTACAAGGGAGATCCTTTCACACAGTGCTCGCTACAAACTGTGGTCGAAATATTAACACCTTGTTCACCGTCTCCTTGCGGTCCAAATGCAATATGCAAAGAACAAAATAAAGTAGGCTCATGTATTTGCAATGAAGGTTACTTTGGAAACCCTCACGAAGGCTGTCGTCCAGAATGTGTGAGTGATTCTGATTGTCCAGGGAATAGAGCTTGCATTGGTAATAAGTGCCAGGACCCTTGCCCGGGAACATGTGGAGTAAATGCAGAGTGTACAACAGTTAACCATTCACCTACTTGTACATGTATAATTGGATATACGGGTGATCCGTTCCGACGATGTACAAATATTCCAAGTAGGTTTAATTGTTTTTTATCGCTAAAGTTTTATTTATTTTATTTTAATTGATTTTAAAACTAAATGACTAATACATCTGTTGCAGTTGAAGCAGTCCCGCCAATTAACGTTTGTTTCCCGAGCCCTTGCGGACCAAACAGTCAGTGTCGTGTATCCAACGATCAAGCTGTTTGTAGCTGTTTACCCGAATTTATCGGTGAACCGCCATCTTGCAAACCTGAATGTGTACTTAACACGGAATGTCCCTCTGATAAAGCTTGTGTCAATCGAAAATGTATCAATCCTTGTCCTGGTCCCTGTGGTCAACAAGCCGAATGTCGAGTTTTCAATCATAATCCCATATGTAGTTGTATCGGAGGTTACATTGGAGATCCATTTACAAGATGTTATGCGAAGCCAGGTAAAATTTATTCATTCACATTATTTTTATCTGTATTAAAGGTATACCAAATTTCATAATTAAAAGTTAATTTTTATTATGACAACATAACTTTTCTTGTGGAAATAGGCTAATGAATGTGTATAAGTTTGGAAAAAAAACGCTTCACACTCATAGCCCCACACTAGGATTCTCTGTGTCGTGGGTGCCATGGACAACACACTAGACAAGGACATTTACATCCAGGCCGAGAACAGAAATTCAAACTCATCATTCAAATTTCCGCCTTTCTGGGAATCAAACCGAGGACCCTCGGTGCGGCGATCCGGCATGGTAACCATTGCGCCACATGGGTCGCCAAATTTTCAAAATCAAAATTTGGAATTTCTTTAAAAACATGATTTCAATATATTCATTTCCATTTTCGTTATTTTAGCACCTTTACCACTTCTGGAGGATACAAGAGATCTCTGTGTACCATCACCGTGTGGCAGCCATGCAGTGTGCCGTGACATAGGTGGGCAAGCTTCTTGTTCGTGTTTGCCCGGCTATTTTGGAAGTCCTCCCAATTGTAGGCCAGAATGTGTAACAAATCAAGAATGCATAAGTTCTATGGCCTGCGTTAATGAAAAATGTAGGGACCCTTGCCCTGGATCTTGTGGACAAAACGCTCGGTGTTCTGTCATAAAACATATTGCAATTTGTACATGCCAGGAAGGATATCAAGGGGATCCATTCACTGCATGCATTTTAAAACCAATCGAAGGTAATTATTCGTAAAATAATAATATTAAACATTTTATCGGAAATGTTATAATGTAATTACCTAATTTTAACCAGAGAAATAAAAAAAATTGAACTGATTTCAGAGCCGATTCCTACCGATCCATGTAATCCATCACCATGTGGATCTAATACTCGTTGCAATAACGGAGAATGCTTCTGTTTGCCTGAATATATTGGAGATCCATATATTGGTTGCCGGCCCGAGTGTACAATTAGTACGGATTGTCAAAAAAATCAGATTTGCGTTAGGAAAAAATGTGTAAATCCATGCCCTGATACCTGTGGAACAAACGCGATGTGCGAGGTTATCAACCACGTACCAATGTGTAGTTGTCCGACAGGATTTACTGGCAATTCATTTGTATCATGTAACGCAGTTCAAGGTAATTTTTTAATTTATTATTTATTAAATTTATTTGAAAATACTTGAAATAATGATTTTTTTCATTAAAAATTTGACGCAATTAATTATTATGATACTTTTCATTTGAATTTTAATAATTTAATTTAATTTCTAACATTGCAGTTCCTTTAGCGACAAATCCATGTAACCCTAGTCCTTGTGGGCCAAACAGTCAATGCCGAGAAATAAACAGTGTGGCTGTGTGTTCTTGTTTACCGGATTATTCAGGAAATCCTCCAACATGTCGACCTGAATGTACCACAAGCTCTGAATGTCAACTAGATAAAGCTTGTAACAATTATAAATGTATTAATCCATGCAAAGGAGCATGTGGTGTAAGTGCACTCTGTGAAGTCGTGAATCACAATCCGATTTGTTCCTGTCCAAGAGACTTTACTGGAGATCCGTTCAGTAGATGCATACCTAAACGTACGTATTTAATTATTATATTTTGTTAACTTCCTGTCTTCTAGACTTCAGTTATCAACTGTTCAGAAACATGGGTCACTTTTTTGTAAATTTTAAGATACCTGTGAATAAAGATTATTATTTTGCAGCTCTCGAAATTCAACCACAAATTAATCCTTGTTTGCCGTCACCGTGTGGACCTAATTCAGTCTGTCAAACACTGAATGACTCACCTTCCTGTACCTGCATGCCTCAATTTATCGGATCTCCACCAAATTGTCGACCAGAATGTTCAAGTAACAGTGAATGTCCGAATCACTTAGCATGTATGAATAATAAATGTGCAGATCCATGCATAGGCGCATGTGGCTCAATGGCACAATGCCGAGTAGTCAGCCATACTCCTAATTGCGTATGTCCACAAGGATATATTGGAGATCCATTTGTATCCTGTAACCTACAAATAAACGAACCATTAGAAATTATTTCACCGTGTAGACCGTCTCCTTGTGGAAGCAATGCTATTTGTAAAGAACGCAATAATGTCGGTTCATGTATTTGTTCATCTGGATACTTCGGTAATCCCTATGAAGGATGTAGACCTGAATGTACAGTAAACTCCGATTGCCCTTCGGACAAAGTATGTCAGCAAAATAAATGTCATGACCCCTGTCCTGGCACATGTGCAACAAATGCCCAATGTCAAACTGTGAATCATGCACCCATATGTACCTGCCTCCCTGGATATACTGGAGATCCGTTCCGAAACTGTTATTATAAACAAGGTAAGAATAATATTCCAGCTGTGTCAAGTAAACATTACTTACATTTAGTGTCCGACCGAAGGTGCAATTCTGGCCGAAGCCGAAGCCGAAGCCGATTAATCGGTATTCACCAAAACCTTCGGCCGAAGCCGAAGCCGAAGGTGTCATTGACCTTGAGAAATACGATAGTTACTTTGATCTCAGAATATACTAGATACATATTGTGAGAGCTTTAGAGATTTAGCCCAATAACGAGCCGAGTGACCAACATATACAAGTAGGTAATAAAATATTGTCAAAAATAAAAGTTTCAAATATACAATGTTAATTAAATATTTATTTACTTAAAGTAATTTTAACAAAAATAATCAAATAATCAGTCACATTTTTTTTAATTTATTAGATACTTATTAGATTTTAAGACGCGCTCTCAAACTTGTTTTGACTCGTTTAGTTTACTAACTGCGATTCGTTAATCGTTTGGGCCGGTGCGGCGGCGCGGCGAAACTCTGCTGCTCTGCACACTCTCCGCCTCGCTCTAGCATCGTTCAGTAAATTTCAATATTTGACAACTAGCAAACCTTCGGCTTCGGCCAAACCTTCGGCAAATTTTTGGCCGAAGCCGAAGATTTGGCCGAAGGTGCTTTTTTGGCCGAAGGTGGCCGAAGCCGAAGCCGAAGCCGAAGCTTCGGTCGGACCTACTTACATTACACTACACACGTACAATAATGTTTTCTTTTTATTTCACAGAAATAGAATCACCATCTGATCCCTGTATTCCATCACCATGTGGCCCGAACAGTGTATGTAAAGTAAGAAATGAACAAGCGCTTTGTACTTGTATGCCGGAATATCAGGGTTCACCCCCTAATTGCAGACCAGAGTGTATAATAAGTGCCGAATGTCCGACAAATAAAGCATGTGTGTCTCAGAAATGTATTGACCCATGTGTTAACCAATGTGGACAAAATACCAAATGCCTTGTGGTTAATCACAGTCCAATTTGTACCTGCCTGCCACAGTATACTGGAGATCCCTTCAGCAGATGTTATCCATTTATAACTGCATCTGCTATAGAACAAAGACCACCAACAAATCCTTGTTTACCCACACCATGCGGACCTTTTAGTGAATGTAAAGAAATAAATGGAATCCCATCTTGCACTTGTTTGCCATCATATATCGGCGCCCCGCCTGGATGTAGACCAGAGTGCGTTATTAATTCCGATTGCAGAAGTGATTTGGCCTGTATTAATCAAAAATGTAGAGATCCATGTCCCGGATCCTGTGGTATTAACTCTGTATGCGTTGTGAAAAATCACATTCCTATTTGCTCCTGTTTAAAAGGTTACGCTGGTGATGCATTTACGGAATGCAAAATACAAGGTATTTTTTTATATATTTTTTTATAAACAATTTTTCAAAAGTATTATAGCACTTAATGCTTATTTCATTTATTCTTAACAGAAACTCCTCAAGATGAAATTGATCCATGTAATCCATCTCCATGTGGGCCGAATGCAATTTGCCGTGGAGGAGAATGTACCTGTTTGCCGGAATATCAAGGAGATCCATACTTTGAATGCCGTCCAGAATGTGTACTAAGTTCAGATTGTACACAAAACAAGGCGTGCTTACGCAATAAATGTGTTGATCCTTGTAAAAGTGGCGTTTGTGCTACTAATGCGATATGCGAAGTGATAAATCATGTACCCATGTGTAGGTGTCCGGAGGGAATGATAGGCGACGCATTTGTACAGTGCACTATTCTTGAAGGTAACTTCATAAACATTATGTAAAGTACATTAACGTATATTTATATCAAAAAATTCATAGTAAAGATACTATCATTTCTAAATTACAGTTGAGAAAATCCAACCTTGTCAACCCAGTCCATGTGGGCCCAACAGCCAATGTCGAGAAATTAACGGACAAGCAATATGTTCATGTTTGTCTGGTTTTATCGGGAGTCCCCCTTCATGCAGACCAGAATGTATTGTTAGTACAGATTGTTCTCCGGATGAAGCTTGCAGCAATAGAAAATGCATTAAACCGTGTCAAGGCGCATGTGGCATTGCTGCTAAATGTCAAGTAATTAATCACAATCCCATCTGCTCTTGTCCAGCATCGTACACTGGAAATCCCTTCGTCAGGTGTATTGTGCAAGAATTTACGCCAGAACCTGTGAATCCATGTGTTCCTTCGCCGTGTGGTCCGAATTCGATATGCAAAGAGAGTTTAGGATCACCGGTGTGTTCATGTATGGATGAATATATAGGTTCTCCCCCCTATTGTAAACCGGAATGTATAAGTAATTCTGAATGTCCTACAAATCGTGCTTGTATAAACCAAAAGTGTGTTGACCCATGTGTGGGTTCTTGCGGTTCTAATACACAATGCCACGTAATAAGCCATTCACCGTCATGCTCATGCTTGCCTGAATATACTGGAAATCCATTCATAGAATGCCACAGAAGGGAGGTAATTCAAGAAGTAACAACACCTTGTCAGCCATCGCCTTGCGGAGCGAACGCTATTTGCAAAGAGTTTAATAAGGCGGGTTCTTGCATATGCCAACCAGATTACTACGGAAATCCATACGAAGGATGTAGGCCAGAATGTACGATAAACACCGATTGTCCATCACATCAAGCCTGCTTACAAAATAAATGTCGAGATCCATGCCCGGGCGCATGCGCACCAAACGCCATTTGCCAAGTTGTTAATCACGCGCCCTTCTGTACTTGTAACCCTGGCTACTCAGGAGATCCATTCCGCTTCTGCATTTTCGAAGGTTAGTACAATGTTGAAACATTATCAACTTAAATAATGAAAATTTTAATTCAACCTTGGAACAACAAATATTGTTAAGTTACTACCTGGTACTTTCACATTTATTTTAACCTTTTCAGTCATATCTGATGCACCGAAAGACGTTTGCCAACCAAACCCATGTGGACCGAACAGCCGTTGTCAAGAAGTAAATAAACAAGCCGTGTGTTCTTGTTTATCAAACTATATCGGTGTACCACCAGGTTGTCACCCGGAATGTGTTATTACTACTGAATGTCCAAGAGATAAAGCATGTATAAATCAGAAATGCCAAGATCCATGTGTCGATTCCTGTGGTACAAATGCCGAATGCAGGGTTATTAACCACAGCCCAATTTGTAATTGTAAACCTATGTATACTGGAGATCCGTTCACGAGATGCAATCCGATTCCACGTAAGTTAACATTAGCGTAAACATTATAATAACTGCGATATTCTAGTTTACAAGTAGTTTTCTCCTTTAATATTTATATATTTATAATCTACAGTTAAATATTTTCTATTTTAGCTCCTGTTTCCAACGCCGTATTAGAACCTTACAGAAATCCATGTGTACCATCACCTTGCGGACCAAACTCCGTTTGTCAAGATCTCGGAGATGTGCCTTCGTGTATTTGTATGTCTAACTACATAGGAAGTCCCCCAAATTGTAGGCCTGAATGTGTGCTTCATTCAGAATGCCCAACTTCTCAAGCTTGTATCCGACAAAGATGTCAAGATCCTTGCAAAGGATCATGTGGCATTGGTGCAGTTTGCACGGTATCTAGACATATTCCGATCTGCATCTGTCCAAAAGGCTATACAGGAGATGCTTTTACGATGTGCACGCCTAAACCATACGTTGGTAAGTTTTACATTCCAAACCACTAAACTATTGTTTTATAATTACGCCCTAACAGAACAAATATTATTTGCAATCCATTCCTTTGACATATTTTCAGAATTAGACGTCATAGACAAATGCAACCCGTCGCCATGTGGTACCAATTCTATATGCAGAGATGGTATATGTTCTTGCATTGAAGAACATCACGGAGATCCATACGTTGGATGTCGACCTGAATGTGTATTGAGCACCGATTGTCCTAGGGACAGAGCTTGCGTTAAAAATAAATGCGTTGATCCCTGTATAGGCACGTGTGCTTCAAATGCCATTTGTGATGTAATAGACCATGTAACAATGTGTAGCTGCCCTCAAGGAATGACGGGCAACGCATTTTATGCTTGTGAACTTATTCGAGGTAACTATCATGACAATTTGTGTCCAACAATATATCAGTCTTGTAAATAAGATACATTTTCATTAATTCATCTAAGTAATAATATAAACTATCCTTATAGGATAATATCATTTCCGCCGTGTTTTTGTTTATTTTTGTGTTTGTGTTTTTGCATTCGAAAAAAAGAAAAAAGTGCCAGGATAATTTTTACTGTTATTTAAATCATTTAATTGACATAGGAAGCAAATAGTAAAAAATAAATAAGCAAACGAATTTTATATTTTCAGCGCCAATTGTTACCAATCCATGTCTACCATCACCTTGTGGGCCGAATAGTCAATGTCGAGAAGTAAATGGCCAAGCCGTTTGTATGTGTGTTCCTGGTTATATTGGAAGTCCACCACTTTGCCGTCCAGAATGCGTTGTGAGCTCAGACTGTCCACTCAACAGAGCCTGTAGTAATCAGAAATGTATTAATCCATGCAGTGGATCTTGCGGTGTTGACGCCAAATGTGAAGTTATAAAACACAATCCCATTTGTACTTGTCCACCCAAGTTTACAGGAGATCCATTCACTAGATGCGTTCCATATAGTAAGTTAAACTAAATAAAAGATTATGTTAATTTTCCTAAGCGTATAACTTCTAATAAATTTAGCTACTATTAAGGAAAAACAATTTTAATTAACGATTAACAACATTTATAGGACCTCCAGAAGATGATGTAACACCTTGTAATCCTTCACCTTGCGGCGCAAATGCAATTTGTAAAGAGCAGTCGGATACGCCTTCCTGTTCCTGCATGCCAAACTTCTTCGGATCTCCACCATATTGTAGACCAGAATGCTCAAGCAATAGTGAATGCCCATCAAATAAAGCCTGTATCAATCAGAAGTGTCGAGATCCCTGTACAAATGCTTGCGGTGTAAGCGCGCAGTGCCGCGTTATAAGTCATAGTCCGACATGTTTCTGTGACTCAGGCTACACCGGCGATCCGTTCATATCATGCAACATTATACAAGATGTCGTTCCAGAACATTCTACACCCTGCGTACCTTCTCCTTGTGGCTCTAATGCCATATGTAGAGAGCAAAATAATGCGGGCTCGTGTAGTTGTTTGCCCGATTATGTTGGTAATCCATACGAAGGATGCCGTCCGGAATGTACTATCAATACAGACTGCCCACCAAGTCGAAGTTGCATCCGCAATAAATGTCAGGATCCGTGTCCGGGAACATGCAGCCCTCTAGCATCGTGTACTGTTGTTAACCACCTTCCAATATGTTCTTGTCCATCTGGTTACACTGGAGATCCCTATCAACGTTGTAATATTTTAAGAGGTACAGTAAATATATCTCATTGCCAATACTTTATTATTACTGTATTAATCATAAAACATTACCTACTGCCTTTTCGGACTAGCAAAACATTTTGAACATGGTTAAATATTTCTAACATAATAATTTTATTTCAGAACAAGTACCTGAAAAGCAAACACCTTGTGTACCGAATCCATGTGGACCAAACAGCGTATGCAGTACAGCAAACGGTCAAAGTGCATGTTCGTGTATGCCAAATTACATAGGCTCTCCTCCCAGTTGCAGGCCAGAATGCACAGTTAGTTCAGAATGCCCAGCAAGTAAAGCATGTATCAACCAAAAATGTGTTGATCCTTGCCCTGGCCATTGTGGAACGAATACGGATTGCAGAGTAATAACACATAGTCCTATTTGCACATGTAGAGCTGGATTTACTGGAGATCCGTTTACTCGTTGTTATACAATCCGTTAGTATTTTTCTGAAAATATAATAAATCATGCTAATATTAGAAATTCATTTGAAATGGAGGAGATACTAAATGCTGTTTTAAATTTCAGCTCCAGTGCAATTTACACCCGAACCTCAACGTGATCCTTGCGTACCTTCCCCATGCGGAGAACATGCTATTTGTCGGTCTATTAATGGCGCTCCTTCTTGTAGCTGTTTGCCTAACTTCCAAGGGTTACCTCCAAATTGTCGCCCAGAATGCGCTATTAACCAAGACTGTCCATCAAATATGGCGTGTATCAATATGAAGTGTCGTGATCCATGTCCTGGCAGTTGTGGTCAAAACACTGAATGTACGGTGTTTAATCATCTTCCAGCATGTACATGTCAACAAGGCTTTACCGGAGATCCATTTACGTTCTGTCAAATAATAGTTCCAGAAAGAGGTAACGCTATGTAATTATTTTACTGAAAAATTGGTTATGTCAGATGTTATTTTATATTTATTACCAAAATTATGATGGTTCCAGATGAATTACCGCAAGATCCATGCAATCCATCCCCATGCGGTTTTAATGCAGAATGTAGAAACGGAATTTGTACTTGTATGCTTGACTATACAGGAGATCCATATTTTGGTTGTAAGCCGGAATGCGTGACAAACACAGAATGTGCTTTTGATAGAATTTGCTCAAGAAATAAATGTATTAACCCCTGCCCAGGAATTTGTGCGCCAAATGCCGACTGTAACGTTTATAATCATATTCCAATTTGTACATGCCCGCAAGGTATGTCTGGAAATGCTTTTACGGAATGCTACAGTGTGGAAAGTAAGTATAATTTAGAACATTCAATGGATTATTAAAGTATGTGACAAAATCTCACATATAAAAATGTAATAATGATAAAATATTTTCAGTTGTGGAAGTACAACCATGCAATCCAAGCCCATGTGGACCTAACAGTCAATGTAGACAGATTAACTATCAAGCCGTATGTTCTTGCTTACCAACGTTTATCGGAAGCCCACCGTCCTGTCGACCAGAATGTACTATCAGCGCTGAATGTCCTTCAAACGAAGCATGCAACAATCAGAAATGTATCAATCCATGTATAGGCACTTGTGGATATGGCGCTAGGTGCGAAGTAATTAATCATAATCCAATTTGTTCTTGTCCAACAAAATATACTGGCGATCCATTTACGCGATGCATCCCTGAAGGTATTGTACCAGAATATAAATTACTAACATCTCTATACCTACTATTTCACAGTTTATTATAGCTAATAATACAAATATTTTCAGTTACAGTGTCATTGCCACCTATCGATCCTTGTACACCATCACCTTGTGGGCCTTACTCTATTTGTAAAGTAATTGGAGAAGCACCGTCTTGTACTTGTCAACCTGACTATACCGGTGCTCCGCCTAACTGTAGGCCAGAATGCGTCAGTAACTCTGAGTGTCCTAGCAACATGGCATGCATTAACCAGAAATGTAAAGATCCCTGTGCTGGGAGCTGCGGCTATAATGCAGACTGTAAAGTCGTTAGTCATGCGCTCATTTGTTCGTGTGCTTATGGACAAACCGGAGATCCTCTCATTTCCTGTAATCCAATAAGAGGTATTTAGTATTTATTTTAATATTATGATACTTAAATTGTCTCATAAACATCTCATATTAAATAAATTATCATGGTTGAATGCAATGTATTTATCTTTTACAGAATCGATAATTGAATATTCGTCTCCATGTGAACCTTCACCATGCGGTCTGAATGCCGAATGTAGTGAAAGAAATGGTGCTGGCTCTTGTAAATGTGTAGATAACTATTTTGGAGATCCATATGAAGGTTGCCGTCCAGAGTGTGTAATTAATAGCGATTGCAGCCCAACGTTAGCTTGTATCCAAAATACATGTAAAAACCCATGCCCAGGCATATGCGCACCAAACGGCATTTGTCAGGTTGTCAATCACCTGCCGTCATGCTACTGTCCACCGGGTCTTACGGGAGATGCATATAAATTCTGTGTGCAAAAAGATGAAGGTATTTTCCATTAAAAATATACACATTGTATAAAAATTGGCTTTAAAATTATGACAACAGTTTGTTACTGAAATCTTTTACTTTCAGATATTGTTAAACCTACACCTTGCACACCATCACCATGCGGCCCTAATAGTCAGTGTCGTGAAGTTAACTCACAAGCTGTATGTAGCTGTCAGGAAAGTTTCATGGGCACACCGCCCAATTGCCGACCTGAATGTACTATCAACAGTGAATGTGCGAGTGACAAAGCGTGCGTGAACCGAAAATGTGTCGATCCATGTATAGGTCAATGTGGTAGAAACGCTAACTGCCGTGTGATTGCTCATAATCCCATTTGCTCGTGTCAAGAGCGCTTCACGGGTGATCCGTTCACAAATTGTATGCCAAGTGAGTAAAAACATACTGTAAATTAATAGTCCTCATCTTTACTCGTTTACTGGTTTATTACAATGCTATTAAATATTTCAGTAGCTGTATCAGTACCGACGTTGCCACAAGAAATAAATCCTTGTATACCATCACCTTGCGGACCGAACTCTCAATGTGAAGTGTATGGTGGAAACGCTCGTTGCACTTGTCAACCAAACTTCATAAGTTCTCCTCCACGTTGTAGGCCAGAGTGTACCATCAACTCTGAGTGCAGCGCAGTAATGGCTTGCATTAATAACAAATGTGTAGACCCTTGCCCTGGTGCTTGTGGAAATAACGCCCAATGTAATGTTAATAATCATATGCCAATATGCTCTTGTACGCCTGGATACACAGGAGACCCATTCACAAGTTGCATCATAATGACGCTAGGTAAATATAAACCATATCTAATAAATTCAATTAATCTGTATGAAATATGTATTAATATTGTACGTTTATTATAGAATCGGAACCGGTTGATCCTTGTTCTCCATCTCCATGTGGGTCTAATGCTGTATGCCAGAACGGCATTTGTACTTGTATAGCTGAGTATCAAGGCGATCCTTATTTCGGATGTAAACCAGAGTGTGTCTTAAATTCAGATTGTCCACGTGACAGGTCATGTATTAGAAACAAATGTAAAGATCCCTGCATTGGAGCTTGTGGAAGTGATGCTATTTGTGAGGTGTTTAATCACATACCAATGTGCTCTTGTCCATCGGGATTTACAGGATCGCCATTCAGTTACTGCTCAAAAGTTACAGGTGATTATAAAAATATATATATATATATATATATTCGAAAATCACTTGCTTCATGATAAATGCCTTTTAATGATTTTGTTTTTTTTTAGAAGTTGCTGTTCAGTTCAACTTATGTCAACCGTCGCCTTGTGGACCAAATAGTCAATGTAGAGAAGTAGGCGGACATGCCGTTTGCGTGTGTGTGTCAGGTTACATAGGCAGCCCTCCAAATTGTCGTCCCGAATGCACAGTGAGCTCTGACTGTATTTTAAGCAAAGCTTGCTCAAACCAAAAATGTATAGACCCATGTCCGGGGGCTTGTGGGCGACACACGCATTGTATTGTTGTCAACCACAACCCTGTATGCTCATGTTTAGCCGGTTATTCTGGCGATCCCTTCTCAGCGTGCCAGTTGATTCGTAAGCACGTTTTTTTTCTCAAATAACTCAATTGACGATTGATAAAGATCTCATATTTAATAAATACTATTACATTACAGCTACAATAACACCTGTAAAAGTAAACCCATGTTTACCCTCACCGTGTGGACCCAACTCTCAATGTACAGAAAATGGTGATCAAGCAGATTGTAAATGTTTGCCTGAATTTATTGGATCTCCACCTAATTGCCGACCTGAGTGTACAAGTAACACTGACTGTAGCACGAACTTGGCCTGCATTAACCGGAAATGTCGAGATCCTTGTGCTGGTTCATGTGGTGTAAATGCAGAATGTAGAGTTGTTAGCCATACACCAATATGTTTATGTCAAAACGGTTATACAGGCGATCCATTCCTTTACTGTAATGTAGAGGTATCGCATTCCGTACAAGAAAGACCGACACCGTGTGTACCCTCGCCTTGTGGAGCTAATGCTGAATGTAGAGAACAAAACAATGTCGGATCATGTACCTGTATACAGGGATATTTTGGTGATCCATATGTGGCCTGTAAACCAGAGTGTGTGCAAAATTCAGACTGTGCATCAAATATGGCATGTCATCAAAATAAATGTCAAGATCCTTGCATCGGCACTTGCGGTTTTAATGCTTTATGCAATGTTGTTAATCATCTTCCAAGTTGTAGCTGTCCTAATCAATATCATGGAGACCCATACAAAATCTGTTCATACAAACCTCAAGGTAATATTTTTTATACTTAAATCCTAATACTTTCAACGAATTAGCATGATTACCAGTCTCATGAATAATAATAATAATGCTTTTGTTACAGTTGAAATCGTTGATCCATGCAATCCATCTCCTTGCGGACCCAATAGTCAATGTAAACCTACAAATAATATAGCAATTTGTAGTTGTTTAAGTGGTTACCAAGGCTCCCCACCGGATTGCCGCCCTGAATGTCTTACAAGTTCTGAATGTCCATTGGATAAAGCCTGCGAAAATCTAAAATGTATATCACCATGTCCAAAAGGATGCGGTAGAAACTCAGAATGTAGAGTTATTAAACACAATCCAATTTGTTCTTGCGAACGAGGATTCACCGGGGATCCATTTACAATTTGTTATCCAGTAATTGAAACAGCGCCCATTGTTAAGGAACCATTAAATCCATGCGTACCGTCACCTTGTGGAATAAACGCAGAATGTCGGGATGTGGGTGGAATACCATCATGTACGTGTATATCTGGATTCTTCGGCAGTCCACCAAACTGCAAACCGGAATGTGTAGTAAACACTGAATGCAGCAACGACAAAGCATGCATAAATATGAAATGTCAAAATCCATGTTTAGGTTCATGTGGCATGAACGCACTTTGCAGTGTTGTCAATCACGTACCTATGTGCTCATGTCCTCTTGGATACCAAGGCGATCCTTTCGTTGTATGCAACATGAAACCAGCAGGTACATTTTCTTTACATTTATAAAAATCCATAAGTACTAAGAAGCCGCGTGATTACTTCTAACTATTAATTTTCTTATTTTAGAACCTCCTCAAAAAGTCGATCCATGTCACCCATCTCCGTGCGGATCAAATGCTCAATGTAATAATGGCGTGTGTACTTGCTTACCTGAATATCAAGGAGACCCATACTTTGGATGTCGTCCGGAGTGTGTTTTGAGCACCGACTGTCCCCTGGATAAAGCCTGCTTACGGTCAAAATGTGTGGACCCATGTCGAGATATGTGTGGTTTTGCAGCTGATTGTAACGTCTACAACCATATTGCAATATGCAGTTGTCCAAGTGGTATGACAGGGAACGCTTTCGTTCAATGTACAAAGATAGAAAGTATGTATTATAACTATTTTTATGCAATTATAGACAAAATCAATTGATAAAGTACTATATTTCTTTAAAAAAAATTTCAGAACCTGCCGCTAAACCGTGTGATCCATCACCATGTGGACCCAACAGCAATTGTAGAGAAATAAATGGCCAAGCTGTTTGTACTTGCCTTCAAGGATTTATAGGCAATCCACCTAGCTGTAGACCTGAGTGTATTCAAAGTACCGATTGCCTTCAATCGCTAGCTTGTATTAATAGGAAATGTCAAGATCCTTGCCCCGGTTCATGTGGACATAATGCCATTTGTAATGTCATTAATCACAATCCTATATGCTCCTGTCTACCAAGACATACTGGTTCTCCGTTCACTCAATGTTACGGTACTTAATTTTTATAACAAAGTGTTTGAAAGATTTCTAAATAAGCAAAAATAATGAACATTTATTAATATTTGATTCTATGTTTCAGTCCAACTTGAAGAACCACCCAGCAATCCATGTGTACCATCTCCGTGTGGACCAAATAGTTTATGCACAGTTAATCCCACTGGCAATTCTTACGTCTGCACCTGTCAACCAACATTTGAGGGTTCTCCGCCTGATTGCCGCCGTGAGTGCACAACGAGTGATGATTGTTCGTTAGACAAAGCGTGTATTAATTACAAATGCGCTGACCCTTGTCCTGGTTCATGTGGACTAAACACAGTATGTGCTGTTCGACTTCATACTAGTATGTGCTCATGCCAAGATGGCTACACAGGCGATCCATTCTCATCATGCTACCTTATAGAGCTCTCAATTAAACCTCTAGATCCTTGTCAACCATCACCATGTGGTAGCAATGCTGTGTGTAAAATATCTTTCAATGAAGCAGCAACATGTATATGTGAAACTGGATATTTTGGTAATCCCTATGAATCTTGTAGACCAGAATGTGTTGTTAACTCCGATTGTCCATTCAATAAAGCCTGTATGAGAAACAAGTGCGAAGATCCATGTCCAGGTGTCTGTGGTACAACAGCGATATGTCAAGTTATCAATCATTTACCATCGTGCACGTGTGCACCTGGATATACTGGTGACGCGTATACATATTGCCACACTATTATTAATGAGCCAGGTGAGTTTTATTGAGTTCAATAAAAACTTATATTAATGCAATATTAATAACAAAAAAATAAATATTGACCAAGAATCAAAAGGCTCCGCGGTCAATTCCCGGGCGGGAGAAACGTTTATTATGTTGGGAAAATGTTATATTATTTTAAAACCGCTAAAATAATAATAAAAAAATATTTTATTATTTTAAATATTCTAATAGAATCTTGACGTCCCACATGGCGTAATGGTTACCATGCCAGACCGCTTTTCTAAGGGGTTTTTTTTATGGAAGTAGTCGGCAAACGAGCTGACGATCCACCTAATGGTAAGTGGCTATCGTCGCCCATGCACATCAGTGACACCATAAGCATCACTGATGCGTTGCTAGGATGGTAGCTATCCAGGCGAACCCCATGGAGGAATAATAATAGTAATAATGTTATTAATTAACAATTAAAATCAATATTACCAATATAATCCCTCTGAGGGGCCCTACCACCAACGGGCCGGATTTAGTCACCTCTTACGACACCCAACTGGCGAAAGATTGGGGTTAGTATTCTAAGCCGTCCCAATATGGCTAAAAGGGTCCTGGGATTAACTCTCAAAGAGAGAAATTTTAATGATGAGTTTAAATTTTTGTTTTCTGTTTGTGTGTGTCGTCCATGGCATTCACAATACAGAAAATCGTAGTTTGGGGCTATGAGTGTGAAGCGTTATCATTATAAAACATTTGTATTTTTAGGTATTCTGGTATAAATTACTTTTATTTTTATGTTTACAGTGCTACAATCTGTTGATCCTTGTCTCCCAAATCCTTGCGGAGGCAATTCAATTTGCAAAAACAATAATGGCATTGTATCCTGTTCGTGTATGCCTGAATATTTCGGTGTTCCACCTAATTGTCGTCCTGAATGTACTGTTAATTCTGAATGTGAGTCGACTAAGAGTTGCGTACGGCAAAAATGTGTCGATCCATGTATCGGGGCTTGTGGACTCAACGCAGAATGCAGAGTTGTAAATCACGTGCCAATTTGCTCGTGTCGTATAGGCTACCAAGGAGATCCGTTTATTCGATGTGCCATTATTGAAAGTAAGTACCCTTTTTTAATGGAATTTAAATCAGCAAGTGTTTATTATAATTTTACTAAGTGAAAAAATACATTAATTGCATTTTACCTAAATAAAATAAACCAGACAAGTGCGAGTTAAACTCGCGTGGAGAGGATTCCGTGCGTTGATTAAGTATTTAACGTTATTTTTCTATTTTGTTTATTTTTGCCGTTTTTTAAGACCATACACTTCGTATTGATTTTCCTGTAATAGGTATATGTATAAGTAAAGAACTACTTCCTGTATTTTTTTCAAAACTCTAGCCTCAGTAGTTACGAAGATAAGGGGGGTGGGGGTAGGGGCGTGGGGGAGTGTCAATTTTCGTCTTCAATTTTTTTGAATAATTTCGCCACTAAATCTGTGGAGTAAGAGATAATTGTCAATGGACAGTAAAATTATAAGTAAGATCTGGGCGGCCGCAGTTAGTAGAGTAGTTTAGCAAACTATCCTGAACACTAACTTCGAGTTTATTACTTTGCTTGAATTCTCTCCAATTGTTATACTTTTTTTCAACTGCCAAAAAATAAAATTACTGTCCATTTATGTTTTCAGCTGATCATAATATCTTCAAAAATATTGTCCAATAACAGCAACAAAAAATATTATGATTTATTTATTTTTATTGTAATTTAGCACCTTTAGTTCCATTTCTGCTACAATAAATCAAACTTGGTCGCAGTGGTCCCTGAGATATTGTCCCAAACCCAAAATCCCAAATAAAGTCCATTTACAGTTTTATTAATGTACGCTGACTTTTCAGAATCGCCTTCTCCTGAAATTAACCCATGTTCGCCATCTCCATGCGGACCAAATTCCATTTGCCAAGTGGTCAATAAATTACCAATGTGCACATGCTTGGACAACTATATGGGATTACCACCGAATTGTAGAGTTGAATGTACTGTAAATTCGGATTGCCCAAGTTCTAAAGCCTGTATGAATTTCAAATGTCAAGATCCATGTCCAGGCTCATGTGGACTGCAAACAGTTTGTCAAGTATTCCAACATTCTGCTATATGCAGTTGTATTGAAGGATACACAGGAAATCCGTTCGAATATTGTTTCACCAAGGAGCACATAGGTA